>CM055840.1:21488100-22091641 GCA_029490765.1 Euthynnus affinis | reverse complement strand
TACTGATGCAATGAGCTACCGCAGCAGCACAAGTGGCAAATAAGAGAATTCTTGTTTCAGAATAATTTTGAGAATAAATTAGGAAAAATATTTAATTTAAAGATACATTTTTTTCCGTTTGCATACAAAAATTTCCCATTTTCAAAATAGCCTTATGTAAAATAAGACCTATTTTTGCCAAAGTAAATCATTTTTCAGTTACCTAACGCCCCTCACTGTGCTCCCTACCCGTTTACTCCACAAAGCCCGGCCTTCTTCACCCTGTTTCCAGTGTTTGGGTCTGAGCCAGAATTCCCTTGGAACTGCCCAGGATGTTGAGGTATATTTTTCCTCCCTGCTCCCAACGATTAGTTTTTTTCAAGATGTTTTCTTTTGGCAGAAGAGAAATGTTTGCATGTCTCTCTCATTACACCGTCCAGATCACACCCAGAAGACTTTGAGATCTTTAATAAATACATTCTGAAGCCATTTATAAAATATTTTAGTTGTGGGATCTTGTTAACAGAGAAGGAATGTGACAAAATTTTAGTATTTATTATTGTAAAATATGTCTTATTTCATGTAGGTATCAATGGATAAATGGATGGAAGCAATATTTTACTGTAATTCTACATATTTCTTTCCATTATCCAGATATTTCAACTTTAAAAACGTCCTTCTACCTCTGAGAAAACTTTGATTTGTCTAACACCAATTGTCCTCAAACAATTGCGATAGTCATTTGAGTGGCAGCACAACAGGCCCTCACTGGTAACTGTGATTTTGACACAGAGGCTCATTATCAGCTCCACACTTCACCTCAGACCAGATGATAATGACCCATTTATCACTGACACTTGATGCCCCTGTAATTCTTAACAGCTCCCTGCCAGGACAGAGGAAGCTTTTACTACTGTTCCTGAGATGTCACCATTGTCCTCCAATACACAAAGACAAGGTGTCCTGATGGCCCCTGTGTGAGTCCCCGAACGGCCCCTGGTTGCTACACGTAGGCTTTCTCGCTATTGTCACTTAGCTGCAATCACAGGGCACAGCCAGAGCATCGAGGCGGGGGTGGGGGTGGATTGGGGTTGTATGGGTGCTTTGAAAAGATGTGTGAAATAGGAGTATGGGTATTAAGGGTCTTGGCTCAGTTGGGGGTCTATTGTGCTGAAGGCTGAGCCCCCTACTGGCATCCATGATCTCCTCCATTGACACAGAAGCTCTACTCCGCTCCCTGTGTGTGTTTTTTTGTCAACTTCTTTCTCACTACTCTTTCTCACTCTCTTGCACTCTGTGTCTTTTTTACTTCCCTTCTTCTTCTTTTTCGTCATCTCTCTCTTTGCTGTGAGTCACAGCCAAGGAATCTAGAGAGTCCTCCTCTCTCCTGTTTGAGGTAACTGGATTCAGAACAATGCATTTTATGGGCGATGATGACACATGACGTCACTATCGCTGTGTTTCACCAGTGTTAACTGTTACTGTATGTATGTAATTGTGACATATATGGTAGCCAGGATTTTAGAAACACTGAAATTAGCCCAACTTTTTCCAGCAGAATCCCACCCATCAGAGACAGTTTTGACTAGCTACCAAAACTATATATCTAAATATTTAAAATAAAATGTATCATTTTATTTTTCATTTAACTCATTCATTTATATTTTTATCTTCCTACATCAGTCTAAATGTTGTTTCAAAGCACTTTCTGCTTGTTTTTTTTTTTTACATGCATGTAATTTTGGTATAGAATATTAAAATGCCTTTTATCTTATTTTATCTAAAAATAGTTTTTTGTCTGAAAACATCAGAATCAGTCTTAAACAAATCCAACATTTACAATTGGTGTGTAATCAGTTAATGTACAGTCCTCTTAATTTCATTGACCCCCCCCCCCCCCGAGATTTCCAGAAAATCCCCTAGTTCCACTGAAGTGAAATCTTAACGCCGCAGCATAGAATTATATTTTAGTCAGTAGTGTTTTTCCAGCTTTATGGAAGACCCATTCTGTTTCGACACAACAATGCCCCATGCTCAAAACGAGATCCATAAAGAAATGTTTTCACAAGTTTGGGATGGAAAACTGGACTGGTCTGCACAAATTCCTGACCTTAACCCCATCCAGCAACACTGAGATGAAGTGGAACATGAACTGTGAGTCAGGTCGTAACATAATGTTCTTGTGGGAGTACCTGCAGCCAGGTACCAAGATCTTGTGGAAAATCTTCCCAGAGGAGTGGAGGCTGTTGCAACAGCAGATTAACACTTGTGGTTTTGGAATGAGATGCTAAACAAAATGGATGTGATGTTCTGGTGTCCACATACTGTTGTTAATGTAGTGTTTGTAATTTAGATACTCTTAAAACACGTGTTTCAGTATTTGCAATGCAGGCTTGAAGATTTTTCCACCTGATCCATGTATGTACATTAATATTTAAGCCTTTTAGTTATTTGCATTTATCTCAAGTATCAATTTCACTATTTGACTTATCTCCCCCCCCCCCCCCGTCTATGCACTCTGGGTGATTCGGACACAGGTTGTGAGTGTATTTTGGGCAGATTGTGAATGTGTGTGTACATACACCTATTTGCTCAGTGTTATCCAGCTTGTGTGAGGCCAACAGGAGTCGTGCGATTGTCAATAGTAGAAGTCTATAAAAACCCGTCATTGACAAAGAGAGAACAAACAGCTGCGGTTTGTTCAGGATTTCCTAACAAACACTCCACAAGGAGAGCTGTGGATGGTGGAGGGAGGGAGAGAGAGAGAGGTAGACAGAGAGAGAGAGAGAGAGAGGCAGTTAAGATTTGACTCTCCCTGCATACCATCAGATGAAACATCATTTAAAGCTTTAGGTTATGCTACAGAGAGGTAAATTGGACGCTGATAAGCCTATAAGCACATAAACACACCATATAGTTGTGGAAGAAGTGTTCAGATTCTTTAATTGAACAAAAGTAGAAATACCACCAAATGAAAAAGTTCTAAATTATAAAACAAAAGTTCTGCCTTCAACATTCTAGTTACTCGAAGAGATTGATTTTAAACATCCCATAAAGGTTGTGGAGTGAGAAGTATCATATTTCCTTCTGAAATGTAGCAAAGCAGAAATATAAGGTAGCATAAATATGGAAAGAATCAAGTATTTTAAATGGTACATTTATATAGTTACTCTCCACTTCTGCAAACATACATGCAATCATATCGCCACAAGGATCAAGAGGGTCATCAGTCATTTTAGTATAATGAACATGTGTCATAACTTACTGCACTCATGGCTGACATCACCATAGAATCAAGGAGTTGTCTAAACCTCTCATGTCTCTTGTCTTCAGCTGGTGCAGGCTAGTCGGACAAATGTGTAGGCTGACCGCTTGTGGCCTGCGGAGAGGAAATGAGGAAAGACTGTGGGACCTTGTAAAAAAAAAAAAAAAAAAAAAAGAACTATCATAAGTGTCACCGTTTGGCTTGTCATCAACTGTGATGGCCCTCAGCTTTTATTCCTGGCACTTTCTTCTGTGATTACTTCCTGTGTTTTCTTCTACTTGCTTATTTTAGTGGATATTACACTTGTTCTTATTTTGATAATGTACCTTCACTCTCACTTTCTACACTTACATTAAAGCATTTGTATTTAAAGCACCTGCTATTTAGTAAATATGTGAGATGTGAATGACAACAGTGTCCCTGGCTTGCACTGTCCCTCGGGATAAGCGGCCACAATAGGAGCACAACACTAGAGCCCTTGTGCAAACAAAGTGTTCTCGAATGAAGGAGGCATTTAAAAATGATCGCTCTCCACAAACAGAATGTGACCCTCCTCTCTCTGTCCCGTGCCCCCCCCCCCCCCAACCCTCCTCCTCCATACTCTTTTCTCCCTCTTTTTTGCCATTCTCGCCTTCTTTCTTCCTCTCCCAATTCTCATCTGTCCCCGTGCCTGTTAGAGACATTTGGCCTGTGCTAAACCTGGAGTGACAAATACTCCCTTCCTCTCGTCATCAAAGGGCTATATCTGTGTCCTTGTTTTCTCAGATCCTTTAAGGGGGGCGATCAGTGCAAGAGTGGTAAGGAGAGAAGGTGCTGGATATAAGTTGGAAACAGGGAATGAGTGGCCAGTTTGGGGGAAAAGAGAGGGAAAAAAATGAGGGGGGACTGAGATCGGAGGTGGAGAGAGGAGTGATTAAAATTCATCCCACGGTGCAAACAAAAGGAGGAATGAAAAAGGGGGAGAATGCAAGAGAGTGGAGAGAGTGAGAGTTGGGAGGGGGTAAGAAAGATTTGGGGTGAAAAGAAGATTGTAAGCCTCAGCAGATCCCTGAACAGCACCCCCCCCTCCACCCCTTCCCAAATGACTGCCTTTGACTCACAGCACAATTATCCTCTGAGACAACGGAAAACAAGTAAAGGAGAGGGGGAAAGTGAAGAGGAGTAGGAGATGGATAGATGAAGAGCATGAGGGAGAGAAGGAGAGAGAACATTAATTATTCGGCAGGCTTCTCCTTCCAAGATTTGCCGAGGCAGGCTGAACAAGGGGTCAACAATTGACTCAATTACAAGACAAACTCTCCAAGGGCCCTACACCACCACTCACCGCGGACCCTGCAGCTCTCCGGCAGGCTGTTAATTTTTTTTCTCCCCCTCTTTTCTTTGCCGGTAAATGTTTGCCCCTCTTCAGGTGCCCCTGGCAGACGCAGGAACTCCAGCCCTCGGCTAGACTTTAACCTTTTCAGCCACTGAATGATTCCCCTTCTCTGTTCTCCATGAAGAGCCGGAGGGAGAGAAGGAGAGAGGGAGTGAAGAGGCAGATGAAGGGCATGACGCCTTCTCTTTGTCAGGCTTTATAGCTGGTAATGAATAAGAAACGTCTGGTGACCCAAAAAGAGAGACAGGGTTTTTTTTTTTTTTACAACGCACAGGTGGAATTTTCTTTTACATTTGATGATCAGCCTAGAGTAAAAAGGACGTTCTTTCAGAGGATGAGGGAATTATGAATTCCACACTCTGTATCTATCTAAAATTCATGAAAATCATGGATTTTAAAAATAACATATTATTACACGTTGTACTCTTACTTGAGGCATTGTACAGTATTATTAGGACAGTAGGTAGATTTTGTAATTTGTTCCTCAAAAATGGAGTAATTAAAAAGTAATTATGAACTTTTAAAATATTTTTCAGTTGATTATAATTGATTACTTGACACATTTTGAAAATGATTTATTTATAGATATTATAAAGGATTTTATTGAAATATTTTATGGAGATTTTATAGTTATAATGAATAAAATGATTTCAGTTTTTTATTGATAACATGCCAATTAATGCACTAAAACAAGTTATTGTGAAATTAAAGAAGATTTAAACAAATTATACTTTAAAGAGGAACTACAGCAATGTTCCATAATATTAGGGGACTCATGTGAGACAGATTAAAAATCATCCAAATTTAAGCTATAGAGGCCGTTATCCTAACTTTTGGTCCCTGATAAAGCTTCAAAAACACTGGACACTACATTTCCCACAATGCAGTCTCATTGCACATTTCATTATACCCTTCCTCTTATCCATGACATCATCAGGGTTATTTTTTCAAACTTTGGAAAGCTCCTCCAGAAACACAGAACACATTATACAAGCGTTTTCACAGACCGAGTGTCTCATCTCATGACAAGAGAAAATCTTGGCTAATCCTGCAACTGGGCTGAAAAGATTCATGCTAATATGATCATTAATGTGTAAGTGCCAATATACCTTTTCTTGACTCATGAAAAGTTTTAAGATTTTTTTTTAAGATGGTTTCAGCTGATCATCAGCACCTGCGATTTCTGTTTGCCACAGGCAGAAACACTGTGAACGAATGAGAACTTATGTGAGCATTCGCTATTGTTCCTGGTGACCCTGCATTGATAAGGTCGGACAATACAGTGAGGAATGGGATTTCAACAATAGGTCTCCAGTCCTTCTCTTGTCAGTCAAAAGGACTGCTCAAGCATAGTGCCGCTCAACGCTGCTCTCTCTCTCTCTCTCTCTCTCTCTCTCTTTCTGTGTTTCTTTCCTTCCATCAACTCGCTTTTTCTTCGGTTGTTTCTCTTTGTCACTCTCATTTTCTCTACCTCGCTGTCTTTCTCTCTCTTTCGATCCCTTCTGATTCCCTCGCTTCCTCCTTTGTAAAAGAGAAAAGGAGGGCATGAATACCACACACAGACTTTGAGTCACTCGCTGCACAGCAAGATTACTGCCGCCAGATTTTTTCCATCTCAAGTGAATCACTCTACCTCGTTTTTTTTTTCTTCTCTTTCTTTATAGGAAACGGTGGTAAAAGTGTACTCTCCTTGCCCTCCTTTTATCTTTAATTTCCCCTATGTTGAGTCCAAAAGCCTTGTTTTTTATTGAGTTTATGTAATGAGTTTTTTATTCATTGAGAATTGTTTCTCAGGATATTATGGATACAAGGGTCCTTAGGCAGGGTATGTGTGTGTGTAAGCATTTCTTCAAATTAATTTCTTATGTGTCTACTTACAGTATGAGAAGAGTAATAAGCTGTTTTTAATTACCCTGGATCTTGAGATGGGCTCATAAAGAAAAAGATTTTGACTTTTGACTGAGGATGAATCCAAAGTTACGTAGGGACACCATAAAGTCATAAGAAGAATTGTTTTATGAGGAATTGAGGAGTTATTCTCTCACAAAGCCATTACACCCAAAGTTTACTATTTAATTTAAACTCTAGAGGATTTAGTTTAGGAAAGTGTGAGCTGGAGTAGATCAACAGTGAATGTGGTTACATGTGTGATGGTTATGAGGACGTATTTTTGCTGGTGAAAAGCATG
Source organism: Euthynnus affinis (assembly GCA_029490765.1). NCBI lineage: Eukaryota > Metazoa > Chordata > Actinopteri > Scombriformes > Scombridae > Euthynnus > Euthynnus affinis. The sequence continues at coordinate 22,084,834 of CM055840.1, read as the reverse complement.
CCCTTCTATGAGTGCTCACCTTGGCTTATTGGACATTCTGTGCATAGTTTGGTCAACCAGGGAGTGATGCCAAGTTTTAAAGCAAGCCTACATGACTTTTGAATCTACATACAATATAATGCACCTAAGTTCAAGTGTGCAAGTGTTTAAGTGCAACTTGGTCAAGTATGATCAGTGGCTATGGCTAAATTTAGCTATTATTATTACTATTACAGATATTTATGTGTAACTGATGTTCCAGATGAAGTTACTTTAACTTATTTTAGGAGTTTTGTGACTGTTAATGCTACTTTTTCGCATGTAAAAAGTCTTAGAAATCTTCATACTGTTTGTATGTAATTTGTGTAATTTTGTGTAAAAAGTGTAATTTTTCCAAATGGTGAAAGGGCACACTACAAAGACACTGTATTTGAGTGTCTTTGTAGTCTCCCACTGAAAGCATTTGTGTTGTTAGTTGTTCAGAATGACAGAGTTTGTTCTTTGAAGAATAATAAAGGAATAGAATAAAGATGCTGTTCACTGCTAATAATTGTAACGATGAGGTCAATAAAGTGACTCAAGAGAATCTTTGGAAATTCAGTGCAGCACTTGTGGCCACAGTGGCTGCTGTTCAGCAACTTACATAAGGTTACTTCAATTAAATTTTCTGCTGTCTAGTCCTTACTTACACAAATAATGATAAATGTTTTGTATTTTCTATGTGCTTGCAGTTCTGTTACGGCAGCCCCTACAAAGATTGTTTTAGATTTGCTAGTACTAGAGCAGGACAGACACAAGGTGTATGTGTGTGTGTGTGTGTGTGTGTGTGTGTGTGTGTGTGTGTGTGTGGGCTGTGTGGGCTGTGTGGGCTGTGTCTTTAGAGACCCATTCACAAGCTGCTGACGTAAACTGTGCTCTTCTTATTGTGTTTGTCCCATCAGCTCCCTGGGTCATCAGCCTCTCACTTCCCTGTATGTGTGTGCATGTGTTTGTATACTTGTTTGTCTGTGCCTGTGTACGCACGCTCTCTCTCTCTTTTCAGTGTATATATGACGGTTTATGTGTAAATAAGTGTGCACCGTGTACAGTATTCATGTGCTCAGAGAGAGTGAGTGCTGAGTGTGTGCATGTCTATTTTATGTGAGGGTGTGTGCATGTGCTCCCTGCGCATCACTGAGCACTGCACGGACTGGAATTTAGGGCCGAGACGTGGTGAAAGGGAGCCCCTTCCTCATGCATGAGATAGGATCAGTGTTTACATGCACAAATAGCAGAATGCTCCTGTGATTGCAAAACATCTCTTCAGTTATTCTGAGGCAAACTGCAGCATTCGACAGCTTCAAACAGACAGTGCAACATCTTTATCGGGCCAATCTTTGACTAAATGTGAATGGAGGCCTACAACATTGCCTAACATTGAGAATGTGATGACAGTGATGGTGAGAAAACAGGTCGTGTTTAGTAGTCAGTCAGAGGGTCAGTAGTTTGCTTGTTTATCCACCGTTCTGCAGACAATAAATGTCAAAACACAGCAGGATATCATTTATAAATAGCAAGTCTACACTCTGGTTTGTATTTCTACAGTCTAATGAGCGCATTCCCTTGTTAAAATCATAAGCCTGTAACCAAGTAACGCCCATGTGAAGAATGGTGTGAATTTAACAAAATCATCTATGTTGCCCTTGGACAGTTTAATGTCCCAGCGAGTTGATTTGTTGGTGTGTGTTTGACGTTTTGGCAAGTTAGAATTCACTCCATTCACTGTATTTCATTGTATTGTCTTATATGCCCCTATTTTTAGTCGCTGTCATCAGAGGTTTTACTTTTGACCTGCCTTGTTGGCAGTGGGCACCAGTGGGCATTTTCAGTGGGCACCTTTGCTTTTCTCTGTCACTCCTCCTCACTGGGTCTATGGCCAAGATCAGCAGGCTTTCACAAACATCTGTACCAGTTGAGAAATAGTTGTTTAGCAGGAGAAATGCTTTAAATCATTAACAATCTGATGTGGGAACCAGCACTGGTCTCAGCTGAACAGTCCTCTTTGTAATAGTAGATAAGTCTGTCTGGCTCTCATTCTTGCACTTCACATACAGTGTAAATGTACCCTGTGGACTTTTCATTATAAACAAACTCCATTTTGTTTACATTCTACGTTTCTCAGCAGAACACATCATGTGTATCCTTTAGGCCTATAGAAAACATGTTGAATGCATTTCATGAAACGTTTGCAAAGAATTTTTAATGCGTTCTTCTTATTTTCTTCTTTTTGTTGTTGTTTTGCGGCCTTTTACAACACATTACTTCCACCAGCTATTAATATGTCTGATTTTTGATTCTTTGTGTGTCCAGCTTGGGAAGTTGCTGATAAAGAAATGATAAGTTGTGGAGTTTGTGGAATAAATCAATGCCCTAAATCAGGTCAGGGCATCCTACCAATTTGGAAGAAGCTTGTTTTATGTTATCACCACGTGTCTAGTAATGTATGTGAGCCACCGATTGATTGAACTTAGCTCCTTGACCTGCTGCAATGACAGCTTGATAAAAATGAAAGTATTCTCTCTCAATATTTTTGTTTTTCTTGTACAATCCACACAGTACAAGTGGTGGGAGATTTGTGTAAATATAAAAACAGTCTGGTCAAAAGAATCACAGGAACGTGAGTTTGAGTGATAGCTCTGAGATTTGTCTCAACTCTTCTGTGTGGTGGTGATACTTTGTCACAACTGGTGAAGAAATTCTTTACATGTGGGGTCTCTCATGGCTTCAAATAGGAAAATCTTGTGTTATGTCTTCCCAGCTCAATGATTGATTTCAGTTTTTAAAAAATGGTGAAATTCCTCATGTGTCAAGTTTTCTGCATGTATTTATTTGAAATCTAAAAATGTATCTAAAAATGTCAAATGTGGCTACAATAAGGACATATTAAATTGTCAAAGTGAATGTGTGTGAGCATCAGTGTGTGTGTGTGTGTGCATGTGTGTGTGTGTGTGTGTGTGTGTGTGTGTGTGTGTGTGGGTGTGTTTTTTTTAAGCTCCTCACCCGCCCTTCCAATTCACAGCCAGCTGATTAGCTGATTTGTTGGCTTTTAGTTATGCTAATGCCACTTAATTACAGCCCTGGTGGGAACTCAAGACTCTCTCCCTCTCTCTCTCTCTCTCTCTCACACACACACACACACACACACACCAACAATCAGTTTGCCTGTGTGGATGTAAAATTTGGGCCCCAAAACATAATGTAGCAGGATCTTACTCCCAATCCTCACCCTCTCTCTCTCTCTATCCTTTTCTCCGACATGCATCTTTCTTCCACGCTGTAATAATCTGCTTGGCAGATATCATGGCTGCTGTTTGGCGCAACCATCAGCAGCGTGGCGTCACTCAGTCCTGGGATCTCAGCATGTGTGTGTGCTGTCTGCATTTGTTTAGTTTGTAGAGTCCTCTGGACAGCCATGACTCGTCTCTTCCTGACAGCAAATGAGACTGCCGCCCTGTCAGAGCCCAGCCAAGCCTTTCATTCGCTCAGGGAAAGTGTGTGTATGTATGTGTGTGTGGGCGCTTTTTGCCTGTGTGTGTCTCCCTGAGTCACATGCTAAGCCCCAAAAATCAGCTCAAGGATCCCAGCCAATTAAAAGCTAACGCAGGCCTGCATGCCTTGCTCCTACCAACATCTGGGTATTAAACTAAACGCCTGCGATATATTAGTTATGAAGTCAGCAGCTCTGAGGAGGACCACACAGGAGGATTGCACATTTTACTGTATGTGTGTATGATCCAAATAGTTGCTCTGTAATTTGTTCACTGCGTAAATTGATGAGGTTTGTTTAAGTAAATGGTGAGGAGAATGAAAAAGGAGACCATCATTTTCATCCCTACTGTTTTGCATCAACTAATTTGTCATCAGATTGCAGCAGGCATTAGTTTTCATTTGATTTATAGTTTACTGCAGATTCCCCCTGGGACGCAAGGCAGATGAGTTGTGGACTGTGACAAATTTGAGGATGTTCTCTGTGGAGAGTATGTTGAAGTTTGTACATTCTTTTCACAAAAACACGGACAAGACAGGGATGCTTCAAAAATGAAGCATCGACTTTAAAATGAAGGGAAAATGGAAACAGATACAAGGGAAACAGAGGGAGCTAAGAGGCAGGTTGAGGGAAAGCGCAAGCGTGAAAGTGGTGATGTAACACTGTATAATACAATGACCCTTATCAATGGTGCACACACAAACACACCCATAGGTTGCACAGGTGTACAAGTTTAGTCATACAACTGTGAACTGATGAAGACAAGTCTCCACATGTGTGTTCAGCTGCTCGGACAAATTTAAGTTTACATGCTGAGCAAGAAAGAGAGAGAGACTGAGAGTGAGGTATGAGGGACCAACTTAATTTGTCCATGATGTTTATGATTTGCAGTTAAGAGCGACACTTCTATCATATATCAGGGATTCTTATGAAGCGCCCTGACAGAAGTTAATACCTGAACTTTCAGCTCTTTATAGCTGACATCTGCTCTTACAGTAAGTTGACAGTTTGACATGAGCTTCTGACAGCTCGGCTTTTGCACATGTAGCATGTAACATGATGTCTGCAAACTGCAAAGACATGTTTATGAGTGTTTTATATCAATGGATTCTAAAAGGAGTGATGACAGTAAAAGATTTAAGGCCAGTAGTTCAGGTTTGTCTGGCTGCTGAGCCTGATTGCTGTTGTTTAGGAGCAAGTGTTGAATATTGCACTGTTTTAAATCGAGCAGGTTATCAAACATCATTAAGCTTTGGAATTCTGACTAAAATATGCCCATAGCAGTAAGTGTTGAAAACTGTAAATTATTGACACAACTTTATTCTTGTTTAATCTGATTTATCCTGTTTCAAAACTTGGAAAGATTCTTGTACAGCTGTGTAGACGACATTAAACGCTGAAGAATTAAAAAGTAGTTTGGTCGCAGAAGTTTTTGCTCAAAGTTAATTCTCAAGTTCATTCCAAATGATAACCGATCCTAATCCTTTGATTTGTGTTGTATTGTTGACACAGAAGATCTTTTAACCATGATCATTCTTCGCACCATTTTTAACATTTAAGCCTTGGCTACTTCAAATTTATGTAATAAATACGAGCAGGAGAATTTACTAAGATGACAGTGATTAATACTGCGTCCGTTAGAATGTTATCATTGACCTGATAGAGCTTTATCTTCTCTATTAGGTGATTGATCTGACTGAGCCTATTTGTTGGTCACACCTCTCACCTGCCTCTCATTAATTTACAGTATCTCTCTGTCTTTCTGTGTTTCACCTGTCCTTTAAATCTAAACATTAGTGTCACTCTTCCTGTTCATCCAAAGACCTTTCAGACTGTGAAGCGAAAGCCTAGTAATAAAAAGTTATTGTGGTCAATAAATTCCACATGAAACCAGAGAGGAGTTTTCTCTTGATTAATCCTGCCCTTTCATTTTGATGGATGTCTAGTCTGTGTCGTATTTCTCCTCATTTCCCCTCTGTGAGAGGCTCTCAGAGCTGTGGTCACTGTGTTCGTCTGGTGGCCTGCAGGCCTCGTCTCTTGCTGTCGTCGTTCGGAGGGGCTGTGCCGCGGTTTCACCCACACACAACCGAACACAAACACACGCACACATAAACACACAAACGCACGCTCATGTAGTGTACTCTCTCTGTCTCTGTTTATGACTCTGTCTCTCTTTTTCTGCCTTTCTTTGTCTGTCTTGCTCTTAGCTACACACATGCGCCGGGTATCCGCCCCCACACGCACACACTCCCATCCCACTCCCATCGCCTGGAGCCCCTCTGTCTCTCTTTCCTCTCTCTTTTTCCTCACAAGTTTTCCACCTCCTCTCTTCTCCTCCCTCGCTTCCAGCTGTGTTATACAGCTAAGGAATATAAGTAGCAACAGGCCGGCTATAAATATCGCCTGCCCACCCAAGACTGTTAGGATTATTATTTTTCTTATAATCACTGCGGTCTTTCTATAAACCGAACAGATTATTATCTGGTTTTTGTTCCTTGGTGCGGGTCCCTGTTTCAGAGGTTAGCAGCCAGCTCTAGTGAATTTCTGAACAGGGCATTTTCTTTTCAAGGATTGACTGGTATAAGCTTTGATTTCTACAGTAGTAGCCACGGTGATAATAAAGCCTCAGCACTGATTAGTAGAGTGGACAAAAACTAGGAGAGAAAATAAAGTAGAGAAGTAGAGCTGCAGAAAGGATGGGAGGAAAAGAGCAGCAATTAGTTGGATGACGTTCACAAGCGCTGGTGAAGGTGAAGAGGAGTGCTTAGCTGGATTTACGAGGACAAAGCTCTGTTCTTTTTTTTCTTGAAAATGGGGGTTGGGTTCTTAGTTGTTTATAGATAGTTCATTTCTGCGAGCTGCTTCGGTCTACAGCTGGGAGCCAGCTGTGTGAATCAACCTCTCCTCATCTGCTTTATCCATCCATCCTTCTCTAACTCTTTTTTCCTCCCCCTGTTTCCTCCGGTTCTCCTCCTTAAAAGGAGTTCAAAGAAATATTTGTGGTTAGGGCATTACCTACCTGATACGCAGCGGTGCTGACACACAGACATAGAGTAGTAGTACAAGAAAAGAAGAAGAAGAAGAAGAAGAAAAAGAAGAAGAGGGGAAGACAAGACAACAGTTCAGCATTACATGGTAGACACAGAGGAGAAAAAGGTGTGTGGGGGGAGGAAAAGGGGTGGAAAAAAGGCTGGAGGTAAAGAGAGAGGAGGGAGAGGAGAAGAGGAGCGGGGTACAGGAAACCACAGGTATGTGCAGGATGGCGGGTGGGTGGCCTGTAGAGAGGACAGAGAGAAAAAGTGGGATTGTAGAGTGAAGGAACAGCGAGTTATGGGGAGGCTGAAGACGAAGGAAACACTCTCACATGTGTTGCTGGCATTACATCTGTCCTTTTGAAAGAGTTGCTGGTTGAAATCCCAGCACGGACAGAGTAAATGTCAAACATCTTACTGCCTTTGAGAAAGTGAAGCGACTCAGTGGCCAGCACTACAAAACTCTGCTTGTGCAGACAAATGAAAACAAGAAGAGGTGAACCACTCCTAATCCTAAAACAAACACTATCAAGTCACTGACTGATAAAGCCAACAGTTACAAAGGTGGTAAAATAGTAATCATGACTGTGCAGCTAAGGCAGTGTTTTACTATAGACGCAACTACAATGCAGCCAAGTAAATTACAGTACTTTTTGCATGAAAATTGGTTCTCTGTCATTGTATTTGTCTAGTATTTGGCCTTCTTTTCTCTCTTCAACTTTCAGGGTGTTATATATAGCTGTGCATAACCCTAACAAAGCTTAACTTCTCTTCACATTTCAGCTAACATAAACTTCAAAAAAAGTTCACTAAAGACTTATCAGTGTCATTTGTGTAGCTGTTTTCTGCTTTGTTTGCTCTACTCCTTTCTACTGTGCTTAGTTTAGCTCAGCTCCCACTTCGGCTTTTTGTAGTCATGTTGAGGTGCCGCGCACAAGCCCTCTAGTGCCCTGATGTCTGTCATCAGTCACTCTGGCTGTGTAGCAACAAGGGATCAACATTTCATTCTACTATTTCGACAAGGTGAGAACCCCAGCAGTGAGAAATCAGCACCACAGCTTCCCCAGCCCACAGTTTACAGTACAGGGATACGTGAGGTGTGAATCAGTAGGGTTGAAACCCGTGTTATGGTGTTGACTGTATTAAACCACAGTGTCAGTGTAGTAAACATTAGTTTAGGGCTTCAGGGATGCTTTCTTGACACATGACATGTTTATAGTCTTCCCCTCTCAAACCCAAGATCATTAGTTGTATTTTTGTAATGTGAGGACCAGTCACTGATTTCATGTCTTTAACTTTGAAGCCCAATCGGTTGTGATATTACCACTTACTGAAACGTACTGAAAGAAGAGTTTTATTCTATTCTGATTTATTTTCTGAAGTGATCCCAGCACTTACTCTTTTTTCGTTGTTATCTTATTGTATCCATAACATGGAGCAGAATTTTTTTTTTAAATGAATTTCTATCCTTTTGTCCATTTGAATCTATCTACAGTATTATAACTATATTGTATATAGAGCTACAAAGTGATATAGTTGGAATCAATGTCATGATAATAATAGTAATGGTTATCACAGATATGGATATGGACAGGAATTGAAGCTGTTTAATAAAACTCAAAATGGCTGATCATAAGTTGATATGACATTAATCTTCCCTGCAGCAGGTCAGTGAGAAGGGCTTATTGTACATTACAGTGATGTCTCCAGCCCTGTGGCCTTACACCGTGGCCCCCATCACATTACAGCAGCTGTGAGGAATTCACAAAGTCTGGGTAAAAGCGGTAAAAAACACAGAGGACGGTAGGCGGGGGGAAAGCAGGGAAGGAGGAGAGTCTGTGCTGGGTGGGTGGGGGTGTGTGGGGAGGGGGTTACAAAAACAAAGCCAGAATTTAAAAACAAAGTTTACCACCGAAGGAAAACAACAGGGCTAGAAAAAGTCGGTGGGTGAGGAGGAGCATGGTGAGGAGAGAAAGAAAGAAAAGAGAAAAAAAAAAAAAAAACGAAAATGAGGTAGGATCTGGGCTGTGGTTGGCTGAGGGCCCGAGCCCCGCCTTCATCTACCCCCCCCCCCCCCCCCCCCCACCACCCACCCACTCCCCCACCCCCCTCCCTCCCCCCCTCACTCCGTCTCCAGCCCTAACACAACAGAATCCCCCACAAGCCCAGCCACATCAGGAACGGCTGGCTACATTATAGCTGCCATTATCGTCTCAAGTCATAACAGCCAGAGAACACCCACCTCGACTGCAGCTCCGCCAGGAGGGGGAGGGGCGAGGGAGAGGTCGCAAGAGCAGGAATGAGCCCTGAGAGAGAGAGAGAGAGGGAGAGACGGAATGAGGGAAAGGGTGGAGGCAGCGGGGGGAGAAGAGGGAGAGAGCAGGAGATAGTCAGAGATAGAGATGCAGAGCAATGAAAAGACAGAATGAGAGGAGGAAAGGTGGGAGCTAGGGAGAGGGTGGGGGAGAAAGACAAGGACAAAATACTTTCAGATGGCTGTTTACACTGCACAACATGCTCCAAAGATGTGTGTTGGGTTTTATTCAGGCTGTTTTGTGAGTGTAAATGTTGTTCAAGTAATGGATTATCCAGCAAATGAGCACCCGCACAGAAGCACACATACTGTATATTCACATTCCCTTCTGAGAGTAGTGGAGAAATGAGGTTAAGAGGAGAGGGGCTGTCATTAAATGCCTTTTTTTTTTTTCATCGGCTGGGGAGAGAGCAGAGGGGACATGTGCGAGCCCCAGTTTAGTGTTACAACCAGGAGTAGAGGAGTGTAAAGGCAGACTGCAGGGAGAGCAGAGAAGGGCCGGATCAAGCCTTTTGTCTGACACGACCAGTGACCTGTGGAAATTTCTGTCCTCTCTGGAGACTTCCTCACAGGGAGGAGGACTGATGCTTTATGGGAATGTCACAAATGGCCAAACCATGCAAGACTAAACAGTGTTTCTCTTTGTATACCACAAATACAACCAATCACCTGAGAGCTTATTTAGTGGAACACATAATTACCGAAGGCCCTAAGAAATAAGTCACCGAATGCTGTCCAGTCCAGTCAAAGCCGTACAATAAATACAATGTCCTCCAAATTAACAACAAAATAGAAGAGTTTACTGATCTGATGCCAGTAAATGGAAGACAATATTAACTGTCAGCGCCTTCAAAAGCCATTTCAAATCACTGCTGCAAAAATTAAATGATTTTCTGTTTGGTTAAGTTTAGGCACTTGGTTAAGGTTAGGGAGTGATCATGGCCTATAACAATATCACACTTTGGGTAATGCAGTTCCTACACAAACATCAACACTCATTGTTGATTAACTGTTAATATAATGATATACGTTATATTAAGACAGTTTAATATAACCCTATAATGTCATCAAAAAAGAGTAAAATAAATTTTCTCTGAGTCATGTTCCTGTCAATTTTTTAAATCAAATACAGAAACACTTTCTTACAGTCAGCTAGCAGCTGTAAAAAAAAATATGAATTCCTTCACAGGAGACCAGATCTGCTGTTGTAGTTAATATCAACTTAAGTTGAATAGTGGGTCTTTACACTGCAGTGGTTTGTAGTTCTGACAGTGATGAGTAATAGTCCATTAGGGATACAAAACCATATTTTATTTATTGGTGGTAAGCTGTGTTGGTTTGGTGACTAAGTTGGAATGGAAATTTATTAGGCTAGACCACAGTCAGTACTTCTCATGCTGGTTTAAAAATATTGTGTAATTGAGGTAAGCTCAGTTAATGTCATCCATCCTGGATAGCATCCAACTGCAGGAAGTGACTTAAAAAAACAGACATATTGCGTCTATAGGACTACTACAACTATAGGACTGTTGTATGAATGAATGGTATTTTTTAAAATATATAATATCATATAGTAATAAGATATGGCATATGGCATTTTGTCATAATTATTTACATTTTAGACTAAATTATTAATTAATGAATTGCAAAATCATATATGAAAATTATTGCTTGTTACAGCCCTACATTATATAAAACTCCTCTTTAACAATCACGCCCATTAATACTATATTTGTATATTATAAATTTATATTATGTCCTGTTATTTTGCACTGGCTTCATCACATACCATATCCCCTTGTATATTAATTGAGGACCAAGTAATTGTGTGAGGTCAGGGATGTTTGAGTTTAAGGTGTAGCTTATTAGTATGGGTGATGATGTTGCAGTGGTACAAAACCTGGAGTACTTGAATGGGGAGGTTTTGGGTGTAGAAAAGTGTCCGGACATCCTGTCGTCATCGTCAGCTCCTTGGTTCCTGCCCAGCTCACTGTGCCGCAGTGGAGCAGACTTGTTTAGTTAGCCGTTTGATTTATGGCCTTGGGGTTTTTAATATGCTGCTGCCCCATCCCTCTCAAGCCCAGCACCACAAAATTACACCGGGGAGCAAACTCCCTTGGAGTTTCTCACAAAATATTGACCCAAAATAGCACAATGCCACAACACCTGTGTCAGCACTAGTTAGGATGGATGGATGGATGATATTTAAAATCATCCATCTATACATAGTTAGAGAGCAGAATTTGTTTCATTCTAAAATTTTGCAAATAAAGTTATGATAGTCTTTCTGACCTGAAAGTTATCAGTAAGTATATGAAAAATATACAGTCCACAAAAATATATATATATATATAATTAAATGTCCTATACTTCAATAGTAACCCATTATGTGCTTCATTTTCACAGTAATAATCAATATTGGGAAATTCACATGATGTATAAATAATATACTTTCATTTTAATTTTTTCTGTGGAAAACATGAAATTAAATGAAACTCTTCATACAGTATCAGTCAAGGGTTTGGATACACTAAATGAGAAAGTGTGTCCAAACATTTGACTGGTACTGTATGTACATGCTTCATTCTTATAATTAATAAATATATATGTTGTTGACATACTCTATGGTTACACTAACTGGACAAGAGTGTAAGCCATGTTGCATATAAATGAATTACACAACAAACAGTCAAGTGTGTGTGTACATAGAGCTGCAACGGTAACACTCCCGCTGCCTTGTTCCCTGGGGAAACACTCGCAAACATATTTTTCAAGAAATTCCAGCTTGCTTATGCGCAGGTGGTCTCATACATTATTCACTCATACTCCGGAGATCCACCTTCATTTATCATGTCAAACACACTCTCTCAAACACGCACTCTTTTGAAAATACACTTGTCTCCAAAACTAACTTGCTACACTCACTCATACACACCTGCCACTGGGCTTACACAGTTCAAACTGCTGCTAGTATTTTCACAGTCACACTCGCTCTTTCACACACACATTCTCTGTAGACCTGGTGGCCACTGGATTATTATGCTACTCCCTGGTGAGACTGACAGGTGTGTCAGCATGTGTGTGTGTCAGGCTGTCTTAGGACCCCTTTCTTGGTATTTATTAGTTCTAGACAGCTGAGGTTCTCTGTAAGATCTCTATTTAGCACTTCCGGCTAATTATCATACACACATCCAAAGCTGGTGCTGAATATGTGCAATTACCAGTGGACCGCCCATGTCATTTAGTCACTTGCTAACTTTGCATACCATATTCCCCTGGTGGCTTCAGGGCTTAAATAGGTCCCCACTGCCCTTTTAACTCATGTGCAACTACATAACAGTCCAGGCAACCTCTTACACTCAAACCACAGAGCTTTCATCTCCAGTGGACAGCTTTCCCAGTTTAGGTTTGAACCATAGACTGTATATAAAGATGGACGCAGTGAGGTGTGATGTCACCTGTGGGTTTGCGTTGGAGCCAGTTTGAAGCCCAGAGTTGCTGCTTATGGTCGGCACCATCTTTTCTGTATGGAGCCAGGACCTTCCAAATAAGGAGTGCACGATGTTGCTTTTCACATTCTGGAACAATGTCCTGCTGCCTTGGACCGAAGCTTACGTTAGCGTACTGGCAACACTAAGCGATGGTGACTTGGGCTAACATTAGCTAAGTAATACAGCAGATATCGTTATCAAGTAACATTAAAGTTATCAAAATATTGCAAAAATAGTCCAACTCAATGCAGAGCCAGTCCAGAGCTGGATAGCTAACTGTCAAACACAGCTGTCAATCAACGCCCACACAGAAGACACCAAAGCTACTATTCATCTTTATATGACCAAAATGACCACCAGCACCCGAATTTAGCAGTTGAGAACATAATGACTCATTGAAAAAAAATATTGACTTATTTTATGAGAGATGTTGATGCTTTTTGAATATGAGTCTATTGGAGTCAGCGAATTTTTGGAGCCAGTACTTAGTGGTTTTGCACTTTAAGGGACTTCCGCATTGGCTTCAATTTCAAGCCATGGTTGTTGCTGCTTGGTTTGAACACTTGTCACATGAACAGTAGCAATTTGATAATTTGATTCCACATGCACAGCAAGGACTTAAGTGCAGTGTAAAAAAAAATAGACATCAAAAGGTCTTATTTGTAAACTGTATTTTATCAATTTATACATTTATTATTTCCTTTTTTAGTGTACACACAAAAGAAAAGCCTGAGAAAGAAAGGTCCCGCACACTGCTGTTGCTCAGCATCACAATTTATTGTGACACTAACATTTTGGTCCCTCTGGACCTTCATCAAGAGTATCTTAAATAATTCTAACAGCAGCATTATAAACAGATAATGTGTGTACAGATGTGTGACACTTATTTTCCCATGGGAGTGTCTCTCAGTAATTGACAGTGACATGTGTACAATCTGTCACATTATAGACCGCAGATAAGAAAAAGAAAAGAAAAACAGAAACAAGTGAGACACCACAACACATACTTAGGTCTATTTACAAAAATATTTATAGAAATTGCACATCTAATGAATGAGAACATCTGCCTTGCAGCTTACAGAAGTCATTCAAAGTTGTGCAATCATATGAAATACTTGTATCATGAGTGCCATAAATAGGTCTATTTGATTCCGCAGCTCCTTAGAGCATGACATGCCATGGAATCTCATCATTCAGTCCTTTGGGGGATAAAGTTTGAAAATTAAATATCCAGTACACTTCTCTTCTATTAAGGATTTCATCAACGTTCCCACCTCTCTCTGGCAGAGTCACCTTTTCAATGCCCTGGAACCTGAATGATGAGATGTCATGTTTGAAGTCATTGAAATGTAATGCTATTGAGTAACATTTCTCTTTGTGGAGCTCTCATGTTCACTTATTATCTCTTTTAATGAACGTGGTGTCTTACCAATATAGGCTAACCCACAAGGACATTTGATCATATAAATTACACGAGAAGTAGAACATGTGATGACATCATTGAGTGAAGTAGTTATATTTGACTAGTATATATTAATTTAATTTGATTAATTTAATTTGATTAAATTTACAAAAATCAATATTTATATGAACACATTGTTTTGGCTTTTTTCCACTTGTGGTATCTATGACATCAGTGTGTGCAGTAATTATTTCTGTCATAATTACTGTAAGCTTGTAAGAGCCCACAGTTCATACTATTAGTACCTGCACTGATGTGGTTGAATATAATGAGCAGGTGCTTGCTACCAAGATCTCTCAGCTAGAATTACCTTACACATACACTCCTGCTGAAAGATACCATCTCAATATGAGTTTCATACAAAAGGCTGCTCTGTTCTTCTCTGTTTGTGTTGCTAGCAACCCTCAACTACTTGTCTTTTAAGCTTTAAGGCAAAACCCAGATTTTCTCTTTCGGTATGTCTTTTCCATTTCGATCACTATTTTCCAGGATGGGAAAGTGTGGCAGGTTTTTGGTGTCTGTCAGCAGCATTTGAGGTGCACGACTCTGTTTAGAGAAGAGCGATTACAGTCAAACCCACTGCTTGTGTCACAGGGTTTTGTCTGATCTGTAGGAGTGTATCAGGGCACATCAGTACCATCATATGACTTATGTTTAAAGTCTCCCCAACCTATAGAGACAACTGAGGTGAAGACAGGGCACTTTCTGGAATCATATGCTTACATTGAAACTAGAAATTTAGTTAAGATTCAAAGCATAAATTGATCAAATCATATATGATGGATGTTAATACCACACTACAGGTGCTGATGCTGAAGAACATTTCACTTATAACTTTCTTTATTGAATTAAACGTTTGAATGGATGATTATTACTCTTAATGGAGCTTTTTTTATAGTGTGTTTAATTTTATTCCTGTTGTTATTTTTACATTTCTACTTTTACTTAAATGATGGATTCAGTACTTTGTACCAGTACTGTTTAAAATAAGTATGAGCCAAGCCTTTTAGAGAGATCTTATTTTGCCCTTGAATTGTTTTGCTTGGTTTGGTTAGGTCTGTGATTAACATCCTACATATTCTTTTTTCCCAACCACAATTGTTTTTGTGTATTTGCCTTTTTCTTTCTGGTGTAGTTTAGTTTAGTTTGGTTGGGTTGGGTTTGTTTGGTTTTCCTCTCTTAACCCTAACCGTGTCCTTGTCTTTGTGTGTCAGGTCTAGGGTGTAAGGGGAGCAGTAGGTCTCGGAGCTCCAATGCCAGTGGACATGCAGCCACACCAGGGGCTGTATCACTATGAGACCTCACCCAGCCACCCCTCCAGAGGGTAAGACAGCAGCTAGCATGCGCTATGTCCTACTGTGTAGCTGCATTTTAATCTCTTTTTATAAATTTTATAAATTATATAAATTTTATAAATTTTGTAAATTCCACAGCTATTTACATAAAATATTATACATAAGAGAAACTTAATAAAATAGTTCAACATTTTTTGAAATATGCCTATTTGCTTTCTTTCCAAGAGTAAGATGAGAAGGTTGACACCACTCTGATGTTTGTGCATCAAGAATTGCATCGGAGTGGTTCATCTACCTCAGCATAAAAACTAGAAGCAGAAGCCTCGCTTTGTCCAAACTTTAGAAAACACTCCTACCAACAACTCTAAAGCTGACATGATATATCTTGTTTGTCTAACCCATACCACAAGAAAAATATTGTAAAAAAGAAATTTGTGAGAGAGGGGAGTTACTGTAAATGTAGAGCACAACCAATGCTGAGTTTTTTGGCCAATACCAATATCAATATTTGAGAGTCAATAGAATCTAATATAAATTAATATGTAAGACAATATTATATTTTATAAACATTACATCCCATAACTTTTTAACTAAGTTTTGTGACCAAGACACATATTTTATTTTACAGTTGTTAAAGAAACATAACTTCCTTCAAATTACCCCAAAAAGTATTTTTGGCATTTCTGTAACACCATTTCTTGTTATTTATCAATACATATTTATGCCAATACCAATTTATCTGTGATAAGCTAATATTGGTTTATTCATGGGCCTGGCAGATTAATGTATGTTAGAGCTATTTTTTGTCAAATTTTTGACTGGTGCTGTATATCCATCCAGCACCTCTGTGCTGGAATGGGGTCAGTAAGCACAGGTTTTGCTGGAGTCTCTGTACAGGAAAAATTACATAAAACCTGTTAAAAATAACAAGACTTCAAGAAACTGCACACAGTCACTGCACCTGGCTGCATTTTTGTCGAGGAATAGTTCCAGCACAAACTACTAGCACTCTCCCTAAAATCACAAATTGATGTTTTTACATTTCTGTTTCTGTACAGGAGAGTAATTAGGTCAATAAGTATAAAAGTGTTGGTGGGCTTTTTTTTTTTTTTTTTTTTTTACTTCAGACAGAACCATGCCAGCTGTTGCCAGTCGTTACACTAAGACATTGAACTTCTCATCTCACTCACAAAAAGAAAGTGAATAATTTCCCCAAAAATGTTGAACCATTTCTTAAAATCTTGGACCAACCACAACTACTCTTCTCATGTCACTCTTTTTACCAAGAAACAGAACCAGAAATCACAACTAGAAATCACAGAAGCCCCTCACTAGAAAGCAGGGATGATACTCATTTTAACAACTCAGAAACAGTTTCTATTTTAATCACACAGATATTCTGAGGGTGCAGAAACCCAGGTCTTGCTGCAATTGTTGTGGACACAGTGCTAGCTCAGCCCCTCACCCCCCCCACCCCCCACCCTCCTCCCTTCCTCATGCCACCCAGGTTGCGGGTGGACTCGGCCTCTCTCTGACAGCTGCTAATTACAGGCTGACCAGGCCCCGCTGCGCTCTGCATGACTGCCTCGCGCCCCGCTCAGGTTACCCAGAGTGAGGGAGAAACAGAGAGTTAGAGAGAAAGGTGGCTGGGCAGGACAGAGAAAGAGGAGAAGAAGAGAAGGAGGAGGAGGAGAAAGGAGAAAGGAAGAGGAGATAGAAGGGGACAGAGGGGGGAGAGAGAGAGAGAGAGAGAGAGAGAGAAACAGAGAAGTTGAACAGAAGGAATGAATGGGAGAAGAGAAAGGGAGAAAAGAGTGAGAATGGGAGGGAGGTAAATTCGGGGGGAACCAGCACAGTGGATTAGAGAGGACAGATTAAGCTCCTGTGTGGAATACACGTTGTGGTGAAAGAATTAAAGAACTGAAAGGACGACTTAGGAGAAGGTAGATAGATGAAGTCTGCCCCTTTCGGAGAGAAGCAAGACGGACAAAGAGAGAAGGGAAAAGAACAGGAGAGTCAGATTTTAAACTAACCAGTGAGACTGAAGAAAGGTCAGAGAATACATTGAAATTCACAAGAAGGCTGGAAAGTTCCAGTGAAGCTCCCCTTCTCTAGTTGGGAAGGGGAAAACCCAGATGAGTAAATTTCCACAATGTAGACCAGAATAATGACCATACGCCATCTAGTGGTAAAAAGAAGACATCACAACAGATTAGAGTGAAGATGATTTGGGATTTTTAATCCCAGAGTTCAGCTCCTCAGGCAGTGCTTCTTTCCAGGATGGGTACTAATTCTAAAACACTCTTACTACTATAACTTACTATATATGCCCATAGAAGTTTTCCAATTAGCATAATGTTCTCTCACCTATCAGTGGTCAAATGTCACAAAGGAAACAGAAAATTATTCAATTATTTATTCATTTTCTGTAAAATAAATAAATAATATATAATAATAATATATTATAAATAAATAAATAAATAAATAAGTCATTTTTGGGCCTTGATAGTCACCTACCACCAGTGAATATATGTCCTTCTCTGACACTTTCTACCTCTTAATGACTCACAACATTTTTACACTCTCCATTAAAATAAAATTTTTATTACAGTAGAAAATGTACAATGTTTTGCAGCCCAAATTGACTCTTTATTGACTCAGTCAATAAGTGAGCTTTAAAAGTGTCGGAGGGCATATTTCTTTAACTTCAGACAGAAGCAGGGCAGCTGTTACCAGTCATTATGCTAAGATTGGCATTGATCTTCTCATCTCACTCACAAAACAAAAGCAAATAAGGAATCTTTAAATCTTGGAGACTTTTCTCAATGATCTTGCTTCATTACAACCACAACTACTCTTCTCATGTCACTCTTTTTACCAACACATAACCAGAAATCACAGAAGCCCCTCACTAGAAAGCAGGGACGATACTCATCAACAGCTCAGGAACAGTTTCTATTTTAATCACACAGATATTCTGAGGGTGCAGAAACCCAGGTCTCGCTGCAATTATAGAAATTTTAAAGAGAGCATTTTTAAAGAGAGCCCTTAAGAATTTGCAACACTGCAGAAATTACAGTTATTGTTCTTTTGGGCTAAGCACCTGGTTAACAAAGATGTGCTTGTGTTTTGTACACTGACTACTTCTTTCATGCTTTGGCATTTACAGAACACAAAGTTAGCAAATGTCTGATATTCTGCTATGTTTACAGCTTCGATTGTGCACATTCAGGATTATTTCTCATATAACCTATAACTGTGTTCCTTTCATATTCACAGCCTAGTCCCATCAGACCAGTCTCCATACAGTGATGTGTCCTCGCTGCGTGCTCCGCCCCTTAACGGCCCTCCTCAGGACTGCAGAGTTATGTATAATCCCATGACTCCCAGTATGACTCATGGATCAGGATCAGGACAGGGGATTGGTCACTGCTTGGATCAGTATATGAGGCCTCCTCAGGCCCCTCCACCACACAGTATGATGGGCCACAGGGGCATGCCGCCCACAGAGGGTGAGTCAGAGTATCTTTTACATCTTCCTAATCTCACAGCTGCTACTGATTTGGACTTAAAACACCTGAGAGACAGAGTAAGAAGCAGAAACTCCCCAGATTTCTACTATAAGATCGGCAGTCACCAGATGGCTGATTGTACTGTGTGGAATTGCAGAAAATCAGCAGTTTGGACTATTGAATGTCCAAATTACTCAGTTACCTTTAGATGAACTAGAGTTTTTAAAGAAACAGAGCCAAATGTCCGTCATCATCTATTTTTCCCACTAATTTGGTTTATCTCCTCTATAAATTGAAGAGTCTCTCTTCCTTACTGGTCATTTCACAAACAACCGTATAAGTGACCATTGCAGTTGTATCCAAAATTTCATTATTTGTCTAAGATTGATGTAAGTACTTTCCTGCTCAACGAGTCAGCATTGGATACAAGACTGCAGGTCAATTTGGTGATGATGTATTTGAGATTTTGAACATGTGTCCACTGAACTACAATTACCCAGAAACCATTGGTCTACTTCACTACTTCAGAGATGTTAATATTTCTGTCTACCGGCAATGTCTTAACAGGCAACAGCACCCCCTACTGTAACCAGAACAACATGATGTCCTCTCACCACAACTTCTGCCAGGTTCCGTCAGGCTCTGATCAGATTGGCTCAGGTGACGGTAAGGAAACACTCAAAACTTGGCCCAGAAAGTAGTTCTCACTGTTTCCTTTAAATGTAAATATTGTCTCTAAAAGATTTTGTCACCAAAGCTAACTGTCCTGCTTGGCACCTTCTATTTCCTTCAGGCTCAAGGTTCTCTACGCCTCGTTCCATGCTGAAGCTGAGCAAAAAGAGAGCTCTGTCCATCTCTCCTCTGTCTGATGCCAGTGTAGACCTGCAGACAGTCATCCGGACCTCACCCAACTCCCTGGTGGCCTTTGTCAACTCTCGCTGCAACCCCAATGGGGCCAGCTCTTATGGCCATCTCTCTGTGAGCGCTATGAGGTTAGATATTTCTTTGTTCTATGCTGATCAAAAATATACGTTTGAAAGTCAGCAGCAATATACCCATACCTATTATGCCAGACTAGTAAGGTCTAATATTCAAGGTATTGGATTCAAAGTAGATTTGCTGCACATTCCCTGTTTTTAAAATAGCCTCACTGTATGCAGTACTTTGCTCTTGGTCATATTCCCACACCAACATTTGTCACCTAACCTTGAAGAGTCTTCTATTTTCAAACACCATCTATTTACACACAGAGAGACACATACATTGGGGCAAATGGGTTGAATTATAAAAGGAAATAGAATACAGCAATCAAATGTTTGAGAAAAAGTTGATCAAAATGTATACATTTCAGCACTGAGACAAAGACAAAAACAATACTAAGCAAATATTGCTCCGTGACTGGTGTCCACGTTCACCTCCATATTTCAATATTCCTGCAAAATGGACTCTGATTCTCATACATCCATCAGCCTTTGTTCTTCTAGAGTTGTCATTTTATTGTGTCTTCTGTTACTCTGCAGTCCGTCCTTGGGCTATTCCAGCAATATAAACTGCCAATCCAGGCCACAGGTCTCCATGTATGGAGGAGGCGCGGGGACGCCTATGGGTGGACACACACCAGGTCCCTGCCAAGCTTCCCGCTTACCTCCACATAATCCTCGACTCCACGCTCCGCCCAAGCATGGCCACGTAAGACTACTTGCTCACTCACTTTACAAATCACCCAGAGCAAATCAGTTTGGAGAGAATGGTTGGGAGACTGAAATAGGAATACAAAGCTATGAAAGATCTATCACAGAGAGGATTAAATTACTTTAAGAGACAGAAACAGAAAACAGAAAAAAAATGAGGAAGTAATGTGTGTATTCTTCTATAGCTGAAGACAGAGCCAGGGCTGGGAGGTGTGATGGATGGCATGAATGTGAAGAGCCTGGAGGAGAGGTCAGAGGGAGATGTGGCCAGCCCTTCTTCCACTGGCACTCAGGTACAGTAACTGTCGTATTCTCACCTTCTGCAAGTGGTTTTCACTGGCAGACATTTACATTTTAGTTTCAGCCTTAGATTTTTCTAATACTCATGCAGGAACTTAAAAAAACCATTTGCCTGAATTTGTAAGTCAAAGTGAAATGGAGTCAAGAACAGTGAATGGGGGTCAAGCAAGTTGTTCTTGGTAAATATGTTTGAATGTCATGGGTTTTTGAAAGCCTAGTGTATTGCAAGTGATTAATGTTTTAAAACATCATCAAATCAGTAACCGATGACACGACTGGCAGATATCTAATTTGCTTTTTTAAATTGCTTTTTGTTTGTTTTTATTGTGAACCACTTTGTGACGTCTGCTCTTTAAAGGTGCTTTATAAATAAACTTATTAATAAGAAAAATGTGGTACTACACTAGTTATAAATGCAGAGAGTAAATTTTATATCTGTTTGTACACAGTTTTTTTAAACTTCAATAACATTTTTTTGTGCACACGTTTTGTCAGGACCCTCTCCTGGGTCTACTGGATGGCAGAGATGACTTGGACAAGGAGGATGGAAAACCTGAACCAGAGGCTGTCTATGAAACCAACTGCCACTGGGAGAGCTGCAACAAAGAATTTGACACACAAGACCAACTTGTTCATGTAAGAGAAAAATCAACAGATGTGTCACTTTAGAACAGAGAAACAAAAAATCTGAAAGAAGAGTAAGATAAAGTGTGCTTAAGCAATTCCAAGGTTATGTTTTCACATCCTTCTTAATCCTCTCTTCTTGAAGCATATTAGCAGAAGTATCTACAGCCTATGACTTTGATTTTTAATGAGTCTTAACTGTTTAATCTGCAGCATATTAACAATGAGCACATCCACGGAGAGAAGAAGGAGTTTGTGTGTCACTGGCAGGAGTGCTCTCGAGAACAGAGGCCTTTCAAAGCCCAGTATATGCTGGTGGTTCATATGCGCAGACACACAGGAGAGAAGCCACACAAGTGCACTGTGAGTGTAGATTTCGTCTTTGTCTTCATTCTGTTATTTACTCCTGCTGTTTCTGTTTTTCTCTCTTTGATGTAGATTTTTACACATGCAAGCAGTAAATTGCCAAAAGCTTGACAGCTGCTATTTACAGTGTTGCATTTTACATCCTGTGTCATCATAACATGCTACAACATAAGATTACTTATGAAGTCAACTATTCAATATTCACTTATTCAATATTCACACTTGTAAAGTGTTTTGTGTTTAGTTGGACATTTCTTTAATCTAGCACTAGGACACTGTTGTAGATTCAGTATGACACTTCAGATCATCAATGCAAGATGGAGAAAATGTATTCTGAACTCAGAATACATTGTCTCTTTGTTAAGACTATTGGAAGGTTTCCGTTTATTGCCACTTGGCTGTTGTTACAAAACCAATATTTCTATTTCTATTTTAGTTTGAAGGCTGTAATAAAGCCTATTCTCGTCTGGAGAATTTAAAGACCCACCTGCGCTCTCATACTGGGGAGAAACCATACGTGTGTGAACATGAAGGCTGCAACAAGGCCTTCTCCAATGCTTCGGACCGGGCCAAGCACCAGAACCGAACTCACTCCAATGAGGTACTGCAGTGTACGCCACTAAAAAGTGACAAAGTGATCCATTCTGAGTCTGACTAATACCTTGACAGCTAAATTCATTTGTTTTCCAGGCTTTTTTTACAGTATTAACAGCAATACTGTAGCATACCATACTTTGTCTTATAGAATTTGTTATTCAAAAAGTTAATATAAGAAATATATTTTTTGTATAAATTCACACTATTATTATATCCAATATTTTGGATCTCCGTAATGAAAAAATACATTGACAGTAGTTTGTGTTTGGCCTTGACTGATTAACTACAGCATACATGAAACACTCTGAACTGGAATAAATAATTGCAGTAAATTTTGGTATGCAAGACTGTCTATAAGACTTTTGTGTATTCACTGTCATTTCACTCATGTCATTTTACAGAAACCTTACGTATGTAAGATCCCTGGCTGCACTAAGCGGTACACAGATCCAAGCTCTCTGCGTAAACATGTGAAGACAGTGCACGGCCCTGAGGCCCACATCACCAAGAAGCATCGAGGAGACACAGGCCCTCGACCACCTGGCTCAGCTATGACCCCTGGAGGCCAGAACTCTGAATTGCTGCTGGAGAAAGAAGAAACACGCAGAGAGGACTGCAAACTGTTGGCTCCTGAGACTGCTCTGGTGAGTGATACATTTCACTGATGGCTTGCAAGGACTTTTGAATATTAAAACTAAACTACAATGCAATGTTTGATTATTGTCAGTATAATCAAACAGTAGAAAACATGAATTAATGATCACCACATCCATAGTTTTTTTTTTAGCTCCCTTAAGTATGAATCACATCTACTTAACAATTCTACCACTGTAAAATGGTTGTACAGGTGTACATGATATTATGTTACTTCTTTCAGAAATCCCAGCCAAGCCCTGGTGGTCAGTCATCCTGCAGTAGTGAACGTTCTCCACTGGGGAGCACCAATAACAATGACAGTGGGGTGGAAATGAACCTAAATGCAGCAGGCAGTCTGGAAGATCTCACAGCCCTAGAGGATGGAGTAACAGTTGGAGGAGGAGGAGGAGGAGGGGAGCCAGTAAGTGTAGGAGGACCACTGGGAATGTCAGCCCAGGCTCTGAAGAGGCTTGAGAACCTGAAGATTGACAAGCTGAAGCAAATCCGCAGGCCAGCCCCTCCCAGTCGCTGTGTCAGCAACAAGCTACCTGCACTTCCTGGTACATTCTATATACAATTCCTACTGCAATTTTGGGCATATTCTTAACTTGTATTAATTTATATTGAAGTATGCTTAAAGTTTGCCTGCTCATGAAATATGAGTTGGTTCATTTACAATGGCTAATTGCATTGTTACAACATGCACTGTTACTGATCTATGATTGGAGGTCAGTTTTAGAGAATTTGTGTAAGGGACATTATAATTCTCCAAAATAAGGAAATGATCGTTTTAGACATATAAATCGAAATAAGCATTCTTGGTTTGTTACTATTTCTGAACTGTTTCTCCTTGGATGTACATTTTCAGGTTCAGGGGAGACTATGGGAATGTGTGCACCCTCTCCACTCCTCTCAAATCGGCGTGTTATGGAGCTGTCCAACCACGAGTTAGGAGGTGGAACTTCGATTGGATGCAATTCTAATGACAGGAGAGGAAGTGGCACCAGCAGTCTCAGCTCTGCCTATACTGTGAGCCGTCGGTCCTCTATGGTGTCTCCTTACCTGTCCAGCCGGCGCTCCAGTGAGGTCTCACAAATGGGAGGAGCTGGAGGGGGAGGATGTCACCTCCTAGGTCCAGATCAAGGTGGGGGAGACACCCTCTCTCCTGAGACCAATCGCAGGGGACCTCCCTGTCCTGGAGGAGGATTGCCAGGTCTTCCTAATTTAACACCTGCCCAGCAATACAGTCTAAAGGCCAAATATGCAGCAGCAACTGGGGGACCACCACCCACTCCTTTACCCAATATGGAGCAGCCAGGCACTCCAGTCAGAAGAGGAGGTGTTTTGAGCGAGTACCAGGGGCAGCCTTTGCCTGCTTTCCTTCAGCAAGGTGGTCCACGTAGGCACAGTGCCAACACAGAATATGGTACAGGTGTTATCTACCCTCACCAGGCTCCAGGTAACAACAGCAGGCGAGCCAGTGACCCAGTGCGATCAGCAGTAGATCCACAAGCTCTCCCTAAGCGCTTCAATAGCCTGAATAATGTAGCCATGATGGGCCGAAGGAATGCACTGCAACACCGTGGCTCTGACACAAGTCTTGCCCGGCACATGTACTCCCCTCGGCCACCTAGCATCACAGAGAATGTAATGATGGAGGCTATGGGTATGGAGCCCCAACCTGCCCCTGTGGATGCCAGAGACCGTTCCATGATGATGCCCCCTGGTGAGAGGAGTTTCATGGGATACCAGCAACAGCATCAGGCCCTTGGAGGGGCAGGTGGAGGACCTCTTTCTAACCAGCTGTCTCCTAGCCATGACTCTCTGAGCTGCCCAGACCAAGGTTACATGCAGGGGCACTACCAGAACCAGGGAGGAGAAGTTGTTTCCAGGGCTGGTGGAAATCCAATGGGCCAAGCAAGACCTATTCATCCAGAGGGCATGTCTAATACACTTCTCCAACAGGCTGAGTACAGTATGAGCACCTGCCAGCTCAGTCCCTCAGGCCCCCATTACCCTAGCTTAGGCCAGGGTGGTGATGCTGGAACTGGTACAGGCCCTTGGAGTGATACCCACAGCCAGGTCCAAACTTCCAGCCATGCTCTCCAGAACCAGCGAGGGATGCAGTATTCAGACCCAACCATGCAGCCTCAACAGACACAGGCCCACTTCAACAATCAAGCAGGCCTCTATAACAGTCCAGATGGAACCCACAAACTCACTATCAAGCCTGAACAGCAATTCCACCCTGGAATGGGAGGTGGAGATGCCTGTCAAAGTGCCAAGCTCCAACAGCAACGGCTGCTCCTCCAGCAGTCTCAGGGCTTCCCGCAACAGACAGGCCAGGTTATGATGAGGAACTCTAACAATCCCAGTTGTGACTTTCAAGGACAGAACCAGAACTCCTTCCCCGGTGGAGGGGGCTTGAGTTTGGGCTGCGCTGGCTCGGCACTGTCTGATGGGCAGAGATCAGAAACCCCCATGATGCAGGTAAAGGAGATGATGGTGAGGAACTATGTTCAGTCCCAGCAAGCACTCATGTGGGAGCAGCAACAAGAACAGCAACAACAGCAGCAGCAGAGTGGAATAAAACCTCCTCCTCTTTCTGATAATATGGATATGACCGGCCAGACAGCAATGATGCAGCACAGTCCACAGCACCAAAACCAGAACCTTTACTCAAACCAACCCTATCCTTCCTACCCCAACCAGAACCTGGTCATGAGTCCCCAGGCTCATAGCCGAGGGCCCAGCACCGTGACACCTAAAGACCAGCAGCTGACGGGTCTCCAAGGCTCATGCTATAATCAGGAGATTGTGGTCCCCAGGCCCCCTCAGGGACGGAAACCTCTCAGTCGCCAGAACAGCCTATCACAGGTAGGAGGAGGGTACTTGGGCAGCCCACCTCACCTCAGCCCTGTCCACTCCACTTCCAGTCCCAGACGAGGGGTCCGACTGCCTCCAGTCCAACATCCACAGCACCCACAACATGAAATGTTCTCTCCTTCCAATAACAACAACATGTACTACTCGGGTCAGATCAACATGGATATGGAGAATCACATGGACCCCCAGAATGGGCCTTGTCTCAGCCAGCAGCATAGTATGGGGTCAAACCTAGACCCAACAGGTGGCACAAAGTCTGGCCCCCTGGCTCCCTATCCTGAGTCTGGCCCCATCTCCAATGCCTTAGAAAACCTGGATCTGGACAATGCTCGCATAGACTTCACCTCTATCATCGATGATGCAGATTCTTCCTCATTCAGCCCAGTCAACAATCCCCTTCAGGGTCAGCCAGGGTCTTCTTCCCAGGCCTTGTCCCGCCTCACCACCCCCCAGACTTCTGTCAGCCTAGCTGGTGGCTCCAGCCTGTCCAACATGGCTGTTGGTGACATGACATCCATGCTTACCTCACTGGCTGGGGAGAATAAATACCTGAACACGCTGTCTTAGAGGAAGACTCCGGGGCAGCTTTTGTCCACACTAACAATCAAATAGAGGCCTTGGCAAGTTCTTAATGTTTTGAGATACCACATGGAAATATATGTAGCCCAATAGCCAGAGGTAACCAGCTTGGGGTTTTAAGTCCTGTTGTTTATGATGACTGTCCCTTTTTCATTACATGCAAGTTCAATTTAGGTAAGATAGACAAACTTTTGAATGGAACATTTCATGTAATGGATCATTAGTCTGGGCTGTTTTATACAACCCCATAAGCCTTTACATGTAAACCCTACACATTAACTCTTTTCTCAAAGAGTGAGCCAGGACCTGCAGGTGGCAATGGGTCTGTTCCTACTGGATAGCAATTCAACAGGAATTATGAGATGTTGTAATTTGTTTGGGTTGCAGGTTGACATTAAGCTAAGTAATATGTTTCCATCCCAGGTTTAGAAATTATTAGAATCCCTACCCAAAACCTTAAAACCAAAGGTGCCTAATCAACCTCCCTTGCTGTATTGTTCCCTCGCTGCCTTTGTACTTGGTATTTTTCTGTGCCTTACTGTAAGACATAGAGATATATGCCTGATATGAAACTGATTAACTTTTTCCAAACAGGCATTCCAGTCACATAGGGCTGTGACAACAGTGGAGCAGAGAAGGATACATGTAAATACGTTTTATATACATTTATATATGTTGTGTATATGACAATGGGACAGTGGATAGATCC
This sequence comes from Euthynnus affinis, assembly GCA_029490765.1. NCBI lineage: Eukaryota > Metazoa > Chordata > Actinopteri > Scombriformes > Scombridae > Euthynnus > Euthynnus affinis. The sequence continues at coordinate 22,057,835 of CM055840.1, read as the reverse complement.
TCTTCTGTCCTCTGATAGACTGCTTTGATTCTGAAGGCCAATGATCAGACGGGAGGTAGTGAGATGCTTGTTCGAAGAGTTGAGTGAAGACTTAAGATGTGCTTTTAGTGATTGAGAAATAATTTCTCGGTGCTACTAAATATTAATCTCTATTGCTAGGGATTTCTTCCTTGTCATGAACAACACACTCTGTACCAGTGGCATATCAGTATTTCCACACAGCATGCACAAATGCACACAGACATAGCCTACACACAGACACTCAGGACTTGTTGGTGTTTGAACCTTTGGTGTTCAAATTACATGTATGTTGTAATTGCCTTTCCAGACAGAGAGTTTGCACTCCACATGTTTACTGTAAGTGTTCCTAAAGCAGCTGTGTACTTATTTTTTTCAGTGGTGTTTATAACTGTAAAACAGAAAGTGCATTGCTCTTTCTAAGGTACATACATTGGGGGATAAAGAGTAGAGCTAAAACATATTTTGTGTGCATCCACCCCCCTTCAGATTGTGTCTGATACAGTCAAAGATGTCTTTGCTCAATATTAACCCAACCTATGACTCATACATGACTCAGCTGAGGATGATGGTAATTTTGAATAAAGCCTGAGTCAGCTAGTATGTATCTGTTAAAAAACCATTAATAGTTGCCTATATTTGTGAAACTGAGGTACATTCACAGTAGAGTGCTACTACACTTCTGTTCTAATCCCAAAGAGGAGTTATCTGGAAAATTCTGCATTATTAGTTCAAGATAGGGGATCAAGAAGCGGGAATTTTATCAATCACTACCACTGTTGTTAAATACATATTGTATAGGTACACTGAGGTACTTTTTGATTATTGAGCTGTATCATACAGAAGTAGGCTGCAGCTCTTGGTAGGAGAGAACTAATTTTACACTGTGGCTTTGCACTGACTACAGCACTGTGTGGAAAGGTCTCTTTTCATTTCTTATGACTATGAACCTCATTTTCAATAAAGAATTATCACAGTATTTTAAAAAAAAAAAAAATCATTCAAGAACACATCTGAGAACAGCTAGACCCCGTAAGGACACATGAAAATATTGCTGAAACATTTTTTATATGACTTTTCAGAATGAAACAGTAGCGTCACTTCAAAGTGTAACTAAGCATTAGCAAAAATGAACATTTCCTCATTTTTGAAAAAGTGTACAACCTACCAAAGACACCTTAAAAAGAGAGAAGATGCACAAATAGTCTATTGTAACACAACACTAATACTAGCAATAAGGACATGAACATTGACTGATAGTGCTGTTCTTTAGAATGTATGAGATGTTTTGTATAAAATTATCTTTTTATATTAATGAACTTTATGTATGTTGCCTTCTATGTGTGTGTTTGTGAGTGTGTGTGTGTTTTTTTTTTTTGTAACCATCATCCTGCATTCTGACTTTTTTGCTGGCAAAAGAATATCCCCTTTAGCAACAGAAAGCTATGATAGTAGCATTAACTATAATAGACAAAAGCCAAGTGTTATATTTTGTGTACAATTTTCTACATTTTTATACAAATGTGCTATATTTTACCAGTTTATGAATAAACATGTTCAGTTTGGGATGGATGCAGAATGTTTGTGTAACTTTTCTTTTCATGTCCTTTGTCTCAAGTTGATATGTTACTGTGTGTTTTTTTTTTTACAACTGCCTGCCCATATGAAACTTCAAGGGTGCTCATGTTAAATTGTTGTAATTTTAGAAAGAGCAGTCACAATTTCTCAAAACAAGTTTCCAGGTAAAGACTATAATGGCTATAATGGCTGTTCCCAGTGGTTTTATGTAATGACTTATTTCCTCCAATAGAGTGCAGTAGAGCCTGAGAACAAGCACAGATAGTCCACTGTGTTTCTATTTCATTCAGTACAAATGAAGGCCCATTGAATACTGCACACACTACATAGCTTATTATCCCTTTAAGTGGTTGATCTATATTCTGCCTAATTGTGCTCCAACACAGTTTTACCCTCAAATTAGTGAAAGTCTAACCAACTTGCCAACAAAGGGCATTCATCCAAAATTACCCTTTCTTTTATTGTTTTTCCCACAGGCTAATTATAAACCCCTTTGTATGAATATGGTTCAGACCTGCCTGTCACGGCAGCCTATTATGACCTGTGAGCTGCTGCAGTAGAACAGTTAATGAATGCTAAATATGGCTGCTCTTGGTGACATCAGTGCCTGGACGGGCTCTCTGTGGTCAGGACTGGCACCGTGGCCGCTGAATGCTGTAAGAAAGAAAAACTACACAAATCTTGTAAGCTTGTAAAATATTATCAACATGACATCAACATGGCCGCTTTAAAAGACATCATAGGAGTGATGGGGAAATTGTGAGGGAGATGTGAGTAATGTACTCATGATACTGTCTGTACACAGTGGTTCCCAACCCTTTTGGCTTGTGACCCCTTGATGTGAAGTCATGTTTATTTGTGAGTCCACAGCACAGGATATGGTGGTGTGGACATGACTTATGAGCTGTTCAACCAAACAGCGGTTTTCCCCTCAGATTGTTTGATTTGAAGGATTTTTACACGCATTCAGTGTTCAGTATTTCACAAGGAAAAAACAAAAAATAGGGGAAAAAAACTCAGAAAAAAGAGACAGCCTATAATTTTGTGTAATGGGAGCAATTTACTTCCCCTCATCCTCTCGGGACCCCATGAAGGGTCAAGACCAGACCACCAGGGTGGCTTGACAAACTTATTTAATGCGACTTCAGGAGATCAAAGATGGTCACTGAAAACATTGATTTTTTTACGTGTTGGCAGGAAGTTGTCAAGCTCCGGCCACCTATCACCTTTCCAAATACACACGCAACATATTAATTGCAGGTAACCATAGCAACGCATCGGTAAATGTGCTGCGTGCAATTTTACCAGCTAGCTCGCTAACTCTACTCACCAACCAAAAAAAAATACAACTTTTAAACTGCATAATGATTTGAACATATCTACGGTAAGTGATAATGAACTCCAGTATAGATTATCTGTGGATATTATGATGCAAAAAATGATTGACTTCTCCCACTTCGCCTGTAACTTTAGCTATTAGCCACTGTTAAAACGGTAATTTCATCTGCTGTGTTTGAAAAGCTGGTTTACAGTAACTTTTTGGTGTGCTATTTTTAAAATTGATAACTAACATTACCCTTACTTTTTACAGTGTTGGCTCATTTTGGTTCAGGGGCCCCAGTGTGCTTAGACTATATTGGCATTGTGGTGTTGTGGCATGGCACAGTAGACTCAAGGCAGCCACTACAGCCTGGCAGTGGTGCTCAAGTTGACTCATTTGCTCCAAGGCGAGGGGAAGCTCTCCTGACGCACTACTGATTTGCAATCTAGCATATCCACTTGTGATTTGAAACAATAGCTGAATTTCCACAGCGGGGTCAAGTAGGGAGCAGTCGATAGGGCATGAAAGGAAAAACAATCCAAATTGGGGGTTTTTTAAAAGAAAAAAACAATTTGCAGCTCCTTGTTGATTGCATTTAGAAAACATATCCGAAGCCGATAAGGAACAAATACAGTACAGCTAGAGCTGTACACCTATAAATATGCATAGAAACACTGTAGGCCTGTTAAATATGAAGAATGCATTCTTTTGAAGTGCCAGAGTGAGTTACTCAACATGTTTACAACACATTACTCACTCATTTGAACCTAGATTCAAACTTCACAATTTTTGGCCTTGCAATGGGATGCACAAAACAAACAAACAAAACAAAAAGCAGAGGTATGTTTTGATGGGGGAATTATTGATGTAAACATTGACTATGCTCACTGTGTTTGTTTAGTATTTAGACTGTAACCTAACTCCTACTTTCACACAATGACATACGTTTCACAGCTACTGCACAGTGACCTTCATACGATGATTCTTTTCCCCAAAATGGACATTTTGGAAACATTGTCTCATCTGCTGTCTCAGGCTAAAGTGATTGTTGTGCAAAACGACCATAGCTTCTTTTAAACAAAATTAAAGAACGAGTAGCCCTGTGCACATGTATGTGCATTTTTAAACTATTCTTGAACAGGTTTGAGTTGCATTCTGATGTTAAAATAATTAAAAAAAAAAAAAAGTTTGACAGCACTCATGCAAAGTTAGTGTTGTCGACTCTCCACAACTTGATCTCCACTTTTCTGTAGAGTTACAAATGGAAATGCCAAAATAAGAACTGAGTTTTTCAAATGCAAAGAAGAGGGCAACATAATGACTTTTCTCTTTTCTTGTCTTGCCATTCAGAGGGAGGCTTTTCTTTTCCTTTGTCACTTAGGTTGGCATATAATTAACTCCTGCTTAATATGCTGTTTAAGGGCTCTCCTCCCCATGCTAGAAGCTTTGAACCCATAGACCACAGACAGGGACAAAACCCCAGTGGGACTGCTTCCTCCGTGCTCCTCTTTGTGTGTATGTGTGTGTGTGTGTGTGTGTGTGCGCTGTTGCAGAGGTGCATTAAACTGCAGTAGGTGCATGTAAAGTAAACTAAAAGAGCCATCCTGTGAGTGGTTTATTTATTTTATCTTCAACAGTTTTAACTCACTAAAGGAAGTGAAGTTTGACCTTTTTTTGTATTAAAGCAGAGTAAAAAACTTTGCAATAGCTCTGAATTTCAGAAAGTGCAACAATCAACAAGAATTTGTCCGTAGAAGTTTTCACAAATTAATCTCCTAACAAAAACTTGTAAAACATTGGTGTCTCCGTTTAATCTGAATAAGAGTACTGACATAACGGATGAACATAACCAAAGAAACAGCTCCCAGGACCTCTGAAGCACCTCTGCACCTTTGTGACCCTCATCTGTAGCAAAGTTTATGGCCCCCTCCTCTCCTCCCTCTTTCTTTCCTCCCTCTCCACTATCCATCCCTCCACAAAAGGGCCGTGATGACCCTTCTGTCCCTCTCTTTCTTCAACCCGTCGCTCCCTCCCCACCTTCAGGATGCTTTCTCTTCCAGAATCCATTAACAGACAAACCCCAGGCGGTCATGATGGGTGAAAGAATGAAGGGACGGGGATGCATTTTTATTTTTCAACCATGAGCTTATAATGTAAGGGGGGGTGGGTCTTATTTAAAATGTGACCTTGAGCTGATATTGTGTTGAAAAAGTGACAAGATGGACATCAAATCATTTCATAAATGTTGTAGCTTTACATAAAGTGTAATATTATTATGATTAAAAGTTACTGAAATAGTATTTTATGAAAATATATGCCACACTTAATTAATTATCATGTCTATTGTACTCAGCAGTATTTTATGATGACCTTACTGTGCATTAGGACTGCTCTGATAATATTAGGACTATGCATTTCATTCAAGTCTTGTAGGATAACGCCTTGTGCTTTGATGGCGTAGTTAACATAACATCATTGTTAATTGGTGAATGAATTTAAGCAATTCTATGAATCATCGGTCTCTGAAACGCGTGTTCTAAGTAATCAGTCTTTTACTTATCTAATCGGTTTCACTGTCAGCTCCCAGTTTGTTTACTGCGCACAGACTCTAGCAGAGCGCATTGTGCGCAGTGAAAAGCACGTATTATCTCGCAGAGTTACTAAGAGGTGGTGGTGGTGGTGGTAGGAGGGGGGGGGGGGGCTCTAGTAAAAGCCAAGGTGGGGGTCCTGAACGCTGCGTTAGAGTTTTATTTCGGATGTTTTTTTCAGTTGCAAAACAGATCACGGTCCAGGTTGCAACACAAAAGACCGTCAATGCACCACTTCCTACAGCCATCCAGGGGTGAATGGGGCGCAGGACGGGGTCCACTCCAGGGTACTTGAGCGCAGGTGCGACGTGCATAACAGTCGAGCCATAAAACATGAAGGGGAGGTGGTGGAGAGGAGGAAGAGGAGGGGGCAGTGGATGGAGGAGGGTAGGCCTACCTGTTCTCATTAACCTGCTGTTAGTGTAATCTCTTCTTGGTGAAAATGTAACAAGATGAGCCGCTGCAGGTAACTCATTTGCACCTCCTCGAGCAAATTCAAGCCTTAAAAAAAAAAAAAAAAAAAAAGATCTCCGTGTGAGCAGCTGCAGTCAGATGCAGTTTCAAGTTAAGGAGTTTGCTGTTTCAATAGCATCGCAATTACTCAAGTAATGACGAAGACTTTCCAAAAAAAAAAAAAACGCGGTGAAGAAGTTCATATTTCTTCTGTCGGCTTAGATGACACATGCAGAAGAGTTATGTATTGAATACTATGTTGTTACTGTGTTGAATAGGGTATTCCCGCTTGTAGGAGAAAACAAGAACATGCTGGGACATCGACGCTCTCGGGATTCCCTCATTGGAGAATTGGAGAGGAGGCGCAATGCAGTGAAATCGGGGCAATAGCTATAATGTCAAAATATAACTTGTTAGTAACATGTATAGGCTATATGAGCCAGTCTTTGCAGACATTAAACTTAGTAAATGAGTAAGGTGTGCGTTCACGATGCCAAGACTGACCTCAGGGCCAACCTCTGCTGCTGACATCACTCCTCCCCACAGCTCGTCGCCTCTGCTTGGAGTCCCATCAAGGTCTGAGTCTCCCGCTGTGACCGAAGGCGATGCCTCAACACCATTCATTCTCAGGCAGGCACTCAGGACACAAACACACACAATCGCAGAGCTCCCTGGACAACTTTTTTGAAAACGGCATAAAAGCGTGATGATGACAGAAGAAAGCCGGGGAAAACGAAGGAAACAAGCCAACCCCAGGAGAAACCGAGGTAAGAAAAACGCGCAGCGCTGGAAAGTTTTTTTTTTTTTTTTTTAATAAGTTGGTTAAATGATGCAGGCAGATGTTACTGCAGCAGGACAGAAGCCGCGCTGATTGTCTTCTGGAGTTTCTAGAGAAACTTTTAACACCGCATCAGTCATGTGTAGCAATTTACTGCACTGCACTTTGACTTTTTTTTCTTTTCTTTTTTTGTATTTATGGCTTGTAGCATATCTTGCAGTGATGAGCAGTCAACTTTCGTCAGGTTGTCAATCACTGGGATTAATATACCTGTGCACGTAAAAGGTGCGAGGCAGCGTGTGGCTCTCTCTATGACTCTTAGCCTGTAATATATTTTAAAATGTTTTCTTTTCTAAATCAAAAGTAGATCATCATAGATTTAGAAGGATCCACGCTGTCATAAAAACTTCCAGTGAAGTCTGAGTCAGACTTTGATTCTTCTGTTTTAACTAAGAAATCTTGTCTCACGGTTCATTGTTGCTGTACTTCAATGCGTCTCTCTCTTGAAAGCAGGCTTTTTAGTTTTGTTGCGGTTCTTGTTGAAAAGCGAACCTGCTATGAGACTGAAACTTTCTAGGATCTTGTTTCCTTGTCATCTGTATTCTATGACATGCGTTGCAACGTGATTTAGCATTTTACATCAGATTTTCGCGAGTTTAAAACTATATTTAACGATTTTTTTTACCACAGAAAGTGGGTTGCATTAAAGGGTAATAAAAAGAGCGTAGGTTGAATTTTTCATGTGATATGAAACTGAGGTCATACTTTTGATGAAGCTACTTTACATTTTCTAAATAAAAAACAGTAAACATTATTCAGTGTATCAAAATTATGTTCATATATAAAAAGTAATAACTCATTTATAGTATCTAGTTTTTCCATCAAACACAATACAATAGGCATTAAAATGTGGTGTATTTGTTTTAAGTAGCCTAACGTGTACATGCAACTAAATCTTCCCATATTTGTAATAAAAGTACATAATACATCTTTTTAATCTTTCTTTAATCTTTCTTTCTTTAATTTCTACGTGACTATTACTCAACTTATCAAGTATAAGTGGAACGCTTCAGTTGACCTTAAAACTGAAGATGATGTCAGTTATCAGTTGTTGAATGCACTTCCTACAACACTGCTGAGAGGAACCTCTAGACTAGACAGTATCTTGAATTTAGAGACTTTGAGACTTTGTTCGACATGCGTGAGGTAGTGCCTTATTTTGAAGTGTATGGCTCTGAACTCACAAACCCAATCAAGGATACACACACCTGTGCATGGACACACATATAAACATGTCTATTCTTTTGATGGGGACTGAAAGTTTATGTGAGAATCAAATCCTATTTCTCTGACCCAAAACCCCGAACTCTTAAATTATCCACAACATTAAATGTTTCTCTAACCCTAAATTTAACTTGCAACCCCCTTTTAAATAACCCAAAAGTACACCCAACCATAAACCCTTAAACCTAAATAAACCGTACTCTAAATTATTCTAATTTTAATGGGGTCAATGCGTGATGTGTGTCAGCCAATGTCTTGTCAGTGGCTCTCTATTAAATGCAAAGTTGTTAGGTGATGCAGTGAAAGTCATGGAATATCCTTAACCAACCTAACCATTACCCCAAATGCAAACGTAAACCCAGAAAAAAAAATAATTTAAGTTGGTCAGTACGGTTTTTCTTCATCTTGCTGTCACTGAGGAAACACAGACACATTGCTGGCTTTCTTCTTAACTCTCTAAAAGTTCATGAAAGCAATTGCAAACCATGCTGCATGCTTGTTTGTCTCTGATCTGACATGCAACCGCCACAAACCTATTTGCTGTAAGGAGTCTGTTTACTTATATAGTTTATTAGTTTGCTCTAAGTGTTTCCTCATTTTATTGAGGGAGGTGTGAAGCTCGGCAGAGTGTCACCAGGGTGAGATCCTCCCTGAATGCTTAGTGTTAACGGGTACTCATGTGTATACACATACACACACACACACGCTCTCACCTTTGACTGTCACATAGCAGTTTGTCGACCGATTGAATTCTATTTCACAAATCAACAGCATCACACTAGCGTGAAAGCTATCAGTAAAAAGGCACACTTACTGACAAGGACCTGTCACTTATCAGGCTAACAGCATAAACAGTCCAGTTCCTTCAACTCCTGCAATGATCTCAGAGGAGAGATTAACATCACCTCTGGTCCGTTTCCAGTCAGTTATACTGAGTAATGGGGGGATTTGAAAAAACGAAGGCATCTTAAAAGCGAAAATTGAAAAAGTAAAAGTGAATGCATACCAAAAGAAACTGATTATAAACTGATAAGCTAAAAAAGAACTATCATAAATGTCAAGTTGAATATTAAGCATTATCTTTAATATACTATCTACAATATATAATCAAATAGGACACTAGCGTGGGCTGCTTTTTCCCTTTTGTATGCTATGAATTAATCTGCATGCATGTCTGTGTTAATAGCATGGGCATAAAGTGTATGTCACACATGCGTAAGTGCACGGGTGAGGTCAGTGTTCGTGTTTGCAGAGTCTGCTTGCTGCATGTACGTCTTCATGTCAGCGTACAAATGTGTGTATTAAAGCTGTGTTTAAGATTTGGAATGTGCAGGGCTGGAGGCAGCTGAGTAGGGAGTTAAAGGTCCTTGATAAAACCAAATGAATTTGGCAGGCCCGACTCATAAGACAGCGATTTGGGGATCTTTTCCAAACCAGAAGAAAGAGAAAAAAACATAGGCTGACTTTTCTTCTCTCTCCAAGGCGCCTATTGATTATGTCTCTGTCTCATCCAATAAAACTGTCAATGTTCACCAATATCAAGCAACGTGAGGAAATTACTACTCTTCGTTCCAGATTGAAAGCAGTCCTGGTAACAGTCCTGGGGCTGAAGATGGAAACATATTCATTTGAAATGATGGCCTGTACTTATTGGCTCCGAGTGAGAGATTTGAGTGTGAATTAATTATCTGAGCACTGATAGCTAACAGTTCAACATCCTCCCTTCAGTCTTGTATACACAGTAAAACCAATGATTTCTGAGAGCAAGGAGCCCTTGGATAGGATAATGATTTTTCCTCCTAGCAGAGATAATGCAAAACACAGGTTTTAATTATCAAAAGTACTTTTTTGGATAACACAGCTAACACTTTATTATATACAGTAGGGTCCAAAAGTCTGAGACCACTTTCCCATAAAGTGGTCTCAGACTTTTGGACCTTACTGTATATACTAAAAAATCTTTAAAATTTGAAAATAAGTTTGGAATGATAGAGAAGATATGCCTTTTCCCCCTGTTAAAATAAATATGCCATTGTTATACATTAATTGAATTTATTTAAAAAAAAAACTGAAGAAAATCACTTAAGGTTTATTTGAGTTTTTGGAACACAGCTTTAATATCCATTTTCAGTGTTGATTGAAGGCAACACCCTTTGGGTTAAATTTTCAAGTGCTGTCATTTATTTTAAGTCTAGCTGTGTTATGTGTGGGCTTTCCCCTGCCACAAACTCAGCGGGCATCTTTTCCAGAACGACATCTGAACAACTGATCAGACTCATTCAAACCTTCTCTCTTGAATCAGTCGTAGGATTGCATTTCACGAGCACCCTCACCAACATATTTAGTCTCTTGCGCTTTATGTTTTGTTAGTCCATCGAAAAAACCTCATATGTTGTTGAGTTGATGTGCCTTTTTAAGAGAGAGCGTTCTCTCTCCCTGTTTCCCTCACTCCCTCTTTCTCGTTTTTCTTCTTTTTTCAAGTGCCAATTTATTTAAACTCCTTTCCCCTTTTCTTCTTTCTCCTTCATTGATTTCCAAACCCCAGTCTTTGTATGCAGCTGGGGCCCAGCTGTGTGTCTGTGACTGTGTATGTGTGTGCATACATGTGTGTGTGTGTTTGTGTGGGTTTTTCTGGCACAGTGCTGCCACAGTGAGCATAGCACACTGTACACAAAGGACTCGGGCAGCAAAAAAGAGAGGGAAAAAGAGAAAGAGAGAGAATAGGGGGAAAACATTGGAATGAGAGAGACTGACGCGCTTGTACTGTACAGAGTGGAGGGGCTGGGCCTTTTGGACCGGGCCTACTATAACGGCAGATGAATCGGCGCTCTGGGATGAGGGGTGGGGAGAGCGAGACAGCAATGAAGAGCCCAGGCACCACAGTTTATTACCAGGACTCTTCAAGGGGCTCAGCTCAGGCGTCAGGACCAGCGGGTGGGAGGGACAGAGGAGGAAGAAAGAAGAGGAGGATGACAGAGGTGGGGAGCTGATGGGGTTGACAGGGCTGGAGACAGCGAAAACAGCTTTTCAGCGTGAGAAGACAAGACATGGAAGGGTTGAGGGACGTGAGGGGAAAGACAGAAGAGACGGGACGGGCGACAGAATGTGGGATAATCTAAGTGTTTCCTCATTTGTTCCTCAGTGTTCCCACAGATCCAAGTGTCACAGATTTCTCCCATCCTAACTCTGTGTGTTTGATGCCAGATCTGCACAGCAGTAATGGGGAATCCCTTGATTGAGTCCCTCTGGTATTTTTCACATGTTTATTCAATTATTGCTCATTCTGATGTTTCAGATGTAACCAAATCAGTCCCATGTCTTACTGTACATTCCTGCCGCGTGGCTGCCACACTGTTGATCCAGTCCAGGAGGAATTATTTGGAAAGATTTGCGGTGCCATTGCAGAATTAATACACGCAAAGGGGTTTTCTGCTATATTTGCACATGACTATTTGGAATCGTAGGATCTTGTTTCTCGAGATGTCCATCAACACATCAGTTTCTGCATATTGCAACAAAATACAGTTTTATGTTTTAAGGCCATGTGAACTCCTTGAAATTAATCGAACTTCTATTCAATCAGTCACGATTCTGGCGTAGTTCTAAAGGGTTTTTTTAGGTTGGTCTGAAGAGACTGTAACAGCACAATAGTTAACACATGTCTTTCTTAGAAGCCATGAGCATTGTGTGTCTAAGGATAACACTCCTTTTAACTGTTAAGATGACGCTAATAGTCACAGAGCACATGAGTTGCTTGCTTTTCACATCATTTAACACCCACTGCATTTCTTGCAACTTCTCACTCACATATAGAGATTTCTATTTTCACATCAAAGGTGTTTTATCTGATAGAAGAGGTTTACATGCTGTATAGTCTGATGTTGCAAATTGATTCGTTTTCATTCTTGACATATTCCATTTGCAGTTTTATTAGTACTTTCTTTGTCATTGCTTTGGCAAGACTCCTCACCATTAAGTCTATTTGTGGATCTTCCTTTTGTGCAGACAGCCTGCATATTGTGTGTTTGATATGCTGCACATGTTTGACAGAAGAAAGAGGTTAAAACTATCCAGATAGGCAGGCTCTCTGCACACAATTTATAGATATGTGCTGTTTTATCACACCTCAAATTAAATTTGGAAACCCTGCTTCAGCTGTCATGTATTACAAGGCCCAGATGGGTGGCAGAGAGAGAGAGGAGAGACAGAAAAAGAGACAAGGAGGGGAGCCTGGCAGGCAGGCAGACCCACTCAGCTGGCTGAGAGTGTGACAGTATTTGTCAGCAGGCAAGCGAGATATAGCAAGGCAGCAGGTTGAAAGAGGAACAATTTGATATGCGGTGTGTATGAGACAGGAGCAGGCTGGCATTTAGGATCTGCTTCGATCACCTCTGAGACCAGAAACCTCACACTTACTGGTTCAAGAAAAGGAGCAGTTTGTGGTTTTACCAGTTTAATACACCAGTTTAACGGAGGATGAGAAACAAGTTTTTTTTACTTTCTTCTCATCGCTCTCTGTCTCTCTGTAAGTTCTTTTTTAGATTTTGTTTCAACACTTTAAGCCAAATATTTATATATTTTACACTTTCTATCTCATGTGCGTCTGTCTTTCACTTACCATTAGCAACACATGCACCAACCATTGCAATACATGGGGTCTAAAAATATTGTAAAACTTAAATTAATCTATACTGTACCATCAAATTTCTGGAAAAGGGATCTTGTTTCTTAAGATCATGGGTGCAACAGTAGATAGCTGGAAGGTGCTGAATATGAATTAATATAGTGTATTTTCTGTTAATTGATATAATAACCAGACTAAGGCTCCGACTCATAATTATTTTTTTTGTTATGGCTTAATCTGCTGAATATTTTTTCAATGAATCAATTATTTGATTAGTCTATAAAACATCCAAAATTGTGAAAAAAGGACAATACAAGTTTCTAGAACCTTAAATTAACTTTTTGACTCACCTACCAAGGGTACAGGTATATGAAAGAATCCACTGGCCAAGAATATTTTTTACTGGCCAAAATAATAAATTGCCTTCTTGTACCACATACACATTCACGTTTCAGTATATTTCATTGAGATAATAAGGCAGAATTTGTGTCCATGTGCACTTGCTGAGTTCATGGTCACAAATGTTCTCTAGCTTCATTGTTTTGTTTCCGATGACAAATGAGTTGTTTCTGCTTTTGTATTTGGCATACTGGCAACACACAGAACAACTCATCACCACAGTCTCAGCATCATATTGCAGCAAGCCTCTTGAAACTCCTTTATCTCTAAACTTCCATTTCTGACAAAACTTACTTTTTCTTTGTAAATTATGGTCCCATTTAGAGTAAAATAGACATAAAGCACAGTATGCTTTAGGGTGTGGCTACCCTATAATTGACAAGTCGCCAACACAGCAACAATGTTAGTTATGTACATTTCATATCGTTACCCCAGATTAGAATAGGATTATAGGCATAGCTGTTTTATTTTAGTTTGTTTTCAGTTCATGAAAGTTAATTATAACATTTTGGTTGCCTAAAAAAGTCTTGTTCAGTGTTCAGTTGTATTAAAAGACCCTTTAAGGAGTCAAGGAGGGTTAAGGAGTTTCCATTTTTCTGGTAAGTACATTTTGTTTCAAGCCTGTTTTTCATTAGCCAAAATTAGCAATAGCATTGTAACAGTTAACCATAGACTGTAAATGCTAACCAAGCTAGCAGCTAATGTTAGGGTTAGCTCCACCCTCTCATCCAAATATGGTCACTTCTGTCTCCAAAAATTGAAGATGGCGACGGTCAAAATGCTGAACTTCAGGCTCCAAAATGGGACTCCTCAAACCAATGAGTGACATCACGGTGGCTATGTCCATTTTTTTTTTTTTTTTTTACAGTTTATGGTTTAGACACACATAAAAAACACATTTGGTGCATGTGTCCACACTGTATAGGGACAAACATGAGTAATTTCCTCTGAGCCATCATGCCAGATATTTTATTACATGACTATTTTGGTACGAACATTTACCCGCCGGTGTGGCAGATAGCCTTCTGAGATTTACTTGCCAAACGGAAAAACTACCCGCATTTGGCACTTGGCAGGTGTTAATTTCGGACCCTTTAACAGCCAAATTCTGTTTTAAAAGTCTGTAAAACTGCTAATTTTGTCCAGTCTAAAACCCCAAAACATTGTCTTTACGATAACTCTATGTAAACCAGAGAGAAACAGCAAATTCTCACATGTGAGAGGCTGGAACCAGAGAATGTTTGGCATTTTTCTTGATAAGAAACCTAGATTGATTATTAAAATAATCTTGATAAGAGAAATTGATTATTAAATTTTTTTATATGCACTATGCGAAAGGAACAGATACAGACTGTTGCTCCAAAGAGACATTTTTTAAATTTATTTCTTACACATAAAAATAAGGATTATTAAGATCCACATGGGGGACTAGGAAACCTTTTTATTGATTGTTTATTTTATCGTGCTGCTGTTTTAAATTTTTTTATGAAAGGCTTTTCCTGATCTCATCAGTTATTTATTATGCCAAATGGATCTTGTTGACTAATCAGTCTAATGCAGGTGCATAACTGCCACCTGTGTGTGGTCTGGTGTCTAACAATTAGCACACTAAGGAAAAGCTCGGCCTGGCTCGGACATTTATTAAATGACATTTTCTGCTTAAGTCACGGTGTGCTCACCTCACCTGTCCTATCCTCTACAAAAGTAATAAAAATTCACTATTGCTGTAAAGCAGTCTTGCTCACTGGTTTTGTAATGCAAGCAGATATATTAAACAGATAACCACATTAGAGGCTATATGGTAAATGTCCTGCTGACCTGCCCAGTCAACCACCATAAATTCTGCAAACAAGGGTTGATACTTGTAACAGCCCAGGTGAGGAAAGAAGTAGAACTTGGACTGACAACAAGAAAGGCATGGGAGAGGTCAGCCAGGCAACTCCCCCTCTCTCCCTCTGTCTCTCTGTACCTGTGATAACCTGGTACCACCTTCATCTGACCTGCACATCCCACTCTCTGTCCTACACACACAGATATATACACATAGATACCTGGAAGGGAGTACACACATTCCATCGTAGATAAAACATGCTTCAGTGATTTTTAAGCCCACCTGTAATGGTCAAAATTTAAAGTCTTAAAGACCCCCTCCAATGAAAATCAAGTTTTTAAACTTAATATGTCCATGTGATATTTTTCATTTGCTAGAAGACATATCCGGTGCGAAATAAGCAGTCAACGCCATAGCTGAGCCCTTTGAAACTGCAGTGTAGCAAGGATAGTCTCAAAAACATAGATTCAGTGAAACAGGATTTCCTGTCACAAATCTAAGGAGCCAATCATTAATATTTAAAGATAATTATATGCAGAGTCTACCTCCTCAGGTTTTCCCTGACAGCTGATTCCGATCTGTATGGAAGAGTAGCAAACGAGCTGAATAGCCGAGCCCAGCGTATTGCTGTGTAGCCAAGTTTCCATCAGGAGAAAAACACAACAGATCCTCATCTACCGATGAACTCTCAGTCTCAGTCAGATCAGATCCATTTTGTTATCCAGTGAGCGAATGTTGACCAGAAAAAGCGAAGGAATGGCCGGCCTGGTCACGTTAGCTTTTAGCTTGGCTAACAGACCAGCCCGCTAATCCTTCTTGTGCTCATGCACACCACTTCCTCTTGCCTCTGAGCCACTGCAGTGTGCTATGCCAGTTCGCTGCCACAGGGCTCCTCAGGAGCCGCAGTCTGTTGAGCACCGCTCTAAGCTTTGGTGGAAATGAGGCGGGCGAGTTGTTGGTAATGTCCAAAAATGCACTGTACCCTCTTGGCCTAGTTGCACTGGTTGTGTTATTTGCACACTTACTCATGTTAGGAGACCATAAGTGAGAGCCGCTACATGCCGCCATTAATATATTTGCATATAGATTCTGGAAATTTTAATGAGTGAGAAGGAGTAGATGTCATTTTAAAAAAACTTATACTTTTTTGTGGAAAAACCATATCAGACACACATTATTGTTCCAAGCAGAACATCTTTATACATGTTAATACATGTCTGGAGAAGACCTTCAAATTTAGCATACATCTCTTGCTTTCTTACTCCTTTTTGACTCTCAGTCTCCATGTTTTTTTCTGTCAGTGTCTCATTTTAGCACATTTTTATTTTGTCTTTACCAGAAACTTGCAATGAAGCCATTGGTTCTGAAGATGTTTTAAGAAATTCATATTGATAATGAATCACCAGAAAAATGAACATTCATTCATTCAGTCACAGTTTTTGGAAAGAAATGAGAATCTAGTTATTTGTAATCTTTTCAGGACACTGGATAAACTCTCTTACAACAAATAGAGCAAAGATGTTGCTAGCAGTGTGCAATGCAAATTTATCTTTGGTAGCTCAGGTATGATAAAAAACAAGATCCATGCACCGGAAGTATTTTGGGCTAGAAAGGAAGGAAAGCAAATAAACTATCAGTATGCAATGGTCCACTCTGTCATTTATCACTATACAACAATCTAGTAGATACTCTTATCTCATCTTCTTGAAAGAATTTCTCATGTTACGTGGCAGGTTATCATGTTTTTAATGGTATTGCAAAATTACAAAAAAGAGGGGGAGGTTTTTGATTAAAATGCCGATCACTAATTAATGAAAACGAATACGCAAGGAGAACAAAAAACATTCAGAGGTTGTGCAAAATCAATTTCTTTTTCCTTTTCAACTGTGTGGTCGACTTTGGTACCTCAGGGAGAACAGTGTTATGATTATACAGTGCATGTGTCCAGCATTGCAGGAGGGGTGGAAGGGGAAGTAAGTTATAAGGCAATCTGGCAGCATATCAGAGGGAGGTAACGTCATCTAAATGATACTAGTAATAGGTAGGTGTGAATGTGTCCAGGCCTCATACTGGGCTGGGGCTCTGCATGTCAGACATGGATCTGGAGGGTTTACTTCACTGACTTCGTTGTGATTCTTTTCTTTTTCTCCCTTTTACAGATTTGCAACTTTTTCTATCATCTGTTGCCTTTTTTTTGCTCTCCCTATTTTTGTTTGTTTCTCTCTTTCCTCCTCTTTCTCTCTTATCCATTTAATTCCTCTTTATCTTTCTCTCCCTCTGTATCAGCTCCTTCACATCCTATCTCTTTCACTCTATTTCCATTTTTATCCATTCTTTCTCCTCATTTCTTCCCTTCTCCTTCTATCTATCCATCCTCAGCTCCTCCCAGCTCGGGCTCCCCCGACCCTGTACGGTCGCCATCATGGCCCCCCCTCCTTGAGCGCCTCCCCTGTCCCACTGACACCACACGCTGCTCCCATCCCCCGAAAACCACTTCAAACAGCCAGCGCCATCAAAGCCCACAGTCAGTCAGCCAGGCAGTCAGCCAGCCAGCCAGCAAGGCAGCCAGTCAGCCAGCCTTCTGCTTCGACTTAAAATTACTGTCGTCCCAGTCGCAAGGCTGCTTTCCTCTTCTGATACACATCAAAGATCCTCTTAAACTCCCCAAGTTTGCTTTTTAAACCTTTCTTCTTGTTGAGTCATTTTTATATACGTTATTTCACTAGTTGAGGTTTTGCTCTCTCTCACTCTCTTTCTCCATCATTTTTTTTTCTCCAACTGGGCCAGGTCAGTAATGACATGCACACACTCTCTTGTGCGGTTCTGCTGCCTTTGCATTTTTCTCTGTGACTTTAATTAGTCTCTTTTTCAAGGCAATGGTTCAGGCTTCACATCTACAGCACAGACACTCACACATTCAAGTACATTAAGCTGTGACTAAGTATGTGTGTAAATAAATTCACAAGATGACTCATACATCTTCCTAATCAGAACTGCATAAACACAAAACTTTTAATTGCGTATGTGTTCCTCTTTTCTTCTGCCTGTATCTCTTATGCGTGCATGGTAAAAGGGCAGACAAAGTGACAAAAGAGAGCAGAGAGACAGCGAGGCTGAGACAGAGCAAGTAAATGGTATGTGCACTATAAAGAAGATAAAGGGAGAACGACACATTAGAAAGGCGACTTTTCAATGTTTCAAAGTCTTTGAGGTCACATGTGGTCACTGGAAAAGTTTCGGTGTAGCACCATCTCTCAGCCGTAGAATGTAATGTCGACATGCGCCAGAGGATGGCGCCCCGTCTGTATGTTAACCCGGCAGGAACTGACTGCCAGGTCTCATCTACAGTCTTTTGTCATATAACACAGTTAAATTTCATCCTTAATATATTTACTGAATTTCTTCTGAGCTGAGCAGCAGCAGATAATTGTATATTAGTATCTTAGTATCTTTTCATGTTCTGTGCTGACAATCAAGACACTTGACTCTTTATTTTTTTTAATGTTTACTAATAGGTGTAGAAGAAGAATAACAAGACAAGATTATTAATGTTGTCTGTTGCAAAAGTAGTAAAAGTCATTATAGGAGATAAATTGTTGTTTCTCTACATATATGTGTAGTGAATTCAATGGTCTGGTTTGAGCTTTAAAATGTTAATGTTAATTAAAATCTTAATGGGTTCCTCAGAATTCTTTGTAAGGGGGTTCCTGTATCTTGTATTTTAAAAGTGCTTTGAGTGGTTAGATTTAGACATTTTGGGATTTAATACAGTTAATTATCCTTTTCAAGAACACCACACCACATCACGCAAAACACCTCTAACAGATCTTATATATAGATGTTTAAAGTAGACAAAGTCAGTGGGATACCAGGCATATTTGTTTTCCCCTCAAAACAATTCTCCCGTAGAGAGTAACTGAAAGTTACAGCTCTAGTTGAACTAACCAAATCCCACATTGTATAGCTGTTAAGCTCAAAGAGAAGTTTTATTTAGCGTGCACCCCTATTAAAAAACTTCAGAACCTTTGTGCTCCGTCAGAGAATGTTTTAATATTCAAAAGGAGCCACTATTGTGTGGTTTCTTGCGCCAACGTACAAAATAAAGAGCCACATCTGAAAGCTGGAACAGTCCCTGAGCATTTTCATGTGTAAAGAAAAAAGAGGGAAAACAAATTTGGAGGGGGGAGACAGGGGTATTTATAGAGTGGTGTGAGAGTCTTTGCAATGACAGGAGCCTAATGAAGTGGAGTTTGGGTTTTGATTCACGGTGTGGTGAGTGCGTGGGTCCCTCTGTGACCGTTACTGCATTCCAGCACCGATCCCTCGCTGCACGGAAACCAGCACGGGCCACAGGAGGAGGTGGAGAGCCAACTCGAAATAACGTGTTCTTCTTACCAAGCTAACCTTTCTCACCAACATCAGTCCTGCTTTCGGTGCAACAGATGCAAACAGGGCATGATGTCACTGACACTGAACTCAAACATGGCGGCGTGGCTGTGCATATGTACACGTACAAACTTTCATACACAGTATAGATACAGTAGTTTGGCCTATTTGTCATTACTGGTGAGTCACTTACATGGTAAATGACTCAAGTGACACAACTCAGCATGACATAGTAGGGAAGTCCAGAATGATGTTAGCAGTGTTTCTAAGTTTAACTTCGTGTTGTAGGTCAGTGGAAATTGTATTCAGTGTGGCATTTTATTAAAGCTGTGTAATGAGAAAGTGAGAGGAAGATATTGAATGAGATCAGAGGGAGTAAGTAATCATGATTCTAGCAAACTGAATGTTCTGAACCTTGTATTGCTGATAGAAAAAACTAGGATATTCATAAATTGTTTGAATTTGTTTAAAGAATTTAACTCTAATCATTTTAAAATGAGTTTTTACATAAACTTGCAACTGTAGAGACTGTGTCACTGTTGAAGTTCAAAGAATGGCACAAGTGAAGAATTCACACATCTCTGCTTTGAAGGTAAAGGTCAGTGTAGAGAAGGTGAATTCTTCAGAGAAATGTCACTAGTGGTCTACAGGACAGGTAAACATGGTGGCAAACATGTAGGCAGCAGCATACAGGAAACCTCTAAAGGAAGAAGACAACCACATAGGCTCTTTGCACACCTCTCCACTCACACCTTGTTCTGCAAAGAGAAAAACTGATTGCTGCATATTTTTTTGTGTGTGTGCATACAAATTATTAATTCTGCTTGGTAAACAGCTAACAGGTGTGATTGTCAGAGCAGTACGTCTTTTTTTTTGTTGTTTCAGCAGTCTTCAGTTTCACAGTATACCTCACAGCAGATAGGTAAAGTGAAAAAAGAAAGAGAGGTGACACTTGAATCATAGACAGAAAAAAAGAGACCTTGTCAAATTGAATTTTGACTGTGGTCACTGTTCTTTTTCATTTCACTCCTACTCCTTTCTGTTTTCAGCTTTCATTGAAAACGAGAAGAACCCATAAAAATGAGAATGAGGTGCTCATCCGTTTTTAACCCTGCGGTTTGTTTTTGGTAATCTATGCACCTCCTTCAGCTAAAGTACTGTATGTTAAAAAAGCATACTCTATAAAAAGACATTATCTACCGTAGAAGATAACAGTAACACAATAGTACACTGAATGATAAACTAATTATCTAGTAATGTGTCCTTGTCTCCATGTTCTACCTGAGAGAAATGCAAAAACTATTAATTTTAAAGTTCCTGTGGCCACAGCTGTCAACTCTGTAAGTTAACATCATTATAGGCTACAAAAATATTTTCATGGATGTTCTAGAGTTGACTCACCACAATCTAAGAATACAGAGCCCGGGTGGGAATCTACAAGAGGGGATGAAAGTATACCCTACCAGCATGTTTCTCCTTCTTCACGCCGCGTCACCATGTGTGTCTGTATGTGCAGTTTAGTGTACCATACCTCCAAGTGAGTCACAACTCTCACACACTTCACAAGCACGTAGATGCATCTTTGTGGTGCGATTACTGGTCGAGGCCACAATTTATTTGGGACCCTTTTCCTGTCAAAGTTCACTTTGACTGATCCTCTTTCTTTCTTTGTTTCTATGTGTGTGTCTCTCTCTCAAAGACACACACACACACACAGGCATGTGAGTGCAGAAAATGATGTCGAGTGTTTAGTAATAATAATAATACATTTAATTTGTTCTGCAGTTTTCATTCATTGTGAAACTCAAGTGCTTCAGTATTGATAATATTGAACATACAAGATAAAGAAAATAGTAATAAGAGTCTGTCTCGGCATCTTCATTTTTGGAGTCAGAAACATTTTGATCCAAAGAAAATACACATAGTTAGAAGTCCCACATGTGTCTGTCTTATAATCTTCATTAAGTGAATTCATGCATTTTGTACAGTACCTAGAGAAAGCCAAAGCTAAGCAAAGATATGTAGCATGCATGGGTGAAGTGCAAAATGAGTAGGAGGAGATTGGCCCTATCAGATGTAAAAAAAAACAACTAAAAAAACCGTTGTCTAGGATTGAAGGTGAAAGATGAAGACAATAGCAGACAAGACGTTTTCCTCTCAGTTTCTTCATGAGGTTTATTAGTTTGTCCGGCAGCATAACTGTACAGTAAGTTACAGCTTTGTTAACTATTTGTTTGGTGGTTTTGCTCTACTTTATTTCAGCTTGTTTGCCTTTTAATCTGTTGGTGTTCTTCAAAGTCAAATGAAAGCAGGTTTCCACTAAGTAGATGTGGTTCACTGTCTGGTGCGGCGATGTAACATGTAGATAGAGAATACCAGATCTGTAAAACTGATATCAATCGATTTTCAGATGCCTGGGCCCTTTCAGAGCGGCCATGGCAGCTGTACACAACTCCACAGCATGTTACAGTTGGTGTCTTGGGGGCTGTGCTTTGATTTGCTGAGGCCCTTCTGAAATCGTACTGAGAGCTCATATGTGAATAATGAAACTAACGCCAGCGCACAGTCACACTAAAAGCGCAACTCGTTGACAAATCAACTTTGTGAGTTGTATCAGTGAATGGTTCAGTGGCTTTGAAGCTAATAAAATGCCAAAAGGGGTTCTGTTTTTATGTCACAAGGGCCCTAATTGAGCAGAATCATTAAAAGCCACACTGAACAAAGGCGAAATAGTTTCAATACGGTGTTTGTTGTTAATTTAGAGATCACTGCTTAGTGTGCAGAATTTTCGCTGCTGTTGTGCGCACTCTTGTCTTTGCAGAGCCGTAATCAATATGAGGAAATTGGCTTGGTGTTTATTTCTTGAGCTGATTGTTCTGTGCACTTCTGCGTCTTTCATAGTGCAGATGTTGCCCCTCGGCTTCACATTCTGTGGTGGTGGTTTAAATGCTCTGACAGGGTGGTGTCTCCTAATGAGTGGGACATCTAAAGGCACGGAGCCGTGACTTCGCTGCTGTGGTACCGCATGAGCTTTAACTTTACTATCTCTCACTGCAGATCAGATATTCTTGGAGCATCGCCTACACAAACACACACACACACACAGTTATTGTCATGTATTTCTTTACTGTGTTTGATCCTGCTGTAATCCTCTGCAGCAGCAAGCTAGTGTTGCTCCCCTTCTTTGCTGAAAATACAAGTTTGTTTGCTTTCTGTATTTCTCTATACCCTAGTTTGTGTCTGTATGTGTGTGTGCGCGCGTCTGTGTGCGTCGAGGGAATTTCCCTTTGTAGCGTGTTTTTCACAGTTCGACATCAGTTGGAGGATTTGTGTCAGGGACAGTTTGACACTGTTGCTTTCTGTCTCTTTCGTCCTTTTTGTCCTCTAATCCCCCCGTCCCTCTGTCTCTCTCTTATCTCTCTTTTTCTTTCTTTCTCGCTCTCAGTGTAGTTTGTGCTCTCTACTGTATTTTTCATGCGACGGTGTCCCTGCTATTCTCAGTCTCAGTCTTGTCACCACCTTTCTCTTACATATACACCACAGCATCATATACCATACACACTGCAAGAATGCAAATAACATTATGCACCACACGTCACATTTTAGCATCTCTGCCTCCACACTAATGTGACTTTTACAATCCCCGTCCCAGGGTCACAGTTTCAGTCTCATTTATTCACACCAGCAATCATTT
This sequence comes from Euthynnus affinis, assembly GCA_029490765.1. Classification (NCBI taxonomy): domain Eukaryota; kingdom Metazoa; phylum Chordata; class Actinopteri; order Scombriformes; family Scombridae; genus Euthynnus; species Euthynnus affinis. The sequence goes on along the minus strand of CM055840.1, from coordinate 22,034,881 downwards.
GCTGCCTTTTTTTGTTTGTTTGTTTGTGGCTCAAAGCCAACCAGCAAAGAAATGACTGTAATCAATTGAAGTAAAACTTGACTGACTTAGTCTTTCATATCAATGTGTTTGTGGTTATTTTCACCATCATTAGACAAGAATGTTTGCACTTCCTCCTCTCTGGCCACAAAAATGCAATAAAATTGCTGCAAAACATCACATTACCACCATTCCTATTAGTTAACATGTAATTTAGAGCATTTAATCCTCAATTTGCTGTCAGCATTCATGATATAATCTATAAAACATTTGGATAAATTGAAATTAAGAGTTGCATTCCAAAGTGAGGTAACGACCAAGAGGAAAATTCAGGAATGGGCTTTTCAAGTAAGTTAAACACACTTTGTAAATATTATTAATATCATACACTCTCCTGTGATGTTACAAAATTACAACATTTTGAGATGATACCTCTTTTCCAGGGAATGAGAGTGTGTTAATTGTTATATTTAGCGCATTTACAATAACAAAACCAAGTAGATAAAACATGATCATCATGCGGGTATGTGCTTTTTTCACTCTGAGTGTTATTAGGGCAGGTCAAAGCAAACTAAACCAAAGCAGGCCAAGGTGCCAGAGTCATATGCAACATTCACCCTGTGTGACAGAGAGAGTGTGAGTTGCTGCTAAGATGAAGGATATCAGGTGGGAGGTGTTTGTTCTTGGTTGCGGTCCACCCCTGACTCATTGTATGAATGTCAGTCAGCAGGTATGAATAGAAGAGCTGCCACAGTGATAATTTTTAATGGCATTTTTGATTTCTGAGATATATTTAAAGGGGAAATCTTCATTGTCGACATGAGTGTGCCCTGCAGATTGAATATGGATTTACCTCGTCTCTGAACTGCTCTCATAGGTACTGTAAAATGAAAATACAGACATTTTCATGCGTTTGCTTTTTGTTTAGCATGTGGGTGTCCTTGACTCTCATGTGGTAATTTATTGACTTCAAAATAGCAAGTGTTGTGTGTGCAATCTTGTTTCCTCTGACACATGTGAAACCAACACAGTCTTAACAGCATGGGAGAGGCTTGATTTCATATATTAACTGAAACTAGTTTGTTTGTTTGTTTTAATATTTATTTTTTATCAGCTAGATCTCTTTTACAAAAATGCAGTGAATCAGTTTTTAATTACGCCTCAGTGTATTCAGTTGACTGCGTCCCCTCTTGTTTCTGACATTTTTACCACCTACATATTGTATTGTATTGTATTGTATTAAATGATGCAGTGTCGCTGTAATGTGGTATGTACGTACTTATGCTTATGTCATATTAAACTTGAGCATTATGTCATATGAAGAGCAGCATGGATATTATTTCATCTAGGAAAATGAAAAAAATATTTTATTGATTTAAAAGTTTCAAAAGTGATTTTATATAAAACTATAAAAAGCAATGTCATAAAAAAAAAACAGAAGAAGAAAATTTGCGGCTTAAAAATTGAAAAATGCATTTTTATTTAAAAAAAAACATAGATCACAAAAATATCTATTTGATTTCATTTCCTGTTTTCATTTAAGGTCATTTTCACAGTATGCCTACGGTGTTTTTTAGATGGTTCTAATTTTGTGTGTATAACAAAAACTACACACACTCATATTAAATTCAGACGCTGTATTTCTAATACAGTTTAAAAGTGTAAGTGTAAGATATATTAGTTTGTTTTCAGTTTGGGTGTTGGTAGTATTTCTGTCAGCTACCAAAATTTGTCTAAAAAGCTTTTTATTGAGTTGAATGATAATCTATTAACTAGCATTGGTAATATTTCTTTACCGTTATTCTTGCTTGTATATAAATATTGTGAATTGTAAAAATCAACAGAACAGTAACGATTACATTATGCGTTAAATGGGGCCTGGCCTTGTTTGTTGCCGTTTAAAACCAAAAGAAACAAACAAGGTAATTTCTAGGTAATTATTGCGTGCTTACCATTTAGCCACATAATTACTAAGTCAATACCAGATCACATGTGTGCATCGTAAAATAAACTGCAGCTTAGCGTGTTGCTGTACAGTAGATGCCCTCTGGGATATAAACAGTGCAGAATCAGACCAGCGTTGAAACTGTCTCTGTGCTGTTGTGAGCCAGTGCAAAAGAAATGATGGGATGATTTTTTCCCCCTTTATCTTAAGTGGCTTTCTTTTTCAGTTGTGGTACAATTTTAATGTGGTAAAATGCAGTCAGTTTCCATGTCACACACATATGAGCATATGAAAATATTCAGACATTATTCGTCATTCTGTCTGTCTTATAAAGGTCATCATCTTCTAAACTTCAGATTAGATCCAAGATTAATCACAAGCCTTTTTCTGCTCCAGATAACAAGAACAGCAAGTGAGTTTTCTCAGGCTGAAATTCCGCATTTCTGACTGTTGTCAAAGGCTGAAAATGTACATTTGTTTCTGGCAGACAGACCGTCAATCTTTGTGATGTTTAGTCAGAAAAGGAAAGCGACAGAGAGGTTAAAATAGTGTGCAGTGTTTAATTTGAACACACTGTTGTCAAACCATCAGAAAGAGTCCCCAGAAGTGATCAACATTGTCAAGCATGATACAGCACAGTTCGGTTAGCACTCTGGAAATGAGTCACGTTCTTCCCACGCACACTACAGTGCATGCAAAATAGCTCTTCTGTTTTCTACTGTGCTGTGTGTTCAGTGTCTTCCAACAAATTACACATTCTTAAAGCACTCGCATTGCATGAATTTATCACTCCTAAACTCCTTTGTACCTTGACACACAATCTCTATTTGCAGGCGATCCCAAACCTCCTGCACTGTTCAAAGATTTAGCTGTCCTGCCCCACCAAAAAAAGACTTACTTGAAGGATGCTATCGCTATCCAAATAAATAAATCAACGGGCCGGATAATGAAAGCCATCCCAGCGTGGTGCTGCTTTAATGACAGCGCATATAGGCTCAGTGTCACTCACTGTCATGGGAGGGAAAATTAGAGCCAATTTGACGCTAATCTGGACCAGATTTTTCTCTTTTTGGGCTCAGTGGTATGTCCTATCATCCCAGGAAACTCCTGCGGGGCTGATAGGTCGGCCTCAACTACATCATATAACTTCATAGCTGCCTGCTGTAGGGAAGCACATTTGATGACCAATTTCATCCCCCATAAGAGCGAGTCATTCCTCCTCATGTTAGCAGAGTAGCACTGCATGGAGCAGAGGCTTTGTAACTGGCGCCGGGTGAATCAGAGTTTTGCATGTGCTAACTTTTTACAGGGGTGTAATCAAGCAGGGGCACTATATACAACATGCTGATACAAACAGATACATACGTAGGCGTTACATCAAGAAATTATCTATATACTCATCAGCATGATATGTGTAAATCATTCAGGGGGACTCAAAACTGCTTTAGGTGTGTGTTGCGGGCCGCCCCCTCTACAGCACTGGGTTCCTTTTTGCTCTTCCAGTAAGAGTGAGTGTGTGCTTGTTATCTGTGTGTGTGTTTTCTGATTTGGAATTGACAAGGTAGATTTACTAAAATGCGCCCCCCTCCTCATTGCCACCCCACACTGTAGTCACTGGCTTTTGTCACAATGACTGTAACTGGATGTGTGGAGGAATTGAAAGCAAAATGCTCATCAATTATTGTCTCCACTAGTCAGTAAGGGTGTAGTTGGAACGTCTCAAACAAAATTTAAAATCTTTCAAGAATGACTGAGTGTTGTTTTGACAGTTTAATGAATAAATTTTGTTTGCGTTTTGTGAAATGGAATGAGCTGTGAAACTTTTATTTTCACTCTGATCTGGCGAAAAGGGGCACAACAGTCTGTCAAGGCCAACAAGGAAAATTTATTTAAAACAATTGAGAAGCATGAAGATGTCATATTGCGACCTTTATGAGATACCGATCAGAAACCTTATATTCACAACAAGATGAAAAGAAGAGTTGGCTCTCTGTGTCTTGGCACAGTCCATTCTACCCCCTGACAATGTTTTGGCTTTTTCTGATGATGTATTTCAAAGGAGCTGGCAAGGAATCTACTTGTGTTCTTAAATGGCCATTACTTGGTTGTGATTAGATATTGCCAATCAGCGAAAGGAAAACAGAGAGTCCTCAAAAAAAGCCTTGGAAATAAGAGCCTACAGCTGAAATCCCGGGCATGTGTTTGTGATTGTCATTTATTGTCTTTGCCATGGGAAAAAGTAATGCGCCTTTCCACTTCTGCTCCAGTCTGGGCACCACCGAGGGTATACTTTTAAATTTCAATATGTTATTTATGTTTAGTTATTTTCTTCTTATTGCTGTACTACTTCCCTGCTGCATTGTTGTAAATGATTTGTCGCATACTCTGTGTTTCCTAAAAATATAAATTTAGATGTACAAGGATTTTTCAGCACACACTGTGTTGTTCAGGATATTCTTTAATATAAAGACAGTTTGAAGAGATTATTCTTAATTTAATATTCTTAATCAAGTTTTTTATTTTTTATTTATTTTAAAATGTATTTTATTCAGTCAATCGCAAAATAAGAGCTGGCTGAGAAAAGCTGTCCCTTTAAAAATTGAGCTGAAATTGATTAGAAACTACTATTAATAATTTATATTTCTGTTTTTGTGGTCAGTAAAATATTTAAAATATCATCATTTCTATATAGGAACCCTCCTCTTACAGTTGTGAATCTCTGTTGCATAACAGTATATGTTGCATGCTGCACTCTCTCCTTATAATCGGCACATCAAACCACAAAGCCATATGTAATATCTCATGATAAGAGGAACATTGAACGACTTCACATGAAGATTTAATTACCCTTGTTTATGGAGGAACACAGCAACAACAAATATAAATGCATAGCAAAACTGAAAATAAATAGGAACGCAGTTTCTTCTTTTTCGGACTTCAAACAACAAGTAAGAATTTACTAAATCTTTTTTGAATTTCTGCTTGTGTTTTTCCCCTCTTTGGTTTCAGTTCCTAACTTTTTTTTTTTTTGTAGTACTGTGTCTGGATCGCATTGTTAAAAATCTATAGCTCAGCCCACTAAATGCCATCAGAAATGACAAGAAACATTTTGAGTCACATTTAAAAAAATCTGTTTATATTTGGACTCCACAAAATATTAATTGGTGTCTGATGCCAAATATAGATTTAAGACACATGTTTCATAATATTTTATTTTAAAATCATTCAAGGATATAATATAACACTGCAAAATCATACATCCCTAACGAGCAGACTGGCATTTAAACCTGATTCGTCAGGTGCAGTTGGTGTCTTTTTTCTCTCCTCACCTTTTTCTTTTTTCTTCCCTTCTCACAGTGGATGCTGAGCAAGTGAGTTCACTGGGATCTGAGGGGGAGGATGAGGTGGGCCTGTGGAGCCTGGAGCCCCAGGACTGCCAGGAGAGCCTGGACAAGACGAGCCTGACGCCCAGCGAGGGGACGGAGGAGCCTGGCAGCCCTGCTCAATCCACTCGGCCGCACAGCCTCAGCCCCGGCAGCAGGAACTACTGGGCGCAGGTGGAGCCAGAGACCGAGGCCACGGATGACGGGACTGCCATCTCCACCACTGACAGAGAAGGAGACCAGGAATCGTTGAGGATGTACTGTAAGTTACATCCTTACAAAAGAAACTATAACTCTGTCTTGTTAGGAAATCTGTTGCTATCATGGTTGATTTTTCTAAATTATTCAATAGTCCAGTATTTGTCCCTGTAGACAGCCTGGACAAGAGAGTAAATAGCATTATATGTATATGTTCAATGTAATATCTAGTACAGTTTGGCAGTTAAATAAGACTGCTGTGTAGGACACTACAGTATGTGTAAACACGTTTACACTGTTTTTCTGATGCAAGACACCTCCAGTTTCATGATGCTTTTCAAAGCCCTCTAGATACACCTTCATATCAGCTCCTTGTGAAACCATGCCTTCCCTACAAGCTGTTCCTTTTTTTTCACTGTTCTCTTTGAAAAAGCAGCCTTCTGAAAGCATGACAAAAGAACTCATCCCACACAATGTCACAATATTTCCATGCATCAAAGAGGTGACGTTACGGTACTGAAATCAGCACTGCGCGACGTGAGGCTTTCCCTTTTATTTAGGAGAGATCAAAGGCTCACGCGGCTTGCCTACTAACAATCACTTAGCTCCCTCGCCTCGCGTGATTTGGCCTTGCCTGATGAAGGCAAAGCTGAGTTTTTACAACACTGAACCGCATAGGCTCTTCCCTTCACCACATAAAAAACAGCTCAAAATATGCCAACATCTGCAAAGATTTGAAAAATCTTCCTCAAAGTCGCTGTGAGCAAAGCTGACTGGCTTGAGTTGAGATAGGAGGCGCCCTCTCTTCTTCACGTACATCTGTGGCTTTCTCTCTCTGCCTGTCACTGCACTTAAGGGCATGAATGAGAAAGAATTCTTAAAATCTTGTTTTATATTTTGCCACGTAGTTCCCTGAATTTATTGTTTTATCTGTGTGTCTTTAGGTAAACAATTAAATCCCATTAGATTCAGTTGCACAGTGTCACTTTACAGTTTATCCCCACTCTCTCTGCACTCATACTGTACATGTACACACGTTTATTTCATTCATTCATTTATTTATTTAAATCCTCGGAAAACACATTGTGGGAGAACCCTCGTTTACAGTGGTGCTGAGAGAAGACACAACTAAAATCACCAAAGAAAGCCAGGAGGTAGCAATAAAGGAAGAGAACATGGCTACATCGATTAAATAAAACAATGTAAAATTAACAGTGTTAAAAGATAAAAGTGGAGGAATTGACAATGAGACATATAAATAAATGAAACAATAAGAACAATTAAAGATTAAAAGCATGAAACAATTACAATCAATAAAATTAGCAGTTAAACCTTGGAATTGTCTCAGCGGTATTAATGAGATCATTTTAAAGTTTTTTTTGAAGCATATTCCAAGTATGTGGGGCACAGTAACAGAAAGCAGATCTTCCTAACTCTGTATGAGGGTGAGCCATGTCTGTGAGCGGGTACAATGGCTACCAGCATTCCAAGAAAGCAGGACTAAGAGATACAAGGGGGAGCTTTTGTAAAATTGCTTTAGAAATAAATAAGAACAAATCCTGATCCCACCTCACTGATAGAGCAGACGGGTCAGTTTGTTTTGATAAAATAGACTATGGTGTGTCCCGTAACTATCTCCAGTAATGAATCTGAATGCAGAGTGATATACTGCATCTAAAGGTTTGAGAGTGGAACTGGCTGCCCGCCCATAAATAACATCCCTGTAATCCAATACAGAGAGGAAAACTGCTTCAACAATTCTTTTACAGAAAACCAGATTTATTTCTAAAAAGAAAGCCCAATTTCAATTTCAGCTTTGATAACAGAATGTCAGTATGGACTTGAAAAGTAAGTTTTTCATCAATCCAAATACCTAGATATTTATAGTATTGCACTCTCTCTATTGTTGTTGTGGTGGTATTGATGTTATTAACAGAATGAATTTCAAAACTACCAGAGTTAATACTTCTTCCATTCGAAAACAACATCCGTTTTGTCTTTGCACACAAAAGCATATGAACAAAGAATCTACACCCACACTCTTACAAAGACAGAGAGCACTATGCGTTATGTAAGCAGTATTATGTTAAATATATTTTATATGAAAATGTAATTGTTATTTTTTCAGTTTCAACCACACTGATACATGATGAGAACACTTGCAAAAGGTTAAAATCAAAAGACTTTTAAATAAGAAAGGTCACATAGCAATTTCACATATTAATCTGCATCTTAAATGAATATCACCGATGCTCTTTTTGTGCTGCGACAGTTTTTCTTGGCCTACTTTTGTTGTCTGTGTTGTATTCATCATCATCATATGGAGTTTATGCTGCCTTCTCCAACAGACAGATTAATCTGGTAGAAAGAGCTCATTAGAGCTGGTACGTAGAGCTAATATTTTCCTGTTAATCTAATGAATAATTCTGATTTATGCATGAGTGTTTCCTGTAAAAGGAAAAAAAAACTGTGGTTAAAAATAGTTTGATTTATAGCTTTTTCAGTTCCTCTTTATGTTTTTCTCTTTTTCCAGGTAAGACCTCGGATTCTCAGAATGCCTTTGAGGACCTGGCCCATTATGAATTCCTGGCCCAATTGAGGAAGGCCTCTACCTCAGCCAGTCTCTTGGACCATCTGACCCATAATGGCACGGCAGCTGTGTACCACCCAGGTAGCAGGCACGATGAGCTGCCACCTGCCATCTGGTCACCAGGAGCTCAGCACCGCTCACCTGAGGGAGCAGGTTGGTTAATGTGGCACAACTGTAATGATACTGCATAGAAAATTGCCATATCTCTATTAAGGTTTCACATGTTTGTTCTGATGAACCGCTCAGCTGACAGTAAATAGTGGTGATAAAGTGCATATCAGATTGTGCGTGCGAATGTCATTCTGAGAAAACGTAAAGGAAAACAAAGACCTCACAAAACTTCAATTTATCAACCGCAAATGGTTCAACCAGACACGTTATCAGAGTTGAACACCACGTCTGCACGTTTATTTTCTAGAAGTTTATCTATATACTATACAAGTAGTTTGTTGTCCCACAATTATATTTTTATTGTTACATTTTATATCAAATATATGAAGTTTAACAAAAAATGTTGTGTCATAGTTAGGTCCAAACAATATTATATTTGCATATAATTCTGTCAATACATTAAATAAAACTACTAAAAAAACATGGCCATGTTCTAATATTTTCAGACGAGTATGCAACACAAAAAAGAACCGTTTGTCTGTGGTTATAAATTGGGAATTAAGAAATTTGAACTATGCCAAAATTTAACTCAGGAGTCTGGGGACATAATATTCATTTCGTATGCCAGTATGACGTTCTTTAGGTTGTATCCATCTTTCTAGTTCAATATGCAAAAACCTTTTAACATATAATTTACAAATGATTTTTCTATTTGGGGTTGTGACAAGTTTTTTTGTTGTTGTTTTTTTTATGAATATAGTTTACTGTTGCTATATTTAAATGAAATGTGAGTACGACAGTGGGTTCTTCTCTGTATGTGTTTTGACATGCGATAGGCTGGTAATCTATCCATTGTGTGCAATGTATCTATCCCAATGCATGCTGGGTTAGGCTGCATGTAACCCTGAACAAGATAAGCGGTTTAGAAAATGTATCTACGGATGGATACATTTAATGAACACAGTGAGCATTTCCACAGTTGTTTTTAAAATGTCACCTCTCTCTGGACGTGTGTGCTCCAGATGCAGGGAGGAGCCAGCAGGCCTGTCCGTTCTGTCACAGGATGTACCAGCGTGGAGCCTCTCTGAGGGACCACATCAAGTACTGTCAGGAAAGGGAGGGGGGCCACATGGTCTGTCCGCTCTGTGGATACACTGCCACCCTTAGGGCACAGATGGAGCGGCACCTGGCACTTCACAACCAAGTGCAGGACAAGGTGAGACACACTCAGAAATTAAGAGAAACTCACAACTCATAATTGTACAATATCATATTTAATTAGTGTATTTATTTATAACTCTGTGTTTACAGAGGTAACAACCAGACTTCACCATCTCTGTAATCGCTGCCTGTTACAATATACAATTAATGACAATGTCCTGTCATCCTAGAATGCCATCTCTTTGGATCAAGGCATGGAGACAAGGAAGTTCAAATGTCTGCAGTGTGGGAAAGCGTTCAAGTACAAACACCACCTCAAAGAGCATCTCCGCATCCACAGCGGTGAGACAGAATAACATCAAACATCTATTGTTTTCACTTGCATCACTAACCCTCACTTATCGTGTCAGTTTTACATGGTATGAAATTATATGAAAAGCAGATTGTCATGGAGACAGAAAACAAGTAAAAATAATTTATGACAGGACAAGAAAATTATGAGTAATAGGAAAAGATCACACCCACACAGAAGGTATTTACAACCTACTCTTGGCCTCCTTTCACTAATGTATCCTCTCGGTTTCATCCCTTAGGTGAGAAACCTTATGAGTGCTCCAACTGCAAGAAACGCTTCTCTCACTCTGGCTCTTACAGTTCCCACTTAAGCAGCAAAAAGTGCCTTAGTGGTGGAGGAAATGGAGGGGGAAATGCAGGAGGAGCCAGCGGTGCATTTAATGGACATAGCCAAAGCTCCTACCACCACTCATTTCCAACGTCTCCCTCTGCAGGCGGTGGGAGAAACGGTAATGACAAGAGTTTGTCGTTAGCTTCACATACCCAAGAAAATACCAGGCCTCTGGATCCTCACCAGCTTTCTCTGCAGGACCCTAACCAGAACCCCACAGGCTTCCCCAGAGCTTCAGACCTGGCTCGGCTTTGGGACCCATCAGCGGAGCTCTCTCTGAGGGCCAGTATCCTAAAAGGGACCACCCTGCTGCCTTATATCCACTCTGGGACATTTGAGCAGATGCTACAAGAGATGCTTCACAGGGAGGTGAAGAAAGATGAGGACATTGATAGAGCAGGAGGAGCTGTAATGGAAGAAAGGAGGGCTATTTACAATGGAGGAGGGCCTGACAGGAAGGTGTCACCTGACAGGAGTGCTAGAAGAGAGGCGGTGAGGTCAGGTGAAGGAGAGAGAGGTGTGCTTGGCGTGCCGTGTCGCTGGTGTTCGCAACTTTTCCCCAATGTGGCGGTGCTCCTGCAGCACGAGCGCTACCTCTGTAAGATGAACCGTGAAGCAGTGGAGGTGCCTGAGAGTCTTCGGGGCAAAGACCACCCCTCGCCACCTTTATTCTTCCCTAGATCTGCTCTTCAGCCCGAAAACAGCAAACCAAGTGAAGTATCCAATGGTCTTCCTGAAAACAAATCACCATTACAGAAGACTCACTGGCAGTCGGTACCACAGCAGCTTTTGGTTGCAGTGCACTCTCCTCCTCAGCCCTGCCATGACCCCCTGTCCTCACGGGTGTACTGGTCCAGCCAGGAAAAGGGCAGCCCCAGTCAGGTGATTAACCATTCCTCAGAGCTGTCATCACCTCGAGCCAGAAGAAGAGTTCCATCCTCAGGATTCGGCTCTCCCATCTGCCTCGACCTCACCAGCTGTCCTCCTGAACTCTCCTCTCCTCAGAACCAGATCGGCAGCCCCTGGTCTGCACAGAGTGAACCTCTGGACCTCTCCCTGCCCAAGCTGCTCCCAGACCAAGAGGGGAGACACAAAACTGTCAACGGCAACTCAGCCAGAGGAGAGAGGAGAGAGCTCGGGACCCAGCAGCTACGGCGACTGAGTCCAACCCAACCCTCACATCTATCCCTTCACCATCACCCTATCTACAGCAGGCCTGGAGCTCCTGTGTTTCCAGGCCCCTTATACAATGGATTTCCCATCTTCAACCAGTCTGCTTTAGGGCTTTCAGCGCATGACGGCATCACATCTATTCCATTCAGCCAGCCAGCAAATAGCCCTGGGTTTCTCTCTCCTATGGCCTACATGATGGACTCAGACACAGAGGCTACGCTGAAAAAGATCCACCAGGAGAGACAAGCTCTTATTGTGAGTACAGCTTCTCTTTAATGTGTAAATACTGAAAAACATCTTCAAAAGTAATGAGAAATACATGAAATATCTCTTATCAAGTAGTATAACATCAGAATTAAACCAGTAATTACTGTACAGTGATATTCATTTTCATGTTTTCTCTGCAGGGTGAAGTGTTAAACCGTGGAGCTCTGGACTACCTCTCTCTGATGGATGAAGGGTTGGATGGAGATGGTGGGCCAGGGAGGAAGAGACTGAAGAAGACAGACGAGGGGCTCTACGCTTGTGACATTTGTGAAAAAACCTTCCAGAAGAGCAGCTCTCTGCTCCGACACAAATACGAGCACACAGGTGTGTGGCTTGTGCACAAACACATTTATCTTGTGCCGTTTCCTGTATAGATTTCTAAAATACAAATGTTTAAAACCCTGCTAAGATTATTAGTAAATGTAAAATATTATTTGAGAAAACCTGTTGCACATTCTTTTTTTTGTAGGATAGAAGACATTAAAATAATTGATCTGTATTCATTACAGGCAAGCGTCCTCATGAGTGCAAGATCTGCAACAAAGCCTTCAAACATAAGCACCATCTGATCGAGCACAGCCGGCTGCACTCTGGAGAGAAACCCTACCAATGTGACAAGTGCGGCAAACGCTTCTCGCACTCCGGCTCTTACTCCCAGCACATGAACCACCGCTACGCTTACTGCAGCAAAGACCAGGATCCAGACCAAGACCACGAGGAGATGCCTCTCACCCCAGGGGCAGGCATCAACCTCGGGGGCCGCCTGGCTCTAGAGACCCCTCTGTCCATGGAGGATACCCAAACCCCACACGCTTTCCTCAGTGACTGCAGCATGGATGGAGCTCCAGAGGTCCTCAAAGAGGAGGAGGAAGAGGAGGAAGAAAAAGAGGCAGGAGTTGGTGATGGTCATGTGGAAGAAGCAAATGTGAGTTTGTTAGGGGAGCAGCTGGAAGGTAACCCCATCCAAGAATCACCGGGAGAAGAGAACAGAGAGCAAAATGAAAGAAACAGTTGTGATGTGGGGAACCATATTGACATTGCAGAGAGCCAGCTCTGGGACCGAGACACTGAGGACCAGAACGGAGACTTGGACAAATGTGAACTGAGCCTGGATATAACAGATTTACCCAGAATAAAAACTTAAGGTGACTTAAAAAAGCAAATACAATGCATATACTGTATATATTAATACATTTGATAGATTTTTCCTCTCATATCTAACCACTCCATTGACTTTTTTATTTGATTTTTTTTTTTACTAATTTTAACTAATTTCACACCATGAAAAATGCACAGAGCTGCCAAAGCATAAATGACCTTAAACTGGATGAAGCCATACAAACCAAATATATCTGACTATACAAAATACAGTATTTAATTTTATCATACAGAATAGATTTCATGTATCTACATTGTTTTTAGGCTATTTAACATGTGTCAGGACAGCTCAAACATTTGGTTTGAGTCTTTATGTCACAAATTCAGATCAAATCTTTTAAAATCTTGCTACTACAGACTGCTGCACAAGATCTAGCTGGGAAATGAGTTAGTTTGTTTGAAATATTGGTACTGTGAGATGGATGTCGATGCACACCAGCGAGTGGGTTAAGAAATCAGGCCCAGAGTGAGTTGTGTTTAGGGTGCTGCAGCGTGTCATGCAAGGCCTGAGGTTAAAGGTTACAGATGCAGCCATATAAATCAGAAATGCCTGATGCTCTGACATTTTATTTATTCTTCCAATAAGTGCAAGTAACATTCACCTCTGAATATCCTGTGGTATTATTCGCTACAAATCTTTACCTCTCTTTTAGGAAATGAACAATGTATAATGTTTTACATGAAAAAAAACAAAAAACACATGCAGCTATCACTTTGTCCCAAAGCCACTAAGTGCTCAAGTATATAGAAGTATTTGGACTTATGTTATTTATGCTGTGAAATCACAAGGTACAATCAGCTTGTCTCTTCGGGTTAACTGTGGTGCTCAGTCGCTTTAATTAATCAGCAGTTTATTTAGTGTTTAAAGAAAGTTGTCAAAACAGGAATTTCATTGAAACAAAAATTGAGGGTGCTTATTTATTTTATAAACAAAAAGCAGTGGACTGCACATTTTTCATTGCATGCTGTTGGGGAACAGTCATTTCTGCATGGGGTTTGAAAGTGGAAAAAGATGAGGTCAGTCTTGGGGGTTTTCCTTTGAGGGAGCAAATAAAAAACTTGCACTGTCTCACTGTTTGTGTAATAATCATACGGAGCTGCTTTATTTCATTCAATGCTAAAATGTCTGCTATTTCTCATAATAATTTACATGTGCTACAGCCTATTTTCACACCCCGGAACAATAATGTTTCACACATTGTGGGCTGTCTGTTGAGGTGTGGCGAGAGGGTCAAGACTCAGGACACATACATCGGTTGTAACTTCCTCTTTTTGACTGTGGTGTAGTCAACATGAAAAGTGCCTTAGATATACTCAGACACTGTGAGTAATCCGACAAAGCCTTGGTACGACGAGATAAGACGGTGGTGCATGAGGTGTGACTAAGCTTGTAGCATTCATGCATACCATGCACCCAAAGACACTTCTTGGTCATAATGTGTGTGTGTGTGTGTGTGTGTGTGTGTGTGTGTGTGTGTGTGTGTGTGTGTGTGTATCACCAAAGATATGCATATGTGACACGCCAACTGCCACCCTACTCTTGCATAGTTCCTTACCTGTTATTTCTGGGCCAAAAAAACAGGCAAAAAATGTTTACTTTCACTCAGTGTCTGCACACTTTTTTATATTAAGCAGTATTTCTTATTTTTTACTGGAAATCATGCAACTTTTGTATTATCTTTTTATATATTTTTTTGCATGTTTGTGGATATTTGTAATAAAATTGTACATACTTTGTCACCAGAATCTTGTATTTTATTGATTTTTTAAGAATTAAAAAAAATATCAAAGTGTTCTCTTGTTCTAATTTATAACCTCATGCTGCAGGGTAAAAAAATTAACATACCAGCCTTACAAGCAGGTTGGACCAGGATTTAATTGTAAACATGTTCCATAAGTGACTGAATTAGGATGAATTACTGAGTAATTTCAAACCAGAAGGGACCTTGAATGACCCTTTAGCAAGTGTGGCTCTTAAAACTATCAAATACCATGGCAGATGTCAATGTAAACACAGACATCTGCCAGAAAGAGACAGTTTTGAAGCTCAGCTGTGGCCATGGCCACTTGGTTTCCCATCACGGTAAACAGATTTCCGTCACCAATGATCTGCAGACTGCTTTGTTACACTAACTTTTTTGTGGGTCTGTCTGTTTGCATGATGATTCATCGGAGGTGACTGTTTAGTACTTGTGAACCTGTGTATGTGGCTGTGGCATGAAGGGTTGAGTGGCCCTGCAAATATTTGATCCACTGAGTTTAGGTTAATGGCAGGTTGAATACACAATCGGCTAACTGTAACAATAACAAACTGTGCCGGGTGACTCAGGTTAGATACGTTTGAGTGCCATGCATCAACAGCATTTAGTCAACTGTTGCACCAACAATTGGTGATGTTATGACGATCGCCTGATTGCTCGGCTGGTTTTGGACTCGACTGAAAGAAGACTGACTAAGATGACATTCATCTTGAGAACTAGCTTGACATACTGTGTGGTGTACAATGGTCACCGCAATTAGATAACAGCATCAGCATCAGCATCACTTGCAAAATGCTGCAAAACCCACCTATGATGAGTAACAAGCTGTCAGTTTGGGTGTTGAGAATTTTAAAGTTTGCTGGTGTTCATAGTGCCACAGAGCAAAGTAGACCTGGCTATGAAGCTATAAAGAACTGACAGAGCTAAAGATGTATCTTAGTGGTGTAGACAGAGACACTTTTCAGTGAGAGGTGTTGGCACCTGTGCCAACCATCACATTGCTGAAGTGTCTTTGAAGTCAAGTCAGCTAGATGCTGATTACCATCAAATTCAACCACAAATGTGTTTTTCCATACATGAATATAAAGCCTCTCCTCTCCTCTGTACTCCAAGAAAATTAATTATAAACAAAGTTAACAAAAGACAAATGCTAAATATAAAATATTAAGTTAACACAAAGGGAAGACTTCCTGCAAGAATACATCACATTGATTAACATAGCATATTATTGAATAGTGCACATTTTAAAGAGGTTCATTGAAATAGGGGCTATGAAAATTAAACTAGTTTTGAAAGTAACTTGGAGAAAAAATAGAACAGATGAAAACATTTCACAACCTTGTTATCCTTTTACTTCCACGAATTTAATAAATACTTACACATACTCAAAAACATTTCGTTTCAGTGTTGCAGCAAACAAAATAACTACCTACAGATGCAAAATGGTTTTGAACTAATGTCACGCTGTTACATTTCATCAGTCCATCTATCAAAAATCTGTTGTTGCAAGCAAATTTCTACAAACTCTTGCAGTGCTTCGGTTCATACGTCTACATTTGAAATGATGATTACAGATCTGATTATAAATCTTATCACGCAGAGGCACATTTGTATTTTGCATTGTTCATAACTACATTAATGTATAGTCAGAGTCCCATCATTAAACCACATGTCATCAATGAGTCAAAAGAAAGAAAACAGGAGAGGAAAAAAAGAGGCAGAATTAAAAGATAAAGTAATAAAGTTTGACTTTCGCTGGGAACAAACTGCTGATTAGGAGGGAGGGGTGTTTGATTGTGTCTCTGACATACTGATTTTAATTTTAGGGAGTGATTAGCACCATCACACCAAGTGAAATAAAACAGAGCTCAGTCTATAGCCGTTTAATGCCACTGGCTTTTTATTGACATAAAATCCCTTCAACTTCAGAATTTGGAGAGAGAACAAAATATACATTAAAGATATTTTATGAAATATTGAATTCATCATATTTTACACTTTCCTTGCATGATAATAATATTGAATAGAAGCATTTCATCTAATATGAGGAGGGCCTCAAAGCTGTCAAAAGACCTGACAGACTGACAGATTGCACTACTGACTGAAGGATAAATGTATAAACTTTGATACCAGTTGGAGTAATTGCATAGATGACTGTGCACACATGCATTAGGATCAAACAAACAAATGCGGTTGTCTGTTTAAGTAGAAAATATTTCTGTGTCAATCAAAAATACAGACGACCTTGGAAACGCACACAATGATCAAAAGTTCAGATGACTCTACATCAATCAGTTACACATCATTTTAGCCCCTCCCCACACACTCACATGACTTGAAATAAAATGAACATAAAAATGAATAAATACATCTAATAAAACTTCGCAAAATCTATGAGCTCTTTCCCCCCCATGTGCCCCTTTTCTGCTCTTTTTTGTCTTTTGCCAAACCCACAGTCAATATAAAATTACCAAAGCCGCAGAGTGAGAGAGTGAAAGGGTTTGGGGAAAATCCACATTTTTTAAACATATGCATTTCCAGTTCCTCTTTTGTTTTGTTATTAAAAGCAGCATTTGCACCAATCACAGGGGATGCCTCCACCCGCTGAGTCTCTGAGGCTCGCATACCTCCACACTTCTATCTCTCACGCAACCTATTGCTCGGTACAAACAACCTGACAGACACATCCTGACCAAATATCACAAAACAGATCAAATCCATTTGTTCACTTTTTATTGCAGAGAGAGAGTTAACAATCACGTCCAAGTAATAGTTTAACGACATGATTTCATTTCAAAGCAGATGTATCAGTTTGAATTTGGCTAATATATAATGTTTAGGTTACACACTGTATGCAAAGTGCTACTAGTTAACAAAGAAAGTATTTCACATATTTACAATTTAATATTTTAACTTAATCTGAAGAGTTTGTACTAATAAAAATAGAAAACAAATCCAAACTTGTACAATAAGGGAAGCTCTGAAGGTCCACACACAACAAAGTACTATTTGGTACAAAGGAACATTGCTGCCCTGTTGGCACATTCATCCCATCGCTGAAGTCATGTTTTTGTCTTTGAAGAGTTCTCAGTTGAACTTTGCCTCTCGAGTCTGAAATGAACCTGAAAACTCTTCATTGAACACTTTATAACTTCAGCAGAGATGTGGGTATATTTTCACACCCCGCTTGCTTCCTGTTTGTTTGCATTATTTACAGTATATCCACGCTAACACTGCAGGTAGGTTCTGTCCATGCTTGCTTTCACTCCCCTGCTGCAAGAGATGCTGGTGCATGTGGGTTTCACAGTGAGATGGTTCTGCTAAGTTTTGTTTCAGTGCTACATTAAGACACATCCTTCTTCATGTTCCTTGATAAATAACTGATTAATATGCAGCTAGCTGGGCGGGCTGGAGGAGATTTATCACTTTTATGGCTTTAATAAATCCTGATCAAGTCTGATCAGTGAAAACATCACGGAAAAGTGACAAGGAGGTGTTTGCTCCAGCAGTAAAGAACACCGGGGCTGGGCTCCACATCTGCAGTCAAAGGCACAAGTATTGCAGCTAAAATTGGCTTGTTTTATTATTATTGTTTTAACATGGCTTTATATGGAGGCCAGATGTCATGATTAGCAGCTTTCTGTCCTGGTTCTTTTTACCCCGTAATTATCTTTTGATGTGAAATCCATTTTACACCATATGAGTCAACAGGCAAAGAGGACAAACGCTGCACTACTTGTGCTTTCGTCTGATCTGGAGAAGCTTTTTGAACCCCCCCTCCACCCTCCCGTCCAGAAAGATCAAGAGGGGCCTCTTGTTCCGAAGATGTGGTCAAACTCGCTGAGGATGAGCTCCACCGCCTGGTTTTGGTAAACCATATTCACCGCCATGTTGCCGTTGTCCCGCTCTGGGCGCATCAGGGTCGGCCCAAACACGATGCCGATGTTCTGGGTGGTCATCCGGTTGGTGTCTGAATATTCTAACACTCTGCAAAGAAAGACAAAGTGGAAGTTACAGATTAATATCACCTAAAATGGATTTTGAAGGGTTGCATATTGTGGATTTCAATTGGATGGTAATGTTGGTTTGTTGGCTGGTTGGTCCACTACTTTCACACAGACCGAACTATCTTAACAACTATTAGATGGATTGTCATGAAATTTGGTAAAAATATTCATATTCACCAGATTATAAGCTCTACTAACTTGGTGCTCCCCTGACTTTCCCCTCTAATGCCTCCATGAGGTTGACTTTTGCTGTTTTGAGTGAAATGTCTTGACAACTATTGGATGCAACTCACAGATAGGACTCTCTCAATCTCTGTAAGTGAATTTGCTTCAGACATGAGTGATTAGTAATGTGGTGTCCCCCAGGGATCGGTCCTGAGGCCTAACAAGTTATCCGGTTATATTTTTCCTTCAAACCTCATTAGCTTGATAGACTTTCTATACTGAACTGTTTAAATGCAAATAGAAACTGGATGACAAATAATTTTCTGTAGTTGAAAGCAGATAAAACTGAAGTCTTGATTATTGCTCCTGATAACCTTCACAATCTGTTATCAGGCAGAACCTTGTTGCCTTATCCTTGGTCTAGTCTGCATTATCTCGGTGTGATTTTTGACCAATCCAAACACAGGTCTGTGTCAAGAGCTGAAATCGAGAGGCAAGTACATGCTTTTATCTGATCGTGTTTGGACTATGAATTCTCTTTTTACCTGCCGTCATAAATCTTCCTTGGACCATTTACAAACTGTCTAAAAAGCTGCTGCCAGACTTTTAACACAATCCAACAGATGGTCACACATTACATCTATTTTAACCTCTCTGCACTGGCTTCCTGTTAATTTTAGAATTCGTTTTAAAATCTTGGTGCTGACTTAAAGAGCCCCACATGTCCCGGCTCCATATTATAACGTGAGTCTTCTAAGTGTCCCTCGGACACATTTTAAGAGTCAAGGAGATCGTGCTTTCCATTCGGCAGCACCTAAGCTTTGGAATAATCTCCCAATAAGTCTGAGGTCTCCGGACTCTGTGGACTCTTTTAAAAAACAGTTAAAAACCCATCTGTTGAGAAAGGCGTTTAGGTATAATATGTTTTAGCTTGTGTTTTATGTCTGTTTCCCCTTGTGTTTTATTGTGACTGGTGTCTCTGAAATGTGCTATATAAATAAACTTTACTTACTTACTTACTAACACTGCAATGAAATTTGGTACAGACATTTATGTCCCCGTCAGGATGAATTGCAATAACTTTGGTGTTCTCCTGATTTTTTCACTACTTCACATCATCTACATCACATAATTTTTTTGAATTTGTCCTTTACTTTGGTTTAACCAAATACCTGCAAAACTAATGAAAGCCTCAGAGAGCCACTTCCATGGCTGTAGACTCTTATTTGAATTCATCTTTGGGATTTCTAGCAGATGACCACTAACTGCCCATAGAGCTTCATGTTGGCAGTCAGCATGTGACATCTTTATTATTCTTACAAGCTCAGTGCGGCAACTAAAAGAATCAGTGTGTACATCTGCCTGTGAGATCTTGTTTTTGAGCGAATGTTCATGTCCATGTATCTGCATTTTACAATCTAGATGTCTCCGAATAAGTGTCTAAAGCCACCGTCTGTATCCACCTATGTTGGTGTGTTTGAGCATGTGTGATTGGGGGGGACTCAGGAATGGGTTAAAGCCACAGCATGAGGCATTCTTCTAAAAATGCCATTCCCACCAAGCCACAGAAGCAGCCAGCAATTGCTCAAAACTTCCACATTAAAAAGAGAGGAGGAAAAAAGAGAAAGAGAGTAGAGGGAAGAGAAAAAAAAGGAGCGAGGGAGAGGGCGAAGAGAGAGAAAGAGAGAGGTTCCAGTGGTGGCGGCGGTGGTGTTGGTATGCCTTCCAGCAGACGAACCACAAGGCTCCCATGGGACCTTCGCGGCAAGGAGGAGAGCGAGGGAAGGGGGAGGGAGAGAAAAAAGGAGAAAGGGATGGAAGGAGGAGGAATGGAGGAGGCAAAAGGGAGGAAGAGGAAGGGGAGGATGAGAAGAAGAGAAGGAAGAAATTGAGGGGAAGTAAGGAAACAAAGGCAGCAAGTGAGCAAGTGGGGAGGCGACGAGGGCGATTGAGTAGGGAGATAATAAATGAGAAACAGAACGAGGGGGGAAAGGAATGACAGCGGAGAGAAAATGAGAGAAAGACACAGAGTTGACAAATTCATGGGGCCCACCACACCCTGGCACAAACATCAGCCTCAGAACACGAACACTCACCCCTGGAGTGGAAGGAAAAACCATAGGCGGTAAAAAACACACATTTTATGTACTGTAAAAGGAACTGGCTCGCAGAACATTGTACACCATTCATCTTCCTCCAGCCTTTTCATCTTCACAGGGACCCAAACTTAACAACAGTGTGATCCTGGGACAGCACTGGCATACTTCGTGAGCCGTGGCCAAAGAATCCCTGACAGAAAATTACTGAGAACGAGAAAACTACCCCCTCTTGTGGTCTGATTTTTTAAAAAGTTATGAGGAAGAGATTTTATTTTCCTACAAGGGCATCTGGTTCATTCCTTTGTACTTAATTGTCCTGAGGGAATATTTATCATTATGAAACATGCCCATTTTTATACAAGGTTTTATCCCTGTCCTCTCACCGTCTGAGATGGCGGCACATGAACTGCAGTGTGTCGTGGTTTGGAGGAGGCATGTTAAGCACCAGACACTTTAAACGGTCCACTTTGTCCATGTAGTCCGACATCTCTGCAAACACAAAGCGAAAGCAAAGTCAGATCACAATAAATGTCATCATTTGCATTCCATTTCATGTATTTTATTAGCATGCACAACCTCATTCACATCCACTTACTGATATCATGTACTCTATTAGCGTTCACTATCTAATCAGGTACTGCAGCACACAATTATCAACTATCACTGCTGTGGCTTGAATAACAGCAAACTGCTGATCACTTAGCATGTTCACATCATGCAAAAAAAGTAATAGATTGATAAGAAACAGAGAGTTTGTATTTACAATTGTTATCTTTTTTTCTTAATTTGCAAGATAATTAGACATTTACTATAATGTCAGATTATCAGGATGTTACAATAAGTAAAAAATATTACAGCATCACTATATCACAGCACTCATGCAAATGAATAGATGAAGAACATAGTTAAGGGAAATGTTTGATGATATTCTATATTTCCCTTACTGTCAACAAATCCCGTGCCAAGATCTAAACCGTCTTCAGTGAATTGATCTAATTGACAACTATTGTCTCTAAAGTCTGATATAGATTACTCCTCTGCACAACAGACCCCCATTGTTATTTATAAAACACATCAATAGTCACATTTTTGCACTCGTCAATAGTGCATACTATTTTGAGTCAATTCCTTATTCACCTTCCTGCTGCTGTAAACACTCACTACAACTAAATGTGTCTTGACGCACAACTGAAAAAAAGTCTCTAACAAAAGCACTATTTACTCCTTTTTTCTATAAAAAAAAAAAAAAAAAAAAACTACAAAATTCATCTGCTAAAAACAGAATAACTACAGTCCTATCATTTAAATAGTGGTGTCAAAATTCAGAGGCATACAAGCAGGGGATTATGGGAGTGCTGCTAAAATGTGTACTTTAAGAGGTTTTTTTTATTTAAGTAAACTGACACTTCATTTAGTTCAATACTGCTCAATAAATTCCAGTTTTGTCAGTATGTAATTATTCTTCTCTGGCCTTGGAATTTCTGAAATTTTCATTTTGGGAAGCATCGTTTTATTTCACTGTGTCCATATATCTTTCATGATATATGTGGCATATTTTCTAGAGGTGGAAGAAGAGTGCTGTAAATATACTGTATTATATAATAAAGAAAATTACTTTGACCACAGCTTGACAAAGTGTGAAAGCACTCAAGTAAAGAGGAGTGAATTGCCTAACCAAGTCTGCCCTGGTTTTGACTCATCAAGACCACAGCACAGCACATTAGTGGAAAATTAAGAAAATGAGTTTAAAAAGTGTCCCATAAAAATGTCTCACATCAAATATAAAGTTGATTAGATGCTTTTTAACAAGTGTTTTATTCCCTATAAACATGTTCTGTAAGAATCTGGAGCGTTTTCCCAAACTGATTCATACTCAGAGTGTCACTCTGTATGAAGTGACACTAAGGGCGAGGGTATAAAGAAAACAGTCTGAACAGGACTAAAGCTGGTCACTCACTGACTGTCTCCACAATGTCGGTGAAGAAGCCGTAGGGCACCAGGGGCTCGGGAAGCTCACGAAAGAAAAGTTTCAAAGCTCCTGTGATGACATGAATGTCCTCCCACTCGCTCTCGTCCAAATTCAGCTTCTCCTCTGAGAGACAGAGAGAGGGAGGAAAGAGGGAGGAGGAGGATGGGGGAGGCAAGGACGAGGGAGAAAGGGGAGAAATTTAGACAGAAAGGGTCAGAGGAAGTGAATGAACGGCAAGGCAATATGAAAAAGAGAGACAAAGAGAATTAAGACAAGAAAATAGTGTTACAGTCAAGTCATTTAGTGAACATAAACAGAACAGGCTGCGAATCCACGTCAGTGCCGAGGCGTAACGTGAAGGCTTGTAGCTGCAGGAGAGAGATAGAGAGGGTCTTTGAAAGTAAGAGTAGACATAGAAGCACAAACAAAAAAACAAAAAAAAAGCACACACATTTTTAGTATGAAGCACACAGTTTTTAGAAATCCAGGCCTGACCAATGCTTCTCAAAGTGGATCATAAGAACCAAAGAAAATAGAAGAAAGAGCTT
Source organism: Euthynnus affinis (assembly GCA_029490765.1). Taxonomy (NCBI): domain Eukaryota; kingdom Metazoa; phylum Chordata; class Actinopteri; order Scombriformes; family Scombridae; genus Euthynnus; species Euthynnus affinis. The sequence continues at coordinate 22,011,644 of CM055840.1, read as the reverse complement.
TCATTTGACCTCAGTGTCAAAAAGTTCAATATCTATGCTACAAATAAGTATCTTATGATGAGAAACATTAGTCAGTGAGATATTGCTGTGGGATTAGAGCATGTCACAGTACAAAAGCAGTTGGTTCTCCGTTTCATCCACTTGGTGGCAGCCATGGACCGTGTGAGAACTTGCTGTACAACCTGCTGCGTGTTATTACATCAGAAAACTTAAAGCAGGAATGCCTAAGGGACACACATACATTAAGCAAATGGTAGCACAACCACCGAACTGTTCACAGCACACATCTGCGCCGCCGCTCAGCTCTGCGTGTCAGTCTGCAGGTGTCTGAGTTTAGACCTAGGTGTTCACATTTTGCAACACATGATGCACAAAACAAGCAGGCTGAGTGAAACAAGCGAAAGCGGCAGTTTTCCTCGTCTGTCTGAATCTACCTTGTACCAACTCCGCTGGGAACATGTAACGGCCGTCTGTAGTCACCGCTCGCTCTGTAAAAACCAACACTCAGTCGTCAAAGTCTGGTTTATCACATGTGTCATGTAGTAGGAGTGAGACAATCACAGGTTTCAAGCAATTTACAATGTGTGTGTGTGTGTGTGTGTTGGAAAAGGTGTGGGTAAGATGACAGGAAGATCAAAATAGCATCATGTGGTATTTATTTTTATTTGAAGCAACTGAAAAAGAGGAAGATATGAAATGTAATCATTTGTGACAAATGCAAGTAAAGTCCAACTTCCACCTGCCCCCACTTCTCTCCTCCCTCTACATTTCCCTTCTCTGGTTGTCAGGACTAAATTAAATTAGCATTAATCATCGGTACTATTCAGGTTTTCCCCTCCTCCCCTTCATCCTCACCGTGGTTCACCAGGAAGCGTAGTTTCTGAATCACTGCCAGATTTCCTGATACTCTGTAAATGCCATCAGTGTCCAGTCCTGCAACATACCACACAAAGCTGGTTAGATCAGAAAATCTCCACTGGTGTGTTTGGTTCTCTATGTGCTAAGATTTAAGGATGTTAGTATTAAAACAAGTTCTCATGATCCCGAAACTGAATTGAAAGAAGTCTGAGCTGATTTCATTTATTTTTCTGGTCCTGGCAGTCACATTTTCTACACATCAATAATTTAGTTTATATTGTTGTATAAGTGCCCAAAGACGTGTGAATAAAAGTAGAGAAAAAGCTACATTTCTTTTCGACATCTACAGCAATGTAGCTTTAGAAACAAACTCAACAATAAGTGAGTTTTGCATGATCACATGACCCCCTATGAATAGTCGTAAACTTCCTCTTAACTTTTCACAGTGTTTTGCAGTGTGAAGTACCTATTAAGTTTTGCTATCACAATGAGTTTCTGCTTTTTCCACACTTATGCATGGCACTTATACTTGAATGTTTAATGTGTACTGCTATAAAACAGCTATAAATGTCTTAATATGCACCAGAATTTTTAATATTAGCTGACTATTTTTTGTATGCCTGTTTCCCCCAATTGTATAGCTAAAAAAATCCCTATCTCAGAGAGTTTTACAATCTGTGTTAAAGCTACACAGAAACAATTTTGGCGATTGAAAAATTGTTTTCTAAGCAGAGATTTACAGGTTCCAGCTTCTCAATTGTAAATATTTGCTGGTTTTCTATAATAGTAACATGATAGTTTGGCCTGTTGATTGGATAAAATAAGCAATATATGAAAATATCGCCTTGGAGTCAATGGACATTTTTCACTATTCTGACCTTAAATAGACCAGAAGTAATTATTCAAATAATCAAGAATATAATGAGCAGATTAATCTGTATAATGGGAGCCTCTCTCTTTAGAGCATTAGCGTGTATAAGGAAAAACTTTTTTTTTTTAAAAAAACACAACACCATTTAACATGTAAAAGCCCTCAGGAGGAGAAACAGAGGAGGGATATCTCTTACAGGACAAACAGACATGCTTGTTAGTGTGTTTACATTTTTAACATTTTCCCTTTGCTACTACAGTGCTTATCAGAATAATTCCTCCTTCCCCTTTTTTGTTTAAGTTTTGCTACCTAGTCAGAAAAGTTTCTCTGTCTGTCTCAGCCTTAAATGTAAATGTCTGCAACTGTAAGAAAATAGTCTGGGTACTGTTTACAAAAATGCTCCCCAGAAATATTTTATTCATCAAAACCAGGTTTCTAAAGCCCCTGTGGTCAAAACACAGATTTTTCATGTGTATCAAATATTTATTTGCAGCATTGTTTCTAAACAGTTACCAAACAACTCAATTTTCTCTCATTTAGATCTCGCTCTGGCTGGCAGCTGTCATGACTTCTTCTCTGGATCTGTGTGTTTTAGTCAGCGTTCTGTCAGGCAATCACAAACACTTTCCGATAATTTCTGTTTGTTGATTTCTGTCACAGGGCTGAACAGTAGGTGCAGAGCTGCTGTTCAAGTGACTGATGCTCAAATCAGGATTGAGGGTGTTTTTTTTTTTCTCGTGTGTCCGCTTTCGAGTTGAGAATCACGTTAGCGGGAGCCTGCTGCGTGTTTGCAGTGACTGTACCTCTCCTCTCCACAGCCTCGGTGCAAAGTCTGACGAAGCGTGGGACGGTGCTCTTCTCTCTCTCGCACAGCATCTCCAGAGCACAGCCAAACACCTGATCTGAAGGGTGATGACAGACGGACACAAACATGACTCCGTTTCCGTGTCAGAAGTTGTTGTTTTTTTTTTTTTTTTTTTGTTTGTTTTTTGCTGCACACACATCCAAGACATGATGTAAGAACTACACGTTCACATTAATCTAGTGATATATTTACTGTCTACTATGAGAGAAAGCCTCTGTATTTGGCTCTGTTCCCGGCAGAGATGTAAGCTCACACTTGATGATGCAACACAACCCATGCACTGTGCTGTATATTCTATAGGGTGTATTATTGAAAAAACAACACATGCAACCCCTTTACCCTACTGTATGGTACCATTATATTTCTGTGTGATAATTTTTAGGACTGTGAAGTTTTTTGTGCATCAAAATGTATTAAAAAAAAAACCCCACCGCACAAGCATACGTCTCTATTTTCAACCACACAGCCATCTTTCTGTTATCAATCTAAAGACGTGCTGATATCTATCAGAATAGCTTCATCACCTTTAATGATATGCAGGAAATGATGTCACATCTTCCAGTGAGTGAGGATGTGGTTAGGGCCACATATGCCATAAGACTCATTGCTATTTTTTGAGATGCTGCTTATCTACTTTGTTCTAACGGTTACATTGTATAGGGGAAGAAGATGTTCAATGCTAACAAAAATATAATAAAATAAAATAAAAATATTAGGTGATGGGGTATCCTGCTGGTCTAGAGGTCTAAAAGAGTGCCTACAAAATTGTAATGCTCCTGGATTTTCTTTCTATCACCTCTCGACTGTTCGCTCTCACATTAAAGTAAAAAATTACCCCAGAAAACAAAAATTAGTTGCTAGTGATTTTTTTAGCACATAGAATATGGACAAGAAACTTAAGGTACTTGTTTAAGCTTTGCAGAAAGACTCATTTAAGATGTTATATGCAAGTATACAGGAGTCCATGTAAAAACAAACAAACAAACAAAAAAACCCCCATAAAACACAAGTGGCCACCACAAGCCACCAAAACAGCTTCTTGGCATAGATTCTCCAAGTCTCTGAACTTTACTGAAGGGATGAAAACCATTCTTTAAAAATATATTCTCTCATTTAGCGTTTTGATGATGGCTGTGGAGAATGTTATCTTGGTGACTGTGAGGACTGTAGCATGTAATTCACATTATGTTCATACATGTCCACCCGTTCAGTGACCCCTCATGCCCTGTATGTCTGTATTCATCTGTATTCATTATGGTTCTCTACTCATTTATTCAAATTTGTCATTTAATTTGTTGATATCTCATGCATACTTTTTGTTTAGAATATGGCAAAAAAAATCTAAAATCTTAATCAGCTGTTCAGAAAGATTTATCAAAGATGTTATAGTTGTGTAGTAAACATCAAGTTTGACAAGTGTTGTGAAAGCGCTCACATTATGTATGTCAAACTCACTAAACGGGTGAGGAGAGCTGTGACACATCTTCAGTAGGGGGCGTAGCATCCCCAAAGGATTAATGCTAAGATTTCCTGCCTGCCATCACAGCTGAAGAAGCCATTCAGTTAAATGGAAAAGTGTATTAATTCTTCACAACAACACACCAGTGGATAGTTTTAACTAGAGAAGTGCAATCTTGTAACATCTAAGATAACATATCTCCATCATTCACCACTGCATGCAGCTGTATAAATGATACACACATTCAAAAGCTTCAAAAAGAAAGCTCACCTTTAATGAGTCCTTTCTCCTGCAGGGCCTGCAGAGGAGGTCTCTTTAAAATGAGCTTCTTCAGCCGGGTCTTCACTCTCTTCCTCTCCGTGTTCTCCAGGTTGGACGTCGAGCGAGGGACTGCAGAGGGAGGAAAGGAGGAGGAAGAGAAGGAGGAAGAGGAGGAGGAGGTCAGTGCGGGGCGTTGGGCTACGGGGCAGGAGAGCAGATGAGAGGGGATGGTGGTGAGAATGAAAAGCGGGAGGGCCGGGCGGCGGCGGAGATGAGATAGGACTGACGGGGGGATTATTTGCCACGGTGGCCGTGTGAAAATGTAAGTGGGCTGGATGGAGGAGAGAATGGAGGACAAGATGGAGGGATGTAAGAAGCCTGTATGGAAGTTTAGAGAAAAGAGTGATGATGATGGACTGACTGGCAGTGAGGGGTAGAGGTCAGGGATGGTTGGTTGTGTGAAGGGAGGAGGACATGAAGTCTAAGGAGGTAGACTTACGGGACGTTCTCCTCTCATCCTCGTCTCCACTGTGGTCCAGCATCTCCACGCTGCCCGCTCTCCTCAGCGAGTACAGAAGGACGTTGTCTAATGGGTTTTCACGGTCCTTGAAAGCAGGGAGAGAGAAATTGTGCTCAGTATTAATTGCATCATATACATGACATACACAATGCATATGTGGCAATTGGTCAAAAGATTGCTTAAATGTAGAGCATGATGCTGTATGTATGTTCTGTAGGATAACAATAATTTTGCTGATACTGATATTTTTGAGCAGTATGAACAGAACAACCTGTAAACACTATGTTGGCATTTTAACATTAGCATTCATGTGCTAATTAGAAGTCAATGAATGCATTTCCATTATTCTCTTTCATAGCTCTGGTTTGGTCTTCACCAACCCCTGACAGAAATATCTGTTGAATGCTTCACTGTGTTCTCCAGTCAAGTTATTAGTCAAGTGTACAGTGGCTTTTTTCCACTGAAAACTGTAGTAGACAAACTTGTGATTTTGTGTAAGTGATTAAGAAATGAAGTCCAAGCAGGGTTTGTTTTTATTTTCTACATATTTTATTCATGCTATGTGAATAAGCAATTTTTTTTTAGGTTTGTGCCAAAGTTAGAGAAGTTTTCATTGTTTCACATTAGAGATTTCTGCATTTCTCTTTTGTCTTTGCTTTTCTCTTGGACTTGTGACAGGGCTCTGTTTTAAAAGGCTGATGTCACATATTTCAGTGCACAAATCAGAATTTAGCAACATTTGATCCTTTATTGCAAAATATGTGGACATTGCTGATCTTTTGTATTTTTCGTATGAATCAGAAAAAAATGTATTCCTCATTTCTTTTTATCATTTGATGGCTCAATTTTATATCCACAAAAATAAATTCTCTAAATTGCCACACAGTCTGCTGGCTTCACCTCACAAATACAAAGATTCCTGCTTTACCACTTTTCCCCTCTGTATTTGTGTAATACTTTGTTTTTATTTTCTTTTAAATTTTTTGTAATAACAAATGTAGCAACATTTAAGTACACATCTGGTGACAGTTGTTGGGTTTGTTTCCATTGCCAACCAACATAAGCAATAATATCACTGATAACTGATCACACTATACCCACACAGCTATGATGAAGCATATTACCAAAGAGATGGGTGAAAGTTAAGATTTTCTTTCCTAATCTTAAAATGTTATTGTTTTTATTCAATAATGTATATTTAACATTATAGAGAAAAACTTAATGTCCCCTTCCACTCAAAAATATGTTTTTGTTCTTGTTCCTACAGTTGGATGTTTGAGCTTCACTGTGCAGAATGATGTGTGTGCAGAGTTTGACACCAGAAGGATGTTTTCACAATCATCTGCTCAAAGGGTAAAGTTTCTCTGTGCTCACTGGAAATCTGACTTTAAGGGGCAGTCCTACAAGCATAATTTGTGACATTAAAAATAGTGTGGAGCCAATCCTGGTCTAATATCAAACTTAAACAAGTGTGAAGTGGAAACTTAAAGCCTCTAGTGCACATATGCTGAGTATGACCTTTACATTGAAGTAGGAGACATCTTGTGGCCAGTAGAGAAACTTTAGAAATCAAAAATATTTGCATTTTTATAGATTTTTTTAATGAGGTAAAAGGAGGAGATGCCATTTTAAGGACATTAATGTGGTAATTTAACTTTTTTGTGTGGAAAAACCATATCAGGCACAAATTATAAGTCAAAGTAGAGTATTTTATGTACATCTCAAAACCTGTCTGGGGGGCATCTTTAAGATTTAAATCAGGCTTTAATATCCTGTCATTAAAAAAAAAAAGATTAATGTTTCCTGTCGGCAAGGTGAGTTTACTTATAGTATATTGCTCAGTTCGTACACATGAAAGGCAATCCAAAATGTTCTCAATAAGGCATAAAATACATTACATTTAAAAAGAGTTAGGGAGAGAGAGAGAATTGAGACATTCTAAACACAAATGAAAAAGAAATTCAATATATAGGAAATTTAAAACAAAAACAAACAAAAAAAATAGATAGGATGGAGTTTAGAATATAAGTATATAATAGTATAATATATATATAGTATAAGTATAAGTATATAACTTTGGAGACAGTGAAGAACACAAAATTGACACTTTTTACTGTATTTCCTAAGATTGGTGGACCATTTTAGCCACTAATGGAGAAGAGGAAGAGTGAAAGTACCACTGTGTGTGTTGAGAGACTCACCAGCCTGTCGATGACGTTCTGGATGGTGTTGTACCACTCTTTGATCAGAGAATCCGTCTCTGACTGCAGCAGGAACTCGTTGCCTGTCACTGTCCTCAGCTGAAAAAATACATATTTTCAATACAACGTCAAAGTATGCACACATCATATCATAACATATGACACTGCTGTCACCCAAACTGCAGATACTACCCATAAAGCTCCCCAGTATAGTATATGTTTTTCTTTTTTCACACTCCTTTCTCAACCAGTTTCAATAAAAGTTGGACATAGCTTCATTGTTACAGCACTTATACCTACACTTAATGTGTTACATTTCACTGGATATTCATATTTCAGCTTCCTGTTGGATTTTTTTTAGAGACACAAAAAAGTGCTTTTGTTCCAAAGACGTCACAGATGATCACTAAAGGGTGAGAAAGTGAAAAAAAAAACACTTCCCACTCTCACTTCCCTAAATGATAAGGACCTCTTTCTGACAAAAATATGCTTTTGCTTTATGTTTTTATACTTATTTGCTACCACATTGTCCTCACTGTTCATCAGGTGACAACAAGTTAGTTACAGAGTTACAGAGTGAGATCTTTTGAGAATTTCTTCTTTTAACTGGATTTCCTTTTGAGTTTCTGTCTTGTTTGTTACCTTGAAGACGTTTTTCTTGCTGGACAGCTCATTGGCCCATTGCAGCTGTGCTCCCCTTAAATCCACACTGCTCTCAGGGCGACTGTTTCCTGGTTTCTGTTTTTGATTAACACAAAAAAGAAACAAATAAATCATGTTTTTGCATTTTGTCAACACTCATCTGGTTGCATTGACCCATATATGTCTCTATTAATGGCCTGGGGCTGGTGTTTATGCCTTCACAGAATTTGTGGACCACCACCCTTTGCCCTTCTGACAGATTCTAATAAACAGCTGCAACAGGTTTGTGTGACCTGTTTTATGAGTGTAATTTCATTGCAAGGATGAATAGAAAGTGACAGAAATATGTGCAATATAGGGAACATAAATATCCAGCTGTGTAGTCAGTTTTTGGGTTTGTTCAAGACTCCTGATGTTTGTGTAATCGACAAGAATCAAATGACTTGTAAAAATCTGTTGTATTTCATTCTAAAAAGGAGGAATCCACACTGCAAAAAATAGACATCTGCATTTATAAAGTGACTCACTGCAAGTGTTGAAGGGATTTTGTAATCAGGAAAAATATGCTTCATGTAATGATGTTCCTCCAAGTTTTGTATAATAATCTGGAACAAAACTCATTTATCTTTTTGCAAGTACTCTATATTACCTGGACTAAAGTCATTAAACACAGGGTTTGTCTGAGATCTTACCCAGCTGGAAGGTGTCTGTGATTTAGGATCTTTGAAGAAAACCAAACTGTTCCCGACCAACACGACCCAGGATGGGCTCCAATTTTTCCTGCAACCCAACAAACATATGTGTTCTGTTCAGACTGGATTCAGCCAAGCAAATCATACTTGCCCTCATTTGCTTGAACACTGTATTCACACTAAAGAGATTCAATCTAATTTCACTTGTTTTGTCTTCATGTTCAGCCTCACCTCAGTTTTCGACCTCCTTCCGCAATCTTTGTCTTGTTCAAGAGGCCGGCTTTCTCCAACTCCTGGTAACACATTAAAAGGGTTTAAAAAGCAATGAAATATGTGTAAACACAACATATTCTCTATACTACTGTCACCCATCAGTCAGATTCAGCATGGGCAAGGATGGCTGGAATAGTAAGAGTATGTAAGGACAACTTAAAGTGTTCACAGCAAAATACAAGGCTTTTCCTCTGTGTAATATACTGCATCCTGAGCGAACCCATTTAACTTGACTGTTGCATCATTTAAAAAATAGCAGGAGGGGAGCTGCTCTAAAATCTCCCACTGCGGTATGGCCCTGTTTAAGGTGCAATAGAGCTGAATTCATGGTAGCTATGAAGTTATGAGTACAGTATATAAAGCCAGAGAGGGAAGAAAGTGAGGAAAAGCAGAAGTGAAGACAGTTTTCAAAGAGAGAGCAGAGAAAGACAAAACCTTAAATCTAGTCATGTAGGTAGTTGTTTTTATTTGCAAAGCTTGAGATATTCAAACCTAAGAACTAAAAACAATTTTAGTTGAAAAAATTCTGCTGCAGTGTGTTTTTGTATGAACAGTAGCTGCTACTCAGGGTAATCCAGGTTAGTTTCCTCTTTTTTCACTTCACTATTAAATAGTTCCAAATGAAAATTGTTTAGAACAAGATCTTTACATCATCCTGAGAAACTGTGACATTTTTTCAGAGAAAGACACACTGCTGTTGAAATATTGTTTTATTTAAGACTTAGATAACTACATGCAAAAATTGCTTCCTGTAATTAAAATGATTGGGTTGTGAGAAGCGGATAGTAGAAAGAGGAAATTAAAATATTTCTGGAAATATGTTATACTTACAGCAGTAGTTTACAATGGCTTATCGATATTCATACACAAAGTAAGAGGGTGTTTTCTCACCGGTGTGGAGCCATCGTTGTCTGGAGAGCTTGCGGGAGATGGAGGCTCTACAACAATATTGGTGACATTGCATGAGTAATCTCTGCACTGCTGGACCAGCTGAAAGACAGGAAGTGGACATCATCCGCTGCATTTATTTGTCTGTGTGTGCATATGTAAAAGCACCACTGTGTCTCTTTGTTCATGTGTTTCTACATTTCCTCTTATCTCTGTGTGTCTGTGAATACTTTACACACAGTTTATGACCTTGTGTGTATGTGCTCTGGGGGTGAATACCTTGCCGTTCTCAGGCAGCATCATGGATTGGGAGTGGTTGAGCTGCTGCCTCACATCACGCAGGGGTGCAGAGTTATGGCACTGGGCATCAGCATTGTTGACCGCCATCGTGGTCAGGGTGTCAGAGGAAGCGGCGCGCTGCATGCTCTTCACAGGGGTTAAAGGTCAGGGTCAGATGTTTGTGTCAGTGGTCAGTTGGAACAGACAAAGAGAGGAAATGGCAATCGCTGATTTAATGTGTGTAAACTGAAATATAGTATGATTTATATTTTTAAGGTTTACCTCGTGTTTAATAAAGCCTGTAAGAGGAAATGTTCATTTTCTATTGCACAACATTCTATTGACACTATAGAATAATCTTTTCTTTATATTATATTTACTGTATATTTAACTATTTAGCTGATGCTCTTGCCTAGAGCAACCTTGAATGAACAATTAAACTCACAAACAGAAAGTTCAAGGAGTTTTCAGAAATTCATGCATTCAGTTTCTCCCTTAATGTCTTCATTGACTATATGAGATATTATTTTAGTTTAGATCAATTTACTTTACAGCTTAAATATCATGCATGCAAACATTGTAGCAAAGCTAGTAACATAATCAAGTAAGACATTAATGCTTCAACTAGCACCATACTTTTGGCTTTGAATTTTCATCTATTCACTGAAAAAGTCACATGTTATGTGTTTCCTTTGATGTAAACACATTTAAGATTTCACTTTGTTTGATACTTTGGTTCATGACTTAATATTCACAAAACTCTCAGCTTTACTTTGACCTAGTTAACATTAGCATGTTATATTATCATTGTGACACACACCAAATCTACATCATCTTCCCATCTGCTAATCTAATCCCATATTACACCTAAGATGAGGCTCTTTGCACGCTAGTGGAATGTTTTTCTCATCATTGTTTGTTTTGCTGCAGTGGAGCAAAGCTCACTGGCTCAGCATCCATACTTCAACTATTTTTTTATTTATGCTAGCTCTCAGTTATCTCAGTAGATATCATGCGGTGGTATGAAACTTTCTGCTGTGTCAAATCAATTCTGAATGAGCTGGAACTATTTTAAAGCAATCCTCTTAGGAGAAGAACAGTACTGCCAACTCTGCAATATAACTTCATCTACCTGTATGAACTGCAAATGTCAACTGAAGCATTCTGGCCATCTGATTGTTCACATTTTATGTTGGAAAAAAAGGAAGAAAATATAATGATGAATATAATGAGCCTGTCTATACTGAGAACTTCTCACAGAGTGGCAGATGGTGACAAATGGTAGTTTCCTGAGAAGTTCAACTTGTATGCTTCACTTCACAGGAAGAGCTGAGAGGCAGAGCCAGTCACACAATGATACATGCATGTGCATCTGTACATGCAAAATATTTATGCTTACAAACCAATGTATGCACATGAAAAAGAGTGCATGATTGCACACAAATGCACATATTCACACAATGTCAACTTTTCATGCAGAAACATCAATAATTAAAGGAGAAGAGGTGTTTAGGATTTAGTGGCATCTAATGGTGAAGTTGCAAATTGCAAACAACTGAATACCCCTCCACCTCCCCTGATAATCATGTAGGAGAACCTAATGTGACCACGAAACTCGCAAAAAACACAAACGGCCCTCTCTAGAGTCAGTGTTTGGTTTGTCCGTTCTGTGTTACTGTAGAAACATGGCAGTACAACATGGCGGCCTCTGTGGAAGGGCACCCGCTCCCTATGTAGATAGATTCTTATTTTCAGGTGATTATACACTAATTAAAACATACTTATGAATATTATATTCCATTTCTGCCAATAAATCCCCCTAAATCCTAGACACTGGTCCTTTAACTACCTTACCCAATCCCTGTAACCTAGTTTCAACAATCAGACCAAATATCCCTCCTAATGTTTGCCATCTCTTCATGCAAGGAGGATTAGTACTGAGAGCCAAATCTGCTCCTTTGCTAAGAGAAGGCCTTTAAAAGGGCTTTTAACCAAACACATCCACACCCTACTGTGATGCAACATGTTGCAGTAAGAACTGTTTGGGAAACAGCCTTTTCTTTTTTTATACCATGAGTTGCTATTTCACCACCTTAATATGCATAAATGCTGATCTCTGAAAATCTAAAGAGCATAGCTGGCATTACTTTAATATATTCTACAGTAATACAGTGGAGATGCAGTTTTTGCAAATCTAACGAATACAGTTCATTGATTTTCATGAGGAAAATACCCTCCACCAAAAGCCCTTTCAGCACTGACAAAACGCTTAGGATTACCTTCACAGTAAGGAATGCAAACAGGAATAACAAGGAAAGAGTTGTCATCTTACAGGTTTTCAAGCAGTCTAAACAATGTATGGATATTAATTTGCAGTACAGACATATAGTTATTAATTCTGTTGGTTTCTGCTCCAAGCATAGCATGAAGAAGGATTTTATCTCATGGTACCAGAGTCCTATGATGTCCCATTTTGTTAAGAAAATGCATCCTGTTGTGTAGGTAATGTAATCATGTAAAACTTGTAAAGTGTGCTTATCCTCTCCTTAATCTTTGACGGGTATTTTTACAAGGTGAAAGTCAAGGTAAAATGCATTAGATGCCCTCTGGCAATGAAAGAGTGCAGCAAGTAGAGAAGAGTTTCACCTGTTTCATCTGCCAGCTACTGTCTGTATTCCTCTGGTGGCTCCCAAAAAGGAAATCAGGAGACAGCTAGAAAGGAAAAGAAAGCGAAAGGAGAGCGAGATAGAGAAGCAATAAGACAAAGACAGGAAAGACATATGAGCAGTTAGTATGCATACACTATATTTTGTTCCATTTATAACTGAAAGGTACTTCCTTTTTGTGTAACTGACCTGTGGGGGAAAAAAAAAATTCGAACAATGTTTTGCTGTCAGGCTTTTGGCTACTCTCTGTGGGAACTAGACTTGTCACTCTTTGTGCAACAATAAATATGATCCAAAATGGCAGCAATTTGGGTGGCTTTAACACCCACGTGTGAAAACAGGATGCTGACAAATGTATTCAGTTAAGATCAGCCATGAAGCCCAGGCTAATACCAGCTATGAAACTACTCCTCTGCCCCTCTCAACTCCACTTACATCCTGCCAACTAAAAATGCTGTTTGATTCTCCACCACAGCACAAACGTTGACACATACACACACACACTCATGACCTGATGAGAGGCAGTTCCTGCCGTTGCTCAGTAAGAGTGAAACATATTTTACATAGTACTTGTTTGACTCAAACATCCTAATTGACTAGTTATTGAACAAAGTTGCACATCGCACACAGCCACAAGAACAGTCATATCAGCTTTTTTGTGAGAATAACAGCACCTACATCTTTGGACAATGAAAAGCAAATATGAGTGAACCATATAAGATATGAGATGATTAGCGATTAGATTTAGCAGTCTTCACTCCTATGGGCTTCCATACAATTTCACAGCGATAACGGCACAACATGAAAATAACACATTAATTACTCTCATAGTAAACTAAAATAAACTTACAGCATATGTGCTCATTGGTGCTGATCAACCAGTTATACAATCCAAATGAACGCTTGTTTCTGAGCGCTCGTTGTCTGTCAAGTTATTAGAGTCCTCAGCCGTGCGTCCTTTCATGTCATGACACTCTGTCATCTGAGTGTCAACATGTAAAAACCATTCATCTCTCCCTCCTGTCTTTACTTCCCTATTCTAGAGGGAAGCCAGTTTTATCAGTCGGTGTAATCAGCTTCATGTACAGCTGCTCAACCAGGAAGGTATGTGGGCTCAAACTAAGTAATCGCACCAGAACTTTGCTAACTGTACCACATTAACCACTGTCTAACAGCTTTTGTTGACAGATTATAAGTGGCATATACAGAATGGAACAAACATTCAGACCGTTCATCTCAGTACGAGTGTTACCACAATGTTAAAGTATTACGAGCAAAGTGTACCAAAAAAAGACTTTTATGCTATAAGAATACATCACTGGATTGTTACTACTGATGAGTTGGTTTGTGTGCAGCATTCATTTTTATTAGTTATGTGGTCAAGCTCATGTGAACTACTTTGTAAATTAAAGCCAGCTATTTCCAACCAGGGGTACATGCACCACAGCGAGTACTTCTAAGGTTGCCTGGGGGTACTGTACATGGAGTGACTGAGGAGAAGAAAGGAGAAGAGGAGGGAAAATATGATTTGGTTTAGGAGAAAATTAAAAGTGACAAGTAAATCCTGGAAACATCCAGCTTCTGCAAATCCAAATGGTAGTACAGTAGTACGAATGCAAACTTGATCAATCCTACTGAAAAAAGAAACCAAACGCTAAAGATCAACAGTTATTATTTATGGTATGGAGCAAATTCTAATTGTAAAAAAATTCACTTTAATTAATAGTTTCAAAAGAGTGCATTTGGATCATGATGGGTGGTGCTGATGAAGGGGTACTTGATCTCATCTGACAGCAAGCAATAAAGTCTGGGAGCCACTGGTTTAATCTATAACAATACATACTATCTTATTAAGTTAAATTTGTGTAAAGTCTGAACCTATCTTAACTATATCTGTCAAATACTGTAAAAAAACAGTATATATTGTGGAGCAAAAAGAACAGTATGTCTGCATCAGTTCTGTAGATGATTATTGACAGGGCAAGCATGAGCTCACACAAGTCAACATGGTGAGTGTTAAAATAGTACTTAAAAATCAAAATCTAGAGTACTCTGTACTGTGCTGTGTGCAAACAAGTAATGTAGGTCACCTGGGTTTTAACACCTGGCTCATAAAATCATTTGGCACACAATGTGCATTATACATATCACTGGTTGAGTTCCTGTTTGGCAATACATGTACCACAGAATAAAAGGTGACATATATAGGTCAACAGAATGCATCTCACACTAACTTGATGGGGGAATCACGTCTTTGATCATGTGGGTATTTTTTTTGATGAGCAACATTAAATTTGAAATACTGACGCAACATTGAGGCAACACAACGTTGAGATGCAAAATGCTTATCTCTACCAATCTGGATCATGCAGCTTCTGTCTCTTTGGCACGTAGATGTCGTCACTGATTCGCTAGACAGGTCAATTTCAGTCACTGAGAGCTAGCTATTGCATAAATTCCAAAAACCTTTACACCTGAAACAACAAATGTATTTCCTCTCTCAGAGTGTGTGAACACTCTTGTAAAGCCAAGTTAACAAAAAAGGTGCAATGAATGTTACAAACTGTGGAAGTTTGACTATGACGGCATTTGCGAGGGGAGCCAGGGAAGAGAAGGGAGAGGGGGGAAAGAGGGGAAAGAGGGGAGGGGTTTACTGCTGATGAGAAGTTTCAGTGAGTGGTTTAAATTTAGAAATGTTTTGTAATGTTTTGGAGTCCTCTGTCTCCATCTCTGTGGCCCTAATGGCTTCTGCTCATCTGCATCAGATCAAGAGGCATTACCTTGTTATTCCCTTCAGGGATTAGCCCAACAAAAACACTATTTGAGAGGAAGTGTGTGTCAGGGGGGCAGTTAATAAATAAATAAATAAATGAGGCAGTGAGTCGGTCAGTAAACGATGGGGCAACTATGAAGATGTAATCCCCTTTTTAATTTGGCTTCACTCAGCTTTGCTCCCTGCTTTAATCTGGTGCACAGCCCTGGTCTGGACACTCTGTGCACTCTGGGTGACAAATAGAGGCTGACAGTAGATTCATAAATTGGGAGAGCGGCTCAGGAGTGTTTGTACTTTGCCTCACTGTGGTTTGTTCTGTCTGTCTGTGTTAACAGGCATGCCAAAGCACAGCTGTGTGAGCTAAAAAACACATTACATAAGTCTTATTATTTAATATATGAGTTAAGACCTTCTCCCATGATTTCACACCACTACATCAGTAAAAACTTCCTTGTGACTAGAATCATCAAATAAAAGTTAAAGCACAATGACACCGTGTGGGTGGCTGTTAAAATAGATAAATATTTACATTAGCAACTGAATTTATTTAATTAAATACACTAATGCATATCATATTCACTCGAAAATCCGATATGTTTATACATGCAAAAGGATCACACCACAACACCACTGCCCTGACATGAACTATGAGCAGACCTGATTGGTAATTGTGGCAACAGGAGTACATGTTGAGGTTTAACACACCTAAGTTCAATTCAACCTCAGAAATCTCCACCCTCAGAAACTCCCTTGTGCTTAGAATCGGTCAGTGTGTTGTGAGATAAATGTGTGATATTCAGAGGTATGTCGACTGTGATTTACAGTTTTCATTTTCTTTTTCCAACCTACCTTGTCGATTAACTAGTACTTTCACTAAATGTGTGGCTTGCTGCTGTGAACTCAACGGAAATTAATTTAATTCATAAGACGCTTAAAACACAATACAGTTGGTTTAAAGTGCTTGACAGCACAGAGCACAAAAGCAAGCACTTGTTGCTCTCTGTGGTTATTGCAGGTGAAGGTGGAGAAGACGACAGCAGTTTTACCAATCAAGTCACATGTCATCATATTGCAATGGTAACTACTGTCATTTTGTCACCAAAGTCCAGGCAAACCTCAACCTGATTTCATCATCCAAGAAGCTCACATATCCTGATGACTGCCAGCAAGAAAAGGCCTTTCAACTACCGATGAAGCTAATTCAGAAACTGGCTATTAAATCACATCTCTTTAGAAGTTTAGTAGCCTTACCCTGTGTGTAGTTCCATTGCCAGAGCCTGAAAGTGGTAGCGACTGATGGTTTGATTCCCTGGGTAATGTTTGGGGTGTCACTGCACCGGCCTGCTGAAGAAATCGGAAAATACAGATTGTGAAAAAGGAAAGTCATTATCCTCTATCAACAAACACTGAACTTTTGTTTCACAGAGGTTTTTGTTAGTGTGTACTTCATTGTAAGGGGATTGTGTTTTGTCTGTATCACTAAACTTGGGCAGTTACTGTGCAACTATTAAAGCTTTAGAGGGTATTTAAAAGTTTATTTGAATCTAGGGAGTCTTCAGCCGTACAAATTAGTCAAAATCAAGTCAATATCTTTCAATGTTACTGTCTTTTTAGTGCCAAATTCCCTCTTTTCATTGCAATCCTTCCACTGCAGCTGAACAAGAAAAAACTGTCCATTGAGACACAAAGACTATAACTTTGGAAGATATCCACTTTTGTTGACTAACTCAGACAGCTGAAACCTCACATTATCTTCAGATAAACTTTTAAATACATTTGAGGACTGTAGATTTCGTCCCCCATCATTTACTCTATGAGCAAATTTTTTTAAAAGTGCATTTTAATGTGACCCTGTGACCCTGCCCCTTCGAGTGACTGCCACTTAAAGTTACGTGCAAGTCTCCTCACACGCACTAGGTTTCAGCCTTCAGCTGTTGAAATCTGCCCTGTTGTCACTGTGTGTGCAATCCTCTCCACATCATATCTAAGTAAAGAGAAAATATGCAAGCCAGGTTGCTCTCCTTATGAAGCTGTTTGGCTGAAAATGTTCCTTTTAATGCTGATACAGTCAAACCATGTGAGCGTATAAATGAGGAGACTGTTATTATACACTTTGAGCCCTTTCTATTCTTTTCTTTGAGAGAGAAAGCTTTCATTGAGCTCTGAAAATGTCCACTGTTTCAATTTCAATTGCAGCAAAAGCAAAAGATGTTAATAAGGAGAAGAAGAAAAGTAACACCTGCTGTGTTAGGCACTGTACCTTGCCGGCTGTGCGTCCAAGGGCCCGGCGAGGGGGTTTCCAGGACCTCTCCTTGGTGATGCTGTTGACGTAGTAGTATCTCTCTGTGGTTGGGTCCAAGAACTGCTCCCACAGGTCCCTGATCTGAAGAGGCTGCTGACCAGGGGCAGGGCTTGGTGGCTCCGGCTGTGACAGACGTTTCTCTGGCTGCATATCACTGTAAAGAGGTGAGTCCTGCCAGGACAGCTGGGACAGATAGGACTCTGTGGGGACCTTGTGGGCAGAGAGATAGACAGAGAGGAAGAGACAAGCAGATGTTGACATAGAGGAAAAGGAAGTGACTTCAATATGTAAAATGTAAAATGAATTGCAAAAATTCAAAACGATATGATTCACTATGTTATAAATGAGAATAAAAATGTAATTTTTGGAGTGAAATTCAATTATGTTAGCCATTGATTTTATTGCCTGGCATTATTGCAAGTGTGTGCTGTGTACAGTTTGTGCAATATATGCATGTAATCATAGTTTCTTGTTCATGGTGTTTTTTGTGGTTTATATGCTGCAGATGTTGTAAAGTCCTTTAGGATAAATTTCTGTTTTTTGTTATACGGTATAAATTAGCTTAACTTAACGACAGTATGTGTACAAAAATATGTGTTTGTTCAAAAAAGGAGAATATGACAGATACCACAAGTAGTGTGCTGCAATGAGACAGAAAGCCCACAGAAACCATAAAGACAAACAAATGAAATCCCACCGCCTCTTACTATAGAATCACCCGTGAGACTTCGGATTAAGACAGAGCTTATAAAAATGCATGTGCTCACCCAGATAGATAAAGAGGCTAAAGAGAGGCTAAAGCAACAGCTACAAGAGAGGTCTACAAATCCAATGAAATTAATTGAAAGGATATGCATGAAAGATCATCTTTCCACGAAATATAGCTGAGACATAATTCACTAACTGATTGACTGGCTGGTTGCTGTTGATCCCTGTTACATAACATGTAGTCGTTTCAGATAATAACTGAAGGAAGAATGTGTGTAGTATCATGTATCGTGTGTATATGTGTGTGAGGCACGTGTTAAAAAAAAGGGGATCTGATCAAAGTTTCCTCTAGGGGACAGCACTGAGTCTTGAGCTCACCTGAAGCTTCCTGTTTCCTTCTGTTCACCTCAGTGGTTAAACCTGAACTATCTGTTCTTCAACAGGGTCAGGTGAGGCCACAGCTGATTGAAAATATGTAATTCTAAGCTGTTATACTGTAGTTGTAAGCCTCCCGAGGGAGACATTATTATTTTTGTATTAGAGATCAAAACATGGAATCAGTTTCAGATCCATGTGGGCTCTTTCTGTCACTTTGGTTTGTAGCCAAGCTCTTTGAGTTGATGCAGGGTCTCTTGTGACTCCATCTGTGACCCTATTTAATGTCTGCTGTGGGAAAAGTTATGGAGTATAAAAAAAGTTTTGGTTTCAGACCTCTGAATTGCCGCCCACTTCTCAAATCTATTTAAGAACTTTAAACAAACCGCCCACTCTTGTTTGCTCAAGCAAAATGTAATGTAATTTTTTTAAAACAATATTTACATAAAAATATGTATATAAAAATCATAATTTCCCTAATTAAATGCATATCACTTCTGCAAATATAAAACACCTCTTTTTATCTCAATAAAGATGAACAAAAACTGTAATGATTGTTCATATTGACTGCTTGATATTTTCATCTTCATTCATGTCATGATCAAGTGCTTATTCACAGTTGGTTGCTTGCTCATCATGATGCCAACAGAGATTAACATGAGCAAAACAGAGAGGCTTTATTTATAGACTAGAGCTATGACTACTAATCAGAAAAGTATTGAGATAAAGTAGATATACTGTAATATTGTATTTGGTATCTATGTTTGGGAGAAGAGGGATCTGTTAGAGAAATGGAACTGTTGCACATGTGACTGTGTGGCTTTCGTTTGCTGCGAGAACTTTCTGTTTTCCGTCCGTGCTCAAAGCTTTTGGTTTCCGTTGGGGGAGGGAGGGGTCTAGACAGTTGAGGAGACGTTGCAGGTGTGGCACGTGTCATATATGTGTGTATGCGGGTGTGTTTTGCTTACACATTCAGTTTCTACAGTTTGTCATAATCGAAGAAAAGAATTAGCAAATTTCTTTCAATGTGATGATACATACTATACTTCTGTGTTTGGATTTCTTGTGTGAAGAATGATCTGATATTTGAGTGTAAAGAGTAAAGTTGGAAGTCGGGGGCGTAGTGGTTTGGTGGTCTTGTATGCATAACCACAATGTTCCTGGTGTGATTCCAGTCAGAGACTTTTATTATTTATCGTATTATCACTCTCTCTTTCTCTCCCTTTGATTCCTGTCTCTCTGTCCACATACTTTTGGTCATGCAGTATACTAACAAATAAAAGGCAAAAATGTCATAAAAAAAATAAGGGTGTGAAATTGTAAATCAGTCAATTTTGGATAAAACAAAATGATATTAAAAAACAAAAAACTGAAATAAAATTTCAACATTAAAAACTTATTGGAATTTTGCCCCCTGGAGGAAGAAGATAAAATTTAATTGAAATTCCTCAACAGTGTGGCAGCACTTAGGAAAGGGTAACAAAAATTATATGGTTAGAGAAAGTGTTTTGTGGTTGAAAAAAAAAACAAAAAACAAAACGAGGAATTTAGACCTGAATGTGGCTGCAATAATCCTGCTTACAGGGATTAAATACACAAACGAAGAGGGTCCTCAGATAGAGAGAGAAAGAGAGAAAGGAAGTGAGAGCACTGTCATTTCCACTGAGATAACACATATTAACTTCCTAAATTGGAAGTCAGCAGATTGGTTCAGTAGAGGCAAAACTCCTTTCGGAAATCTAGTTTGGACACTAAGCTGAGAGACATAACCTTGAGTGTCTCTATCACCAGTGCCTTGCTTAATCTCTGACGTAAAACAGGGATGCCCCTGATGTCATGACAATGCTAACTTGATTACTGCTTTGGGAGGATTATTCAGGTCAAGAACAGACGTAAATCAGATACAACCTCAGCTGCTTTAGCTGTGCTAAGCAGTCTGGTGGGGTCCAAACACACATAAATACACTCTTTTTTCATCTTAATCTGTTTCATCCTAAATGAATATCCCTGTAGTTATTTGTTACTACCTAAAAAGCTTGTCTGATTGTATAAAGTTTAAAAAATGATATGAAATATGGTATTGAATCTGTTACTTAATACTTCAGATTAGCTTTGTGTACACAAGTATGAAATTAAGCTGAATATAAGAAGTAGGTCTAAGGAAATCAGAGTGGACAAAAATATGAGAAGACTAACAAATCCCTTTGAGCACCTTTGTGGCCCTCCAGATGTTTGAGCAACATCTGTATGAGTTTCATGTTAGATCTGGACTCTCCCTACCTGTAGGTGGTTGTTCTTGGTGGAAGTCCCCACCATGTCCCACTGGCTACAAGACTTCTTTGGGACCCTGTGGTTGACACGGCTGCTGAAGCCACCGCCCACCTCATCGTACGGGTTCTCCATCACGTTTTCAGGCAGGTTGCTGGAGCTCTGGCTCCGAGTGATCATGGGGACCACCCTGGGGTTTGGTGGCGCTGTTTGAGCTGTGGAGGCTGTGGGGGACCCAGGGACCATGAGGTGGCCTGATGGGGAGGTGGCCGAGTTGGGGGTAAAGGTGAATCCAGAGAGAGGCAGAGTAGGGAAGCGGCCTCCACCTGTACTGGTATTGTTGTCCAGCCCTTGGAAGGCACTGTTGGAGTTGAGGTTTTCCATGGAGCGGTAGATTGGTTTGTTCACTGTCAGAGGAAGGTAAGTTTTCTCATATAACAAAGATAAAGTATTAACTTAGACATCAACACACAAATATATGTAATTTTTTCTACTCTTACAATACAGACTTAAACAGCCATGGCATCTGGAAAAACACACAAAAAAAGATTAACCTTGACTCTCCTTCTTACTCTCACACTTTACCTTGGTGCTGCTGATTATAGTTAGGATCTGTTGATCTGGGAGAGAGCGTCACCCTTGGCAGTATCCTGAAGTTGGAGCCCAGTGAGGCAGACGTGACCAGACGCTGGGGCGAGGGCATCGGTGCAATAGGCACCTCTGTCACATATGTGGCAGGTACGTACAATGGCTTTGTTTTACTGGCTGCCCCTATCCTCCGCACCTGTCAACGAATAAACAGATAGCCAAATGATTTAGCCATATTCTACCACATAAATCCACTTAGTTCAATGAAGCAGCAAGTACCACAGCTCAACACTGAAGCCAGTGTAGAAATGTTCCACTACAGTTCCTTTGTACTGGATGCAATGAGAAAACCAACAACGTCTCTTTTGACATCCAAAATGTACTTTTTCCCCACAATATTTTATTATCTGAATGGCTAGTGTCACTTCCTCTAATGTGTTCCTTGGTGGCAACTTTGATATACTTTTAAAATTTTTATTTTATTAGGCCATTATGTGTGGATTTTCTCATTGCCTAATCAATCTAGTACTTGTTAGACACAGCTTCTAAAAACCATGGAGATATGTACTAAATTTCATAGTAATTCATCCTATAGTTGTTGAAATATTTCAGTCTGGACCGACTGACCAAAAAACCAACCTCCCGACCATCATTACCTTCTGCTTATTTAAGTTATTTAAGTTTAAGTTACTATAAATGATCTCCATGCTGAATGTTCTAGAAAATGTACAGTATCCCGATATACACCAATGTCACAATATAAAAATGACATGTACTGTAATAAAAGACTTTATCCATATTGCTAACCCCTACTTGAGAGTGTGCTTGCTTGATTATTTGGTGTCTCAGGCTGTCACACACACATTCAAATGTGGTACATTTGAATTATCTGGCTCCAGTAAGTAGTAAGATGGCCAATAAGCAGGTAAATAGTTAAAGGATGAATCTATTGACACTCTCTTCTTGTAGTCAACAATCTCCATAAAAGGATCAAAATCAACAATCAATTTGAGCCTGATATACGTTATTCCTCTTGTTCCTCCTTTATAATGAACATGGGCACATGGGGTAGTTTATTCTGTATTCCCACATTTGTTGCGCTGCTGTAAATACTCAGTAGAGCAACACATCTGCAGTTGAAAACAATCCCAAACAAATGCACTATTTAATACTGTTTGAGTAACATCTGAAAACCATAGTGCTCAGATGTTTTTGAATTATTTTTCCCTCTTAAAAAAACTATATATATTGTGTTATTGACTAGTTTTTAAAGATTAAGAACCAGTAGGTTTTGGGCTGAGAGACAGACTAACATGTTGTTTTTGATCTTTTCATGGAATTTGTTGACAATAAAAAATATATACTACCACCCTTATCTTTAAATCAAAATCCAAACTTTGAAACCTCTTATCAGAAACCTATAGAACATTGTAGATGCTATGTGCATGTTTTTTTAATATATGGCTTCATTGTTACATGAGGAAGAAAAGACAAAAAGTGTTTTCTCACCTGCCACCAGTCAGAATTGGTCTTCTTCAGGAGAATAAACCGTTCGCCCTCCCTTATGCAGACCTGCCTTCCATCGGCACCACGGTAGTTGTAGTCATACTGGGCCTCAAGGACCACCGTACCACTGGGGACCCCACATAGTGTCACCCCCCTGGTTGGCACTGTGGGTGATGCAGCAGGCTGCTGGTGCCCCAGAGAACGCCGCCAACTACCAGACAGCATGGCTCTCCTGGCTGGCCTGTTCAGCAACTTCTGCAGGGAGTGTGCTGATGGTTGAAAATAGTGATACTGGTTGGGCTGGCACAGGGCAGGTGAGACTGGAGACAGGCCAATGCCATGCTCTGAAACGGATAGAAAAAGAGAGAGAGATTACTGAAGCTGTCAGAGAACAATAAAAAGATGTCACCTGGCTGTGTACAGCTTCAAACGGAGAGAACATGGATCCTTTTAGTTCTAACAACGGAAGTCTAGGTTAATCTGGGGAAAATCCCCAACCTGTTTGACAACGTTAAAACATTTATTTCAGTTTTTGCTCTCTGCCTCTCCCTCCTTCATAAAATATATTTTTGCAAACAGAGCTGAAAGAATGAATCTATTAGTTAATCGACAGAAAAATTACAACAATTTGAAGATGCCACCCTTGGGCTTTAGGAAATTGAGACATTTTATAGACCACTGCTTATTACTTAACGTTCAATTACCTTTTAATAGTAACTGATTCATTGTTGAGTCTATAAATTGTGACAAAAAACATTTTAAAAAGCCCATTATAATTTCTCATAGCCCAGAATGATATTTTCAAATTTCCTGTTTTGTCCAACAAACAGTTTAAACCTAAATACATTAGATTTACAACAATATGAAACAGAGAAAACCAGCAAATCCATCAAAAATTGGAACGAGTGAATCTTTGGTATTTTTGCTTGATGACTTAATCAATTGTAAAAATAGTTAATAAATAAAGCAATTCATTATTTCAGCACTGGACAGAAAGTCACTACACTATTGTCACATTCGTAAATTAATTAAATCAGCAGTTTTTTTCCACTTCCAATTTTAGTAAACATGACAGAAACACAGGATATAGGTGAAAGGCTACTGCAGATATTTGCACACCACAATAGTACATCACTTTTCTATTGTCCTGTCATCCTGGTAGAACTGTGAGTCACGTGTGTGTGAATAACTCGTGCATTCGGAGGATGTAAGGAGGCGCAGTATACCCAAAATAGCATCTGTCTCTGTCTCTCCACCTGAGCCAGCATCCCCAAGCTAAACCCCAGCTCTACCCAGTCAAGACCCGCTTACATAAGAGAACATCAAACTTTCTGCCAGAAACACAGCAATACACACTCACACATGAATACATGTACCCACCCACCCATCACCATACACACACTCTTGCAAAGACACACACAGGCGTACACAGAAACATCTCTAGGCACCTAGCAACAGTGCTTCAGTCACAGTTAGGCCCAGCCAGTCTAGGAGAGAAGACGAGAGGCAGCAAACAAAGAATTAAAAGAGAGATGCGCGTCATTACTGAGGATGTAGTAAGGCTGGGACACATGCGCGCAGAGGGGAATTAGATACTGTAGATGTATAAGAAAAGGGGAGGAAAAGAAGATAAATGCCTTAGATATAACAATCTGTGCAAAAAAAAAAGCAGATGGTTAAGGCTAGATGGGAAAAAAGGAAAAATAGAGAACCTGAGCAGTTCAGGAATGGATGAAGTTGGATGGAGCTGTGAGCTGTATGATGGTGACGGAAGGGGGGGCAGGGTTAGCTGGCTGAACCTTGATAATCCCACCGTTATTAAGGCACAGGAATGAATCTGTGACCTCCTAGGCTACAGAGAATTACAGTAAAACCCCTTCTGAACTAGCATATGGGCTGGCTAACATAGGGTGGATGCTCACTGCAAGGAACAGAGAAGCATTTTCCAAGGTACTTGATCAAAATGTAATGAATTAGAATAAATATGATTCCACAATAGCAATAGTTAGAGCAGACAAGATTCTCGTTTGATCCCTTTACTCCCATTACAGGAGGATACAACTGACTTTGGTTGTTAAGTGGTTGATAAATTAATAAACTTGTACATCAAACATTTAATGCATCCACAAGTGAATTTTATATCTGTGTGCTTGACAAAAAAAAAAAAATATATATATATATATATATATATATATATATATATATATATATATATATATATATATATATATATATATAACAAGTAAGGTGAAAACCAAAAGAAATATATCTCTGCACAGAAGTGTATTCATTGCAATTTTTAGGAAGTCAGACTGTGTGTGATGTCAAAAATGTAGATGAAGCTTGTGATCATGTGATTTAAAGCAAGACTATGTAAATTTAACTGAATAGCGGCCCCTGTGGCCACAAGAGACATTTATGGGATAATGATAAATGCTAAAAAATAGTGCGTCAAGTAGAAGTAAAGATGATTCACAAAGTCAGTAAACTGCTACTAAATTCAGCCTTATATTTGTGAGAAGCAGAATGTATTTTAATTTTTCAGAATTTATGTATGTATATGACACCAACTATTGTTCTAATTGTTCACTGAGCCTGATGAAACACACAAGAAATACTTGTAAATGTTGAATTTTCTAATGTGCA
Source organism: Euthynnus affinis (assembly GCA_029490765.1). NCBI lineage: Eukaryota > Metazoa > Chordata > Actinopteri > Scombriformes > Scombridae > Euthynnus > Euthynnus affinis. The sequence continues at coordinate 21,986,003 of CM055840.1, read as the reverse complement.
GCAAGCCTCCTCTTCATGTTTAGAAACACCCCAACTCAGTGTCTTCACTTGTGATTGACTTTAATGTATCATTTTGGTCACAGGACCAATTCTATTAATGCTTGAGAGCTTCATTAATGGCGTGTGTATGTCAGAAACTGAATACACTAGATATGTAATATTGTGTTGTACCTGAATGTATGTATATGTGAGAATATGCTCATGAGGCAAAACACATTTTAGAATAACCTGACAATAAAGTGTAATCTAACCAAGTCTTATCTGAAATAAATGCCTTTGTTCTGTGAATTAAAAGTGTTTCAAAAAATTAAATAAAATGCTTCTCTATCTTAGTGATGGAACGCTCACAAACACTCTTCTGAGTGCTGCAGCAGATATCCGGAGGGACAGAGGTAGAAGTCAGAGGTAAAAGGCAAGCAAACAGGAAACTGCACAGATATATCAAGGCACAACCACAGTTTGGGTCATATCCTTTCTATCTTGCAATTGTTTCTGTGATGTGAAACACCTTAGACAGATAAGTTATGTGTTATATGTCAAGAACCGCTAGACTCTATGTTGCTGATGTGCCCTGTTGTCTCATTCAACTAATGTGCAGCTCTGTGAGCAGCATTAATTACTACCAAGGTCAGCCTTGAAGCACAGAATAATAGTTGTTTTTGGCTTAAGCATTCTGCTGCATGGCTTGTGTAAATAGTAATTTACTATTTAGATGGGCAGGGTGGTATCACAGCTGCTGCTGCTACTACTATACCCCAGATCTAAAGAAAGGGCAGAAACATACAGCAATGCACATACACACAACCTGTCCATGATTTCTATCATGAGCAGACAGGAAGCTGCACACCTGTTTGTGTTTTTCTGTCTTCACTGCACAAAACAACAGGCTATTAAAAAGAAAAACAAAACAAAACAAATAAATGCAGAGTAAAACAAGGTCAAAGGTAGTAACAGTCACTCTGTACCATTCATTCATTTATCAGCAAAGGCACAGCACACTTAATCATGTCATGTGCAAATTAAGCTGTAACAGCAGGGTTAAAGTCCTTGTACCTGGTCGTATTATTCAGTTTTGGACACTTTAATGATACACAGCTCAGACTTTTTGCTAGAGTGACACAGTATAAGTCAGAATGTGTTTAATTACAGTAGTTGTGTCTGATTCACACTAGTAATATAAAAGCCTGCTTTAAGTATATACAAATAAAAATGTTTCATATAATGTTTTACATCTCTTATATCGTATATATAAGAGCAGAAGCTATTACTGAAAATACAGCAAAACCTGAATTTGGCATCAGTGGCTGTAAAATTACGAGAGCAATTTGACGAAAACAAATCAGGATTTACAAATGGAAAATGAGGCCAGACTGTGTTTCTATTTGCAGGTCAGATGGCAGTGGAGAGGGCACTGGCGTCATACACCCAAACATACAGAGAAGCCCATATGGTGTCAGAGACAGACACACAGGCACCCTGTCAGGGCTGTTGATGACAGATTGCGCCAGTGGCTGAGGGCACAGGGCTCATGCCATGGTATCAACAACACAAATGGAAAGATGGAGGAGAAAATGCAGCGGTATGAAACAGAAAAACTAAAAAAAAATGATAGCGGTAACTCCCATAAAACCAGAGGAGTGAAACTCAGAGTGAGCGTTACATGTGATTTGCTTGTGTGCTTTCGCTTGAATACCTTCACTCCAACTCAGACTGTGTGTGCATGCAAGTCAGACTGAGCTGAAGAAATGGAGAGTATACAATTTGTGCATGCATGCGAGAGAGACAGAGATAGAGAAAGGACAATAGCGACTCACCATGGTCCTGAAGTAAGGGAGTCTCTATTTGTCAAAAAGGTCACAAGCTCACTCAGCAGTCAGATCCATGCATACAACCCTAGCGATAAACCTTTAAAACCAAAAAATAAAGATTGACTCCAAAGATGTATTAAGACATAAAAAATACTGTGCCGGAACAATAATGAGTGTCTCATATTGTTTTTCCACTATTAAAGTATAATTACGACGTTAAATGTTAAAAGTTAAACTTAAAATGGCATCTACTCCTTCCCCAGAATCTATGAATATAAAAATATTTTCATTTCAAAAGCTTTACTGTTGGACACAAGGTGCCTCCTACTTCACTGTACAGTGCAGTATCACTGTGTGTGCACTTGAGGCTTCAAGTTACCACAACACACTTGTGTTAGTTGAATACTGGACAAGGATTGGTTTCCAAACTAGTTATGATGTCACAAATCATGCACGTAGGCCCACACCTTCAAAATGGTGACACTTTCCACTTTAAGTAGATAAATGTGAAAACAGCTTTCTAGTGTCAAACTCTGCACATACATCATTTTACACAGTGAAGCTCAAACATTCAACTGTAGGAACAAGAAGTAAAACATATTTTTGAGTGGAGGAGGACTTTAAATGTATTTCAACAGATGCGCTCCAGCCTAAATGGAGGAGGTCATTGCTTGAGACTCTTTATGGAAGATTTGGGAACAACTAGAGAGGGTTCTAGAAGGTGGGGCAGAGAGCCACCAAAATGGACACAAGCGACCAGCTCCCTACAGAAGGTCACACACACACACACACTTAATCCAACGTGACCTTCCCCCATTTAGCCAGCATTTCTCCAAAGAAATGAGAACAGAGATAACGACAGAGACACAGAGGGCGTCAGCTGGCTATTATGCATTCATGCAAATAAACCATATATCAACATTGAGCAAGAGGAGCAGCACAAGAGGGAGAAACAGAGCAAGAAGGGTCCTGTGTGCTGACCAAACAAAAGCAACCAGCAGTCCAGTTGATTGATTGAGCTATTGATCCACACACAGAGCTGCCTGGACATTAGAGATTCACCATGTGGATTTAAGCAATGGAGCAGAGGCTATTATGTTCATCTAAATCTGGGACTTGTTTTGGTATCTAATTTAGTTTTAAGGGGACATGCCTATCTAGATTTTGACATAAAATGTTCCATAAACCAGACACAATCATCAGTATGTCAGGTATGATACTACGCCTGTTACAATTTTAGTCAAATCAACAACCCTGAAATTCCATTACAATATATTCTTAAAAGATTATAGACCCTGCTAGTGGTGTTACATGTTTCAGTTAACTATTTTCCAAACCATACATACATTTTTACTTTGATTTCCCTACTTTCAGAGTCATTGATTTTAATCCTTTCCACAGTGGTATGAAAAACAACTTGAAGCATACTTGAGATTGATCATCGATTACAATGAACATTTGGTTGGTTGGAAGTAGGGATCCACCAGTTTGATTTTCTCTCTCTTGGTACCAATGTAGATATCTAAACTCTGGGTATCAGCCAATACTTCACCAGTATGAGGTGTATCGGACTGATGCATATCTGGTTAGAACCTTATATTTTGTTGTCAAAATACTATTATCATCACATCATACCACAGTTGCAGATGACTTCCTTTGTTAATGTGTTCGAGGGCACTAGAAAGAGAGAGAGTATAGAAAAATATGGTATGTAGGGCTCCAACTAGTCATTATTTTTTTTATCGATTACAGTCAACCGTTGCATCTTATTTTGTCTGAACAACAATGCAAAACCCAAAAATATTCAATTTACTATCATGTATGACAAAGAAAAGCATGAATTGATCACATCTGAGAATCTAAAACCTGCAAATTTTTGGCATATTTGCCTAAAAAAGTATTGAATCGATAATCCAGTTAAGAAAATAGTTGCCAACTAATTTTCTGTCGATCGACTAATTGATTAATCGACTTAGTGTTGAAGCTCTAATGTGAAAATGTGAAGATAATGTTATCATGACTCCTTTAAAAACACCCTGAGGCTGGAGGGCAGGCTGAGAGAGATGATTAATGCAAATTGACACGTATTAAATTATAAAATATGATAAACATTAAGAATAAAGTGAGAAGAAGCTGCAGTGTTCCCCTGTGGCTTCGTATCATTCTAGCTGTCATAACCACTCCACATAGATGCAATCCGGTTGAAATCATGCCTGAACTGAAAGACAACCCACTGAATGACCAGTTTAGCTCCCATGGTGACTGTTTAAGATCTCTGCCTGGGCCTATCAGACTTCACCACATGGCAGTACGGGAGCAGAGTGAAAGGTGTTGGTGGAAAGTTTGGTGTCATATCATATCCATATTCATTCCATATGTTTGAAGTTGAAAGAGGGCGGCTTTAATAATCATGGCTACATGGTCTTCAAAGAGAGATGAGACACGAGGAAGAGAGTATAGAGTGAATGAGGAACTTCAAAGGGTTTTATAGTATGCACTACCACATCCGTACTTGCAAAGCAAACACACACACACACTCACACACAGGCATATAGACTGTATCGTATTTACATACTATTGTCTATAACCAAAGACTTGGCAGGAAAAGAGAGACGAGGGTGACAAGAACAAGTCGCTTCATGTGATAGACACCATTCAATAACTTTTATATCAACACAAATAAGTTCAAAAATGTGACACTTAAAGTTAACAGGACTGCTGATTTAATGACACCCAAACAAATGCTTGTATTTGAATTCTTCAGAGTCACACGAGCCATGCTGCCTGTGCATCATCCCTATTGTTTCTCATGCAAACAAGCATCCCATGTTTTCTCTGCTCAACCAGCTGTCTGGAGTCCCAACTTGTAGTTGGGTAAGATGAAGCTGTGTGAGATGAGGTATTGCATCACATATTCACATCATACATTATTGGGTAAAAGGAGTTGTAACACAGCAGTATATCTTTGAATGGGCTCAAAAGCGCCTTGAAATTTTCTTAAAATCAATTCTAAAACCACGTTGTGCATTACATGACTTTACCTAAACAGATAAAAATGATCACATAGTGAAATCTTAAACTTTGAGGATGTGAGACTTCTTTATTTTTAATACAGTACTTACTTTTAATGATTAGCAATCAACAACTTTAGTGTGAATGTGTGTTAATATTAATACACCAAAAGTCAAGTCAGTTTAATTTATATACCCCAAAATACATATTTTGACACCTTTCATCCTTAGACACACAATTCAGATCCACAGCAACTGATATTTTGGGGAAAACACACATTTTCCTTTTATATTAATTAACTAATTAAAACATTTAGCTTAAAATCAGCCCACTTTCAGCTTAATGACCAGTTCTACTGAGGACAGATATGTGAAGGAGCGTTCACTTTGTCTATGGATGTAGTTATAACTACGAGCGCTGATGTCTCTCTCCATATGAGACACATGCCTCAAGCCAAAACAGCCTTTCATCCTCCCAAAGCCATGCATTATTGATGATTAGACCAGAGAGAGACACTGAAACACACACTGCGTTTCCCAGTGTGATGGCTGGCTGCCTGTGTGAATACGTGTGTGAATGCATGTCTGCGTGTGACTAAACAGGTGGGCTGGATTCTTTCACACAGGGTGCAAGTGATTAGCTGTGTAAATTGTCAGCAAGCCAATCAAAAACCAGATGATGACAGCAAAGCAGCCATTGGCTCATGGTTACTACTATCATCATGACAACAACCTCTGTGAGCGACTATCATCTCCAAGCGTCTCCAGAATGTGAGCTTTGTGCTTCTTGTTGCACATAACAACATCTCACATGTGTGATGCCATCATTTCAAGCGTTTGCTGACGCAATACTTGTGTTTACAATGAACCCTGCAGCCTGCATCGACACATAGCAAACTTCTTCGGAATACTTTTATAACATACGAGTTCTCGTTTCCTAAATTTGAATATAAACAACAACCAGCCAGACCAGCGTTCGCCAGTTAGGCAAAGTAGTGCAGGTTTGCTCGGGGGCATTTTAAACTCTTGAAAGAATTAATTCAAGCATCACATTTTTAATTAGCTCATGTATTTTATAGAAAAAAAGTGAAAAACATGCAGCCAGTATAATTTTAGTTAAAGAATAATAAGCTTATTTCATGCAGTTTAAGAAATAAGCTCATAAGAAAAGCTCCTTGTTTCAGTGAGCAGTTTTTCATGTATGAGGCATACACCATAAAATATCTCTTTCACTGTATGTTTTAGGTATTATCATGTCTTTAAGCCAATTAAATGACAAGATTTTGCTTTCCAAGATAATCTTCAATATTATGACACCAGAACTGGGTCTGCAATTAGTAATTATTTTTGTTATCAATTCATTTTTTTTTCCAAATAAATGATTAATCATTTGACAACAAAATGTGAGAAAATGAATCATAACAACAGTCAAAAAACCCCAAATATATTCAATTTACAATGATATAAAACACACAAAAGCAGCAAATTTGCTCATCTTAGAACCTGGAATCGACAAATAATGAAAATGAATGAAGGTTAAGTGATTGTTGTTGTCGTTGATGATTATTTATCTTCACTCTACAAACCAATTATTGACTGTTTCAGCACACGCAGGAAAGATGAATTATTTCAAGATGATGTCCTCATGCCCTTCTCAGAAGACGTAAAACTGCGCTGTAGAACTGTAAACAACCACATTGATTCTTCCCCTTTTTAAAGACTACTTTCAAATTTAATATAAGACTAAAGCTGCCAAGATATAGATTTAACATTGCATTGATTTTTGTCTGCACAAGTCAAACAGAATAGAGATGTTAGAGTTACGATATAAACAAAAGTAATCACATTTAATTCATGTGTAGGTTGTTATTTGATCAACATGATGCATATCGTGGTTATTTTTTTATTTCTTGTACTTCACTGTGAGGAAAGCAGAGATTACCCCACACAAGATATTCCATTTTCACTATTTTAGCCTTGTTCCTACAATCTGTCCTCAGCTGAAACTGAAGCAAATAAAATGTCACGTAAAAGTCAAGAATGATCTTTTTAAGCAATACAAGAATGAAACTTCTCTCACTGACTGGGCTGGTGGGTTGTTGCTGAGCCTGTGGGAATGTGCGGTACATTGATGTTTCCAATGACGAGCGCTGAGCTCCATTGATCCACTGGGGATGAGAGTGAGCTGTCAAAAGCTATCAGGCAAGTCAAAGACCCACTTTCAGCCCTGTGCAGCTGAAGTGAGCCCGATACTGTCGGGGCACAAGGAAGAGCAGCTAAACCTCCCGAGGCAAATGCTTCATAGAGAAGAGGCACACACGCAGACACGACTTTGCCTTCAGAAGGTTAAAGGGGTTGTTTGCTCAATAAAGGAACATTAGACAAATAACAATAAGTGGTAAGGATGTGTCAGACATTAGACTGTGTTTATTCATGCTGCCTTCAGGTCTGTTTTTCTAAGAATTACAATTTTTTTTAAAATGCCATCACAATCTCCCAAAGCCAACGGTGATGTCTTTAAATGTCTTTTTTTTTTGTCCGATCAAACCCAAAAATATTCATTTTACAATGATGTATTGTACATATAAAGAAAAGCAACAATCGTCCCATTTGAGAAGCTGAAACCAGAGTATTTTTTCACTATTTCTGCTTGAAGAATTATTACTCAGAATAATCTCTGTTTGTTTTTCTGTTCTCAGCTCAAATGCAAACATTGTTTCATTTTAAACTTGGTGACAGTGTATGAAACACTATGACTGTTATTGAAAGTGTGTTGAGTGTAAGAGTGCTGACTTTTTTTGACAATAACAGGTAGTGTCTAAACTTCCACGGTGATGTCTACAGTGGTGTACCTATGCATAATACAGCACAGAGACGGCAAAAATCATTACATAAATACTAAAACTAAATGCAGGATTAATCTGGATTAAAACAAAGCACAGATGTGAATGTAGGTGGAGCTACTATACTGTAGTTATAACATGGGAGGCAGCTTCCTTACAGTACAATGCAGTATAGTGAGTAAATAGGAAATAGAGTTGTTCTATAGGGCATCCTGTTTCAGCTATCATTCAACTATGTGAGGTAAGGACACAAACCACAACTGGCTGCATTAACATTACTTGTCTATCAATTAGTGATCAAGTATTGAGCCAAATATGGACACTTACATCAACCTTATTTGATATAACTGGGGGGGGGGGGGGGGGGGGGGGTTGTGTTGTGTTGGTCACTTGGTCTGAATAGCAGAAAGCAGATAAGTGAGTTGAGGTTTTGCTGCACTGGGTGATCTGCTAAGGTATTATTTTGCACCACAGCTGATAGCATGCATGCAAGCAAACACACATCTCACACTCTCATGGGGGAACAAAAAAAGAGATAAACCACAGATTGTAGACACAGAACAATTCGCCAGATTGCTCAAATATCCCAGAGCTGCAGAATAATCTGACTAGTAACACAGCACGATCTAAAACACTTCAGTCTCTCAATCTCTCTTCGACACTTCATCCACAACAGCAGTCTGTGCAGCACACTAGTGATTACAGTCAACTTGTAACCCTCCTGCTAATACTGCACATGGTACAGGGCACTTTTAATCAGCAAAGTTGCAACTGGAGAATAATCTTTCAAGCTTGTGTCGTCACAGACTGGCGAAAAGGGGAGCAAATCTCCTGATTTGCATGGACTTAAGAAAAGATTATGAAACAGCAAAAATGCAGTGCGTCAGACAAACGGTTTCCATCAAACCCTGTGGTTAACCCGTCTATTGCAGTTTCTTTGAAGCATACGAGGGTTAACTCGCTCGCAGAAGCATGCAAATATTTCCGCACAAAAAGAAGTCTGTCATATGTAAAGTGTTGAGATTACAAATTCTTATCAGTGTGACATTTAATAACAGGGAAATAGAGATGACTAAAACTGGAATCATAGACTCAGCACCATTGTAGTGAGAATGCATCCTTATCTGAAAGATTGAAGAATAGAAAAAAATATGAAAGGTACTGTATTAGATGTCAAAGTGTGTGCTTGTGTGTGTGTGTGTGTGTGTGTGTGTGTGTGTGTGTGTTGGTGTGTTGGGGAGTGACTGTAAAATGTGGAAAGTAGGCTTTCTTTACAGGAAGAGGTTTCAGTGTTGTACTGCTAGGTGGGTTTGTGGTGGTCTTGCATTTCCCCAGCTGGGTGTAGGCTTTTGTTATAGCACAGGCTATGTGTGGCTTCACACATAGCCAAGTCGTTTTGGAAAAAGTAGGCCTGTCATTCTATTAATTGCAACATGTATGACCTATTTGTAGATCTGGGACCCATTACGTTGCTAAATATTACTGCAGGAGTTGCAGCACTGGCCTTGTAACCTTTTGGCACCAAATATAGATAGCAGGTAGACAGTAGGGAACATTCTGGTTATGTATTGAAAGTGTATGCACTGAATAAATCAACTTAAAATGAAAACTTTCTAAATAAAGCATGTTAATAAACAAATTCTGCAAATGTACATAATGGTGACTTAAGTAGAAAGAACATTAAAGCCATGACAAGAGTAGCACTGTTATTAATCTGAATGAGAGATTAGTTTTTTTAACCTGTAGCCAGATGTGGCAAGCCATAAAATAATGTGTTCCAACAACTTAAAAAGTATGTTTATCAAAAATAAAAAACAAAACAAACGTTGTATTTCTATCTAATTATTATTCAAAAAACAACTTAATACTATCTAACTATTTAAAAAAACAAACATTTATTTAACATATATTTTAACTAATACCTCAATAGATTAGAATACCGATGGAGAGCGACTGAAGCGCTTTATGTTGCAAAAAGTATTTCCTGCAAAGAGGTGATATTTAACTGCAGAAAACAAGTTATCTGGCGACACAATTCAGCAGAAATCTCATCTTTGCAGTAGAGGGAACATCACTCACCTTGCAGCGACGTGATGACAGCTCAGTAATGTTTTTGGAGTGGAGAAAAGGAGTTGCGTCTCGCTTAGTTTGCTGCGCTTTTATAAAATCTTGATAACTTCACATAATTTAGGTTGTGGAAGCACAGGTATGAACTCCGGCGTGCACTTTGGCAAATTAACAGTCATACATGGACACTAAGTTGCCCAGTTCAGTCTGTCATGATGCCGTCTCCTGGCTCTTTAAGCGGATAAAAAATAGCTTGCGCTGCATGGGTTTGGTGTTTTAAGATTGGCTACACTCGCGCTATATGATTTTTCACGGAACCAATCAAATTACAGAACAGGCGGCGCTGTGGTGTGCGTGTGTTGCATAGATTAAAAAAAAGAGACAAGTCCCGCCCGGCGGTGCTACAGTGAAGATAAAAACAAACACACCTGATGCGTGTCGAAGGACGCTCCGGGAAATGATTCATGGGAGATGTAGTCTATTTGAAAGCGCGCTACTGTCTCCTTCAACGTCACAGAGACCGCTCCAAAACTACAACTCCGCCATTTGTAGCGGAAGAAGCAGTGCTTGCATCAGCATGTGAGAACAGCACACACCGGCAAAGTTACCTCACAGAAGCTACTTGTCTTGTTGTAAAGTGAAAATATTGTCACTATAGGAGCCAGTCATCAGTCCCAATATAGCGGAATAGCTACCAACGGCCAGATGAAGCTCTTCGTAAGTGAAGGCAACCCGCATTGCCTCAAAGTGTTAGCAGCCTTAGAAGAAACTGGAGTTCAGTGTGACGTTCAGTATGTCAACCACGAAGGTAAGACAGCATGGTTAGCTTCACATTAGTTGGACAGTTTAACAGGAATGACATCTGATAACTTCTAGTCTTTGCTAAGAGTGACACTGGCTAATCATTTTATGTGGTTTTTATAAAATTTGAAGCTGGATTTGTGCTGTAACCGACGGTTTTAAGTGTGCAATAGCAAGCTAGCTGCATAGACAGTCAGCTGAACAAGGCTGCCTGTCAGTGTCAGACCAATGAATGGGGCCAATAATCTGACTGTATTTGCACCTGAGAAGCAACTAGAAAAGTCTGTTACTGCACATCTCTGTTTTTGTCTTCTTTTAGTAGTTTTTTTGTTTGTTTTTGTTATTGCAGCGTCATGTAGCCTTTGTCTTGCAGTGCATAGCTACAGGTGGAAGGTTTCCACCTGTACTAACAGTATAACTTTACACTGTTCATGCCTGGAACAGTCCAGGTTCAGTCCAGTCAAATACTATTTTTATATTACTATTATTTTTGACTCAATAACTTGAAATTAATCATGTGATGATATTCTCATGTTGATTGTTGCGTTTAGATGATTACATAAAATAAAAATCTGGGAAATTGTATATAATATGAGATAGAGAGATAAGAGATAGATTCATTCAACTTCAACCAAGTTTATAAAAGTTGTTCAACTTATTTTTTAAAACCAGGAAAACACTACATTTAAACACCATAATTACAATTAAGTGTATTAAAATCTCAAATAGTCAAGTGATTTGTGCAAAACTTATAACAACATATTTGTCAGTAATAATAATAATCATTTTAAAAAATGTCAGTGTTGTTAGAGATAGAAGATATTTTAAAAGGAAAACACGTAATATGGATATGTCAATAGTTTTATTTCAAGATCTGATTTGGTATACTGTGTGGACCCTGATAGATAACCTGGAACCTGAAAACTTGTTTGAACTTGTTGTCTGTTTGTTTTTTTTCTTGGTTAATTTCCAGAGAGAGAAGACAGAAGGCCTCTGTGTGTGTGTGTGTGTGTGTGTGTGTGTGTGTGTGTGTGTGTGTGTGTGTGTGTGTGTGTGCGCGCGTCTGTATGATCATCTTAATTTTGATTTAAACCAACTCACTCCTCCCTCCTGTGGTCTGGGGGCCATAAATGATTATGAGACTAATTTGTATCTCACAGTCTGGACCCACAGTTTACAATTTCGCCAAAAGAGTCAAATAATCTTTGTTAGACTAAATTCACCAATGAGTTTCACATGTGCATTGTTTTGCATCCAGTCCCCATCACACAGAATCGTATAGACTGGACTGACTGGTATTGTAGAGACTTATTTCTTATTAATACAGTGCCAAGTGAAACATCATCTAGACGCTGCTATATAAAGGATTTTAATTCTGGTAATAGTAATGGTAATACATCTCAGCTTTCGGCTTATGGGCTGATTGTCTCAGACATGTGAGAGAAGCTTCACTCCCAGACCCAGATGTGAGCTTCTCCTCCAGGAGCTAAATCACAGAGATGAATTAGCAGGACCATCTGGCATGCAGCTACAGTACATGGATGAAGTGGCCTGTGCTCAGAAATATACATATGTGTATGGGGTGTTGAAATAAATTATGGCATTTAATATGTGATGAATCGGGCACTTTGCTGCACATTTTGTTCAAGATCTGTTTAACAATACAGTACTGTACTTTAAAGCACAATCCTAGAGCCATCATAACATATCACATTTAACTGTTGAGGTAAAGACGTCATGTATTATCCGAATCCCCTCATATGGTGATCCGCCCTGAGTTCTGATAAGTTCCAGATTAACAAAATAAAATCCTTGACCTTTAAAGTGACCTTTCTGTTCATAGATCATTCAGATTATCCTAGAAGCCTAGAAGAAGAGTCTCTTACTACTAGATGCAATGTTGAATTCAATCTTTGTCCACAACGTGTTGATGTAAATACAACCTGATTTAAAAAGTTTTCTTTCCGTCTCTAAAGGCACAGGCATTACACTGGGTAGCGAGATGTTCCAATCTGACTTGATAAACAAAACAGTATCTAGTGGTGGTTTTCAGAAACTGCATGACATTTTAGTTTCTGTCTGAATTATCCGAGCAAACTGTCTTTTCTTTTCCTTTGATTCATTTCCCCCCCCCCCCCCCCCCCCTTTTCTGTTCTTTTCTTGTCAGAGAGAGTCGTGCCCTTCCTTAGCCGTCCAGCCTTGCCAGCCCTGCTCACACCTAGTGGACAGCACCTTTTCAGCTCTAATGCCATCTGCCGGTCAGTAGACTGTAGTTTTTCCTGCTTATGAATGCCAATTCAGCTTGAGTATGAAGGATATTAATCACTTCCTTATATAACACATCACATATCAGGAAAACAAGGAGTACCAAATTTGTTAGAGACCAAGGCAGATTTTTGACCAGTTTTAGTGGCAATCATTAAATTTCCAAAACATGCCCAATTGTTTGGCTCAGAAAGATTTGGTAATATACTGTATAGGTTTGTTGTGATTATATTTTCTGCTTTTCAACACCTTAGGTACATGTTTGAAGTAAGTGGACGAGAATCCAGTGAGCTTTGCAATCAGTGGCTGGAATGGGAGGCCACAGATTTTCAGGTAAACTCTACATTTAAGAAAACAGACCTTTCAGTTTGCTGGTAATGTTTTGTACAAAACACTAAGCCTCTTTAAGATGCAAACTATTTGCTATTCACGCTTTTGTACATTCTCTTATTCAGAATCCTCTTACTGCACCTCAGTGTGTTGCCACAGGGGATATAAAGCCATACAAATAAATGATTTAAAATTCACACTCTCAAGACAACAATGTACAGAAACCAGCATTAAGAAATCTATCTGCATGGTCTGTATAGGGTTTAGATTCACTTACTTAAATGAGTCATTTAACCTCGGTCATGCTTCTTTGGTTTACTGTTTGATCATTCGATCAAGTCTAATTAATCTCTGTTTTGTTTTATTTGTGCAGCCTGCACTGCTACAGGCTCTTCACATGGCAGTGCTGCAGGGGAAAGGATCAGAAGTCCCCAAAGTCCTCCAGGGGCCCCTCAACTACTTGGACCAAAGCTTGAGCAAGGGGACCACGCCATATTTAACTGGGGTATAGCATCAATACTTCCTGCTTGCATGTTTAGTTGCCATTCATAGTTTGAACACATTTAGAAGAGAAAGACCAGCATACCCACTCAAACAAGACTTCTTTTTAGTTTATACCATATATAACATCAAGTCAGAAGTTCATGAATTGTCTTTGGAAGCTCAGCTGAGTTTAACTGAGCGTCTCCTCTGTGCTACATCAGGCTCTTCCGGCGACATTTCATTTTCTTCTCTTCTACTTTCAGCTAGTGATGCATTTTTAAGTCAAAAAAAAATAAAAATATCTGGAGAGAAGGTCCCTTATTTTGCAGATATGCCAGAGTGCAAGTGTGTGCTGTGGTGGGGGGGGTCACTTTTCTTTTGTGTTTGCAGCCCCTGTGGCAACAAGTCATCTGCATCTGTCACATATTTCATGTGTACAGAAATATGTTTTGCCAAGTCCCTTTGTGATCGGCAAAGGGTGTTGGTGTGTGTGTGTGTGTATATATATATACATATATATATATATATATATATATATATATATATATATATATATATACAAAAAAATATATATACACACACACACACACACATATACAACTGAAGCTGCCTCAGTATCTGAGCTTACCCGACTCAGAAGGATTTTTTGTTTAGTTTTACACCAGGTTCCTCCAAGCTATGCCGATCACAAAGGGACTTGGCAAAACATATTTCTGTACACATGAAATATGTGACAGATGCAGATGACACAAAAACAGTCGTGTTGAAAAGTTTTCCTCACAGTGTTGAACTGTGTTGAGAAAGTCACAGGGTGGGATGGTTCCCCCTTCTGTGTTGTTTTGGGCTTCTAAAACAAGCACTTTTGGTGAAATGACAGGTGAGGACATACGACAGGCTCAGGTACAGTGTGTGTATTAATTGCAATAATAGTGTCTATTATTTTTTGTTGTTTCAGGAAATTGTTTCAGTTGCTGATATCGTTTTGTGGGCTGCGCTGTACCCTGTTTTATCTGAACCATCTCTAGCTTTGGGTAGGTACCAATAAGCTGTTCAAATGTTTGTTATACTTGTTGTTTCACATTCCAACCTATGATTGATTATTCATCTATTAACTAATTGTGAGATTTAAAAAAAAATTTTTTTGGCCTTTGATATGCTTTTACTTTGTTTCTTCCATTATATTTTTGCCGTTATTTGAAAGATCTGAGGCATTCAAGAGGGTAAATTTGAAAAGCCTTTAATACTTCATGGCTACTTAGTCATAGTTAAAAACATGCTCATGTGTTTCAGCCATGAAGGCCTTAATGGCTGAAACGCATGTTTTTAACTATGACTAAGTAGCCATGAAGTATCAAAGGCTTTTCAAATTTACCCTCTTGAGTGCCTCAGATCTTTTCAATAACGCTAAACCAGTAGATTCCCCAAACTGAAGAGCACCAGAGGGATACCTTTCTACACCCCAGCAGCATGCCTGAATATTCCTTTCGCTTTTGCCTTTTGCTGACTTGTGTCTTTAAAATTATCCACATCTGCGGCCTTTTTCTGACTTATGCCAACCTTTCACTTTCCTTTTCTACCCTTTATTGTCTTTACCCCCCCCCCCCCCCACTTACATTTTCCCTGCCCTTTTCTCTTTTTCAGGTGAACGCAAGTTTGTGAAAGCTTGGTTTGACCGTGTGACTGGTATGCACAGTTGCAAGTCAGCCGCTCAGAAAGTGCTGCAGGGTAAAGGCCTGCAGGGCATGAAGAGCTATATGCAGAGGCAGCCTGCCCCTCAGAGCAGCCAGTGCAGAGAGACACAACCATGCAACAGCAGCCCTGCTGAGGTATCAGCCAGATCATCAGGATAACTATTAGACTTAAAGTATTCTTACTGAACAAAAAGTTTCAGATGTGCCTCAGGAAACATGTACACCCTGTGAGGTTTCTTCCAATAAAATGTATTAATTCCTTCAAGCTATAGATACACAAAGACAAACAGAGCACGTCAGTAACAGATGTATTTTTTTGAAAATTACTATAATTACTTGTGGCTTTGCCACTGTACTGCACTTGAGCTTTTTTACTTATTTGGAGGAAAAAGCATTCAAGGGGTTTCAAAGCTTGAAATCACCTCTCTTAAACTAAGCAGGGATCTCTTGCAAAGCAGATGCAGTCTCTGGGTGAGACTTAAGGCGGCTCTATAAAAGCTAAATTAACACCCATGTTAGAGTATAGAACATGCAGCATGCAGAGGTTACATCACTATTTCTTTATCCTCTATTCTCTATCATGTGAAAGCATTGGAGGATTTGAACGGGTGTCGATCAAATTTAGCAGCAGCAGTTACGGCTCCCTGTCAGAGAAGGTTGCAGGATGTGTGGATCTCAGATTGCTAAATGCTTCGGCTTTGGGGTTAAGGTTAATGGTCAATAGGTCAAGTTGGAGGTGGTGATATATGTGGCAAGTGAAACTGTAGAACACACATTTCTTGAAAAGAGAAAGAAACTTAACACGTAAAACGTATTTATTTGTTGTCTTTTTGATTTCATGGTTTTATGGAGGCGATTTTTCTTGATATGTGCGTGCATTAATCCTACTAGCAAGGTGAACACTTTCAAAATCACTAACTGTAAGTAACTGTGGTTACTGTGAAAGTTCGTCATAGATTTGTTAACTTGAACAATTCTCTTCAGAGCCGTAACTGATACTGTACTGAATACATCTTAGAGTTTATGCAAATATACAAAAAAACAACTTTGTGCATAAACCATAGTGGCTGCTTTTGTGATGTTGAAATTTATTTGAGTGTTACAGTCAAACATTTTGTCACATTTTGAAGTCAGATTATCATGGGGTTTTTAATGGAATAACTAGTTTTATCATTTCAATTGTTTTCAAAGTTTCAACTTTTCAAGATATGAAATAACTTGTAGAGCACTTTGACATTTGACATCTTTTACTAAATACAATAGATAAAAACAGCAGGGTTAAAATACCGAGGTTTTAGTAAAACATCTACTTGTGGAGATGAATTAATTTACAATTTGGTTTAGGTTCAATTCGCAATTTTCTATATCCCCATATTTTTTAGGGTGAGGAGGGGGAGCGTGTTGTTTCAGAAGAGGAGATGGAGGCAGCTGCTCTCACCTGGAGAAAAGGTTTAAACACCTGCCCATTCATTAAAGACAGGCAACACCCTGTGTAAGTTATTCAAAGTACCATTTTTCATTCTAGACATGTCAGATAATATTATTCAGAGTGACTTGCAGTGAGTGTACAGTCGAAAGAAAAGCACCTTTACTATGAGGAGGTTTGAGAAGGATTAGGAGATAACCTGATTAAAATTCAGTTCTGTTTCTCCACCCCTATCAGTTTGCCACAGGAGGGCAAGCGAAACATCCTGGTCACCAGTGCCTTGCCCTATGTCAATAATGTCCCTCACTTGGGCAACATCATTGGCTGTGTCCTCAGTGCTGATGTCTTCTCCAGGTACAGTGGAAATTGAATCTTGGTATCTCTTTGATATTTTTGGGTGTTTTCATAGGTGTCTGCAAAATACTGTTGACCTCTGCAGCTATATATGATGTATGTAAAAGAATACACAGTTTGTACATGCATATACTATACTATATTATACTTATACACAGATTTCTGAATGATACGATGAAAACTGTCAGGTTCTCCCTCACAGACCGTTTGTCATCCAATCCCTATTTCCCAACTTGCTTTATTCTATTCTTTCTTCCTCACTTTCTATTATACTCATTCATACTGTATCACTCCATCACCATCTTTATTTTGCTCTGTTAATCTAAGATATGGCCGTCTGCGAGACTGGAACCTGCTGTTCGTATGTGGCACAGATGAGTATGGCACAGCTACAGAGAACAAAGCCAGAGAAGAAGGCCTGACTCCGCAACAGATCTGCGACAAGTACCATGCTATTCACTCCAGCATCTACAAGTGGTTCCAGATTGACTTTGACTTTTTCGGCAGGACCACCACAGAGAAGCAGACGGAGTAAGTAACGGCAGGGAAAGAGGCTGTAGTTGGTCTGTTTACAGCTAATGGCAATGTATTACATTTACAGTGGGGTTTTTCTCTTAAAGAAAAATCTAAGTTAAACGGAGAGAAAGCTAAACAGAGAGGTTTCCAATAATGATCAAGACCTGGCTTGAAGACCCAGGTCCTGATCTGGGTTATATTTGTCCCTGATAGTGCTCAGCTTTGGTATGAAAAGGCAAATACGTTTCCACATGATTACTACGCTTATCCTTAGAATTGCATAACATAGGATTACTAGAGTCTTGCAGTAGAGTAGATACTGGTGTGGACGTCTAGCCCTCTCAACCAAAAATTCTACTTAATAATTCTTACTTAATCTCAGATATCACCATTTTTTTAAATTCTGAATTTATCCAGTGAAATTATACTTTCTAGAGAAAAACTCATTTTTGTAATTATATTTTATTTTATGGTATTTTTTTTTTTAATTTCCCCTTCTTTGAGGGGTGGGGAGTGAAGGATCTTGGTACAGATGTAAATGTGCAATTGCTTTCTGTTGGTTGGTGATCACATAACGTGTCCTATTTTAAAAAGCGAGCCGACTGCTGTCATACGTGCTCTAGTCTCACGAAACCAGACATTGCAGTTCTCCCCCTACCGAAGTCTGGGGATTTTTATATGCACGGTAGTTGCTTGAACGACTGCTAACAAACCTACGCCGCTTACATTTTGTCAAGGACACGTCTTACCAGAAATGATGCTCTCCCCTCATTCTCCTCCATAGTGAACTGCATGTCACTGCCCCAATATGAAAGGCCACCCTAAAGACTTTGGACTGGTTCTGCAATGCAGGGTTTTTTTAAACTCTTATTGTTTCCATCCAGTTTTAGTAACAAAACCTGGGATTGTTCTCAGTCTCTGTGAGTGTAGATACTGACCTATGAGTCTATATATGCTCTGATGAATGCAGA
Source organism: Euthynnus affinis (assembly GCA_029490765.1). Taxonomy (NCBI): domain Eukaryota; kingdom Metazoa; phylum Chordata; class Actinopteri; order Scombriformes; family Scombridae; genus Euthynnus; species Euthynnus affinis. The sequence continues at coordinate 21,967,437 of CM055840.1, read as the reverse complement.
AACGCCTCAATAAATTAGTCATCCTATTAAATAAAAATACCCAAAAGAAGTGCATCACAAGGTGATTTTCTTTTGCTGCTTGGAAAATACAGTCATTGCGTGACAACAGTCTCTTGTGAATTGGTCAAACACGGGTTTGTTAAGCCGTGGGTAGTGTGGGAAAATAGATTTGGGTAAAACACCATGTCATTCTGAAAGTTTGGTTATGTATTTATTCAAAAACAGTCTCGCATTTCACAACTTTTGCTTTTAAAAAGTCAGACTGAAGGGAATGTACTGGCAAATTCAATCTTTTTTTTTTTTTTTTTTTTTACAAAGTTATGGATTGTTGTTCTAAGGAATTATTGAAGCCCTGAAAGTAATTGAATGGGTGAGAGGCCTGTCATTATATAGTACAGTGCTCTCAGTGCTGTATGGATAAAATGTCAGGTTTTTTTTTTTTTATTTATGTAAAGGTCATGGTGGGATGGTTTTTGCTGGGTTTACCTATTCACACGTGGAAATGGGGAAACAAAAGAGACACTTTTCTTTAGTAAAGATTAGACTTTAATCCTTGATCTTGTACATTGAAAAGGATCACAAAGATAAAAACTCTTGTTTTGGAGCCTTGGCTTTGATAGAGTACAACATAAAAGGCATCAAACACCATGGACCGGCACCATGTTCTTTGAAAAAATGAAAACAGCCCACAGATTAAAGACTTTTGACTTGATTCATGAAAAGTGCTTTGAATGTTAGGTCTTATATTTTAGACTTACCAGCCCACCACCAAAGCTCCACCAAACCACTGAACCACACGCTTTGATAACATTTTAATAATCAATAAAACAAACTCTCATTCTTTCATCTTCGTTTTCTAGTATATTGCTCTATTTTCTATATTGATATACCAATCCCGTAAATTTGCAAGCCAGCTTAACAGAATAGTGTCTGCTCAGTCCCCACATACGACAATTGTGTGTTCATACATTTTTAGCCCAGGTCTTCTTTTTTTTGTATCCTAAGCCCATCTCTTTCCTCTGTTATCCTTTCAGGATAGCCCAGAATATTTTCTGGCGACTCCACGAGCGTGGTTTCCTAGTGGAAGAGACAGTGGAGCAGCTACGTTGTGAGAACTGCAAGTGTTTCCTGGCCGACCGTTTTGTAGAAGGCACCTGCCCCCACTGCAGCTACCCGGAAGCTCGTGGTGACCAGTGTGACAAGTGTGGGCGGCTCATCAATGCTGTAGAGCTCGGGGTGAGTTCTGAGGGGCAACATGTATAAATTTAGTGTGTTGATAAAGAGCAAGACGCAGATGATAATGATGAATCTCTGCTGATTATAGACATTAATTATTAGGGGGAGAATGATGGTGGCAGCAACTATCATACTATTTTTATTTGTCCTTGTATATGTATATCAAGGGCAAAAAAAATGTTGATACTTAAAACCTTCCCTAAACACATCATATACATTTGTATGATCTATATGGGTTGCTGTTGGAGAAATCTGTCTTCTTTTACTATATGTATTTTCCACTTTCTCTTTTAATTAAGGTGACAGACATCACAACCTGTTATTTACTCCATATTGCATATTCAGGTAAAAATCTGGTTAAATTTAACTAAACTTATGTTGATCATTGATTGCTGTCCCCTTTCAGGAACCCCAGTGTAAAGTCTGCAGGCAGACTCCAGTCATTCGCTCCTCCAAACATCTTTTCCTGGACCTGCCAAAGGTATGCCTCTCAGTTTTCACACTGCACTTTGATAGTCTGGGTTGACTCGTGCTTTTTTAGGTCACATGGATTGAGCCGGAGCTAGCCTCTTTAGAAAATACAAGCATCAATTGTAAAGTAGCATTCAAAGTCAGACAGTTTGTGGAAGGCCGTTATCCTTGTGGTAAATTTCTTATATAAACGGCTAATCTCTTTCCAGAGCTGGGGTTTAGAGTTAAGACATTTGAGCGCTTTTGTCAGCATTTTCATTCTCCCTTCTTTCTCTCTTTCAGTTAGAGACTCAGTTGGAGCAGTGGCTGGACAAGTCGACCGGCTCAGGAGACTGGACAGCAAATGCCAAACAGATCACTCGCTCCTGGCTGAGAGATGGACTCAAACCTCGCTGCATCACCAGGGACCTGAAGTGGGGAACGCCAGTACCTCACCCCGACTTTAAAGAGAAGGTCTGCTCTTGTCACTTAGAGTAAAACATAATTTTTCACATTACAGATCTTGTTGTTTCAACACATTTGCTTGTTTTGTATTTCTGCATGCAGTGGAGAATAACAAAGCCCCACTGCTCAGCTATATTATCTGCTAAGACGATAATGAATGCAAACACTTAATATCTAAGGTCAGTCTCCTAATTAAACATTGAAAATGACTATGCACTTCTTTTACTGTTTACAAATGCTGCAGTGACTGATGATACTGCAGTGCTCACTAATAGCACACTTGTGCCTCACTTGGAGACTTTTTAGGTCTGGCTTGTCTAAATATGTTTAACACTGACCACTTGTTTTCATTCACACTCCACACAGGATGTTTTTGTCATTCCAGTTAATCTTTGTTTCGCTTTTCAGTTTGATTCTTGTCAACCAGAATTTATTTCTGCAACGTAACAAAGAACTGTGGCTGTTATCATGTCTCATGACTCTGTTGCTGCCTCTGCAGGTGTTCTACGTGTGGTTTGATGCCCCCATTGGTTATCTGTCTATTACCGCCAACTACACTGACAAATGGGAAAAATGGTGGAAGAATCCTCATCAGGTACCGCCCACCCCCCCAGCATACATGTTGTCAGAATGTATGAGCCAAGCAGAGCACTGATGCACAAGCTTGGCACAGATTTTTTTTTTCCCCTCTTTCAACACAGAATGGGTCTGATTTCTTTTTCATTGCCCCATCTGGTCTTTTGCACTCTCCATTAGAACACTGTGTAATTCCTAGCCCCATCTAACCCTAATGTGAAACAGAAGAGGAAGACATAACCTCTTTCATTATAAATGAAGTGCACATTCAGTTTTATGCCCACAGCTACAAAGTACACATAATAGATTGTCTTGAAAGCAGTATATATGTTTGTGTTTCTCTGTGGTTACCACCCACCTGTATGACATTACTTGAAAAATGTATCAAAAGTTAGAGGATTTATATCTCAAGCTGACTCTGAGAAGCTGGTTCATGCATTCATCTCACCCAGGTTAGATTACTGTAATGCTCTCTTTGCTGGATTACCCAAACAATAATCCTCCAGTTCATTCAGAACACAGCAGTCCTCACGCATACATACAAAAACCAACAATTCACTCCAGTACTTGAATCACTTCATTGGCTCCCAGTGCAATAGTGCAATTTCCACGTATGGTCTCAAATTACTCAATGGGTTGGCCCCTCAGTATATTTTTGTCCTGCTCGCTGACTACAATCCAGACAGACCTCTGAGGTCATCAGGTGGTGGTTTTCTAACTGTACCTAGAATAAGAGCCAGATGAGGGAAAGCCACTTTTAGCTACTTTGGTCCCATTCTCTGGAACAAACTGTGACAAGCAGTCACAACTGTGTCATAATATAATCTAAAAACAGTTCTGTTTTCTCAGGCTTATGATTAATTGTGTGTGTGTGTGTGTGTGTGTGTGTGTGTGTGTGTTCTTCTTGTACTTAATTTCATATATTCTAGGTGTCACTTGGTGCTATATGCATATTAATCTAAAGCGCAGTGAGTTTACCTCTAATGAAATCTTCTGTATACTGTAGATAAAATTGCCTTGCCTCATCCCCCCATCAGAGATAAACTTCTCAGCATGATCAGGTTGCCTTGGGGTTCTTTGTTTGTTTGTTCTTGTTCATGATGCTGTCATCAGCTTAATTTATAAAGGGGAAACTATTTGACAATTTGTTTATACATATGTATGAGTTTGATATTTTAAGCTTTTCACACTACAGTAACTGTTAAGCAGGAAAACAAGTGCTAGTTAGCTAGATGTCACTTCTTCTTTTACATGTGGACTATTCAACTGGAAGTTCATTAAAAATACTTAAAACCTTATAGATAAAAGAAAATCTAACATTTGCTCTCATAAGCGTAGCTATCTTCCTCACTCTCATTGACTCATCTCATCTCTCTCTATCTAAAACCCCGGGATTGAGCTTGTTATGTGTGTGTGATAGCCTGTATTTGCAGAGAGAGGAAGAGAGAGAGCGATGGGGGTTGGGGAGAGCTGATAAGTCCTCTTTGAACTGGATGATCTCATGATGATCTAATATGATGTCATCCTCACAGTGCAATGTTGTGTCTATACCACCAGGTGGAGCTGTACAACTTCATGGCCAAGGACAATGTGCCTTTCCACAGTGTGGTGTTCCCCTGCTCCCTACTGGGAGCTCAGGACAACTACACTCTGGTCAACCACCTTGTTGCCACCGGTAAGTGCTTATTATGACTGACTGATTCATTATTCATGTAATGGATTAGTTGACTCACACTGAAGTTCACAACCGATCTTTCAAGTGTTCTAAAAACATCGTAAGGGCACCCATGCTGTGCTGATCATTTATCACATTCACACTGGAAATTAAATATTCTGGCCTAGGGCTGAGCTTTGCTAGTAACTTGTTGTATAATTTCTCCTCAGAATATCTAAATTACGAGGACACTAAGTTCTCCAAGAGCCGTGGTGTTGGTGTGTTTGGAGATATGGCCAAGGACACTGGTATCCCGTCTGATGTGTGGCGCTTCTACCTCCTGTATGTGCGTCCAGAGGGACAGGATTCAGCCTTCTCCTGGGCTGACATGGCTCTGAAGAACAACTCAGAGCTGCTCAACAATCTGGGCAACTTCATCAACAGGTTGGTCATTGTGGAATGGCTTTTTAACTGATAAGCAAGTATTAGAAATCACTTTGTCTGTAATGAATAGACTTGCTTCAGAAAATGTTGTAACTCTATGGTCCTAACATTGTACCCTTAACCTGTCACTTTACAGTTTGCTCAACATTGTGCTTGTTCCCCACTGTCTGAATTTGTGACATTTGGGTGTATTACTTTAATTGTTTTGATCAGATTACCAGTGAAATTTTAAAAAATTAAAAAATAGGGCAATCCAGCTCAAGTTGCTCATATTTTGTACAGTAAGTTTTACTCAAAAAGTAAATATGCAGCAAAACTGTCATCTAGTCCAATTAACAACTAGGATTTCAGATTGTTGTACTTGTTGAAAAAAGTCTGTTAGAACAGTAACTATTACAGGAGATTCACCCTAGTTTTCTAAATTTGTTTGGGATGGCGTAATTTAGCCCCAATTACATCGCCTCAAATGATTTTTAAAAGATCAGGGTTAAATCCCACATCAAAGATTTTTCTCAGCAGCTTTTTTTCAAAGTACCTTGATCTTCAAAATTGGTCTCGGGCAGCAACGTTGATGCCTAATTGGTTCAAAAATATCTTGTAGATTGCATCCAGCCTAAGGTGTTGGAGGTAGAAAGTATTCTGCTTCAGAAAAGAAATTCTGTCCTTGCCTGGATCAAGTCCCTAAATCAGTGCATCATTAGAGACAGTATGTCCATCGTAAGCCTGCTTTTTCAAATTTATTAACAGGTCTGGGTGTCATGATCTGGCTAGTTGCTGTTGAAACATTTTGTTGGTATTTTCACAAACGGCTTAAAAAACTGAAATGGGTAAATCCCATCTGATTATTTCTTAGCATTACCATATTGATTGGGATTATTCAGTTATTCTTTATTTTGCCAAGATAAAAAAAAACAAAAACTTGGGGGCCCTGCAGTTTCATTAATCAAATTACTAAAAAATTAAGAATGCAGGTCATGCTGCTCACACATCAAGATCGTTGTTTATTGTAAATTTTACATTCCTGTCAAAGCTTTTTGGTCTGGCAGACCTTCCTCAGAGGCAGAGAGATGAGTAAAATATAGAACAGTCTGTTGCATCAGACATGACAAAAACTTTCTCACTATGAACATCCTCCTGTTGTACACATGAAACTCATTTCAAAAATTACTTGCTCCAGACACAGCCCCAGTTTAGAGGCAATGAAGGAGGCTTAATTCAGCACACTGTTGTGTTGGTTTACACTGGCAGAGCACTGCATTACATCTGGCAACAAAATCTATAATTTATAAACAATTAGCAAGTCAAGTTACATGCCCTTCCCTCCTTTAGCTCTCACTCTCTCTCCCTGTTACAGGCTGATTTTCTCTCTCCGTTCCCACATTTTTCTCTGACCCCCAATTATTATTTTTTTCTGTCTGTCTTATTCGCCCTCATTCATTCTCCTCTCCCTCCATCCTCCAGAGCTGGCATGTTTGTCACTAAGTTCTTTGAGGGCTGTGTGCCTGCAATGGAGCTACAGCAGGAAGATAAGAAGCTCCTGGCTTTGGTGGGCTGGGAGCTGCAGCAGTACATCCAGCTCATGGACAAAGTCAAGTAAGACCATCTGAAACACATAGCTGTCAAAAGCAGTCCAAGTAGGATGATGATGTGATGTAGACAGAAATGTATCTTTTAGTTGAAATGACACAAGATACAAGAATTTCAATTATTCTTGTATTCAATGTTGAATTTAGTGATTTTTAAAATAATTCATAAGTAAGTCTCTATGTATATTATCTGTTTAGTTTCGTTAGCAACATTAAGTTGTTAATTGTAGGTTTCATTTCAACATTAACTGATATTTAAGTAGATTCTAAATCATTGATTGTGTTCGCAAAAATGAAATTTCAGTTAACAGTTTTTAGTTATTGTTGAATTTGATTGTTTTTGTATTTTTTTAAAATTTATTATTATTTTTTTTAATATAACAGAATCCGTGATGCTCTGAAACACATCTTAAACATCTCTCGCCATGGCAACCAGTACATTCAGGTCAACGAACCCTGGAAGAAGATCAAGGGAGGAGACACAGAAAGGTGAGATGTCCTTAAACAACTCCGTAACTGTGTCTTTAATTCCATACAGGATAGATGGAACTGTGAGCTTTGCATTTTGTAAGCTGTGATATAAATGTGTAAATTCTCATTTTATATTAAGCCAGAGACTGACCATTCACCTTATTAAAAAGGACTTATTCATTCACATATATCTCAGAACGTAGAGAAATTAAATATGATAAATTAAATGAATTATAAATTAGATTGAATTCAGAAAAATCAATTTATAGAATTAAAAAAATATTTGTATGTACAGCCAACTAGAAGAGAAGTAATCAAAATCTCTGTCTATTACGATATTAACTAAAATTTATATTCACAATCAGACTAACTGATGCTCATCTATTCCTCCTCTTCAGGCAGCGTGCGGGCACAGTGACCGGCGTGTCTGTGAATATCGCCTGCTTGCTGTCAGTGATGCTGTTTCCATACATGCCAACAGTCAGCCAAACCATCAGGGATCAGTTCAACGCCCCTAGCTCTTGTGTTAATACCATGTTGCAAGGCACTGGCACGTTTGTATGTGTCCTCAGTGCCGGCCACCGCATCGGCACTGTGAGTATGACGTGAAAAAAGACACACGCAGATCATACATGTGCAGACACACAAACTGTGTCCAATATGTTGACGCTGGGTGATACAACGAGGATGCAACAGTCTGTCAATATTTCAGTACTCTGGAGGACATTGTAGTTGTGTCAAGACACACACACGCACATAAACACACACTGAAGAATAATAGCCTAGACGGTGTTTCTAGGTCTGAATCTTCACACAGTTATCTTCTCTCAGGCCACTTGTCCCTTCAGGCCTTATTGTTGTGACCTGTGTCCAACCCTGCATTCAGTCTGCAAAGCTATTGTGATTGGTGACAAGGTTTCCAGACAAGGAGCAGTGCGACTACACTACTCATGTCACACCAAAACTACACACTGTTCACACACCTTCTCAACTACATCCTGCATCATCATTGTGATCATAGAGCCTTCAGGTTAAATTTTTCCAGCCACACTGCCTTTAGGATGAATCCACAGTTACAAACTTTTTAAATAGTTGTGCATATACTTTTTTTTTTTTTTTGAATATCTATCTTTTATTCCCCCTGCCATCCCAGGTCAGTCCATTGTTCCAGAAATTGGAGGTGGACCAGATTGAGGCTTTGAAGAAGAGATTTGGTGGACAGCAGGTATTTGATGTTTATGATGCCTAATGGTTGGTGCATGAATTCAGTCAGGTCTTGTAGTAATATAGGTTGACTATTTATGAATAATGAAGTAAGAAAGAATTGATAATGCATAGCTGTTCACAGGCACCTGTCAGACTTGTCATGAATTAGAATTTATACTTAATTGGGGTACTTGTATTTTGAAACATGATGCAGAGCAAACACACTAGAAATGCTTTAATTATTTATTTAAGCGTCCATCATTTAGATAAAAAATAATCCCCTTCTAAACCCTCTCCTCAACCGCCTGCATCCAGCCTGAAGATGAACCACCAAAAAAAAAGGTATCCAGCGGTATTTGTTTTGTGAAGAGTCCACAGTGGTGCCGCTGTGTCAATGTTGATTACCGTACGCCTTCACTAATACTAACAGCTCATCTAACGTCCTCATATTTGAATTTTCACTCACGCCCGTGTGTCCAGTGTGATTCATTTGTCTAATCACACATCGTGACTCATGAAATCCCGTCGGCATTTTGAGTGATGAGTGTTATTGTCTGAAATGAAGTAAATAATCTCTAGAAATAATAACCATCAAATCGTTTCAAATTCAAACATCTGTCTATTTCCACCCTCAGACGACGGCTCAGAGCGCTGCCAGCACTAAGTCCGCCGCTATGCCAGCTCCCGCTGAGGTGGTGGCGGTGAACAACGTGGACCCAGAGAAAGCCAAGCAGCTCACACAAGCCGTGACTGAGCAGGTGAGATCGCTGGCTGGTGGCGACGTACTGTTGCATTTTGGCATCAGTAACCTGTTTTGTTTTTTTGTTTTTTTTTCTGTGTGTGTGACATTATTTCAATTTGATTATTTTAATTTCATTGCTTTTTATTAAAACATTCGGCTTATAACTGGATGGAAAAAGTGGATACCGTTTTCCGTAAGGAAAGAAAATGATCGCTTCAAAAATCAAAATCACGCACGGAACAAACTATTGGCCGCAGAAATTCATAACTGCAAATTTCAAAATCCACAATTAGTATCTATATTCGGAAAATTATCTGGTATAATCTGAGTTTGTAATTAAATTATAAATTTACGATAGTTCAGTTTTAGATTATACTTTTTTAATTGCGGGGGTTAAATATTTGAGAAACAAAGGTTTGGTTTTCAATATTTCCAAACCTTTCCGATTTAACAGTATAATTCCAAATTCACAAATAGCCATTTTAGTTAATTGGTTTACTTCTTGATAAGAAAACTGCCGACTTATGTTTATCCATGTAAGCCAAAGTGTTTAATCATAACGGATTTACGTGTATGAAATCTATTTAAACCTGTCGTCTTGTCTATCATAGGGAGAAAAGGTGCGAGCACTCAAAGCCCAGAAAGCGGAGAAAGCCGTGATCACAGCAGAAGTGGCTATACTGCTGGACCTCAAGAAACAGCTGGCCCTGGCTGAAGGGAAGAACCCTGAACCTGCACCTCAGAAGGGCAAGAAGTAGTGAGACAGGAAAAAAAACTGAAACCAAAATGATGGAGGTTAGTCAGTGGAAGGAAAGACTAGAATGGTTTGAGGTATGATAGTGGAGAATGGGAACAAGATGTACACTAAAAGAGATGAGGGTATTAGCTTAAGGCAAAGCCGTGACAGGATCTAAGACAATGTGGTATTGGCACTGAGGACTAATGAAATTCTGGATAGGCCGACGGGGAAATGAAAACACACAAAGAGAGAGTCAAATGAATGCAGCTACAGAATGGAGGGATTTTTCCAAATCCCCACACCAAAAGAAACTGATTTTATACTCTCCCTGTGATAAAGTCAGCATACGATATTAGCGTTGGAAGGTGTGTTGCGCATTTAAAGATGTTTTTATATCCTCTGGAAAATTGTTTTTTGCTATTTGTTACAAATACCCTCTTTGAATCCCCCCAAAAATAAATGAAATTCAACTAAATTTTGTCTGTACTCTCCCCCTCCCCCTTCCTCAAATACCTGCAACACATGTTAACACCATTTTGTACCAAAAAATAAAATAATTCATCAACTGGTCATTAAAAAGACAAACAAATAATCACCACATGACACAAAAAATGCACATTATTTCTTTTATTGCAAATTTGGGATTACAATGAAGGATAAAAGAAATAGTATGGTAAAATACATGAAATTGATTCCATTAATGATAAAAGCCATGCATATTATTCTACGATTAACAATTTATGTGACTACAATGAGAAAATAAGTGGCTGTGTTGGCATATTACAGTACAAGCCATTACAGTACAATTGTATATTTTACAGCGTTTATATAAAAATAGTAAATCAGGGTAGAACAATTTATATTTCTGCCACTAATTCACATATTGATAGAAAAGGTCAGCTTCGAAAGTATAGCCGGGTCCTACTTGCTTTATTTAAATACACATACACACAAGCCATCGGTTATAAAAAAGTAAGAAAAGGTATGAATTCTCTTCCAAAAAAAAAACAACCATTCTCTCATACTCACACTGCAATGGGCACTTTCAAAACTTTTCCTGAGCTCCTAAACTCTCCACAAATTGGGGCAAATAATCTCTGCTAGCCAGATTGCAGCCCTTAAAGTAGGAGTTACAATTTATTGCAAAATGGTGGGAAGGGATGACGATGAAATGCACTCTCTGAATCCTTTCTGTCCTACATACAAATCATCAAATGCTCATAACTATTATTTCTGCAGTCTTTTTTTTAATGGAACTCTGTGTTAGGCATTCTATACAATGACAAACATCCATAAAAAACACTGCATGATTTGCACTTAGAGCTGTCTGTTCTTCCTTTTCCTTTGTACATACTGTGTCTTTTTATTTGCCGCAGTGCTGTTGCAGCCCATCTCTCTTTGCCTTTCCTTGTCTTGACTTTCATCACTTTCTTCCTTCTTGCCATCTTTAGCTCTCTCTCTTTTCCCAAAAATCCTCTCCTACAAAAAAAAAAAAAAATCTCTTTCCTGTCTAAGAGGCATTTCATGTCCACCATATTACACCTTTCCCCACCACTGCTTATTCCAATTCTGTAGGACCTGTCATTTATTCCTTTCTTCCATCCTGTCTTTCTTTTTCCCTCTCATTTCCTGGTGTTGACTAGTCTCTCTATCAGGGCTCTACGTGTCCTCTGTACTTCCTCTCCCAATCTTTCAATCTCTGCTTTCAAACGTTCATTCTGCTCCGTCAGCTCCTGTACCTTCCTCTCGTTCTCCTGCTCTCTTTCTTTGCGACTCTTTTTGGCAGACGAATATGATGAGGATGTGTGCTGCGTGGAGGAGGCGAAAGAGGACAAGGCACTGTTGGCCCTCTCGCTGGTGGTCCTCTTGCGTTTTCCCAGGCGGGAGGATGGGTAGACGGAAGGAGAAGAGACAGGTGAGGACGGAGAAGAACAATTTTGAGATGGCGACTGGGAGGCAGAGGAGGAGCAGGATGGAGAATCTGGGACACAGGGCAGTTCCTCCTCACTGGCCGAGGGAGACGCGGGATGGACATTATTAGCCTGGTGGTGTTGATGGTGGTGGTAATAATAGCCGCTGCTGATGACTGCTCCGCTCGGATCCACCATTCCCACTCCTCCTTCGCTCAGCAACTCGAAGAACTCTGGGGGCAGCAGGTCACTACCGCCTCCTGTCGAACTATCTCCACTTCTCCCGCTCTCAGCCTCCGTCCGCCGCTCTTCTGCAACTGCTGGACTCATGCAGGAGGAAGAAGAGGAGGATGACGATGAGGTGTGATGTAGAGGCTGGGTATTGTGGATTTCCTCTGTTGCCCTCTGGACACCCTCGCCCCACGTCTGGCTCCCGTCCGTCAACCACGTCAGAGAACAACTTTCCAGAACATCCAGAAACTCCGGCTCCTTCTACAGGCACAAAACGTAAATGTAAACACCTGCCAAAATGTGTCAAATGTCACACAGTAAGTAATTTTTATAGTATGTGAATAGAATTTTTTCACAAAAAAATAAAAATAGCAAAACAAACCTAAAAAAAAAAAATTGAAATATTAAGGAAAATACAAATGTACAAACATTCGCTCAACCATCATGGGTGTGATAGTCAATTCATTCAGGCTACTGACCTCGGTGCATGTGGGGGCACGCGCCAGTTTTGCCCCTCCCGTGTCGGAGCCCAGAATATCCTGCAGGTCCTCATACCACGCCTCCAACTCTGCACCACACAACGGCCCCACGCCAGGGGGGTACGGCGGGGGCAGGTGTAGCCACTCGGCAGTCATCTCGCCAATCAGTCACAACGCACAGATACTCGGCCACACGCTTCACACTGGACCTGAGGGGGGAGCAGCCGCCAGAAACAAGAGGGTTAGAAAAAACGAGGAAGATGAAGCGAGGAGTGCAAAGCAGCTACATGTTAAATGACTGACACGTCACAATAACTCCGCCTTGTTCGTTTTATTCTTCACAGTCCTGCAATTGGTTGAATTATGGTTGGTAGGTATTCAAGAATAAAAGATGTGTCATAAAGGAATATATTGCAAGAAGCATTTATCTATATAATGATTTACACCATGATAAAGATAAGTAAACCAAAGTACAGTATATTGTGTAAACCACTTGATTGTGAACTGGAATAACAGTGACACTAAGTGAGGAAATGACTGTACTGCACTAAAAGTGCTGATAAGAGGAATTTGAATATTCAGAATATGTATACAAATATCAATAACTCAAGTCCAATACAAAATTAATGTAAAAATGAACAAATATAATGAATCAATTCAAAATGAACGCAACATTCAGAATGTCAAACATGAGAAGAGCAATTTACCTTTAGAAAGTCTCTGTTAATCAAGTCTGCCAATTTGTTGGAGATAGCTTGTCCCAACAATTCTGAAAGGAAAAAAAAGTTGATTAATTAGTTAGATTTTTTTGGAAGATATTTCTTCTGGTGACTGAAATTTGCTGAATCAAAATGATTGCAAATATAGAACAAACTCAGTCTAGAAACAAAAGGCACATTACAATGAAATAGTAATGATTGCTTTGGAAAATAATGAAAACTGTAAAAATGGATAAACCTGAAATATTGCCAATAATTGTTGAAATCAACAGGGATCTAGAAAACAATAAATCTCCTGTCACTTTATTCTTGTAAACAAAGACCAAAATGTTCTCTATTGCGCCCCCTGCTTTCTACGGTCCTCAAAACAGGTTGGGATCGATAAACAAGTGGTTAAAACGACGGGTAAATCCCAATATTGATCTCTCCAGGTCTGACAGTCCCCTCTGCTGGTTTTATTCAGTGTTTAACGCTCTCTGAACCGAAAGTTACAAAAGCCATTATAATTACTATGATTCTTTTAGACAAAACTCGACATTGAAACATTTTATATAAATAAGGATTTCTCATTTGATGTGACAATAATAAATAAATAAACCATTCTTCAATAGATGTAGGGTTGATAGTGGTGTTAATAACTCAGTTACAAAGTGATGAAGAATAAAGAAACCATCTTGAATCTCATGTCAAACAGCCCGTGGTAGCGCATACATACAGGCAGTAAAACTGGTTTGTTGAATAAAACAAAACGATTATTATTTTTATTGAATCCAAAAAATATAGACACTTGTTTTGGGGGGGGGGGGGGGGGGGGGGGGGGGGGTTTGTTGTTTTTTTTTTTTTTTAGTTGGGCTACATGTCCACTGTAAGCCAAGAGAATTACGTCATGGAAATGTAAGTCCAGCAGGAGGAATGGGCGAAACAAAAGGAAACGAGTGAAAGGAAAAGAGTGGGTTGTAGGGAAGAAATATGACACTGAGACCAAATATAACATCCACTAATAATGTTACAAACATTTCCTTAAAACGGGTTCGTCAAAAGTGTAAAAAAAACAACAACAAAAAAAACAACAACTAAAAGCACAAATATGGCCAAGCCGTTCAGTCTGGAGTCAACAGCCCCACCAATTACTGTCAGACGTCACACGGAGTAACATTATGCTAAAAACTGTCACACATGTTCAAGTAAAATTACACCTGAATATCTGGTTATTTCGTGGCTACATTTATTTCATACCGTCCGATTTGCTCGAAAAAGGTCAAAACCTGAAAACTTCCACGCTTTTACGTCGCACGACAACTTTGCAGACAACACGCACAAAACAAACTTGATGTACTGTAACAGTTGATAATTATTATTAATTAAAACAACTGCTATTCTTAAAAATAGCACTGGGATATCTGCCAAAATCCTACACGTTGTTTTTCTTTCCAGTTCACCAGCTCACTTTAAGAGTGCGTTAAGTAGCCGTTAGTTCCCTAAAAAGACAGAAAAACATCGACTAACTAACAGACAAAACTAACGACAAGAACCTCCACTTACCCTTTTTCTTTTATTCGTTCGCCTTCTCGACTGTCTTGAGCTTGAATGTGGATATTTTAGTGAAAATTGGTGATAGCTCATGTTAACCATTGTTCAGTCTTGACGGCTGAATGTGATTTTTCGGAAACTCCCGGCGGTGTTTATATCGAGCGAGAGGCCAACCGAACTATGCATGGGAAGAGGGTTTCATCACAACCTAAACTGGCACGTGGATGACTAACGTTCCTAGGGCCCAATCAGAGGAGCGAAGTTAAGATCTTTTCCTTGGCGACATCCAATAGAGTGGCCGAAATCAGCAGCGAGGCGGGGCGTGGTGTCGTAGCAGCTGGTTGTTCCTCTCTTCCTTTGCCCTGTATAGTTTGTACGAGCAGCAATTGTGATGCAGTCATAAGACGGCCAGGACGAATTTGGGGCGTATGGGAGTCACATGAAAGGAATGATGCAATGCTTGGCAACCAATTTCTAGCTGGGGATAACACCAGCAGAATCAGAACATGTTTTATTAAACAGTGTTGGCTCTAACAAAAAATCTAAAAATATACATATATGCATGGATATCCAATGTCGAAGAATTGTTTGTTTCCGGAACACAAAAGCTGAATCGATTTTCTCACGAATTGTTTTATACTGTTTTTTTTTTTAAGTCCGTTATGGGCTAATTTAGCGGTTATTTGCTCTTATTGTTTTTATGAATTGTTTTGACAGCTGTTTTCACCTGACTTTTTGATTACAGGTGCCTGTCTAAAGTTTTGTCGTTGTCACCGCATGCTATCACACACACCTTGACTCCATGACAACCAGCGAGGGAGAAAAACAATCACCTGCCCCTCTCAAAGCGAGACGCATCTGTCGGTGCCAGCTTGATTCTGGTGGACACATGTCTGTTATTTCGCAGGTATTTGTGATATGCCACATAGTTTTGCGTACACATGCACGGCGGTGTCGTATTCTCGGTCATTTCATACCGCGCGCTCTGTCGCAGCTCCGCGAGATATGAAAACACGGCCGGCCGGTGCTGGCTGTACTGGCTGAGATCCAACAGCAGACTGTCCCCCTCCCTCCCCCTCCCCGTCTGATGTCCGGTTATGTTTTCAGCTGCTGCTCATGAAATTCAACACAATTCTTCACAAGTTCACAATCAGAAAACAAACAAACAAAAAAAACTTTCCACCATGTTTTGTCTCTGATAGGTGTGTGTCTTTCTTTTCTTTTCCTTCTTTCTTTTTATTTTTATATTTTACATTTTATCAATTAGTATTGATTCATTTGTCTCTTTATTATACATCACTGTAATACAAAATTAGATTGTACAAGAATTATAGGCTGACACATCACTACTAAACAATATTATAACAGTATGTTATGAGTTATAGTTGATAAAAAAAAGACTATTCAGCACTAGACACGCCACAGTAATATAGCAGATATACTGTGGCTATTAAAATAAACACTCATAGCTCCGTATTGAATTGTTAGTTTTACCATAAGTTACACTTATAGACCAACTGTTGTCCCTATAGTATCACATTTGCAGATATAAAAAGCCTATAACAGATGATACTGTTATAAACAGCAGCTATAGCTTGATACCGTAGAATCTATATAAAGTCACTATTAACTTACTAATGAGTACCATAGATATTAAAGAAGAAACACTAATAGCTCGTCCTATTATGTGATTAGGAAAGAAAATCGCATAACTATGTGCGTGACTCGCACTTATAGACCCACTGTAGTCCCTATAATGTTACATTTACAGATATAAATAGTCTATGATAAATTGTAAACATAAACTCACTACGCAGGTTCCTCATAGGAGCATAACAAGTACAATAGAATCGATAAAGTCTCCATAAACTCATATTACACACAATAAAACTTCTATATAAACATTTTATAGAGATATAATAGAAGGTCAACGAGGTCAATATTTGAGACACACAAGCAGCCACGCGGTAAATGTTAACCTATATGACAGCTTTGGATCATGGCCATCAAGAAGGTAAACAAGGGCGACGACGACAACAACAACACCCACAAATAAATAAATGAATGACAATAAAACTAGACCAGGTTGCGTCATGTTGCACTCTTGATGCGGGCTCTTCACCCCGCTCCTGACACTTTCTGCCCTAATCCCAAACTCAGCACACAAACTGTTCTCCATGCATGGTGCACCGTGCACGGCTCAACATGCACAGCCCCATAGCAACAGCGCCAAGTAGCGAATAGAAAGCTCAAATACTGTCTCTAGGACCCGGGTTAAAGCGCTGCAGGAAGCACCGTGAACACGTCACGACTTGAGTGGCTGTTGCTGAGTAGTTCAGCATACTTTCTCTACACCCCTCCCTCTCCAACCCCAGCCGTCTGTTTATTTTGTCAGTCCCGTCGTCTGTGTTGTATTCATTATAAAACACTGTTTACAACCCAGGATCTGGGTTGCCTCATTTTCACTTTTTCAGAATAGTCTGATGATGATGATGGTCTCTGTTTTCTAATTGATTGTCGTTTTCATTTGAGATCTCTATTATGAAATAAGTAAATAAATAAGTGCAAATAAATATATAGTAAATTATAGAGAAGATAAGCTAATTATCTCATTATTTACATCATGTCCTGTTGTATTTTTATGACTTGTCAAGTGTGTAAACAAGCGTTCTGCTCCTGTGGATGAGATTCACTCATTACTGATTTCTGTATTTGAGGATATCAGTTACCACAGCATTGTTGTAATGTTTTTCTTGCTGCAGCCTAATTCCAGAAAAAACAAATTGATATGCCTTATCATAATTGAAAATAATGTTTGTTTGTTTTTTAATTTTTTTTTTTTTTTTGGCAGAGAAACATATCCATGACATAACCGTGTGACATATTACACAAATATAATTTTAAATAACAAGCAAAACAAAAGCAGAAGCAGTCCGGCAACACCCACCTAACTTAACCAGGCGATATAACACGACAGACTTGCATATAGAAAGCAAACCAAAATCTACAATGACAATGACTAATACTGATTAATTTTAATTCTTAGAATCACTGTGTAAGTAGTAAGAAAGGAATTTATTTTTCTTTCAGCTCTTTGTCATACTGCCGCTGATTCAGAATGAATGATGGTGTCTGACTTTTAACCGACATTCAACGACGATTTTTTTTTTCCTCATCAACAGCAGTGGTTGTTAATGTTTTGAGTTATCACTCTCCTCTCACCCCCCCACACTCCACCCCACCCCACCCCAAAAAATCAGTTCTTGGCCATTGTTTCCTTTTGTTTTACAGACAGTAAGAGTCTGGGGAATTTCCAGCCACCACACTCCCTTCTCTCTGTCCTGTGCCCTTGGTCAAGGCTCCACACCCAGTTTCCCCCTCTGACAAACACTCACACACACACCAGCTGTCGGAATCCTTCCCCTCTCTGAACTGAGACCAACTGATACAGCTGTTAACATGTACTGGTGATACAGTAAATCCTTTTTTTTTTTTTTTTTTACCCCCCCTTCTTCTGCCATGCCCTATCTCATTGTGTGTTTCACCTCTTTTCCTGAGTCCCTGACAACAAGCAGGAAGACCTCACCTTATCAGAAAAAAGCTGGTCTATTGGTGAAAGAAATATTCCTAATATCTCCGGTTGTGCGTTTCCTAATGAAATGTCATTTAAATCTGAAAATGTGTTCTCGAGACCGTGAGATTTCAGGGATGTATAAATGGGACATTTTGCCAGCAATTATGACTAACCGTGCTTTGTCTTTCTTTTACGCTTTAGGTCCCCGCTGTTGCTGCATTCATCTTTTTTTGTCAATGCCCATCTCAGCTGAGGCCAATATTGCAGTTCCGTATTATCTGAAGAAGATGCCCATTAATCAACTAATTTGCATTTTATTTCCTCAGGAGGTTTCCTCATCGATCATCCCCTTTACAAGTAAGATGTCAATTATTTTTCATGCCCTCAAAGTTGGAAATTTTTCATTTTTTTCTTTAAGATTTATAATATTAACCACTCAATCCCATCTCTAGCCAGATTTAACAGCTAAATGTCACATTCACTCGCTGAGACGTCTGTGTTTGGAGATTTAGGATGACTTTGCCGACAATCTTGTTAGTCTGTTAAACCCTGTTTATCTTCTGAGCCTCACCTCTCTCCACCCTACTCTCTCCGTCTTTAATTTGCTACTAAGCCTTCATTCTGCCCCACAACGGTACTTTACTCCGCTTACCTCCACACACATCTTCTGTACTTCTCTCCGCTTCAGTCCAGGCTGCTCACCTGTCCAGACCCATTCAGGAAATCTGACAAACAGATGGTGGAGCCTTTGTGCTGTTTGCTTTCTCTACTCTGTAGCTTATTTTCCATTGTATTTTCAGTATTGTTATTATTAGTTATTTAACTAATATTTGTCTAAGTAGATGTAATTTATATTAGTGTTTTTATTAATATCACTGCAGTATAGGTAATAAATTAAAAATTTTGTCAAATATTTGATGACATGATCAATCTGTAATCAATTTCTACAACCTGTCGATTGTCCAAACTTATTTCAGTCAGACTGTTTTTCTTTTGGACATTTTAATGATTTTGATGACATTGTCTTGAAAAATCTACATCACAGTACAGACATGAATAAAAATGTGTTATTACAACCATCTAACATCTGACTATCAGTGTTGTGATTTCGTCATATTTTGACACAGACATGTGTGTCAAAGATAAGGCATAAAAAAAAAGACAAGAACAAGCCCAAACATGAGGCTGTGAGGGCATTAAACTTTAAAAAGTCTGTATGAACAGGTGGGTTTACTGGCGCCGAGACACACACTCCAGGCTCTGACTCCATCGTTTCTCTTCCTCTCCTCCTTGGTTTCCCGTATCAGTACCAGAAACGGTGATTTTGGAGCGATTGGTGCTCCCCACAGCCTCTTCTGTGTTCAGCTGCTCTGTGCTGCCTCATGACTTAAATATTTACTTTGTCCAGTGGAGTAAATGTGGGAGCGGGCTGCTGACATAGCTGCAATTCTTCTATAGAATCAAGAATGACTGGAGTTTAACTGGTATTTATGTTACTAAAAGCCTCCTTAAATATATTTTGTTTGGATTTTTATTCAACGGCTAAAATCACCTGTTTTTCAATGGGGGTTCTGTTTTATCATTCATTATTCTCATTCATGTTCATGAGCACAGTGAGCTTTAATCTTAAATCATATTGGGATTTTTGTTACTGTTAATATTTTAAGCTGACCCCTTGGTAATCCTGAGTTTGTAATTGTGTGGAAATGTGTCTTAACAGATGGAGCAGGGCTGACTCAATGTAGTACACCCAAAATAGAAGGACAAATACAGTATAACATGATATATAGTACACGGTATGTCTGTGCTCATCTAGGGCATTCCCTTCTAAGTTGGAGCTCTGGATCTAATTCCCTGCAAGTCACACTTGATATGTCCTGTCCTAGCAGGCCAGTTTTCACGGCTGGTGAAAAGGGTGAATGGAAAGTTGGGGTGCATGATCACTACTTGATCTTTCAAGTACAACAAAGATGTGATACAGGAAGATGAAGGCAGCTGTAATATTCTGCTAATGAGAAATCCACAGGGTCAGCAGCAGAGGTTTATCAGGTCTAATACAGAGCCAGTTTATCCAGTGACAGACGTGTTTTAATAATTAAAAAAAAAAAAAAAGAAAAAAAAAGCCTCTTTAGCTGGCTCTATCCAGCTAAAGAGGACATTTCTTTTGGTAACTCTGTCCACATCTCGGTGAACGATTAATCCACTTGTGGCGGCTTGTAGCTGTTACTTAACACACAGGAGCTGCTTTGTCTGAATGACTCATCAGAAGCAGCTGATCCTTTCCCTACATTATCTTATCTGTCAGACTTTGTCACTAATACCATCACCTGACATCAAACACAAGCCAGCTTTTTTGTTTTAATGCAAATAATGCCAGATGGATTTGAGGTTTACCTCACAGGGAAATTAACAGAGTGCCTCCTGTTAATTTACTCTGAGTGATGGTATAAGAGAATATTTGTGGTATGTAAAACCACCATTATAATACTGGAAGAGATGTATTATCATTTTTTGGCTTGTTTCCTTTGTGTCCTTCCCCGATTTTACTTTTCCACACATCTTCATTCACTGTCAAGTATATTTGTGGTTGTGTTCACACTGTGCCTTTTAATTTTGGACAATGGTTTTATAATTATTTTGGGGGGATTTTTATGCCATTATTAGATAGCTGACAGTAGAGAGTTGGCAGGAAATGACCAGAGAGAGAGAGAGAGAGAGAGAGAGAGAGAGAGAGAGAGAGAGAGAGAGAGAGAGAGAGAGAGAGAGAGAGAGAGAGAGAGAATGACATGCAACAAGTCTGTAGCCAGACATAAACAGGGAACGTTGCAGTTCATGGTTTGCATCTTTACTTGATTTAAATACTTTTAAATGTAATATTATATTATAGGAAGTACCATATAAACTAAAAACAGCTCATTCACCTCATTTCAGTTGATCTAAAATGTCAAGTTACAATTATACAAATTAGATTTACTATTTTTGTGGTGTACTGAAACTGTTTTTGGCAAGTAAATTTGACGGTTGAGAAACATGTAAAAGTATGGCTGAATAATTCACACCTATGGAGTTGTTAATATCTTATATGAAAAAATAGTATTCAATGTGGGTCTGAGCTTTATTAAATGCTATGCTGCCATCTAGTGTTCATTAATAAGCATAACTATACTTTTATATTGCAAAACAACAAAAGGGAGGATTTCAAAAAAAAAAAAAAAGATGTATGTGGCAGCAGGGTGAGGTTTTAATTAAGTTAAATGTAGTTTTCAAATGTGTAAAAAAGTGCTTTCCATTAAGTATCATGGCCATATTTCACAATACCAAAAAAAACAACAACCCATGAGTCATCACTAGGAACTCGTTTTTGTGCTCATTGCTTTCGCTATCAAAAATTGGTATGTCACCTTATCTCCACTTTGTTACATCATGTAAGTGTGTTTTTTTTCCATACTGTCCAGAAAGGAAAAATGTTTCTATGGAAGAGGAGCAAGAAGAGCACAGCACGTTCCAATATGTTTAGTCACTTTCTAAGAATACTGTGCAGTAATTTAACTGTACTTAGAAACAACAGGCAGGCGGCTACAAATAAAAAAATAAAAGATTTACCCATGAAATAAAGAGGGGCCAAGCTTATCGCACTTTGTTTTATTGATCAGTTTTCATGACCACAGATGTACAATACAGTTGACTTGTAGGCAATGACAAAGCAGATTAAAAGTTTGCATGTGGCATCTGATCTCAGTCATAATAATATAGTTACAAGCGACTGAGCGTGAAGAAACAATAAGGTACACAGGCATATTTACAAGCTTTCCTTCCGTGACTTGGCCCTGACACTCGCACAATGTGCTCCTGCTACAACAATGCAAGACAGATCTTTTTTTTTTAAATTTATTTTTCTACACAGTTGACAACATCTCCAAAGTGTCATCTATCAATCCAACATTACTGTGATCCATTTAATTTGACCAAAGTTTACAGTACAAATCCAGTAATAGTGTGAGGCTCCAGAAGGAATGGAAGCATTTCTTATATTTAATTCTAATAATTATAAAAACCAATCCAGTCTAAAACTCAAAAAGCTTAACAGGGGACTGCATTCAGTGGCATGTGTAGTGGACAAATGTATTTTCAGTTGATATCAATTTTGATGCAAGAGAAAGGAAGAAGAAAGGAGGGTGGACAAGAACATTTGGTCTTCTTTATTTTTCCATCACTCCAACTTTCTAACATTCCACTTTGTGAAAAAAGGCAGAGGCGGAGGAAGAGAGCAAGAGATGGATGGCCAGAAAGGACAGAGTTAAACCTCAACCGCCCTCTGTGCTCTCCAGCCAACTCTTATTTGTCCATGTTCTACACTCTCCTAGTTTTGGGCCCAGACACTACCACTCTTTATTTGGACAGCTTCTTCATCCTCTGATCTAGTGCAGCAAAGTTCTCCTCTATAGCCCCCAGGTTTTCCTTCATTGTCTGCTGGACCTGAGAGAGAGAGAGAGAGAAGGGGAAGGGGGGTAAAAAGCCAGTTAGGTGAGCACTGAGAGAGAGGAAAGACAGGAGGAGTTAAGAGTTGGAAGGAGAAGTAGGTGTAACAAGTTCACAGGAGAAATATATCGATCTGGGCAGAATAAAGAGAAGTGGTGGGAGGGAAAGTGTGCTGGTGGAAAAAGTGACAATGATAGATTTAAAGGTTCTATTTGTCAGAATCAGAAATCCTCTCTCATTAGTGACACCGGTGGCCATTAAGTGAGCTGCAGTCTACATCCTGTTCGCCCACACCGAGAGCAACGGTACAAGACTGTTGCAGGTGATGTCATTTTCCTCACTCACACTTCTCATAATAACATAAAAGATCTCTAATGTTGTGTTTTGCACCGTGCCTCAGCATCTCTCACTGGAACACTTTTAAGAAACCATTAATTGCTTGGGTTGTTTGATCAACAAAAAATGCTAAATATTCACTGGTTTCAGCCTTATCAGTGTAAGGATTTGCAGCTTTTCAATTTTTTGTTTTTGTTTTTAAATATCTAAATAAATGTTAGCTCCAGAACTATTAGATATATTTATATAAAATGGCTCCAAAGTGAATTTCACAGAGCAGTTAAAACACAATTACTGGAAATGCTATTAAAAGTAATCATTGAAGGACTATGTTGTACCAGGAGCCTGAAGAGTAACTGCTAAATGTTGAGGTTTGATCACAGATTGTAAAAAAATAAATAAATATGCGCACCATGACATCACCTAATGGTTTCTGAAGAGTAGTTTTGAAGCCATCTTGTCAGTGCCTGACTCCACCTAACTCTTGGCTAGTCCAAAAAGGGCAAAGGCAGGCTGAATGAAGCCTGGTTTCTAAAAAAAAAAAAAAAAAAAAAAGCCACCTAATGGCAAGCGACCTGTCACTCAAAGCAGCCATGTCCTTAATTATGCATAACTTTAGGGCTTAATATAATCGATGGATTTGACACATAAGCTTGTTTTACTGGTATCTGGGCAGGCTACCTGATATACACCTCTTCACCTGCAATAACTGCTCACTCTCTGAAAGCACCTTAATAGTGATGCCAATAGTCCTATGTTTGTACAAACTCACATGTTGCATTTTAGTTTTAAAGATTGTTAAAATTAAGTTGAGTTAGGAATAAATTATGTCCAAAATACATTTAAGAAAAAGTCTTTGTGTTTGATACAGTTTGAACTTGTTACCTGTGTTAGCAGGGTGTTATTGTCCTTCAGAGAGTTGTTGATCATCTGCTGAGTGGTGTCCAGGTGGGTCAGCAACTGGCCAAACTGCATGGCTATGAGACGAGGGGGTTGGGTGAAGAGAAATCACGAGGCAGGAGTGGAGAGACAGGTAGAAAGTATAAGTAGGATTGAGTATTGATTCTCAAATTAACAAATATCTTTTTAAAAGTTGCAGTGTTAGCTTTGCTTTTCTCTTAGCGATAGTTAAGTAGAAACAAGGAAGAATTTAATCTTAGCTGATGAATGACTGCCTGAAAGATAAAAAAAAAAAAAACAAACTTTTAGACTTTCACTTGTTTGCCTTCATCGTGAAAGAAAGGTCAGGAGAGAGAAATAAGGAGGAAAGAAATCAGTGCAGCTGAACCCTATTGAATGAAGAACATTTGAGCTTCAGACTGTGACAAATCGGTGCAAAGAGAGGCTGGATGATAAATGACCTCTTTCAGCTCTCAGAAATGAATTATCAATACAATCTATTAATGCCAAGGTTCTGCTTTCATGTGCTAAATAATAAAAAGATGATAATGTGATCTAAAATATCATGCATCCCTTTCTCCCCAAGGGGGTGTTTAACAGTATTGCGAGATTTAGTCTAATTCTATTACCATTTTGAATCTCCCTTTCACTGATATTTTGCCCTTTGTTGTAATAGAATGGCGTGGTTTCAGCTAATTCCATTATCTGTCTGAATCCCATTTTCGCTTAGTTTTCATCTTTTGTCTCACACACAGACGTTCCCATTGTGGATGCAAATTTTCCAGACTAAGTATTACTTCTCAGCACAGATGCTGCCTCAAACATGATCCGGGTTCACATCCTGTTATGTTCTGTGGCTTCATTCTACATATTTTGAATCTTTAATGGCACTCCCCCACCCCCCACTAACCCACATACATCTTCTCCTTGAACTCTCTTGGGTGCCATTTCAAGGTTCTTCTCCGCTCACATAAAGGAATAGAAAATAATTGATCCAAGTTTTCATTGTTATTATCCTTACTGCGGTGAAATATGCTCCTAGAGCAATATTATGACAATAGTTGGAATATGTACCAATTACTCTACACCAGTACACCTCTATACTGTTATGGACCAAAGTCATCTGACAGTAACCTCTAATATTGTGTCATAGCTTTGAGTGTGTTATGTGAGGGCACAAAGCAAATCTTGAGTTTCAGTGTGTGTGTGTGTGTGTGTTACCTTGCTCATGCAACTCCTTGACAGCCACAAGCCTCTGCACCACCTGAGGTATAGAAGTGGACATGGCATCCCACTTCTGCACCACGTCATAAAGCTGCGACACCTGACAGGTAAACACACACACATAGGTACAGTCAGTACACAGAGAAAACTCTCTTGCCAAAAG
Source organism: Euthynnus affinis (assembly GCA_029490765.1). Classification (NCBI taxonomy): domain Eukaryota; kingdom Metazoa; phylum Chordata; class Actinopteri; order Scombriformes; family Scombridae; genus Euthynnus; species Euthynnus affinis. The sequence goes on along the minus strand of CM055840.1, from coordinate 21,942,323 downwards.
ACTAAAAGGAAATGTTTACTCCCCCTCCCCCAAAGCCCCGGGTTTTCCCTTAGTTTCCATGATGATGTAATAATCATTGTACTGATACACACTGATGAATGAATTCCCGCATCGCAGTCTATAATCAATATGGTGTTAATGTGACGATTTTGCTGTGTAGTATATTTGAGTGCTGAGGCGACCTTGTGGTTATTCTTTCAAGCTCGCCCGTACACATCTACACTGATTATTAGGATCGACAGTAACACCAGCTTGACTCCAACTGTGTAGTGGCGCAGCATGCCAGAAATACAGCTCGCACTACTTGAAATGCCCTTAGTAGAGCTCTCTGCTGTAGGGTTTGGGTGAGGACATGGGCGTGGTTATTGTGGGTTCAATGACATTATTACAGATTATCCTAGGAGTTTTTTATTTCACACACTATTTAGTAAATCACAATTACAGTATTTATCTGAAATAATCAAACGGAAATGTACAATAACCTTAAAATATATGAACAATAAAATACTTTGCATGAGTTTGTCATTATCCATAATGATATAATTAGCATGTCATGCCCTCTACTGGCCTGTTGAGTGTGTAGCACTTTAGAAAAGTTTCTGCCCATAAGTCATAGAAATAATTCAGACTGGATCTAACCTGAAAAAGTTGAATTCATTAAGAGATACTGACTCAAAAGGTGCAAACCACCAAATAAACACAGACTGCTTATAGACTGCAGCAGCTGTGATTCAAATTTAACATATGGCTGCTTAAACGAGCCAGATTATCTTCTGTGAGGCTACAAGATTAATAGATATACTATACAACTTCCTGAGAAAACCTTCTCAGCCGTTATGACTGCAGGTACCTGCAAGGACAATCTTCTATATCAAAGTGTTTTGGTGCAGAGGAATAACAGGTGGACTTTATGTCTCTGGAAGTTGTCTTTTAAAATATGAAAGCACATGAGATTATTACTGCATTTAGTGTGTATTAATGGTTGTGCACAGTTTGAGATTTAAACTAAAAAGATAACAAACCTTGTTTTGTGTATCAGCATCCTCAATGGCTGCTTTGTGTTTGGCAATCTCATTCATCTTCCCAAGGACACTCTAAATGAGAGGGAAAAAAAGTCATTGGCATTTTAAAGGCATTTAGATGCATAATTGGGGAAAAAACATGACTGATCAGATAAATGTCAACACTGGTAAATATGGTGTTGAAACTGTTGACAGTTTCTCACAGCAGGCTGTGCCACAGTAACCCAACCATTTGGAAATTCACATATTTACTGATGACTGATGACAACACCTTTTTAAAGCCCAGTATTTACCAGTATTTCGCAAATCAAATGCATTCCTGAGTTTTAGTAATTTAATCATCCATTGTGTGGAGTTGTTTTGTTATTTTTTCTGTAGTAAAAATAGAGGTTAACCACCTAACCACTGGGAAGCATTGTCCAGTCACTGCTGTGAGAAATAAATGATTTAAAATACATTTTTTCCACATCTGTAGTTAAAAAGATAGAGCATGCATATCAAACAGCTTTTGATTCACTGGATGACAATCATGAGTCAAAAAAAGCTTTCGCACTCTGAAAGATGTCTCAGAAATCTCACTGGATGACACTTTTACCAGACCCTGACTAATTGGCACCCATCATTTTGTCACATCCTGGACTCATCTGTGTATTAAATACCAAGAGATAAAATAGTGAGCTTCTGGTAGAATTCTGTAGTTGTACCTGCAGTCTAGCCTCCACTTGATCCAGAGTAGCGGAGTCCAGTGCACTGACCCTCGCCTGCAGGAGCTCTAAGGTATCCTGATACAAACAAACACATACACAGTCAAACAGACACAAGTTATATTTATAAGCTAGAGCCCAAAACTTGCTACTACACAGCAGCAATAAACAAACTGGTTGAAACTGATGTCATCTTTGATGTATGACCCAGTTCTCTGGCTACACATCAGATCCAGAGAGTTATGAATAAACAAACTGCATACATATTCCAAAAGAAAGTAGTTCACTACTCACCATCAAACTGGCTCCTTGTATGCCAGCACTCAAAGGTCCCTACAATATAAAACACATATTTATTTTAACAACAGACAATGGAGCCGCCCCCATAATTTACATAAATCAAGTGGAAGATTTTATTTCAATTTCTCTTTGTGGATGGTTACACAGCAACAGGAGCATGAAAATTCTGGTGGCGTGAGAGTGAAAGAGAGAAGCAGATCAACAGAATTAGTGTGAATAGGAGAGAAAAGCATTAGGGAGGATGTGTGTAATGACTGTGTGTGAGTCCGTGTTTACCTGCTTGTCTGATCCTGAGCCAACAGCTATCTCCAGCTCAGCTAGACGCTTCTCCAATTCCGCCATCTACGGGGATGAAACAAGGCAACACATGGCTGGCGGTGACAACGGCTTCCCACAAGACACACGCAAACACCCACATACATACCTTCCTGTCTATTGTCCTTTTTATTGCCATCAAATATTCTGACATTTCTCTTGTGAAAGCGAAAACAAAACACTCCCTTTCCACTTACCTTGGCCGACTCATTGAATTTTTCCTGCTCGGGTCTGCTGTGTAGCTCGTAGAGTACCACTCCATCTGGGCCCTTAGCCGATGCCGTCGGCTTGCCGTCTCCTGTGGCGCTGCCACGGCTGCCCTTGGCCGCTTCCAGCTGGGTGAGCAGACGCCTGTGGGAAAGAAGGAAAGGTAGACACAAAAGGATTATTAGTTCAATATGGTTATCAGTCCCATGTGCCGCTGTGTCTGTGCCTCCCTTCTCTGTCTTGCTTTTCAATACTTTCAGACTTTCTTGTAAATTGCAAGGTCAATGTGAGCTTGGATCTTTTTAAGAAGACAATTTTCATCATTTTTTCTCTCTCTCTCGTGTCGCTGCCAACTTTCTCTCTCCATCATCAGTTTCCTTAGTACGTGCTCAGTTTGGGGTCTGACTTTCTTTTCTTTAAGCCTTCTCTCAGTTGATCTCTCACCTTCCTCAGTTTTTATCTCCTTTCCTCAATCATCTGTCCATTCATTCTTGTGCTCCCCAGGTAGTGCTACACAGAGATCAACTGGGTTTATGAGGCCAACTGATACCAGCTGTACAGCCTTACCCTTAATACTCTCACTACTCATATATAGGTTATAGTCCAAAGCTCACTGAATTTAATTCCCCTGCTCTTCACTCTGACCAACTCTTGCTGACTCCTTACATTTCTTCATACTACCCTTTTCCTCTCCCTGTCTCCATCCATACACTTCCTAGTATCTCATCGCTCTGTCACGGTCTGACAGGTTGTAGCATCAAGTTTCGGCTGCCAGATGTTTGTGCTCGTTCTCTCTCATCCCTTCCCAGCTCACCTGGCCAGTGCTCCATCAGGGTCAGCCAAGTTGATGTGTGCCTGCGGTCCCAGGAGTGAGTCAAGATGGGCAGAAACCAGCTGCTGTTTGAGCTGGGCTGCCTGCTGGGCAAGTACCACTGGAGTCAGGCGCTCCTCTGCATTGCTTTCTTTTGTGGCGGCCTGGAGGCAGAAGGGACAACAGCATCTTTGAATAACTTCTAGACAGCAATGGCATTTTTTAGTTGCAACAACTTTGACCTGAAATTATTTTTCAATTAGTTGCCAACTATTAAATCACCAAATATTTTGGTAATCAATAAATCATTCTTTTTTAAGAAAAACATTTCTACATTTTATGATTCCAGCTTCTCAAATTTGAATATTTTCTGGTATCTTTAATCTTCTAAATAAAGTGAATTGTAAAGTTGAATGAATTGACATTTTAATCCCATTTCTGTTACTGTATAGATTTAACAACGTATCAATTAATTAAGAAAATAATCAACAGATTAATTGATGAAAATTATCATTAGTTGCAGCCCTACAACAACGTGGGGGTTGATGACTAGAAGTCCGTCTTGGCTGAGCACAAAGGAGATATGCGTGCAGTTAATGACACCAAAAGTTTAATTAGTTTCTTGCACTGGTTTTAATCAAAACTCATTGTGAATTTAAAGCTTCAGTGCACACAAAACACTGACCTTTGGATCAGATTCTTTGGCAACCGTATGAACTGAGTATAAATATTACACCTCTAGAATTGTTCTTACCAAAAGGCTGAACTCTCTTTAATAGATACATGATGACATTGTCAAGAAGCAGAGCAGGGGAAGGTCCCTCAGTGTAAGGCTATTGAATTTGTATGCAGACAGCAAGATAAAAGCTGGGTAATTGGACTGTAAAATCTCTTCTGACTCTTAAGGGCAAAGGACAAGTGTGCTTCTCTCTCTCTGTTTGTGTGTGTGTGTGTGCGCGCGTGTGTGTGTGTTAATGGGAGTTCACCTGGATGGAATCCACCTCTTGACTGAGTTCCTGGATCTCATTGACCAGGCGCTGATATTTCTGCTGGGGCGTCTCCTTCACTCCACAGCCCTCTCCCAGCTTAACAAAGACAAGAGCAGGGAAATTAATATGAATATTGCACAACAGCAAATTGGGTCTATAACCGTCTGAGACAAGCTTGAGAACTTGACTTTATCAGAAAACATATGCATCAAGTGGAATAAAAATCATAATGGTGCTGTTACTCTCTAAATGGAACACCTTCTAAAAGTACAAGTGAAGTAATGAGTTTCTGCTGAACACAATATACTCACAATTTCAAATTCTCCTGACTCATAGCCCACTCTTCTGCTTTTACTGATTCTGTCTGAGAAGTCTGTGAAAAGGAGACAAATAGGTTGTAAGACAAAGTAAGAAAGACAAAAAAAAAACCTATTGGTCTGTATGAGGCCCAGTCTGAGCTACTGCAAGATTTGTGGTTTTAAATGGACAAAAGCAGGAATCAGTTTTGATAAAGAGATAACAGAAGAGCAACAACAACAGCTGTTAACACACTTATATTTTGTAAGGAGTATTTTTAAGTAGTTTGTGATGTTGTATGTTTATTATTGAGTTGTATTTTGTTGAAAAAAGGATAAAAAGGTTCTAAAAGAAGATGATAGTAGTGTTGTTTCTTATACTTGCTGTTTATGGTGACTAATTGATAAGACTGTTTATGATTAAGCTGGAAACCATCTTAGACAACACACTGCTGAAATAGAGTCAAGGATGGTGTGCTAGATAAGAATAGTATGACTTGATAAACTTTTCCAATGCAGTCTTAGTGACATTTTATATTCATAATCTTCAATTAATTTGCTCCGACTGTTGTTTTGGCAACAAATCTCATGACAAGACTAAAGCCAACATTATGTTATGAATCTCAATATTGTCAGACATTGCTACCCCATGTATGGCACTCAGCTCCAAACCCATTCATCCCTCCTGAATATTTAAATATTTAGAAACTATGTGCTCGCTCTTACTAAAAGCAATGTTGTGCTTACCTTAAAGGATCACCAACAAATGTCAGTAAAAGACAAAAACCAACAATGAATTCATTCTACTTAAAAGTACCACCTGTGTAATCGTGGCCTGATGTAATTCATTCTTCTGTATATTATATCTCATTTTTTTCCATTACCATGAACATAGATACTTTAGTTTATTAAGAGTCACCAGTACACCCCTTAGTGCCAAAAATACCCACTGCATCAAATATATATCAGTCCAAAGGTGAAAATAGTCCCCAACAAATACATCATTTACTCCAGTTTGAGTGATGGTCACTAAAAACATTGTTGTCAGCACTGTAGCTTAGCCCATTAAAAAAATAAAACTATATTTTTGATATATATTTGGCTTCTAAATATTTAATTCTTCAGCAGGGATGAATGGGTTTGCAGCAGATGGGGTAAGAAAGTCAGACAGCCATAACATAATGTTGGTTTTAGTCTTCTCATGGGATTTGTTGTCAAAACAAAACAAAAAAAAAAGGATTATAACCTCTGCCTCATCCTTAATTAAGTTAATTAAGTTAATATTGGCCACTATAAACTGACCAAGTCCCTTGGTGCTGATGTGCTTGTCTTTGAACTTGTCATAGGCTGCGTTGGGGTTGACCACAATCCTCTCCACGCTGTCACTGCAGAGCTCCTCCTGTTATTGAAACACCAGGAAATAAAGTCAGATGAACATATTCACAATATCATAAAGGACAAGTTAGACTACAGAGACAGCAAAGACTAAAAAAAATTGCCTTTGCTCATTGAGCCAGTGAGCCAAAAAGTCTCAAAGCTCAAGGTAGACTTGAATCAGCACAGGTTTGCAAGATCTGAGAAGAAATCTTATACTTGATCATTGCCCTGGAAAAATGATTTAAAAGATACCAAAATATACGGTTGACTCAACATGTGTATCATTGTTTACCAAGGTCAGATCCTTTCTGAAATTTAAAGCCATTATAGCCATGAATCATGAAAATCTATAACTTCCTTGAAGAGAATAATATTTCACCATGATTTATAATACCAACAGGCAAGAGAAAAATTAACAAAAAATGATAAATATCACAGCCAGTTTCAACTAGGTCTGATTGTGTCATCTTAAGACCATCTTTAAAATGTTTAATTTGTCATAAAAATATGTAATTCGTGTAGTATAAGTCTACAATGGTAAAAAAAACAAAAAAACAATGTTATTTAATGAAAAAGGCAGAACCAAAGCTGGAAGCCATTAAGATTTCTTTTCTAAATGACAATTCTTTGATTAGTGATCTTTGGGAGCACACAAGACTGTGGATCTGTTGATCAAAACTTTCTAGTGATCAATTATGATGAACTAGAAACTGTGGATAGGATTAAAACACCACTGACACAAACAGATAGATGACATGAGTCCGAGTTCACACACACACACACACACACGGATTGCTATAAAAAGACAGACCAACAAAACACGCAGAGCACAAGACAGTTACACAGATGTAGGGAGGGAGGGGGAGGAAGCGGAGGAGAGTTAGTCAGGCTCTTACCAGCTCCTTGGGTTTCCAAAGAGAGTTAGAGAAAGTAACGGAAGAGCAGAGGGAGAGAAAAAAGTAGGGGGGAAAGAGAGAGAGAGAGAGAGAGAGAGAAAGAGAGACAACACAGATTAATGTGGTTATCACATGCCATGCACACAACAGGAACAGTTGGCCAGGGTTGGGGAAAGATAAGAAAGAAAGCAGTGTTCTGAGAGCGGCTGCTAAAAACCCTGGAGACAATTTGTTCAGACACTTATGATGTCTCCAGTTCTTTCTCTCTTCCCCAATTCAGGGTGGTATGATGGTCCATTTACACCACCAAGTTACTTTCTCTTTTGATAATAAAGTGTACTTCATAATGCAGTGCGACCATATGCTCTTATGGAGGGCATTGCTGGTCTCAAAGCATTATTGTATGGATGCAGGGGATTGGTGTTTTAAAAAAAAAAAACAACAACACATGAGTCAGAATGAATGGTAAGGGGTGGTTTAAAGGTGCCTAAAAGAAATCAAGAAGGGCCTGACAACCCTAAAATGTGTTAAGTTACAGATTTTAATATCTATCATAAGTCATTCATCTCAGGTGATCTCTTACAAACATGCAGTTTAACCTAAATGAAGGATCTGTTAGACTAAACCAAAGCAGTTAATATATCCAAGTATATCCAAGTTAAGGCCCCTGTACACTGTGCGATCTTGGGCTTTCCCAAACAAAAGTTGTAGAGGAGACAAAGTGAAATTTTTGGCCATTCATCAAAAACAGTGGACTTGGATCACACTGTGAGACAACAGCGATCCATTTGGAACTTTGGCAACCACTGTCAATATCTCGACTGTGTTGGAAATGCAGCGACTGACGTGTACAAACCAATTGGAAATTCGGATGAAAGCGGAATGAGTGATGTGGCATCATATGCACTTTTTTTTTTGAGTAATCAAAAACTTTAGATAAAATGATAGAGGGAAAATAAAAGTCTTTGTTGCATTTTATTTTTCAATCATAGCACTACTATTCGCTGGGTTTTCATAGTACAATCTCCCATGCCTCAAAATTGATAATATACAGCCTGACACAGATTGTGACAAAGATTTAAAGTGACACGCAAAAAACCTGAAAGATTACAGTTATCGCACAGTGTATAGAGGCCTTTAAACGTCCAGTTAGTCAGAATAGTGTGGTTAGCCGGGAAGCAATTGTTAGAGCATGACAGGTTAAAAAGGGAAATATTTGAGACAAACAAACACTTCTTTCTCCTGGTAGTTTCTCACACCCACAAAGACACACATTTTAGCCTTCACTGCTTTGTCAGTGAAAGAGGAAAATATAGTGTTGCTGAAGACCCATCAACATCATTATGCCCTTAAAAGTTTAAATGAGCAACGCAAAGAGGAGGAAAAGAATCAATTCGTTGCACTTCAAAACAATCAAAAATTGATGAATTACAGAGCACAAAAAAAGGGGGGCACTCCATCAATCTATTTCTCATTTCATCCCAGTCAATAGAGGTAGGAAAAGTGGATATGAGATTACGTAAACATGCATAAAAAGCATGGCATTAAGCTCACTGAGAGTAAAACGGAGCCACTCTTACTTGTACAAACTATGGTTCCAGGAGGGGTGGGTAAGGGTCAAAACAAGGGCAAAGGTATGGGAGGAACGAATGTGGAAACATGGAAGGGAAGATTCCAGTTAGGATTCACTCAGCTGATCAGCGAACAGCCCAAACATGATTAAAAACAAAGTCTGACCAATAACAATGCTTCACTGTTAACAAAGTGCTTATAGCTCTGTTTTAAAAAGTACTGAACCCTAGAAATTAACTTTAAATTGCTGATAGATTTTAACAGTTTGATGACATCTGGAGTAACCATCATCATGACAGAGTTATAAACTAACAGGGTAAATTTTGTTCCCTCAGACTGTTATATTTAATGGTGTTTGGATGGGACACAGTACATCTCTTTGCAGACAAAAACAAAGGACACAGTTATTATTTTTCCGACAGAGTTAGTGAGGACAGTACAAATGCAATGACTGTTTCATACAGTTCAGTTATTGATCAGATTATTTTGGTGTATTAATTCAGTTTTGCTAAATTGATGCTACAGTGAATAATTTGCCACAAAGGGAGTAACAGTAAGCAAAGTGATTGCATGGTTTGGGTGTTAATTCACACTGAATAAAATGCAGAAATCAGTAACGTTACTTAGACTGTTAACTAACGTTATATCATATATAAATGCTTAGCGTTACTTACTTAATGTGCAGCGAATTAACGTAAGCTAACAGCCTTCAAATTGACAGATCCAGTGTATTCAAAACGTCCTCTTACCGACTCAAACTGAGCCTGATCATCTTCAGGAAGGTCACCAGTCTCGTACACGTCCGGTTCGTTAAATGCCTGTTGAAACAATAAAGACAAATAAGCATTATGCGATCAGATATTGTGTTTATTACCGTTTGCGTGGCCAACGCCCTGGCCCATACAATAACACGTATTTGCTAACACTTGTTTTCTGGTGGGTTGTATTACACCACACAACATTAGCTGGAACGGTACTAACTAATAATGTACAGCTGTTAGTTGTATAGCAATTACAAACAATAATAATAGCAGGGGTGTTGGCTAACTTAGCCGTTAGCTGTCACCGCTTAGAGCTAACGTTGCCAAATAGCAACCTAGCTAATCTGTCTGCTAGCGTTAGCCACTTACAATTCCTGGCAAATTTGCGTATTTAGGGTCAGCCATTGTTGGTTGGGAAGCAAAGACGAGACCAACAAATCAAGAAAGAATATATAAATGATCCTTGAAACGTTTAACTGATCGATAAACCGAGTCAGACTGTAACAAAAGCTATCGATAGATGAGCCAGCAGTCTCTCAGCCGGCTGATGTGGTCACTAGCTTCATTTGACAGCGTGTGCGTTAGGTTTCTTGCGAGCGTTGGCGAATGGGCGGTGTTGTGTTGGCTACATCCATGGGAAACAGTTCAACGGCCTACCTCAGACAACAAAACAAACATCCCCGAGAAAGTCGAGCATCGCTGCGCATGCGCTCCGTTTGACCAATACGATTTACGGATGTTAGCATCGTTTTAAATTAATTTTCAAGACAAAAACCGTATTTCTGTTCCACTCGTTTTGCTTTTAATGTCCGATTCTCCCAACAACAAAATTAATTTGCCTTTATTTTTGAAAAAGATTCATGGTTGAGTTGTAACAGAGTAGTCACATGGTGGCGCTAAAGGCTCGACCAAGCTATTCAATCAATGAGCCAAAGATGGCGGATTAAGAAGATGAATCACTCTGATTGAAAAATTGTCCCGTTTACTCTCTGCAGATTTACAGCACATGCTAAGAAGTAATATACAATATGATATACCAATTCTGTACTGCTGTTTTCACATATTTGATATTCAAATATTCAATATTTCAATATTCACATATTGAATTAACTTGAGTAACATTTATACTACACTCGTTCAAAGTGTTTACTTAGCCTACTTTTGATTTATCACTTCAATGAAAGTGGCCCTTTTAGGGGCCACATTGGAAGAGAAACAACTACATAAACCTTCCAAGCAAGGACCGCATTGGATTTTTTCACAGATCAGGACAAAATCTTATAACACTGTAAGTAAAATGTTTTGCACCAATGCTCTGGACCCTATTTGTTGCATACCATCACATCTTTCACTACAGATGTGTTAAATGTTGGATATTTTCCACTTTTTAATCCATTTTTTAAAATGTAAGCCTACTTTACGTTTTAGTTGTATTCATTCTTGCTTTGGTCATTCTTAGCCAAGTAGAACCAATGGCAAAATACAGATATTTAAAGGAGCATTCCACCAATTTTACTCTTTTAAAATGGTTTATTCATGAGTAGTCTGCTCAGCCTGTGAAAACAATCGTATAATTTATTCTGTGGTTTGAAAGGAGCTTTCTAGCCCCTGACGATGTCACCAGGCTTGAGTCTTCAAATTTATAAGAAAGCTGCCATTACAAACTGGAGATGTGAGCGTTTCTAATGAACACCATTGAATTTGACTCATAGAAACTATTCTCTGCTGCTTCGGCTTTGACAATTCTTAAAGAAAAAACACCAACTTTACAGAAGTGCTAAATAGTTGGCATGCCCCTTTAAATCTCTGGGCAACGATTACGGAGACTTTGATTGCCAATGAACTCAACAGTCATGCAAAAAAAAAAAATAGCATTGCCATGGCGACCAGTCTGGTGTAGGCAGACCTGCAAAATAAATAGATGCTCTCCCTGTAAACTGACCCCACTACTGACCCCAAACATCTCCACCATATACTGCCAACACTTTCAGCTTTTTGTGGAAGTTTCTGAAACTGAAAAGTTGTCTGAAGTTTTCCGTCGAGGCCAGGATAGTGATGGTAGCGGGAATAAGAAACAGAGTTGGAGCTCTTCCCCCTGCTCCACGGTCCCCTCTGCTCAGTGGTGCTGATGAGAGAGGATTTGAGTCGCTACTTCACCCCCGCCCCGCCCCCAGTGAGAGAGCAGGGATGACAGTGATGCAAGGCATGCTTGTGAAAGCCTGCAGCTTGTCCAGACACTGCCGACCGGACCAGTTAGGACTTACAACTCTCCATCTGTTCTCCACCGTCCATCTGCGCTGAGTTTGCTTTAAGGAGCATTTTAAACAAGAAACACCCCCCAAACTGCTTCTTTTTTTGTCTTTGTTTTATATTTCTTCAATGAATTTGACTGTAACAAAAACTCGTAGTTGTCCATTCTTCCAAATGCTTCGCCTACCAGCCTCGCTTTGCATGTGGGTATAACCGGTGGTTTCAGCCTGCGTCCTGGTCTACGGGAAAAGGTTGCATAGGGGTTTATTTATTTATTTTTATTTTAATGTTTTAAGAAATTCCTCTTTCTATTTTGGAAGCACATCCACGATTTTTCCCCCCCACAATGGCTGACGCTAACGCAGAATGCAATATCAAGGTGTTGTGTCGTTTTCGTCCACTGAACAAGTCCGAAATTATCCGTGGAGATAAGTTCATCCCAATATTTCAAGGAGAGGACACTGTCATCCTTGGGGTAAGTTATTTCTAAACCCTTTTTGTCACCTGTCCGTGCAGTCGATGAACGCTAACGCTAGGGGCTTCACTTTTCATCTCTCACACACATGAAATACTCGTCAGACAAGACTGGAGGCTAAAAGGCTTCTGACAGGGATCAAACTAAGTATAGTCCGTATCGATATTCTGGTGATCAGCATGTTGCATTTTCCATTTGTGTGTTGCTGCCACTACAAGGCAAAGAGGGTTCCCAAAATCTATTATTTAAGCTATAAATCTTGCAGAAAAAAATGCTAGTTGAAATTGATGAACAGCCACTCATATTTTCAGAGGATTTGCCATCATCTTCTCTCTCATTCAGCCCAAAATCACTGACCTCCACAAGCCCCAGCTTTGTGATTTAAAAAAAAAAAACTCACTTAAAAACTCATCTGTTTCTGAAAAATCATCTGGACCCCACCTTTGTAATCCCACACTGTTCCTCATTATCTGCCTCTGTAGTATTGATCTGCTTGATTTTCGTGTGTTTCCTGTCTCAGAATATTATGCGGGTTTGATTGATGTTGATGATGTATCTTGCAGTCAGCCTTTAATGCACCGTTGAATTATCAGGTGCTGCAAATGTAATGAGTCATAATTATGCTCTGTGGGTTGTCTCTGTCCAGTGAATGGATTTTTTTTTGGCTTTGTCTCAGTACAAACAGAATAGCAGCTGATGGTTACTGTCACTGCTTTGAAGCAGCAATGAAAATGAACTAAGCTATAAAAATGTTTATTAATCTGATGGATACATACCTAAGGGTGAGGTTAACTGTGTGATTGTGATCCCTCTGACAGTGACATTTTAGTAGAATCACTGGCCTGCAGAGGAAAGATTAGAGTGCTCTAAATGCAAATGTTCTCATTGTTTAGATGTAAAGCACATCTGGGCCAAGGCAAACCTACACACACACACGCACAAATGTATGTAGACTTAGACATGCATATAGAAATATATGCATGCATATAATGAAGCATGTACATACACACTGTAGGCCCATATGCATGTATTTCAGTTCCATCCCACAGCCCCTGCCCTCCACCACACACACGTATGTAGTCTTAGACATGCATACAGAAAGGGACACGTATGCATGTAATGACACATGCACATGTATACTGTAGCATGCATTTCAGTCTTTTCCCACAGCTCCTGTCCTCCACCGCACACACAAACACACACACTGAGGGAGAGAAATCCACACCCATTTGGCCTGAGGGTTGACTTCAAGTAATGAAGACAGACTAGACTAGACTATCAGCTTACTCTGTTTTTACACACATATGTAAACACACACACACACACACACATAATATTTAAATGCAGGACAGCATTCTTGGGGTGGATATCCTTGCATGGTTCTCTTTCATATGTAGCAGCAGAATGTCTTTCACAAGCAGACTGAATGTTCATTATCGCATTATTTTGATGCTATTTGAGAATGGCAGGTTACTATTATAATAGCTCATATTCATTCATTCTCACATCAATCTTGGTAACTGTATTTAAACGTTTCTGTGGGTGTATCTGAAATGAAAATTTCATCAACATGTTCATTCTGGTGGATTATGAAGTTATTGTGAACTACTGTATCTCAATTTTAAATGTTACACTGTTCCTTGAATCATTTTATGAAGATGATTTGTTTGATGCCAGTGCTTCTTGTGATGTGATAGTTTCTGCTCCAGACTATAGTTTGTCAGATAGAGGAAATGCATACTTCATACTAGCCTTGAGATGATGACAGCTGGAAACAGTCCGTGCGGAAATGAAGTAAAATCATATTACCCAATTAAGTGAACGGTGATCTGTCACTATACAAAGAGAACCTATACATCGCTCTGTAGTTTTCTCTACCAACAGAAGCAGGAGCCTTAAAAACTGATAATGCCTGGCAACAGAACAGTGCAGTTCTCTACTTATAGTTTCAGCCATTTCATGTATTACCACAATTTCCCTCTTTTCAGATGAATGTAATCACTAAAGCATGGACATAGATTTCATCTTTGTGAATGTAATTACTTTGGAGGCATTTATGATGTGCAGGGTTTTTAGGTGTGCAAATGTATTCCGAGTGTGTGTGTTTTCCCCCCTCTGTAGCTCTGGAATACTCCAAGAGGAAGTTGTAAAAAAAAAAAAAAAAAAAGTGTCTCCTGAGAGTTGAAATGCTGCTGCAGTCAGATTAGATCAGGATTTAGAATATCAGGCCGACAGGCATACGGGCATGTTGCAAGGACCCTGTATTGACAACTTAGCGCTCACATTCTGATGGTTGATAAAAACAATTCACATCTGGACAGCGCTGATGGCCTCACATTTATCTGCTTGAGGAAGGCTCTTTGTTAACTGACAGAGGTAATAATTTCAGTTGTTGAGTGATGGTTCAGCTGCACCTGGATGGCAGGCAGGAGGAGACTTAGAGACATTAAAGCTCTGGAAAGATGGTGTGTTGGTGTGCTCTGAATTGATGAGGGAACATCTCTGGGGCCTCTAAACATTAGAAAGTGCAGAAGTGTAGCTGCTCAGATGTGCTATGTTTTCATACCAGAGTCAAAACCCGGTGACTCCTGAATGAACTCAGATGTGAATTTTGATGACTTTAACTCAGATTTGTAGTTGAACTTGACACTAAATTGCAATAAAAACATCTGTCAATACAAATAAGTCTACATTAGCTGTGAAAATAGTATAATGACAGCTAGAATGACTGCTAGAATCATGCAAGATATTGTGTTTCACAGGATAATAGCCTTCATTTCCTAAAATTCTATTCAGTCAATTAATTTAAGGACATTTTCAGTAGGTGATGCCGCTGAGAGAAAGTGGAAAAGTTCTAGTCTCACTTAAAAGCAGTGTTAATTGATTTTTGCTGTGAAAACATTGACATATAATCACCTGATAAAGTTGTTAGTTAGCAAACAGTTGCTCCCACAGAGAAACACAAGTGTATTTAGAGTTCTTTTTCTGTCCACCTGATGAATGTCAGATGGCCAAGTCCAATATGTTTAAGTCTCCTCCAACTCCTGAGGGAAATATCTGCCTCTTTAGCCGCTAAATGGTCCACTATGTTTACCAGTTAAACACTAATTTTGCCTGTCTGCCGTTTGATGCTGAGCAGGGACTGTACCATGGGTTTATTAGAAGTTTTTCTGCTAAAAAACAGACAGGCTGCTGCTATAAACAAGGCTAACAAGTCAGGGGAGAGTAATCAAAACAAAGTTGCAAAACTGAGCTGAAAGATGCAAAAACGCTGAGCTGAGGGAAAGTACAGAAATGTTAATGGGCTGTGGGTTTGTTTATGAGCAACTTCAAATGGAACATTTAATTCATTGCTGAAATTAAAAATTTGATTAGTAAGGCTTTATTTATATAAATTAAGTTGGTTACATAGAGTCAAAGATCTAAACTCAGTTTACTTAGATTCAACACTTGCATCACTTCAGTAACTTGAACTTTGATTCACATGTCACACTGATGCTGTGTCCACTGGACATCAGTATGGAATCAATACCATGTCTCTGAAATGTGGAGCTGCACTGCTACAGTAGTGCATTATGGTTGTGGTCCAACGTAGCAGATGCTAAAACCTTTGTTGCACTTTTGTTGTTCCTTCTCAGTTCCTTGAAGCATTTTTGGACATTGTAACACCATTTCTCACATGAGTAATTTTAATGACAGCAGCAATATGTTACACCCTCTACAGTACCTGTGTGACACAAAAATGAATGTGTTTATTATCATTAGTTTGACTCTCATGTCTTTTTTCATCTCATATGCATGGCCACCAGCCTTTGACACCATGGCCCCCGCAGGGCTCTGCGGTTGGGTGACAGTAATAACCATACTCAGCCTGTACTGCCCCAAGGCACGGCCTTTGTGTTTGCTCCACAGTGGACTGACACAGCTGTCTCTAGTATTTCACTGTCTGGAATAATGCGGCGTCACAGGGGCCAGATTGTCCTTCCTAATCTTCTGGCAAGCAGAAAAGAGCGCCACGATGATTCAAGCTTCGGATTCAGTACTATGAATAAATAAGTGATTATGGCCGCCTCGGAGGCAGCAAGATATGGAATCTTTTCTTTCTTTCTCTCAGGCTATGACATATAGAGATCACATGCTAGTGCCATATGAGCTGTATACAGGCTAGGCTTATTAAAAATGTATTGTATACATTCATACATTATACCAGTGGCAGTATATGATGATAAAGTATGAGTTAGGAATCTGCCAACTGCCATCTCAGACCTGAGCTGTTCATTCCAAGATTGTTCATTGTCACATCTGTCTCTAAATCAGCAAGAGCTTCAAGAGTTTCACTAGAAGAGAGTAAACAGCATCAGTTTCATTATCTTTCTCCAAAATTAAATCATTTTATGGTTCATTTGGCTGCTGTTGTTGCAGACCCTTGTGATTATTTTTAGCGACATGCTTGGGCTGAATTTAACTTAAGGGGGAAAGAGAGGATGACACAACTTGTTAGTGCAGATTATTAGATCCCTCTCCATTTCTAAGTATGGCTGTTGTAAGGAAATAATGGGAAATCGCCACAGTGGATTTATTCTGTATTGTCTTTTAGACTACAGGTCACTATGTCTCTGAAACAGTGGGTCCCTGTTATCATGGGCCATTACTTTCTGAGATTAGAGGTACATTTTAATGAGTCTGTATCCCAGAGGAAGGCCAAACTAATTGCGATTTGGACCAAAGTACAAAATAAACAAGAAAACTTCATGTTTGTTACCCAAACTTTCAGCAATTATTCTGTCAGATTCAACCTCAAGGTGAGTGTGTGTTGTGTATTTGCTGAGAGGATGTGTAAACCATAGTTTTAAAAATTCTTTATATCACGTCCATAACCTCTGCACTGACCTTCCTCTCATTATCACATGATGCTGTTTGATTTTTTTTTTGTTCTTCTTGACCATGATAGATAGCGAGCAGAGTCAGCTTGTTTGTTTTAAAATGGGTCCCTCCATCCGTGTTAGCGAGTCCAATTGAAATGTACGCATTAAAGAACTATTGATTCCCTGTTTTCTGCACACCATTTATAATTCTATGGATTAGCTATTCCTGGCTGCTGTTCTCTTGTGTCTACCACAGAAACTCACGGGTGTTAAAGGCTGCTATATTCACAGCTGCTTGTTTACAATTTTTTGGGGGGAGAAGAATAGAGGACTAGAACAGCCTGGTCAAAAGGTTTACAGAGAAAGAGTATATTCTGCACTAAAGCTCCCCATTTTCAGTCGGGCTCTGCTCTTTTCGCAAGAAGGCATGTACTTTCTCCTGAAGCCTTTTCTGACATTTATGAAAAGGAATTGAGATCATATGGTGTGCCTCTGTTGCAGAAAATAGCCATGTAATATTATTAAAAATTAACTGATTATTCATCTTAGGCCATTTAGTTCTAGGATGTCTGCTTTTTGGATTTCTGCAGCTTTTCTTCATTCATGATCAGCTGAGAGCTGATTCTCTTTTCTTCTCCTTTCTTGATTAGGAAGGAAATAGGAGGGGAAAACAGCTGCTGTTGAAACAAACTGTTGACAGTGCATGTCGGGCGCTGCGTAAAGTCATCTACCTGTCTTGTACCTTTTGTTATTTATAGCTCCATTGGGGCTGTTTCTGCTCAAGGATATTTCCCTGCAATGGGTTTAACTGTCTACAAAACCAAACAGCACCAGAAATGGAGGTCTGAAGGGCTCCCCTCACCCCCACCGGTACACGCTTTAGTGCTCTAATTCTATCACTGCAGTGCACACACCCTATCCAATTAGGCAGTGTAATGGGATTGCTGTATAGGGTCAAGATCTGAACTCATTTCTCCCATTGGACGCCACCATCATAGCAGCTACCACTTGGGAGCAGACCTCATCTTCTCCCCGCTTTCTCTCTGTCTGTCTCTTTTATTCTTCAATACATGCCACGCTGTATTTTTCCCCATCTAGCCGTATTTCATGGTGTAATGATTCTGCTGCTCATTTCCTCATGACTCAGCAGCAGTTTTGGGAAGATGTGAAGAGAAGAAGCTCAGCCTTGTCTGTTGTCTCATTAAGTTTGGCAGAGGATTCTAGCAGGTTTTAATGGTGTCAGAGGGGAGGCTCCTGCCAATCAGGAGCCTGAAAATTAGAGGATCAAGTGACTTTGGTGAAGTTTACTTCACGCCAGTCAGCCCCAGAGGGTGAAGATCTACAAAATGAGGAACAGACTCGCTGAGATTCATTTGGCCACATTTCAAGAGAGAAATCAATATTCTAATCTCTACTGTTCTATGGCTAACTTGTCCTATTTTAAACTGTAGGGAACCCAATCTTTCTGCCCATAACCCGTTCCAATAAGAACTTCTAGCTCTCCCTCTCATCTTTTTCCTAATATTAATATTATACTGACACCAATTAAGTGAGCGGCCACACTCAACAGGATATTAGCTGCCAGTTCCTTGAGCTCATCTTTATTTTTACTCAGTGTCCACACGTGCCAGGGTTAGATAAGCTTTTGCCAATCCGTTGACACTTTTCCTGCCCATTTCTCTCCCTTTATGACAGAAGTGGGCTGTGACTACCAGGCTTTTAGCTCCAGGGAACATTAATGGAGCATCCTCTCCTCATTAGCCACGGCCCTGCCCAGGATGCTGCCTGGTCTCCATGTCTGCCCTCGGCATCTGCGGGCAGCACATTGCAACTGATGGCACACGCTCGCACATGTGTATGCACATGCCAAGACCACAAGCAGTTGGTGCTATATTAGTCTGGTAATGGGACAGCAAGGAAATCCCAAGGAGAGGCAAGGAGATATCGCTGCCTTCTGCATGCACAGAACTTCTGCTCCCTCAATTAATCACAGTTCAGTTTATCGAACTGACACTTGAGAGCACTGACATCTACTCTAAGTCAATGATTTTTTTTAAAAATCTTCCTCAAGGGAGCCATGCTTTCAAGCACATTTTCTTCTACTGTTTTTATGTAGGTTAATCTAATTTACCCTGATTTTAGGTGACCAACTGGATTTTATTCAAACTATATTACATAACAGACTTGGAAAGGCTTGGCATACATACATTTCAAGCTTATTTTAATCTTTGCATGGCCCAGCATTGGTCCCAGCCCAGACTTAAAAAAACAATTCTCCAGGCCTAAGGCTGGCCAATATGGTCAAAATCAGATACCATAATGTCATATTTTTGAGCAAATACCACAATATTGATGTTGCAACAATATCGTTGGGATGACTAGGGTGCTTTCACAAAACATTTACATAATGAGATGTTTGATAAGTAATCATCAGTAATGTGGATATAATGACTAAGTGGGTAAATAATAGAACAGCTGACAAGTTCAGAAAATTACATCACTTTACTGAAATGCAGCCTTTAAAACCAGGAAAAGACAACACTTATGCCATATCATGATATTACGATCAAAGACGATATTTGGGCTTACCACAATATCAATATAATATCGATATATTGCCTCTGTATGCCTCTGTCTGCACTCTCTGTATGCACATTGGTAATCACAACATACTCATTCTTTGCTATTTAACTCCTCCTCTTCTATCTCCCTAAGTTTCCAATTAATTCTATTTTATGCAAAGTCTTAACGCCATTTGCTTTTCCTTTTTTTTTTCTGGAGGCCTTTTAATATCCAAATTACCTCGCTGTGTGGCTCTGTCATTAGTTGCAGCTGAATTACAAAGAGAATAACCGTGTTGTTGATTTTTACAGCAAATTTAAATAATTGCTCAGTACCATTTCTTGGATTACTTCATTTTCCACACAGTTATTCCCTTAACTTCACAGGATTTAATCATTGCCGCCAGCGTATATAAGTTAATAGAAATATGTGCTTATGTTGATACCTTTCTATAGCTTCTTCCATCCTTCCCTTTTATGGTCTAATTTTTTATTCATTCTCTGCTACATGTAGTCATTAACAAGGCTCATACTAATGGTGTGATGCAGCTCGTTGGTATGGTTGGTGGATTACTGCATGTGTCTTCCTCTGGCACCAGTGCTTTTAAAGGATCTGTCACTGTTAGGGCTCTGAATTCAGATTTAATTGGTACTGTGAACCAGGACCATACAAAACTCTATTTCAATTTGGCACAGAGCTAAAATGTCTGCAGTTTTTTTGCATTATAAGTTGCCAGCATATTCTTTTCATTGGCGCATTACTTCTCGCCTAAATTCAGTCAATACAGTTGGCTCACGGGTTTATGTAATAATTGAATTACTGGTAGAAGAGGATCGATGGCTCTGTTAAGAGCATTGTTTATATACATATATATTCTTTTTTTTGACAAATCTTTCAGATGGAATTATACTTGTGATGAATATTGTCTGTTCTCACATTGCTAGTAACTGACTGGATTACTTTACACATTCAGAGTTATATTAGCACTTAGCAGCATGCTTTTTTGAGGTAAGCTTTCTGCCTGAAAAACAAGATTTTCTCAGTATTAGAAGCTAAATGTGTTTGGCTTTTTTCCCTGTTGTACTGGAGCGACGCAGCCAGAGACAAAGCTGCTGTCAGGAGCAATCTTGTATCCTATGTGAATAAATTTTGACTGGATTTACTTACTACACTGGTCGAGCTGAAAGCAGGTGGCTCTTGGGTGAAATGCAAATAATGACTGCGAGCCCACAAGACCTTAGGAATTTTCCTTTGATGTCAAATACTCCCTTTGAGATGGAGAACAGCTAATGGCTGGGCTCGCCGACTGTCTGAGGTTGTGATCGAAGCTCTTTCTTCCAGGCTGGGGTCACTGATCCCGATTCATGTTAGACGACTCATATTCAATTCAATTTTTGTAGGATATCTATAAATCTGTAATGTAAATAACTGGGAGATATCTACATCATCTCTGATGTTCTTTCCTCTCCTTCATGCACCCCCACGCCCCTTTTAGTCTCTTTTATTCTCTACTTCTCTCTGCAGTATTTGCATTTTCAGTCTATTTGAACTGGGTACAATCATCTACGTACTATGCTGTTAGAGGTTGTTCTGCTCTCCTGGTGGTGAATGTGTGCTTTAGCTCTTTTCCACACAGTAAAGACAGCAGGACTGTGTATTATTTGAAATCTTGTGATATTAAAGTGCTGATATACAATACTGATATACAATATTTTAATCAATGCTTTACTGGGAAATATAAACCTGTTTTAATCCTGTAAAACCCTCTTTTCTCATCTCAGATGTTACATGTTGTCTAAACACAAGCTGCTATACAGGAACTTTTACTGAATAAAATTATCATGATTTAGCTGAAAAAAAAATTCTCACCCTGAGGTTAATTTAGTAGATGTGCTGGAGCATTTTTATCTTATCACATGATCCCGATCAGCAGATGGAGTTTGCTCAGCTCTCATGGAACTGTAAATGTTCAAATTACCATTTTTAGAGCTTTTGACAAATTAAAGCAAGAATACCCTATGTACATTTTCAAAGAGGAAATAACATCTTCTTCCTCTTATAAGTTTAATCACCAAGCAACAATTTTCCAATCAATTGACTGAGGTTGGCTCCTACAGCATCACTTGTTCTGGCATGACTAGGAGATAATGGTGGTTAATGTCAGCTAACATTAGGTAGATAGTCCTATGTAACTAATGTCTCTGCTCAATTAGCACTGTGGTTGCAGTTAAAGTCTGGTCCCATCCCACTCACTTACGGGAATGTTGCTCAAATAAGGATTTCTTTAAAGCAAGTGACTAAAGATTTTGGGATGCAAAGTAAAATTCAGTTTGTCATTATCCTTTAATTGCCACATGTAGCCAGAGCTGATGCTCTTCATTACAAGATGCACAGTGTCTTCAAGGTCAGCTAATAAATCGGATTTGAGATTAACTCAAATTTAATTGAAACTCAAGTGTCAAAATAGATTCAAACCAGGGAAGAAGACATAAATCTGACCAGACATTCAGTTCCAGCTCTTGGTATTCAATACTCTGCCACAGACACATTTGGCTTGTACCAAAGAAGCAGTGAGGAGAAAGACACAATGAGAAAAGAACATTTCTCTCGTGTGTTTATTGCTGTCTCTTCTCTATCTGCGTCTGTCATCTCTGTAAATTTCTGGCCGTAATCTCAGTTCATCTGTAGTGGTTTGCATTCTCGCTATCAGATGTCTCACTGTCCGCAACTGGATGTCGCTGTGCCTCAAAATCTCTTCTTCTCTCACTCCCTTGTTGCCCATAGGGATTTTTTTTTTTCTAATCTTAAACCCAGAAAACAAGGTCCAATCTTCTCTTCACTCTACTTTCCACTCTTCTGTCTCCTGTTTCCCTCACTCATCCTGATAAATTATGCAGAATATTTTACTTTGATGGGAAACTAATTGCTCCAGTTCAGTGTGTGGATCTTTTATAAACATCTTGATGCAGGAAAATAAGAGAAATTATTGGATGAGTGTTAAAAATGTAATGATGGGTGATAAACTTCAGTTCCCTCAGCTAGAGATGAAGTAAAATAGCTACAGAAATTGCTGTGATAAGTACAAGATACAATATCGGGAAGACAACTCAAAATTAATACCATCGCCATGGCATCTCAGCATTTATCTTCACCACTGTAGATCCGAGGCACCGAGAGCCGCTTTGCCCTGGAGGCACTGTGCAAGTCGACTCTTAGACTTGTCAGCAAAGTGAATTAGGAAATACAGTAATGTTTGGTAATATTGTGTGACTGGAGCTTTTGCAGTTGTGAGGGGTTTTCTATTGTTGAGAGAACCACTAATGATGCTGTTATCTGAGGCTCGAAGCCTGATTAGCTTGACGGATGGAGCAGACACTGGCAGCCTGAACTCCTCTCTCCTGTCACTCTCGCTGTGCTTGTATGTGCATTTTTGTGAGGAGAGAGGAGTGTTGATGAGCTTGTGGGAGAAACTGATACACACACTGACAAAGGCTGACACACACACACACACACACAATCTCTCTCTCTCCACACACACAGAGTCTGATAAGGGAAAATAAGACCTCTCCTCCTCCTACTCTGCCCTCAGTCGAGCTTACACACCAACCCCAAACCACTGCAAAGGAGCCATGGAGCAAAAAATGAGCAGCAACCTCCCTGCCTGACTGTCAGCCCACCAATGTGTAGGAGGAGGAGAAGACATGCCTAATCTTCTTATTATCTCATCCAGCTCTCCCTTTAAAATATTTAGCTATATGTCTCCAGGATAGTGGGAGGGACGCTTTGGTGTGAAACCAGATGGAGAGGAAGGATGTGACAAGAGCTAAACCTCCCTGAATGGGAGCTAAATGTGCGTGCGTGCGTCTGTGTTGGAAAGTATTGTTCCCTCTCAGCAAGTATTGGCAGTCACCAAATATTCACCATATGCAGAGGGTGTTGTTTTCTGTGTCAGCCTTTTCTTGTGGATATTACTGCTGCTCCTTAGAGACTTTCTTCAACCAGAAAAACATTCAGGCTGATGAACAGTATTTATATTTTCCTGGCAAGTGACCTTTTTTGGCCATGTGAGTAATGCCTGTTGTCTGTCAGAAGCAAAAGCAGATGTAGCATGTTTAAGTGTTGCAAAAGCTCTTAGGGAGGAGGTTGGGGTGGATGATTGGAACACCGTGACCTTGACATGGGAGACAGACGTGTTTGCATCCCGTCTCCTACAAACAGTCATTGTCACTGTTTTCTTAACATTGATTGATTTCTTTTAACCTTGAACTTAATCATTTCCGGGATCTTAAAGGCGCTCTGTAGAGATTAGAATCACTAGTAGCGATGAGTGGATCCCCATTTTGCTTCGTGCACACACGTGAGGACGCACAAGAGCAAACTGCTAGCTATCAAACATGGCTGCACCCATGTATGTTTAAATTTTTTTCCAAAATTCTACTTTGCAAATGTTTTATGAGGAAGGAGAGGCACTCAGCATGTTTGTTGCATTATGGATACACACAATGTGTTTTGATGAACCACTGAGTGTCCACTCCACTTCTTCTCTCCACTCCATCACTTTACTCTGCAAGTCCTTGAAGGTTGTCTGGGTGAACAAGAAAATTCCACAGGGTACCTTTAAGTTTCATGTAAACAAAAAGACTTATGTTTACATCCACTGTGTCTCACCAAAACTCAGTTTGTGTATCCTGTACACCTAACAAACATACTAAGGGGACTGCCTTCCTCATTAAACATTTACATGTACATTTTAAAATCTGCATTATTCACATCCATGTCTGCGAGGGAGCTCTTCCTCTTCCCTGCTTTCCTCCTACATTGCTGGGATTTTTTTTTTTGGTACATTACCTCCATCAACTGTCAGTGGTACATGTTGTGTCACCCATGCATAAGATGCAAAGACAATGAGGACCAACTTATCAAAACATTGTTCCATAGGGCTCTTAGTGGTCAAAAACTCCACAGACTACAGCACTGACAAACCTGTTTTGTCTTTAAACTTGGAAGACTTTCCTGCATTTTGACATAAGTACATGTTTTAGTGTGTATCTATACTCTGTATGAATGTGTGAGACAAGCCTTCTGGATAGTGCAGAGCCTCTTTGGTCCCCAGAGTCTTAAACCCTGTCTACCAGCAGACCTCTGTCTAAATTCAACAGCTGTCGCTGCAACCATTCATCCATCCCCTTTTTTTCTTTTCTCGACTCTTGTTCACTCATTTTCTTGCCTTCAGTGGATTGTCTCTCTTGCTATATGATCTTGACCTACCTCTTCTGTTGTTTTTCGATCTTGTTTGTATTTCACTCTTTACGTCTCTACTTGTTGGTGTTTATGCTGATTACATGTCTTCATTTTCATACTCTCATCACTTCTCTTCACTGGTTCATCGCCTCTTTTCTTCAGATATGTTCAGCTCTGTTCTGTTTCTTAGCTATTCTTTGCTGTCCCCACACAATTTCTGTTGATTATTGCAGTTTTTTTAATTGTCTCTCTCACTCCCCCTGTCTGTTTCTTGGTGTCTACCTCTTTCTCCCTCTCAATGCCTGCATCCCACTGCCTCTTTGTCTGCTGGCAGACAGTAGCAGATTGCAGGCTGGACAGGGCATGTGGGTGTTTGACATCGCACACAAAGCTGAGGGCCAGGGACAGTGACTGCATGTACAAGCATAATTGAATGTATTATTTGCACATATGCGCATGAACACACATTCTGTTTCCCACTCCAGCTTTCTACATCAATATGCATGCAAATAATTGGAAAGACATCTGTTAAATTATACAAACAAGTAAGCATATTTATACTGTACATATTCCGAGGGAGGTATGATACAGATAGAGAGCTTACAGAATGTTTAGTACATTTATGCCATTATTATTATGAGGCACAGGAGCAGATTAGAGCTTGAACAGTGTAGCCAGAGAAACAAATGATTGGAAAAGGGCTGTTTTTCATCCAGCTTATATAACTGATTGATTTTATTCACCCTGATGAAGACCATATCATGATTCCTCCCTCTCTCCCTCTCTCTCCTTCTCTGTTATTTAGTATCGTTTACATGTGTGTACTGTGTAGCACTACAAATGGCTCTATTGGGAATAGAGTCAGACTTAATTAGTTGTGATGGGGAGATTGTTTGTACCTTCAGCTGTGATTACAGCACTTGAAAACAAAAACTAAGCAGTTCATTAAGAAATAGAAGGGAAATACACAGGGATGAAGCTGGGATTGTGCCAAACCTCTGTCGCAAATAAATGATTTTATGCAAAGCTAAATCTGTAAAGTGGGAGGTCATTGAGGCACTGTTCCCACTCAGTGTCTTATTCTGCAGTAATGCTGCTTGATTTTCAGCGACGGCTCTTGGGAGTGGCACAAATTGCATTTTTCCTTCCTTAGTGGCAGCTTTTCTTTATAAAATAGGTTAGTATAAAGAAGCACTGAGTGGCAAGATAAAAACTTCTAGATTCTCTTGGCAGACTGAAATAGAAAGTCTTATCTAATCTCAGGATATCAACTCAATATAAAGGTCTCAAAATATTTACTTGTGGAATGGTGTAGAAAAAAAACTTCCTTTTTCTTTTTAATACTCTTTTTCATAATGCAGGTGATTCTACTGCCTCATAGCATCGACTGAGTGAGTGAGCAAGCTACTGTACGAGGCAGCATGTTAAACCATGGAAACACTGCAAGGGATCACACACTGCTGTGTATAACAGTATCTGTATCTCACTTTCATCATACTAAACCGGATGAAAATGCAAGCAAACTGAAATTTCACTGGTTTTATAGGTCCAATAAAACATGTATAAAATACTGGTGAATTTGTAAGATTTGAATTCCATCATTAATCAACACTCCCCATCATTTATTGGTGATCATATAAACAATACAAGCTTTTACTGTGACAGAATTGTACTTCTTGTGCACAAACTGGCAGATAAATGCAAAGTTTAATATTGAATGTGATTTTAAAAGCACCATAATAAACTGCATGTGAAAAGAGAAGAGACATGATAAATTATGAGTTAAACTATAAAAATATCCATCCTTGAAAGCCCTGAACAGAACTTATTATTCAAGCCACTTATAAATGTGTGTGCTTTGGGATTTTGTGTCTAGCTTGTTGTTGAGTGTGCCGTTTAAAAGGTTGAGAAGCAGCGGGGCCCATATGTAATACTTGGAGGTGCAGGGGATTATTGGCATATTTCATCCCAGACTACTGGTGCGAACATAATTATGGTTTAGAACATTCTCCCGGGTTGTATGGCTTTTATGTAAAAGGCAGAAACACATGTACTGGCTGAAATGCCATTTTCTTTATGGTAGATTATGTAACAGCATTGAGCATGGTGACTGGTCAGCGTGTTAACATCAATCACAAATAATAACAAGATGGCGCAGATGTGTAGCATCCTCATGGAGTAACACTCACTTTGTGTTCCCCCCCCCCCATGTCCAGACAGTTTTAATCCGTGGCTTTTTTTTCTTTTATTCCCCTGGGGGATCAGTAAAGTTAGTCTTATCTTAATACACAGCAATAACCATAACGTGTTACCCACATAGGAAGATGACCCTTTTTTCCTTGTAAAAGCAAATCAAGACACGTGGCATTTGTATGGATTAAAGGCATTTCTTATGTAACAAGCTCTCCTACTTTCTATACAATCCTTATGACAGTATGGATAGAATATAAATCTGCTGATCTGTGTGTTCAATATAAATCCTGCCCATAATAAATCCAGATTACACAAGCAACAATAAACCTTTATTGTTAGTCATGAGAAGTCTGCAGATGTTCTGCAGATGTGTTCTGAACATTAATGAGTCATGTTGCTATCGTTAGTGATGGGTCAAGACCCAAAATGAGTCCCATGTTTGGTTTTCCTCACTTTTAATAAATCTCATTTGAACTACACTAAAGTAATTTGACATAATACGTGTTTCGATAATGAAACAATGAAACTAATTGGGCTGTCCTGGTCATTGAGTAGTTTAAGACATATATCTTGTAACCGAGACAATTGTAATATTCACAGTTCATTTCTTTGTAGTTCAAATCTGCCAGCTTGTTCTTCAAAAGTCATGGTTGGAAAAATGGACCTGCTTAATATGGAGCAGGCAGCTGGCCGTCTTAAACATTTTCACAGGACCGATGATGAACATTAGGACATAATTAAGGATTTTCTCTCAGCGCACTGAATACCAACATCAGACTGTCCACAGGGGGAGATATACTTCTTGCCCTGCAGAGATGATTAATCAGTTACTGTGGCAGTTGAACTGAACTGGAAACCTTAACAACTTAAATATTGTTACATTGAACCTTACTCTAAATGGTCTTAATCCCTTTCATCCTGCTTTTTCATTTAATTATTTTTTATAGTTTTTCTCTTTCCTCCTACCCTTCCTTTTGAATTGCATGGCAGCTTTAGTTTGTAATGTCTTCTGTGTTAATTGTGTATAAAAAAAAGGAACAAAAATTTTATTATCAAAAGGCAAAAATACTGTATGTTTGGTCAGTTCTCTACAGTGTTTTTGCTCCTCACCGTGGATTTCTGCAGGGTGTTGTGGGTGGACACACTGCTACTGTCAACTGTCAGCATATATATATAAGCATGCATTCTCCCACATACTGCATAACATACTGTACTGTACATAAAATTAGACGTGTTAACAGTCCAGCAGGTTTTATTAGCAAGGCTAGACTGAACTCAGTGATTATCTTCATAAGCTGAACTTGTCTGATAGAGGACGAGTCTGTCTGACTGAGTGGTTCACTAGATATCCAGCTATTAACTGGCTTCTCAGCTGGATTATGCTAGCTGACTAATTAAATGGTTGAGTGGAAATTCAAGCTTGCATGATAAATATTTCTGGTTGTGATTGATTCATTGGCTGGTTTGCTGGCTGGCAGCCTGTTTAAATGACATGCAGACTTGCTTCAGTCAGAAAAACACACTCATTGTTGTTTCTTTTCCTGTCGCTTCTTGTGTGTTTTTTTTCTCTCTCTTTCTTACATGTAGCCATTGGTTTCAGATTATCTACTTTTCTTCTATTTTGCCTGCATTTCCACTCCTGTGCTCTACTTCTCCACTCCACTTCTTCTCTCCACTCCATCACTTCACTCTTAAAGTCCTTGAACGCCGTCTCTAATGGCTTCACCTCAGATGTGATCTCTCTCTCTGCCTCTCTCTTAGGGTCATACTGCCATTTGCCCAAGGCTCCAAGCTAGACTGTGCTCATTCAAAACACCCACTGCTCTCTCAATAGCACAAAACACACACAAAATAAAATTAGACACACACACACACTCACAGGCACGGGACGCGCACCATTCAAAGGAGACAGATGGGCCTCTTAATGTGATATATGTGCTGCTATTCAGGTCGCATACACACAGATGGACACACTGTCCATAAATCATGTTCACTTTGTGTAAAGGAAATATTGATGTGGCATTTTTTTATAGCGGCAATATGGCTTTACATAATGTTTTAGTGATGAACATGATGTGTGAAGTCTTCGTCTCTCTCTCTCTCTCTGTCTCTCTCACACACTCACACACACACACACACACGCACACACTTGTGCTCTGCTTCACAAATTTCCCAGGGCAGATTTTACAGCAGGTCACAGGGGAGGATGAAGTGTTGACAATAATCCAAAGTACTCTCTAAACTGTCAGTGCTTTGTAGCTGACTGCGTTTTTGTTGGCCTTCACAGGGGAGGACCTACGTGTTTGACCAGGTGTTCCCCACCAACACCACCCAGGAACAGGTCTACAACACCTGTGCCAAGCAGATTGTCAAAGGTGAGTCATGTACACGATTTCCTTTCTCGTGATCAAAATACTTGAGAAAAGCTAAGCAAGAAAGTCGATACACCTTGAATCAGAATATCTCTGGATTATTTGTATCAGATTTTTCAGTTTTCACTCCGTTTAACGACTGCATGAATAAGCAGCTCCTTACAAGCAGTGAGAAAAAAAAAAACAATTTCCATGACACGATGTAGTCACACAACCTACAGGTATGAGCATCAAGATTCGCAGAATAACAAAATGCATGCCTATCACAGCATGGTGGGACTGGCATATCCAGAAGGCCCAAGATCAAACGAAACTAACACCCTAGAGAGTAGAATTTTCTTTCCTTCACTTTTCCCTCCATCTGCATCTCTCTATATCTGCCTGCCTCTTTCTTTCACCCTTCAGCGTCTCATTTTTTTGTGCCACCTTCAAAGCAAGTGTGGAACTCCATTGAACTAGTTCTTGATGGAGCGAGAAAAAGAGATTGATTTGTCAGGAGAGATTACTTGCAGTGTGTGAGATTACCATGTAGGCTGTGGAAGGAAGAAATAAAGCAGCAAGACGAATCACAACGCGGGGTTGGAAAAACTCAAGGTTAGGGGTTTTAGCAAAACAAAGGAATGAGATGAAAAGTGAGATTCGAAATGTGTCGGGAGAAAAGAGTAGCAGAGAGGGCGAGCAAGGCCAGAGAGGGCTGTTATGGTCTGCAGTAAAGAGACAAGTATGCGTTTTTACACTTGGTCTGTTTCTTTCATTTTTTTGCTTCTTTCTTTGCCCTTTTCACTGTCTTTCTCTCATACTCACACTGTCCTCCCCCTGTATCTCTTTCCGCCTATATTCCCTTCAGCAGTGGTCTCTGTTGTCTAGCGATCTTGTCTCTTGCTGTCTTTATTCCATTTGCTCGAAACACATTCTTTATTCATTCTGTCTCACTGTGACCAGTGTGAAGGCAGAGGAAGAAATGTTGCTCAACCCAGAGTAAAAGCAACACAAGAGGCTGTGCAGATGAGGAGTGGTGCAGCTGCATGGTTTTAGGTGTTAGCCATTCTGATTAGTCTGTGGTCAGCTAACCTGTGACAGCCAGTCTCTCAGGGTGATATGTTTTTCTTTATCCATGTTTGACTTTTACCACAAGGGGGTTTATTAGACTGTGTCAGCGATATGACATTTGGCGCTGTGATGCTTTATAACCTCAACTTACGAGGAGTTGTTGTTTTCACTGTGGCTCCTACCAGATGAATGGAGAGTATAATATATTTGTGCTCGCTTGATAGTTCGCTGAGGGTCTCCTGGTGACTCTAACACTCAAGGAAGATGTTGTTTATAGTGTGCAGCCACAGAGGTCGTTCAGTGCCTAACCAAGCTTAAATACCACAAACTTCTCGCTGCACAAGAGCTTTATGAGGCACAGCCTGATGTGTCTTTGGAGCAAAGGTCAGAAATAATGGTCTTTGTCTGGGTGCTATTGTTTATGTCTGACTGAAATCTGTAATTCTGTCTGACACTGCCAGTAAGACTTAATAATAACAATAATATATTTAATTTGTACTGCCCTTTTCGCTAATAGTGAAACTCAAAGTGCTTTGTGCAATGTCACTCTTCATTTTCATAGTTTTCTTTTTTCTTTCTTTCTTTCTTTCTTTCTTTCTTTCTTTCTTTCTTTCTTTCTTTCTTTCTTTCTTTCTTTCTTTCTTTCTTTCTTTCTTTCTTTCTTTCTTCTCAATTTAGATGTACTTGGTGGATACAATGGAACTATCTTTGCCTATGGGCAGACTTCCTCTGGAAAGACACATACCATGGAGGTACAGTAATGATAAATCATTCAAAAGGTAGACCTCTTGCTCTGGCACGCACTAGCATGCACATTTTTTTTTTTAAATAGCATATCTCTTCCTCTACTCTCCCTGACAGTACATCTCCTTCCATCACTGTCATTACGCTCTATCGTTCTTTCCCAGCCTTCAGTGAGAACTAACCTCCTTTACAACTCTCTCCGGGAAACAACTCTGTTCCTTTTCAAGTCAAAAGCCTCTCTGCTCTCCTGTCTTTTACTATTCTCTCTACTTAATTCCTCCCAAGGTCTGCATTTATCCTCCCTCCTCTTCACTCACATGTTCTTGTCTCGTCTTTTTCCTCCTGAAGGGGAACCTTCATGATCCCCAGGGAATGGGCATCATTCCCCGGATTGCCGAGGACATATTTGAACACATATTTGCAATGGATGAGAACCTAGAATTCCATATAAAGGTTGGTGTAGATTTCCATGTGTGTCTACTCATGTGTGCAATTGTGACAGTCTATGGGTCTGCTCTGTCAGACACACACATACACATACATACTCAGTTTTGCTTGAACACTATGATACATTCAGTGGGAATTCAGCTGGAACCTCTGATGTAATCCTCACATGGACGGGCTGAGTGGAATCATCCGAGCATCAATAAATCATGATATATAAACCAATGGTAATCCAATATTTTTTGTGCTTTTTCCCTTTTACACCATTGCCTTTTAATGGAGGACCTCACCAGTCTCACAGGGGGATAGATAACTACAATATCATTTTGCGTATCTGTACAATAAGCAGCCCTTACATCCTTTCTTAATCTGTATCATTTCCTTTTTTCTATCTATATGCCATTATTGCAAAGATAAGCTGCCACATGCTTTTTGTTTTGCTGCAGGTATCCTACTTTGAGATCTACATGGATAAAATTCGGGACCTGCTGGATGGTGTGTTTTTACACTGAGACTGTGAAACACAATTTATATTTTTTAATACCCTACACTTTTCTAGTAGTACACAGTTGCAAATTCAAAACCTCATAGCTACACCTAGGTGCATAAGGATAAACTGTTAAAGTGTGATGATTGTGAATTATGGTAACAGTATAAAAACTCAAGAAGTTCTGATTTAGGAAGTGAAATTGAAAAGGTAAACAACTGCTATATCTATCTCTATATTTTTGCTTATCTCTTTTACACAAGAAAGCTTGATTGTTTGGTGCACCACACACACAGAAGTACCACACTGCAGTACATGCTGTAGTAGCTCCAGAGATATAACCAGTGTAAAATGATGGAGAGGCCTGGACAGAGAGCTACTACGGGCAGTATCCTTGTGGTTATACCCTTAATGGAGCTAGAGACAGTGGTGAAAGCCCCCATTTGTATGCAAGGGAGTCCACAGCAGCTGAGGAACATTTCAGCTTTGAACAAAAACATATTCGACAACAAGCAAGATGAATCGAGGCAGAACAGAGAACAACACCCTGTGGAGGTATCTGCAAAGAGGAAAAGGGACTGTAGGGTGATAAAACACACAAACACAGATGCGCACACAAAAACACCCAGTCTCCAAGGAAAAAGCAGCCACCACAATCCAGAGAAATTTAATTATCATTGATATGGGACTTTCAAATGTGAAATTACTAATTCAGGAATTTAGGCAAATCAGTGGCTTTAGCAGAAATTTTGTTTTTTTGACATTGGCAGACGCATCTGCTCAACCTCTCAATGACTTTGGGAAAAAAAATCAGTTCCATTAAAACCATTCTTTACTAGAACGTCATATATTTTTCCACATTGTATTAGTAGAGTCTGACTCACAGATGTATAGGGGCCATAGTCAGGTCTGATTATAGTTGTGCTGCAAGGAAAAACACATTCACATGTAGAAGCTCATATGCACAATGCTTTGGGTAATGCAGTGACCTCTGTTCCTATTTTCCCTCACCCTAGTAACAAAAACCAACCTGTCAGTGCATGAAGACAAACACAGAGTTCCCTATGTAAAGGTGAGTTATCCAACAGATTACCATGATTTAGTTGGGGACTAGATGTTAATTTTATTCGCTTTATTATGTAGATGTAGTTTATGTTATGGGTATTACAGTAAAGTAAAGTAAATCGCCACCTTTTCTCATATCTGTACATCTGTTGTTATGTATGGGCAGAAATAAATGTGTATTCATGTGTTAAAATGTGCATGTGTCTTTCTTTCACTAAGGGCTGTACTGAGCGCTTTGTCACAAGTCCTGATGAAGTGATGGATGTGATAGATGAAGGGAAGGCCAACCGTCACGTTGCTGTCACCAGTGAGTCACACTGTTGATCTTCCTGTTGTTGTGATTCTCACATTGTCAGTGGGTTCATGTTAGATTTTTTTATATAATTAAAAGATAATGATATTAAGGTGCAATGGTGAGAAATGCATGATGAGGTGCAAATTGAACATCTCGCTTAACAACTCTCTGTCAAAGGGAAATAATGAAATGACATTTTCTGAAAGGAATTTGACTCCACTCCTTTCCTCTCCTCATTTTGCTCTTTAGACATGAATGAACACAGTTCCCGCAGTCACAGCATCTTCCTGTTAAACATCAAACAGGAAAATGTGGAGACAGAGCAGAAGTTGAGTGGGAAGCTGTACCTTGTCGACCTAGCAGGTAGTGAGAAGGTAGGACAAATGTGCAGTTTTCTCTGAAACATTAAAACTAGGGCTTTACAGTGCTATAAACTCACCAGATTCACTGTCAGCAGGATTTTTTAAACTCTGGGACCCAGAAGTCTTTTCTCAGAATTGGTCTTGGTTGGTGCAGACATTAAAGACGCAGACAAACAATGTATTAAAGCTTTGAACTTCACCCTTAAAGCCTTTTAAAGCACTCAGTTTAGGGCACTGCAGTTGGTTGATTAAGAATTACAGAATTTTTCTCAGACACAAAGGACAGATTTTTATTTTGAGGGGTTGGAGTTGTCTCTTGGTGATGCAATATCAGTGTTAGTCTTTGCTCATTTTTAGGAATCCTATCAGTGGAACTGATTGGATTCCTAAAAGAAAATAATTTTCTGCGAAATAATAACCCCTCGAAAATTCTTTTTGCCAGTTCAGATAAGCGCTAAAAGAAAAAACAAAACAGGTCAAACTGAGGATAGCTAAAAACAACTAATTGTTCCCCTGGCCTTGGCCTTGTAGGTGAAATCTGACTCAGATATCAGAAGCCTGCCTCATCACACCATCTATTAAACAGTATATCTCCAGGACATTGGTCATATTCCAGAAAGCAAACAGAAAATACATTACATACAAAAGTGAACATGGCCCTCAGCTCCTAAACGTAATTTACTGTTTGATAATATTGATGTGAAATATAGAATAGTGTGTGCTTAGAGTAGTGGATGGCCATATAGATGCTGATGGCTGTAGTTCTTAGCTAATAAATGCTGATGCTGCATTTGTAAGTTATCTTAGGGGGTGAAAGAGGAAATGGTTCTGCTCAACAGCCTCTTAGACTTTGATATAAAATATCATTGACTGAACAGGAAGCTGGTGCATGTTCCACAGAAGGCTTTGACTTGCTATCATCTATAATTAAGATCCTCATTATATCGCTGTAAATAATTGTGTCCCATGACAGTTATGACATAATATGTTGTGCCTTTCCAATTAAGGTTCAATGTCTTGCAGAAATCTTCTCAAATGTTGGCTG
Source organism: Euthynnus affinis (assembly GCA_029490765.1). Taxonomy (NCBI): domain Eukaryota; kingdom Metazoa; phylum Chordata; class Actinopteri; order Scombriformes; family Scombridae; genus Euthynnus; species Euthynnus affinis. Next base: position 21,907,623 of record CM055840.1, on the reverse strand, counting down.
ACTCTCAGTTTTTCCTGTCTGTTTTTAAATAATCATAATACAACACAATACTCCAATTTTCTTATTATTTTGTTGCAAGTTTCCTGAAAAGAACTATGTCATTTGGTACTCATTATTGGGGAAATAGAGACTTGAAAGATCAGCTCTATTTAAACCCAAATAAATATCATTCATTATTCATTTATTATTAGAGACTTAATTCTCCACATATGTTGAAGTATTCTGCATATATGTTGTATGGTCAGCTGACTAGCTGTAATCATTAATTGATAGTATACCAATCGCACAGTCTCATTGTCCTTATAGTAAGTACCAAACTACATGGTAATTTCCAGGAAACTTCCATGACTTTACTGTTACATGTTATTCCTTTCAACATAGGAAACCATAAGACCCATAAAATAAAGCATTGCTTTGCATATGGTTTCCTCGATTACATTTTTATGTTATCATGATTTTTTTTTACAAACTAATTCCTCCAATGTGTTCATATCTATGTCAGGTCAGTAAGACAGGTGCAGAGGGAGCCGTGCTGGATGAGGCCAAGAACATCAACAAGTCTCTATCGGCCCTAGGGAATGTCATCTCAGCACTGGCCGAAGGAACGGTATGATGGAGAAATCTCTTCAGTCTTTCTTATCTATTAAGACAATTGGACCCTAACCTTAAAGGAAAAGTTCAACATTTTGGGAAATATGTTTGTTTGCTTTGTTGCCAAGACGACCTTTATCTATTGAATTTCCAAACAAATAACAAGTATAAAACAGAACAATTTTAAGAAATTAGAATTTTTACATTTTGGTATTTGTACAGATTAAACAACTGAGATAAAACATGTTAATTATTGAGCTTTACAGGACCTGGTAGGAAGATTGTTTTCCCCCTTTGGGTAGAGCCTGGATAGTTGTTTCTCCCTAATTTTAGGCTTCATGCTAATCTAAGTTAGCCAGTTAGCTGGCTAACTTAGCTGGCTAGCTTCATAAGTGAATACGAATATTTACAAAAATGTCTTTTCCTTTAAGCAATTGTTTTAAAAAACAATGGCACTAGTCATAAAAACAACCTTGTCATTGAACATAATGTGGGGACAAAGCGTGTTAGCTTATTTCTTCCCATCCATACTTATCTGCAGTGCGAGTACAGCTGGTAACATATTTCCATTCTTCACCAAATCCAACCAGCATTTTCACCCACTCCACCCTTTCTATGCACTCTGTAGTCCTTTCAAGCTCCATCACTATAATTACAACATCCACCATCTCTTGCATTATAACTCTTAATACTTAGGGAATTGCTCAGAAAACTGATGGAAAGGCTCACAGAATTTAATTGCAGCTTATCTAGCAAAGTTGCACTCACTTTCGGTTGCAAAAATATCCCTAAACTCTTTGACACCCTGTCAGAATCAGAATGCTATCTATCACTTCTGTTATCCCATCGCATCTCTGTCTGTGGCTCAGCCTTTTTGCCAGTTGGAATGGACCCACCTTCTTTTCTGACAACCAACTGACTCACCTATATCCATGTGTACACCGATGCTGCTCTTTCTACTGGTTTTAGGGGTTTCTACAACAAAAGATGATTTGCAACAGAATAGACCCTGGAGCTTGCAAATGAATGCTAGGTCGCTTCTTCCACTGTCTTCAAAACCTACCCTTTAATGGCTGCTGCTATTCTCCATCCTTATATACTCAGACAACCTTACAGTTATAGACATAATCAACAAAGGATTCTCCAGCTCCCCATCCATCATGCTTTTCATGTGCCACCTAATTTGGCACTCCGTTACACACCAATATGTTCTCCACACATCTCATGTTTGTGGTCACTCCAACCCCATTGTTGACTCTCATTCGACTTGTAAATCCTGCCCTAATACCCCTGATAGTCAACTCTCAGAACTCTATCATGAACAGTCTATCACCCTCAACCGTCTTATCCTACTGGACAGCTTGGAAAAGTTTCCATTACTTTCATGACCAGTATAACATAACCTTCCCATCATTCAATCTTGTCACTCTGACTTGTGTCATTACCCACGCCCTTTCCATGATGGCTATTAAAACACAAACAATCAAAGTTTAGCTTAGCGGCATCAGCTTCTTCTTCAAACTCATTACCGGCAGTCCGAGCTTGGTTTCCAGCCATCCTCAGATAAATTCAAGACCCACCTTCCTCTTACTGCTGACTTGCTATCAGTCGGCATCCACACCATCTGTTCTGGATACGGCACTCCTCACATTGCTTGAACTCTATAAGCCATATTCTTGCTTGCTTGTTTTGGTTTCCTCAGATGCTCCGAATTCACTGCTTCAACCGCTCACTTCAACCCATGCTGCCACACTTGCATTTTAAATTTGTCTTATTTCTCAGATGACACTATGGTATTCTACTTAAAGCGAGCTAAAACCAATCAATCTGGTCAGCCCACACCTGTCTTTTACTTTAAAGTCCAATCACCGCTAAATCCTTTCAAGACCCTTGTAAACTACTTCCTGTTCCGGAAATCTCAAAGCATAACATCGACAGATCCTCTTTTCATTTCTGAACCCGATTCTGGTTCCACCATCATTTCTACCCTGTACTCTCTTCTTCTGGCATTTCTCTCGTCCATTACTCCCGACACTCCTTCAGGATTGGAGCCGCTACTTCAGCCTTCTGCAAGGGCATCCAAGAACACTTTATATAACTCCCAAATGTATCATCTTTACATCCGTTCAGATCTTAAAGATCTCAGATCCACTCAATCTTGTCTTTAGTAACTGGAGGTTTTTGGAGTCTGTAGTTACCTGGGTGCACAACAAGCTTGCTAGTGAATTGAAGCATATCTAGTGAAGTTTCAGGAGCAGGACCACACTTCATTCCTAAAAACACCCACCTAACCCTCTCCTCCTCTTTCAGTCTGGTATTCTGCGCCCCTCCCGTGACCCTTCTCTCTTCCTGTTTCATCCTCTACTTCCTCCCCTTCATAAGGTCCTGAGGGGGTCTATCATCACCAGGGTACTATGGCGGGTTCCCTACAAAGCTTCCCCACAACAGAGTCAGGAAACGGAAGAACTACGCACATCAATCGTTTTTCTTCAATAAATCATTAAATGTATCTTGTTGATGATGTGATCCTTGCAAGTGAAATGCCTCACAAATCTTTCATACATCTACTGATATTTATTCTTTATTCATCAAGCAAGGACACAGCATTTTTTGAAGGCACTCCAAAGGTTATAAAGTAATACTGTGCCTGATGCAGCAGAGAAGGAGAAATCCCCTCTTCCTTTTTCCTGTGTTGATGCTCACAGCACATATTTGAAGTTTTTTACTGAAAGGCATGTACATGGTGGTGCAGCAATTTAAAATATCTTCCGTAGTCTTTTAATCCTCTTCTCTGCTCTCTTTTTTTCTCATTATCTTTGATTCCGTCTCTTCCTTCCTTTCGTTGTCTCTCTGTAGAAATCCCATGTGCCATACCGTGACAGCAAAATGACTCGCATCTTACAGGACTCGCTGGGGGGGAACTGTCGCACTACCATGTTCATCTGTTGCTCCCCCTCCAGTTACAACGATGCAGAGACCAAATCCACCTTGATGTTTGGCCAAAGGTAAAACACTTCCATGCTAAGTAGCCTGCACTGTGCAGCAGCACAACACACAACACTGTCTCGCTCAGCTGCAGCTGTTGGGAAGTTTTTCTGCTGAAATTTGTGCAGCTCACATATGCAGTTCACATATTGCTGCCTCCAAGTTTGGAGGCAATATGTGAAGACACACGCACTGCTTTAGAGGCTGGGTTTGTGTTGGAATTTGGTTTGTGATCATGCTGGGATAGCTTAAAGAAGGTCTTTTATAATTTTAAGCTGTACTCATACAAGCAGACATTTGGTTTGCTTACCAGCTTTTCCACTCCTATTTCTCAGTGTTAACCCAAAAAAAAACCACACAGATGGAAAGAAAGATCCTTGAAAAAAGCCTCACGCATCTCCAACCATTTTCTTTTACCAATGAATTCCGTGACTAGAGACTAACTTGAGAGTGTCGGTTGAAATAAATAATGTATGACTAAGCAAAGGCAGTGACAAAATCCACAAAAGATATTTGAATTTTACTGAACAGAATATGTGGTCTCTTATCTGTCTCCGTCAGCCACAGTAGCTGTAGAGCACCATGACTAATCTCTTATTGAAGATCGATATGGCAAGAAAAATACAATGACACTGATAATAATGATGATGTGCCAGTGAAACATCTACAAATGTATATGCTTGTGGGGATTCTACAACATTTAAAGGAGGCTATTGAAACTCAGTGTTTAGGTCAAGGGTAAATCTTTTGGTTTGGTTTTGATTAATGTTTTGGGCACATATAGTAAATAATTATGCCATTTTCAATTTGTTAAACATGAACTTCTTCCCCCTGATGATTGATTATCAGTATTTTGGTGTCCAATTAAAGTGTTATCTAAACTCTGATGTGATGAGACAACTTAAGATGGGGCTGTTTGTCTGGTTAAAGTTGTGGAGTAAATGAAGGAACACTGTTTTCTCACTTGAGTGTGAAATTAAGTGATAGTTACTGATGTGGAATTTACAGCCAGAGCTCAGCACTGTGGCAGCAGCATCATCATTTGCGTCATAAAGGAGCAATATTTTATAATCACATGTATACTGTTTCTGCTTATGAATTACATGATTTCTGTATTTTGATTTGAATATGTTTAAGAGGTCTTTTTACATTCTGAGTTCTTGCCTCTGTACAATACACTTCCTTCTTCCTACATGCATCAAGTTGGCAGAAACCCAATTTGCATACCAATTAATGAGATGCAAGCCCATTTTCATTGAACAGCCAGGGCTGAAATACCCTTGTTGACAGTTCCTCTATTCCCTGCCACTCTCTCACACTTTTTTCCCCTCTTTTCTATAAGTCCTTTGCTCCTAACTCTACTGCATCGTTCTCTCCTACCTTCTCTGTTCCCTTCTATCTCTCTTGTTCCTGTTCTTCGTCTGTTTCTTACTGCATCTCTCCAATTAGAGCCAAGACCATTAGAAATACTGTATCAGTAAACCTGGAGCTCACAGCGGAGCAGTGGAAGAAGAAGTATGAAAAGGAAAAGGAGAAGAACAGGTCAATGAAGGAGACGATTCAGAGACTCGAGGCTGAGCTGAACCGCTGGAAGAATGGTAATACTTAATACTACACTGATATCACACTGGCGGCTCACAAAAACACTGAATATCTTAAAGTCATCTTGGCATTATCTGTACCTTTTGTGTTTAATGTCAGAATCATAATAAGTGGATATTTTTAGCCACCCTAGAAACATGGATTTAGGGCTGGAAATGCTGATCATGCTGTTCATCCACCACTTTGGTCCTGACTGCAATATCTTAACAATTATCAGATAGATTGTTATGAAATTTTGTACAACATTCATGAACCCCAGATAATGTATCCTAATGACGATGATTGATGATTCCCTGACTTTTCATCTGGCACCACCACAAGGTTCACATTTGTAGTTTTGAGTGAAATGTCAAGCATTCATATAATAATAATAATAAAACAAGAGAAAATAAATATGGCAATGACAAATAAATACAACAGCGCAGATTAATATAAATTAAAACAAATTAGTATAAATAGATTTATTAAAATATATGAAATAAAAAGTTATTTAGGAGATAAAGCACAAGATAAAAATGGGTTAGCTAAAATTAAAGTACTGTATGTTTTAAGTTCTTTTTAAAAAATGTCCACAGAGCTTGCCTGTTTGATATACATGGGCAGGGCGTTCCACAGTTTTGGTGCATAATACATAAAAGCAGCTACCCTACTTTTATTGTGGAGTGCTTTGGGCACTGGGATCAAAAGACAAGCTCTGGGGGATCTTAGTGCTTGTTGTGGTTGATAAGATATTAAAAAGTCAGAGATGTATGAAGGCGCCATGCCATCAGAGCTTTGTAGGTAATTAAAAGAACCTTAAAATTGATTCTAAAAGAAATGGAGCCAGTGCAGTTCAGCTAAAACATGAGTGATGTGCTCTCTCTCTCTTCTTGGTCTGAATTAAATGTCTCGTGGCAGAATTCTGTATGAGTTCCAATTTCTTAATAGACTTTTTTTGGGAGACAAGTAAAAAGTACATTGCAGTAGTCTAACCTACTAGTGATAAAACATGAATTAGTTTCTCGTGTTGTGTTTAAAGTTTTCACTAATCCATTGATTAATGGAGGCCAAACAGGCAGTCATGGTGCAAAGGCTGTCTAGGTTTGTTGGCTCAATAGAAATGTATAGTTGGGTATCATCTGTGTAGGTATGGAAATTAACATTATGTTGACTAAAAACCATTTTTCTAAGTACGTTGATCATGAAGGGTAGGTTAGATACAGGTAATTACTAAGGATAGTGTTATCTAAATTAGATTTTTTAAGTAGAGGTTTCACTATAATAGTCTTAAAGACAGTAGGAAATACACCTGTTTCCAATGAAGTATTAATTTTCTCAAGAATAGATGGAGCCAATCTATCATATATGTCCTTGAGAAATTTACTAGGGACTAGATCCAGAACATATGTGAATGAGCCTGTCTGAGTTACAATTTTCTGAGTTCAGGTTGTGTAATATTGCTAAAATATCTCAATTTCAGGGAGCTTCATGATGCTCAGATGATGTATCCTAATGATGATGATTGATGACTCCCTGACTTTTCATCTAGCACCACCACAACGTTCACATTTGTAGTTTTAAGTGAAATGTTAGACTATTGGATGGATTTCCATGAAATTTTGGTAACACATTCATGTTTCCCTCAGGATAATAACTTTTCATGTACACCATCACCAGGTTAAAAGTTTGATTTGTCCAAAATAAAATATTTGCAAAACTAATAACATCCCCATCAATCACTAAACATGAAACTTTACCCGAAATTTACCATGCTTCAGCTATTAGCTCAAAGCACTGCTATGCCTCAGCACAGCCTCACGGAGCGGCTAGCATGGCAATAAATGAAACAAAAGAAAAGAAAAGTAATCCAAGTTTTTAAAAAGTGATTGTAAACCAGGATCCTCTATGATGTTTGGTGAAAGAGATCAGTTGCCTACTAAATGGTAAAAAATTTGAAGTGTGGTATTTTTAGTTAAGAAGCTCTGCTGGAAACCACTGATAGTGAAGTCCAGAGAACAGCCTCTACATTCTCCTCTGCAGGAGCATGTCCCTGCTTAAGTCCCTATTCATGCACAGTACGGTGCTCACTAACAGGACTGAAAGTTTGTCAGCCTGCAGACATTACTTCTCAGTCCATGTAAGTGCAGATTTAACCTCATTTGATTTCATCTGAATAGATGCCAGTAGAGATATGGTAAGAGAGCAGACTTTCTGGACTTGTGCCCAAAACACTTCAAAATCCCTTTGTGGCTATTCCTAATACATATTATTCAGGCTTTTACACTTTGTATAATTGGATTCCCTTCACAATGTGCTGGAGGCAAGAAAAGTTGGAGACTTTATGTTTTATGAATCCTTATGTATTAGTTATCCTCACAGAGACAAAGGCTAATCACATCTACAGAGAAGTCAGAACTTACACTGGTCTTCTCCCATGTCACCACAGACACACATACACACACACGTTAAGTCAAGTCGGTTTTATTTATACAGCTCCAAATCACAACAGAAGTTATCTCAGGGCACTTTTCACATAGAGCATGTCTAAGCCATACTCTTTAATTTACAGTGACTCGTAATTACACACACACACACATGCACGCACACACACTCCTGCTGGACTTCAGTCAGTTCAAATGTCAAAGCTCTCAAGGGTGGTGATCGGATGACATTCAAGCCGTGTAATGAATACTGTTTGATGTTTTTGCTGAAGATCATTTCCTCAGCGCTTGACCTGAATTTTAAAAACATTGTAACACATCATTATTGAACACCAATCAGTGAAAATTATTCTTTTTGTTGCTTCATCCCACTGAGTTTCTCTCATTCTCCTTCACACAACCACACACACACACACACACACACACACACACACACAATGCCTCCCTGGAGTCTCTTCCTTTCTGTCTCTCTCAGAATTTAGTACTTTCAAACAATGTCATTGAACCCCATCCCCCCACACACTGCTCCCTATATTGTTGCCCACCTCAGGCCAGGCACTCCCTGAGACGAATGCTGTTGACCTCCATATTGTACCATGTTACCCGAGTCCTTAATCAAAGATGGCCCAGAGACAGGAACAGCTGTCTCATACAATAAATTCTCATCACATCTCTATCTAGTGGGGATCTCTTATGTACAACAGAGAGCCATGCAGGTTTTTGCTACATTTGACCTGGCAGCTGCTTTTATTGATTAACACAATTTCAACTAGACTGGAGGAACTAATCAGTGAAAGGTATCACTTAAGTGTATTGTCTTAAGTATTGATTATTTTGATCTTGTCTTTAAGAAGCAAAGCACTCAGTTTCCAAATTGATCTGCTTTCCAGCTACATTATGTCAGTTAAATCGGTGCTGTGAATCACTGGATGAGTCTTCAGAAAACGTTGAATGAAAGCTTATAAAATGGTTCAGTATTAACACAAAGAAAAGAAAGGAGGGTAGCTGTTGAATGCAGAGAAGTGAGAGAACTGTATATGCTGAATATGCGCACAAGAACAAGCATTTAATAGCATGAAGAACACAGGAAAAGACTTGGACTGGCAGCTACGCTTCGCTTGTCTATCCTCCTCAGGCGGTGTTAAGAGCTTTATGCTGACGTGTCTCCCGGAAAACGGAAAAAGCAAGTGATAAATATGTAATATAGTTACATAATAACATATAAACAATTTACATTATTTTTAAGGATACTAATACTGACTTTCTCACTTCATGGCTGGTTTTCTGGTGATGATTATTGGATTATTCAGTTGACTGCTTGCAGATTACTATGTTTCCTAACAAATAGTAAATATAGTAAATAATAGTAAATTATTTTTGTGCTAAATATGTCATTATGTAAGAGAATCACATACTTTTCCCCAAAAGTTTAAGCATCCCACTATTGTGTTTTAGTGTTATAATGTATTTATGACTTAATTTCCTGCCTTTTCCCTATTTCTGTATACACATCAGCATGAATCTCTCAATGCTTGAAATGCATTGCATCAGAGTAGCTGCCAGTCCAAGCCCCTTTCTGTGTTCTTCCTGCCATTATGTGTCTGTATTTGTTAACATACTTAGCATTCTGACTTTACTGCATTCAACGCCTCCTCTCCTTTTATATTTGTGAAATACTGGACGAGTATCAGCAAAAGCCAGACACAAGACAGCTGACATTTTAATGTCTAATAGGTATGGTATTTTGCACTGCTGCAGGGTCTGATTGCATATAAATTATCTATAACACTGAAATATCTCAAACCTGATATTGAAATGTATTCAGAAGTAAGGAAAGGACTTTGCTGAAGATTAACACACTAATCCCTATTTAATGCATGAATCCAAAGGAGAGAGTGTGCTAGAGATAAGAGCGACAGATTTACTAAAAATCAAATATTATGCCCCTTATCTGTAGGTGAGGCTGTTGTTGTGTTAGAGCAGCTAAGAGAGGGATCGGAGGGCGTCCCCCTGGTGCCTCCTGAATCTGAGGAGCCGACTCACGACATCTGCAGCCCCTGCACCCCCTGCACTCCCTGCAGCCCCTGCTCTGTTGCCTCCTCTATTGTTGTGCACATTTCTGAGGAGGAGCGTCAGAAGTATGAGGAGGAGATCCGCAAGCTTTACAAACAGCTGGATGATAAGGTGATGGATGACGCATGAGGACCGTTTGTGTGCATGAATGTAGAGCTGATTACATACCATGGCTGAGACTTTTTTAATAGTATGCACACATGAATATAAAGAGTGTATCATACATGTTTTATTCATGTTAATGAATTCAGGATCAGACACATAGTAGTGACTAATTTAACAACTCTTAGGAATCAATGCCATTGGGGAAATAGTAATGTTCTACATTGAGAAGCATTAAAGCTTTAATTTATTTAACACATCATCCTGGTATGTGTTTGCTGGTCCACAGTGCTGTAATGTATCATTTAAACACTTATCAACAGATATACAGTAACATGAATTTTACAGAGCCAGTTTCAAAGCAGTGGCACATTAGTTTTACAAAGCATCTGAGAAAAATAGTCTTTTTTTCCAGAAATCTATAACCATTTTGACAATTTTTCACATGCAGGCATATCCAGGTGAGTGGTTGCACATAGAGGACAATCCATGGGGATGCATAAATTTAATGTTTTCTCTATTTCTGTGGTACAGCTGCTGACTTGATGCAGGATATTCTATATTACATATTAAGTGAATTTATAGATAGGACATAGCTGTGGCATTTTTATATTACATTCAGTGTTTCTGGTTGCAGGCAATTGAGCACTGAGAGATTTAGCTTTCTCTATTTTGATATGCATGATTAGTTGAGCGCAGACAAACAAATAAATGCCTTTTGTATGATAATTTGGCAAATCTTAATTAATATATGCTTGTTTTTGATAGTTATACTGTTTTAATGCTTTTCATAAATAGCATTTAAACTGCTGCATATCAGCTCTGAATGTGTATATCACTTACAGTTGGGTACAAGCTGAAGATTAAGTTTAGACTGGACAATGTCAGATGTCAAAGAATGGATATCTATTATATGATGTTCAATGTGCATGGCACATAAAACTGTAAATGAATGAATATATCTGAATATGAATATATCTCTTCGATATCTCTCTTCACCACTGAAGGATGACGAGATCAACCACCAGAGCCAGATGGTGGAGAAGCTGAAGGAGCAGATGCTCGACCAAGAGGAGGTAAAAGACCTCAGTTTTATATCCTTTCATCAGCTTGGTTAAATGGCCCACAGTAGGCGACAGCGCCTGTGAATGTAGCAATCACAGTCACGCTTTGAATAAAACTCTGCCGTGAGAGGTTTATTATCCTGTCCTTGAGATGAATAAAGAAAAAAATTCTTTTCAGGTACCAGAATGCTGTTGAAGAACATGAAGCACTATTGTTTATTCATAAGTGTATTTGCATGTCATAGAATAGGTTACTGCTCAAGGAAAGGAAAGAGTCAATGAACAGATGAAGGACTGATGCATAATGAGCGATGCATATGGTAATTGTTCATTTTGATACATGTCGTTTTTGAACGGGAAGGGAAAGACCCATGTTGGCTCAATTTAGCTGGTGTGTTTCTATAATGATACATTGTGTGATTTGATGTGCTGGGGGTCAGCATGTTTCCATTGTCTTTGTCAATCTGGTGACTCTTTATGTGTCTTTATGTGATCTTTTTCACATAGCTATGCAGTAAACAGTCTTGTTTACTTCTTTATGCTCTTTGTGGGAATAACAGCAATTAAAACACTCCATTAGAAGATAATTAAGAACATTGTTTACAGCATGTAAATTAAACTGTCTGAAACAATCTTAGGCATGTGATACATTGCTAAGTAAAAGACACCACATTTGCAAAATTACTTCATTCACATCACAAAATGGGCCTGCTGTAGGTTCAGTTGACATAATGGTAACTACCCAACCATAGCTTGTTTACAGTAATATGATTTTATATCCATTTGGCCAAACAGAGGCTACAGTGCAAATATGCAGGCACCCTGGGTCGAGATACATTTACATTTAATGGCATCTGTTCTGTGAAATGACCCACAGTGGGATGCAACAGTGCACATGCAAGCAAACACAGTGGTGGCTAAATAGTGTCATCTCTTTCAGTGTCAAAAGATGATACTATGATTAATATTTAAAATACATTTCCTCTGTTAACTTGCACCTATATTGTGTGACAGTATTTGTACATATGTTTATCTCTTGTGTCCCATAAAACAAGATAAAATCCTATAATTATGTTTTATTAATACCCAGCAGCTCAGCCTTATAAATAATGAATAGGTTTCTTGGTGTACACAATGCTTCTATACAGTTGACTCTCTCTTCTCATTTCTTAACCGAATCATTCTTTATTTACAGTTTTGCGGTTACATCTCTGTGTCCCTCAGCTTCTAGCATCATCCAGGGGTGACAGCGAGAGGGTGCAGTCGGAGCTCGGCAGGCTGCAGACGGAGAATGAGTGTGCTAAAGCAGAGGTGAAGGAGGTGTTGCAAGCCCTGGAGGAGCTTGCAGTTAACTACGACCAGAAGAGCCTGGAGGTTGAGGAGAAGAGCATGCAGAACAAGCTGCTGGCTGAAGAGCTTGCAAAGAAAATGGTGGGTTTAGCTTTCAGCAGGCTTAATCGTTAATATTTCATGCCATGAAGGAGACTGAAAAAAAGGTCTAAAGGACTAAAAAGAATGAAAACAAAAAAGAAAGACAGAGAGGCAGAGACAGAGAAAGGTGTGTAAATTATTGTATAGAATAATATATCTACCCATTCAAGCTCCTGTCTTTCAAGAATATGTCCAAATCAGTCCACAATGCAATAAGAGAAATAATGAGTAGAATCAGACAGCTGCAATGAAGGAAAGATAATAATAGTGCCAAGATCAATCATGAAAAGACCCACTGTAACAAGAATTGAAAGTATCAGGGGAAAAAATACAAGATAGGATGGGGAAGAATGCAAGTAACAAATCTCTTGGTAAAGGCATTAAATCTTTACAGTAAAAGCATGGGTGTGATATTTATCATAATCACTCTGGACAATAATCAACAACTTAACATAAAGTCAAAAATTTTGTTCAAATTACAACAAACACCGGTGATTCTTTAGCTAGACCCTGAATTCAAGCTTACGGGCAGCAATGACAAAATTGTTGAATGAATCGGTTCAGCTGAGACTGGCTGCTTATTTTACACTATGATCACAAGCAAATAAGGTCAAAATTCAAAGAAAGCCTGGGAATTTTGTTTATTTATGATATTCAGCTTTTATGAAATAAAGCCTTTCAGCCCTTATATTCAGTCATATTCATGCCAGTTTTTTAAGCATGAAAAGGTATTTTAAAAAATACGTTTTAAACGGTCTGAGGAGGATATGTTTCTCATTCATCTGAAGATAAATTGTAGAATAAAAGAATCATTGAGTCAAAAAATAGACCGACTCTATCTGTGTACTGATGGTTTCAAAATGTTTCATGTCCATGCAAGAAATGACAAAGGACATTTAGAAGAAAAATACAAATAGGGATAGAAGCAAAATAAAGACAACTGACAGAGCTGGTCAGTCCTTAATAAAGTTATTTTGACTGGCTCAGTAGACCATTATTCACCTTCTTGAAACCTCTTCAATATTTCATGCACCATTTTACAATCTGGCACGGAATCCTCCCCTCTCTCTCTGTCTTTCTTAGAGGCTGGTCCAGAAATTGATAAAAAGATCTGTCAATAGAAGTACTCACTGCACAATTTAGTGTAACCGAACCCAGCTGAAACCTCCTGAATCACTTATCATGCCTCCTCCACAGCCCTTTCAGTATCTTCTGCTCTGACCTCTCACCTGACATGACTCCTTCTCTGACAAGATGTGAAACTGTATACAAGGAACTACACATTAATCTAAAAAAAATCCTCTCAGGCCCTCTTTAGGGCTAATTCTTCCCTTGCTGCATCCCAGCTGTTATGTTAATGTGCAATGTGGCGGCTTTTTAAAATTTTCCATATCTATGGTAGAAATGGGGCGGTTGACCTAGAAAAAAATGTGCAATGGAGTACATCTATCACTTCCTTCACCCAACCGTCTCCTCAGCTGTCTTCATCTTCATGCTTTCAATGGAAACTCCTCTCTTCTTCTGCAGGAGGCCATGCCATCGCTCATTGTCGCTGCCACTCATCTGTTCCTTTAAGCACCTTTTTTCATAAATCTGCCCATTTAAGCCCTTTTCTATCATTATAGAAATATTAGATTAACTTCATTCATCACTCCTCCAACCATCTCGTCTCTTTGATATGCCTTCATAAATCTCTCTTCAACTAAACTGAACATTTTTCATTAATCTCTCCACCCCGCTCCTTTTACTTATTCATACACAAATCAATTCTGTTATTTTATTTACTGCTGTTTATGCTAACTTAATGTTATGACATAGGAAGTGACCTGGAAAATGATCAGGAGTCTTGAAGTTAATGAAGGAGATGAAGATTGAGAGATGGATAAAGGAATGAATCTTACTGTATTTATGAAGGTGGTTAATGGTGCTTTCAACTGATTGATGATCCATGGGGGCAATAACCTAAAATACACCTTTAAAAAACAGCTTAAGTACATTATTCCTTTGACAATAAATTACTCACTTAGTACAATAATGAAAGAAGAAGAGGAAAAAACCTTCCATTTTTGGTCATTATAACACCACCAGTATAGAAACAGAACAGCCGAGCATGTGTGTATCAAATTAATACACATGCTTGCACTGAACCACCAAAAAAAAAAAAAAAAAAGGTTCTTCTTTATGTGTTTCTCATGTTAATCACATAGAAAAACCAGAGTTCAATTTTGCAAGATTAAATCATTTGTGTCTGAGATAGAAACACTTTATTTGTTCAGACCTGTAGAGTATTGATTGAACCGATATTGTTCATTGTGTTCAAGCCATTGGAGCTACAGCATTATTTAGAGCCCTCTATACAAAATGGAGAAGGATAAGGTTAGCGCCATCATTCACTGTCCCAGATCCTTTCATCCAGCGCCAGTGCCATGGCACACTATCTGAGTAGTTTATTGATTTGTAATTTAGCACTAATTACGTTTTGCTCCTTAGATTTCTCAGATGAGAAAGAGGTCAGGGGTTAAAATGCATCTCACTCTGCAGTGTGTGCTCTCAGGTGTGAGATCCAGCCTCTTTTCAGTCATTTCATTCTTTGTGTTCTTTCTCTTTATTATTCCCTTATTTTTTCATATCTCTTGTCTCCTGGCTTTTCTATCTCCTCCTCTGACACCCCACCACCACTCTCCCCCCTCTTGTCTTCCTCTGTGTTTCTCTTCTTTCACTCTTTTCCTCCCACAGGCTCACCTTATGGCATTGGAGGCAGAGCTGTCCCGTATCCAGGAAGTAAGCAGCCACCAGAGGAAACGCATCGCTGAGATTCTTAATGGGCTGATGAAAGACCTGAGTGAGTTCAGTACCATCGTCGGGAACAGGGACATCAAACTGGTGAGTGCAGCAAAAGATGAAGGTTGGCAGAACTCATACTCACCAGTGGTATGTAATGTACCAGATCTACTTCCAAAGAAAGAGATGTTTTCTGAGGCAATTTGATGTCTGCAACAAAAGATAATGCATATGCAGTGCAGCTTTAAATATTTATCAGAGTTTTATACCTCTTGTAACTTCTAACTAGAATTTTTGAATCCCCATGTTCCCCTTAGGTTGAGTTAAAAAACATTTAGCTATTTGAACCCAATTAACACAGTCACCCTCTTCTTCTCAGAGATATAATTTTGTCAAACCAGAACACATACTCCTGGAGACAACCAATTATTTCACATGAGAGCAGTGTTTCTGATCCCCATCAGGATTAACCCCTGTTTACATCACCAAAAAACTGCTCATATTTATCCAGAATGAGAAGTGCTTAAAAAATGCTTTTAAATTAGCACTATGAGTAAATTTTATGAAAGTACTAAGGCAGAGAATGTCCCATCAATACTGACACTCTCCTTTATCCATTCACACTGTGTTGAAAACCAGTGGACATACAAACAAAAAATGATGGCATTTCTAAGTAGCCTTATGTAATATCAAAATAATATATACTGTAGTGACTAAAAGCCTGTAAATAAAGGGAGTGAAAACCGTGCAAAAACATGCTAGGGTTCAAAAATACTTAGTAACAGTGTCATATAACTGTGTGTATTCTTTGTCTGTTTATTCTAAAGCTTCACTAAAGCATTATCACATTTGTGAGACATTTAAACTGAAGACAGAGTGGAAAATTCTTAATGTCTTCTGCATGATTTTATGCACATTTATCTCTAACTCAGCAAGGCATATTTGGCATCTGTGGAAAAATACAAACTTTGATGAGCATTTGAAACAAATTGCTGTGTTTGTGTATATTTATAGTGACGACCCAGCTGAAAGGTCATACATAAAATACCCCTGATGATAAATTTTCACCGTAACACCTGAGGCAAGGTTATTCACATATCCACAGAAATATCTTAGCTGTCATACGCTGATTTATTTTGATGTGTATACTCCACATCCTCCACAGTTCATTTAGGCGCATCTGAATCACAGCATCTGCTAAATGATGCTGTTAGCCTAATGGATGTGCGTACAAAATGCCAGAAAGTGTTTCTTAGATGCATCACTCTGACTGTCGTTAAATAATCTTCACTCAATCTTAACCAAACATCTCCGATACTCTTTTAACTGTCTCTCCACCTCTCTACCTCATTCGTCTCCAGCCCATGGAGATCACTGGTGCGATCGAGGAGGAGTTCACAGTGGCTCGCCTCTACATAAGCAAGATCAAGTCAGAGGTGAAGTCCATGGTGAAGCGTTGCCGTCACCTAGACAACCTTCAGATGGAGTGTCACCGCAAGATGGAGGAGACTGGAAGAGAGCTGTCCTCGTGTCACCTCCTCATTTCACAGGTGAAGATACAGATACAAAGATGATGTGGTTGGTAATAATACACAGAGAAGGGGAATGATGATTATAAGTGCTGGAGGAATTGGCAACATCTGCACACATCTGGTGTTGGAAAGAAATTTGTTAATCTGTTAATCCAGTGGGACATTTTGGTGTTGATATGGAAAGGACAATAGACACTGAAACCTCCCAGTGTTAAAAAGTTAATTATCACTGCAAACAACTGAGTGACGTTTCAAGCACAGAGCTCCTCATAAAAACTAATTAATATCACACATACTTACATGGGCCTTTTTATGATAGTAATTACTCTGATGGAGAGCTCAAAACGTAACTCAACTGTTTGTGGCAATAAAACATTTTTTGCATCAGAAGCTTTCAACGTGCAGACCATCCTGATTCTTATTAGATTGGGTGTTTTGTATTCTTAGTGTCAATGTGGTTGCTTGGAGCCATTATGATGTGAAATTTACTATCGTTGGTATTTAAATTGATTTCCTAATGAAAAGGGATCGTAAATATTCAGTGTGGAACATATCCATTCAACTGTGAGTAAAAAGTACATTTTATGCTTGGTGTGAAATCTCTGTCAGTTTGTGAGTCTCTGTCAGTGTTCTCTTGGGTAGAGGTCCTTTCCTCATCAGTATACTTTCTGCATCTGAGTTGCTTTGTTGTGACTTTCAGCATGAGGTGAAGATCCGCTCTCTAACGGACTACATGCAAAATGTGGAGCTGAAGAAGAGACAGCTGGAGGACAGCTATGACTCTCTGAGTGAGGAGCTGGCCAAACTCCAAGCTCAAGGTAGAGTAACGTATATCCCTATACTGTAGTTAAAAAAAATAGTACAACAATAGTTCCCTTTGTATTAATCCCATCAAAGACAGACAAAAAGTCTAAAGCCATGCTAGCAACATAATGCTCACAAGAAAATCTTATCATACTGGTGTTTAGGAGATATAATGAAGTATATCCAGCTGAGGAGGGGAGTGATTAGAGTTAAGGGGTGGGGGTTGTGTAACATGCCATTTGGGTGACAACATCGTGTAGGTCTAGGGTAAGTCTGCAAGACAGCAGCTAGACTCTTCTTGATAAAATATTTTTTTAGTATGCTAACATTTGCTAATTAGCACTAAACACAAAGTACAGCAAACACTGATGAAAATGTTTTACATTTATTCAGTTACAACCCATTAAGTACTGGACAAATTAAAATTTGGCCTAATGATGGTGCTGGATGAAAAGTCAGGTATACACATAATTATTACATTTCATTCAATGAGATTCACAAATATGAACCTCATTGTGGTGCTCATATACAAAGTTATTAGGATACATCATGAGGCGACCATGGATGTCTATAAAATTTTGTATAAATCATCCAGTAGATGTTGAAATATTTTACTGGGTAGGTGAACATTTTGACCAGTTTTTCTAGCATGACTGTCTCAAACTTCATTGCAATCAATCTAATATTTCATGTTTGTGAAATGTCATTCAGACATTTCATTCAGACAAGAATAATGAATTAAAAACACTGAAGTACAGAGTACCTCCCTCAATGTATTAATCCAGTCCAACACCAAATAGAGCCACACACCAGGTTTCTTATAATCTCTACACTGAACAACTCAGAAATGTTTAAATATACCATCAATATACCAGGTCTAGGATACAGAGCTTATTTGTTACAGTATAGGAATCAAGCTGTTAAGGCCAAATCCAACAATCTAGCCAAACCTAAGGTCCAAGGATCAATATAGCATAAACATGGTCAGTGCAGTACATATAAAATGCACAGGTACTGGTACTGTATGTGTAATAAAAGTGCCTTAGCCACAGGCTCAGATTGAGATATTTTACCGACGTGATTTAAATAGCAAACCAGAAGTAAGAGTTTAACATGTATTTAGACTGTAAGGTGACGGAGGAAATGATCAATATGTTCAGGCAAGCAAAACAGCAGATTTATGGTTGATAAATCAGACAAAATACAAGGTTCTAGGAGCATATCCAATTAACACGGTCAAGTAGTCAAGAAAACAGAACTTTGCTCAATATGAAATTTCATTAACTGCTGGTTTAAAATAGAATATTCTTCCAAGAGATGCTCATGTTTTAAGATGACATTATGCTGAAGGAATTGGAAATATAAACAATGATCTTCTAAGTGTGACATTCTTACTCACTGCTCAGTGAAGGACAACATTTAGATTGATCTGCATTGTAAATCTTTCCGAACTGCTGACTTGAGATGCCAAAGTCAAATATAAGGTTAATGATCTGATGCAGTCAAACAAAATCACTTCTGAACAAAGTAAAATGTAAAAAGACAACAAATTCGCCATTGCGTTTCAGCTCCAGCGGGCTGGAACAGGAAGGAAGTGCCTTCCTGCTTAAAACAATTTTATTGGCTTCAATGGAGAGTTTTAGTCTATGCCAGAGGCCTTTCTATCCTGTCAAGAAAAAGAAAAACAAGGGTAAATGCTGATGAAGAGCTCAGGTTCCCAAACATCTCACATTACTGGCACAAATAGATTAATGGCACATTTGGAAATTTGTCTTGGGTCCAGGAGTATGTGCGGTACAGCTAACTGCAGATACTCTCAGTACACTGACACACTTCACAAATCAGGCCAAAGGCAATATAAGTCATTCTTCCTGAGCAGTCCCACAGAACTACACTAAATAACCGGTGGATTTAAGGACAGGTAAATCAATTTTGTCCCTGTTCCACACTTGAGCCAGGCGGTCCTCGAGTCATTACAGAGGTATAAATACAAAGTGCTGCAGGTCATGATGATCGCACAGCCTGCTGGGGCGAGGAACAGCACTCAGTAATTTCATCATCAGACACCAGGAAGAGCAGTGAGTCAACAGCAGATCAAATCAGTGTGAAACAATTGCTGTCATTTGCAATAATAGATACTGTTACACTCAAGGCATGACTTAGATCACACTGACCTCGCTGTCAACATCAACCACTGTACTGCTGTTCAGTCAAAGTCAGGTCACTGTCACCTCTTTCATCCACATGAGTGTGTACTCTCTTTTATCTGCCTGCCTTTTTCCTTCTCTGTTCCTGTTTTAACTTTCCGTTTTGATTTCCCTTACTCTCATTCTCCCATTGTCTTTCTCTTTCTAAATGTGCGTATGTGTGTGTGTGTTTCAGAGACCATGTCACAGGTGGCCATGGGAGAGAATCACACGTCTATCCAGGAATACTGTGATATAAAGGTAACCATGACTACAGTGAGAGCAATTTATTGTAATGACCTTTTATCACACTGCTGCAGCACCAGCTTGCTGCAGGTGTGCATGTGCGTGTGTGTGTTCAGCTGTATCCATGAGTATACATTTCGTGTGTCAGTGCACAGGCTTGTGAGTGCATGTGTTTCTGCATGTAAAACAGCGCTGCAGCTGACAATTACTTTCATTATTAATTAACTGACATTGACATTGTTTAGTCTATTAAATATTAGAAAATTAAGTGGAAATGCCTGCCTTTTGTCCAATTAATAGTCCAAAATCCAAATATATTCAAGTATGAAACAAAGTAGGAAATCCTCACATTTTAAATCATGGAAACAATGAATGTTTGGCATTTTCATTCAATACATGACTCAATCGATCATCAAACACACTTATGGCTGGATTTACCTGTATAGAGGATTTTGCAATCAGGCTCTTTTTGCCTCAAATTCATATGTGCACTCAGCACATATTTTGCACCGAGATCCAGAAACCAACCAGTAGTTTATTAGTGGAATACTACTGGTCCCAAGGTTTTCTGCATTTTCACAGAAAAGGCTACAACATGTACATAATAATGCAGATCTCAGTTGCACTTGCTTGTACTTGTAATTACCAAAAAGTAACTGTCACACAGTGAACTGTAGTACTTTTTTGAGGCCCTGGAGGTCTGATCTGGTAATCCAGGCTTCAGTGCTAATGTAAACATGCACACATGCATTTTATCAGCTGCCAAACACTCCTGTGCAGTTAGCATTATTTGTTGTTGTCCATTATCTGCTTGTATATGTGCACATGTTTATATGCGTACCGATGTGTGACATGCCTCATTCTCTTCATTCTGCTGCGTGTATGTGTGTGTGTGTGTTTGTTTATGTGTACATGGTTGTATGTACTTAATGCCCATCTGGCCTTGCATATCCACATGTGCACTGGTGTGTGTAATTCTCTCCCCTCTCATTATTTAGCCATTTTGTTTTCCTTTTGTTTCCTATCTTTTTTTTTGCCAATATATGCTTCTCTCTCTCTCTCTCCTCTCATTACACATGTATGTCTCTCACCCTCTCTTGTTGTCTCAGAGGGCTCTGGAGCAGCAGATGGAGTCACACCGTGAGACGCACAGCAAACAGCTTGGCCGCCTGCGAGACGAGATCAATGAAAAGCAGAAGATCATCGACGACTTAACTGAGTCAGTGCCTCATTCTTCACCTTCTCTGATATTCAGGCTTTCATAATCAGAAGTCCACTTCATAAATTCATAACTTGTAGAGGAGTGTTTAAAGAGAAGAGCAGGATTATTTTAAAGCAGAACTATTAACGTACCGAAGTATAATTATCTTAATGGCAAAAGTAAATTTACCTCTACCCTATACAGTGAAGGTCATACATGGTTTCAAAGGGGGAGGACATTCTCACTCTTTCAGCTGTCTGTGGGCTCAAATCAGAAATTCAATTCTATCCTCATAAGCAGTGTGGAAATGCTAAAATTGGGGATACATGGTCTCAGTAGTTGAGTTCTCAAAAAACTCTAAGCTCTGTCTAGCTGCAAGAGGGGCTGAATCAATATCTGTGGGTGGTTTACATGGTGAGGAAACAGCAGCGTGGGAGGACTTTGGAGTGAAGCCGCTGCTGAGCCTCAGTGTGAGGAGCCACTCAGCCTTCAGGTACCTCGTTCAGTAGATGTGCTGTGACCTACTGGGAGAGACTAAAGTACATTTCCCAGTTTGCCTGGGGAGTGTCTGGTAACACCCAAGGTGCAGCTGCAGAGAATTTCTTAATAAAAAAGACATTTGGGCTGCTCTGTTTGTCCTGCTGGCATAGCCTGATTTGGATAAGCAGCTTGAAAATGGATGGATGGTTTCCAGTGAGGTGGCACGCATCTGAAATAGGAGCACAGTGGCCCCTCAGAAAAGGAAAAACTGCATACAGTAAATCTTCTTCTACTGTAAGAATTAAGTCTTCTCAAAGGATAAGGAAAGAGTAAACTTAAAAATTATTAAAACTTTGGGTAAAAATGTATCACTTGTGGAATACTGTACTTGATTGCCATGTGCCCTAATGGGACACACATATATGCTTAATGTTTGACCTAATGACACACTTGGGCCTCTCAAGCATCCCTCTAGCCCCTCAAGTGTTCCTCTGGCCAGCCAAAACGCCTGTGTGTCTTTGATGCGACTTTAGATAAATTTGTTTTTGCCCTGATTTAAAAGGTGCTCTGTTTTCATTTTTTCTTCTATCACTTTGAATGCCACAGTGCTGGAGCTTTAGTCCTCAGACTCAGGACAGTTTTGTCTTGTTATATGACAATAAAGTGATGACATTTCACTGATGCGATTAAAAACCATCATAATAACAAGCACTTGACATATTAAATAGTTTTATTCTATGACAGTCACATATTTTAATAAACCTGTATAAAATGTCTTACTGTAGGATTTATTTAAAAATAGCTGAATGAACAAAATAAATCAAATTCTATGATGAGCATGACATTAATAAATGTTAAGTTAAATATAACAAAGGTGACCACTGTCTTTCTCCAGGTTAGATCTACTATGGTGTGTTATAGATTCTATTTCACATTTTTGGCATCACTCTTGTCTCAAATGACTTTTATGTTCTTAAACTCCTCCTTAACAGATACTATCATAGACATTTTTCAGGAGAGAGATAGAAAGTGCTTTTTCTTTTACATAAAAATGAATTGAACCAATTTAGTGAATCTCTATCCTTTTTTAGCTGTAACCAGAAACAGCAGCTGGAGTTGGAGCAACTGCACAGCAACTTTGAACGTCTCAGGAGCCAAGAGCATCACAAGAGCCGGCAGCTGGAGGAATTGACGTGAGTCTCTGTTTTACCTTCTTGGCCAGCTTTCAAACATTTCACCATATGGAGGCCTTGGGGCGCGCTGCCTCCTTTTATTCATGTCCTCCATCTCTCTGTCATTTGTCTTCCTTTTGTCTATTTATTTTCCTCCAGCTCTGCGGTTTGGACTGTCCTTCTATTTATTGTATGTGTCTCTTTCTGTGGGGTAATTCAATCATACAGATTGTGGCTAAAATAGGCTGGAAGCCAACCCTGTTAACCCTCTCTTTGGCTCTTTCTTTCGTGGTCTCTTTTTTTTCTGTCTCACTCTCTTTGCATCCCCATTATGGAGTTTTGAAACAAGGTAGCAGCTGGCTGCTAACAGGCCTTTTTCTGCACTAACCTTTGCAGCATATTACATCAGATGGCAGATGGGAAGCCCACAAGCGGGGCAGCCAGTCCAGACTGAATTTTGTTCTTAATTCATGAATTATTCTGGTAAAAATGTGGCAATCCTTTCTGTCTATCATTTTGTCTATCTATAGATTTCTCCATGAACGACACGAGCAGTCAAAGCAGGATCTCAAAGGGCTGGAAGAGACTGTTGTAAGTCATCGTTTGCTGTCACAATTCACTAGGCTCCCTCAAAGGCCACTGATCCACTAAATATTCTCTCACTGCTTTAACAGCACTATATCCTCTCTCCATCTGTCTCCTCATACTGTAGGCTCGTGAGCTACACACCCTCCACAACCTCCGCAAGCTATTTGTTCAAGACCTCACGGCTCGAGTTAGAAAAGTAAGTCAGACACAAGTAATCTACACAACAAAAAAATCTTTTATTCCTATCATATAATCATTGTAGCTAGAGCACACATGGATCTAGGTGGACTATTTTGGAACTGCAACATCTGCAATGAGTTACTGTCTTTGTCAACAGAGTGCAGAAATGGAGCCTGATGAAAGTGGGGGATATATCACCCAGAAACAGAAGATCTCCTTTCTTGAAAACAACCTGGAGCAGCTTACAAAAGTTCACAAACAGGTAACAATGAGCAGCAGAAATAAAACTATAAATCATAGCTATGCAGACAGAGAATAACATTTTACCTATCCTCTACTCCTTTAAGAATTAGGCCATATTATGCAATTTGCCTCGGCCAGGAAGCCTGATGCATTATGCTGTTGCAAAGCAGTAAGGCAGAAATATCTTAGCTGGATAGAATATGAAAGGAAGACAAAAGGAGCAAGCCAAATTAAAATACAGAGCGGTGTGTGCCTTTTGTCATTGTTCTCCTCTGGGCTAAAGCAACGCTAGCACCATCAATCATCCTATTACAGCAACTTCACATGAAAGTCCCCTTAAAATCAGAACAGCAGGAGGTGTTAAACCATGCTGCCTTCAGGGAAACAACACCACGCAGCATAAAACCGTTACTCAGATTTGATAAACACAAATAAATTCATCCTCATGCAGGTGCACACAAACTCGCTCAGTCCCTCTCCTCTCTCCAGCTTGTACTCAAAAAGACTACACACACACATACCTGCAAAACTTCACGTCTTTCTTTTATATTCCTAAGTGGACTACAGCAGAGTGTGTTGCGATGATGTGCTAAACATTCTGCAGACTGGTACATATACTTAGGCTGGCAGATAGGCGAGAGCTGCACTGCAGCAGTTTGTCAGGCAGAAAACCACTCCTAAATTGGCTACTGGGAGAGTCCATCCCATCCACCACCTGCTGATACTGTGGGAATGGATGAAAGTCATGCTCATAAATCAGCAAACTCCCAGTGGGAAGTGATAAGGCTCCCACAGACAGGCAGTGGACAGAGCAGCAGAGCTATGTATGAGTTTCTCTGCTCTTGTACAAGATGTAATAATATCTGCACGTCTATCCATCTATCTGTCATAGTCTCACTTATACCAGTATATTTACCCTCTGTGGAAATCCTGCCTCCATTTGTTTTTCTTTTAAAATAGACTCACCACCAAACAATAAACTAGTACCGCTGAACCTCAGGTAGTTCTAATGAATTCCTGCATCCTTTGCCTGCTTTGTCTGTTAGGTTCATTTAGCTAAGTTGCTAAACCTTCAGAATTGTGCTCAGTATCTGCAAGGTTTGGATTGGTTTGCATGGTCACGTAGCTGCAGACTGTCTTTAAAGTGCTTAGTCATTGAGTTTTCATATTTACCTTCCCCCACTTATAGGGAACATGTTGAGCAATTTGCATGAGCAATTTACAATCAGTACATTTTTACATTCATTTTGGTTCAAGCCAACCATATATGAACAAAACCATAATCTACAGCAGCACAACAGGACTAATTTTTGCCATGTTTTTATAATAACCATATTAACACAAATTGTACATAAAAACAATCTTACAGTGAGGAGATCAGTCTTTTTTTTTTTTTTTGGTCAAACCTTAAGTTAAGAAACATGTATTGAAAGGTATAATTATCTTATTAGTTAAGTTCTGTCTTTATTGTCCCATAACAAGGGCATCAATCAGAATGTCTTACTAGCAAACAATGCAGCACTGCAGCATAATTTGACTGTCTTTACTTTCTTGTTGACTGACTGCAGTAATATATTAATGGATGGTTAATATTACTGGCACTCACTTTTATGAACAGGATTAGCTGTATAGCTAGTTGGCAGGCTGGTGCTTAGTGTGTTTACTGGTATTTTCAGGTGAGTTAGCCTTCAATTTGAGGTGGTTGAGCATGTGTCCTCGACATAAAAGGCAGTAAGGCTGTCTTTTTCTTTGATGGTTTGACCATCAGGTCACACTTAATGTTCCTCTGTTCCACCCTGCTGCACCTATTTGGCTCTAACTGACAAAAATGTACCAGTTCAAACTGAGGGCTCACTGCATGCCGTCACTTTGCTACATCCATTGTTGTATATACTCTTTGGTGTGCTCTTGTCTAAAGGGGGCATCTCTAACACTGAAAAACAGGAGGATGCTTTTCTGGCAGAGGTGGTAGAACAATCAAAATATAAATGTTTAAAAATTTACATCAGTCTTTTGAGTTCTTCTCATTTTTACTTTTCACAACAAACACAAGTGTAAAACTGTGACAATCAAATCCCTGACAGAAACATGGAAACTGACCAATGAAAATATCATTAACAATATTACAAAAATTTTCCTGATATTACAATATTCTTTTTTGAATGAGAATGTTTATTACAAGGTCATAGACATTTTTTGTTATTTCGGGACATACTGTATGTGTATGTGTGTGTGTGTGTGTGTGTGTGTGTGTCTGTGTGTGTATGTCGCAGCTGGTGCGTGACAATGCAGATCTTCGCTGTGAGCTTCCAAAACTGGAGAAACGTCTTCGGTCTACAGCTGAGCGAGTTAAGGCGCTGGAGGGCGCACTGAAGGAGGCGAAGGAAGGGGCCATGAAGGACCGGCGCCGCTACCAGCAGGAGGTGGAGCGAATCAAAGATGTGATGAGGGCCCGCAATCCCTTCCGCCGGCCCCATGCCGCACAGATAGGTAACACATACACCACACTTGTGGATTTAACCATTTCAAAACAATTTAACAGCCGTCAGCAGTGATGTAGACAATACATTTCACGGTTGCATGTGTCATCTCAGTAAAAGCTATGTAATCGGATGAAATGATGATAACAAAACTGTATCTTCTAATCTGTAGGTAGGCAGTGGTCCAATCTATTAAAATCTGATCTGTGGGTATTAACATGCATTATTCCAATGTTATTACAACATCACTGTTTTGGACATTAATTGTATTTTTTTATAACTCTCACAGTTCAGTCCTGAATCAAATGTTTAAAGTACATTTTCTTAAGTACTTCTGATAACAATAAGTGCAACCACCACAGTAATTTTTACTGTGCAGAACAACGGCTGCAAAAAGTCCTGACTCATGTAACACAATTAAATAAATTCATCAATCAATGTATCTCAATTTCCTTTCCACATTGCTTACATCAAGGTAGTAAATGTCTGGGACTTGTGTCAATATGAGTAAGGCCACTGAAATTGTGTCACCAAAAAGTAAAGTTTAATTTCCTCTGCAGCCGACTGAATAATACCCATCAAAATCCTTGTCATGCAGTTTTAAGAAAAACTATTTCGTCACAGAGTAAATCATGTAGCAACGTTAATGTCAAGTGCTGTAGTGGAGAAAGTGAAGTAAGGTACAGACATCAATGAAGACCACTTAAAATCTGTTTGACAGAGACGCAAGGAATTGATCTCAGCACTGAAAGAGGCCAGAAAAAGAGGGGGCATTGATTATCTGTGATATGATAAGCTGATCACTCCCTCTTAAACACCTAAGGAGAAGGGAAGTGATTCCCCTACAGATTAGAGTGCAAGCAACTACTTAATATGCTTTTTGTTTAAAACAGTTACATATAAATATTACAGGAGTCAGAAAAATAAATGTTCAAAATGCCAAAAGTTTATGGGTTCAGATATTCACTCTACTCTTTGTAAGAATGTGTTTCATTTAAAACATACACCTGTTCCTAAAATGACATCTTGTAATTGGACATCATGACTATGTGATATTTAACGTCTTTCAGCTACTAATATTTCCTACTCTCATGAATAGTACATTGAATTCCAGTTGGGCTGATTTCTTTTCCAGTTGAATGTAAACTATTTTCGGTGCACTTCGGTTTTGCACTTCCATATTCAGTCTTACAAAAAATTATGATCAGCTGGTACATCATTTATCCTCCCTAAATAATGCGTTTTCCATAATTGCTCTTGTTGAAACAAGGCTTTGAAGAATCTAAAGGATGAGGCTTTTATGAACTGCCATCATAAAACTCTACTCACCTCATCAGATAGTCCATCAAAATTTTAAATTTGTTATTCGAAATAACCTTTTTCTAAATTCTGATGAAGTGGAGGTTGAATTGGTTTTCATTTCAGCTAGTATTTATCGAACACCAGACACTGACATTACTTTTTTTAATAACAGTCTCATTTATACTTTGGAGCTTATAAATAAGGAAAACAAAACATCCCATATTCTACTTCAATATTAACCTTTTTAAAAGTGAAACTCATTATCCAACAGAAGATTATCTAAACCATTTATATGCAAGTTATTTATCTCTCTTTAGAACAGCCTGGATAAGATTCTTCAGTGACCAGTTTATAAAATCTGATCACAATATCAAGGCTACATGGAAAATCATTTATCAGCTACTTCAAAGAAAAAAAGGCCTCCTCATAATTTCCTCCAACCTTTACAGGCTTTCACTGATCCGTTTGATATAGCTTGTCAGCTCAGTAATTTCTTTTCAAGTGTTGATGTATTGTTTGCCAAAAGGATTGTTGATACAAAAGTTAATCCATTAGATTATATAAAGGGTTCTTTTCCACTTCTTAGTAATTTTGATCTCCCCACTTTAAGGAGGTGAATGATATTATATTAGAATTTAAAAAATCAGCTCTTAGAAACTGTTGTTCACCCTGTTAATACACTAATACTCCTGTTTTTCCTTTTTCTTAACTATAATTTTACACTTACTTTATAGGGCAATTTTTGAACACTAATATTTAAAATGTATTGGTGATTTTGTATGTTTGTATTTTACCTTTTGTCTTATGTATTTCATATAAGCCATTACAGGTTTCTACCACATTAAAAAAACAAAAAATGAAAAGCTTTTATTTCACTGTCGACTAAAGACACATTCCAGTCTAGAAATGAAATGAAAGAATGTAAATATAAATCCCGTCCACCACTTCAACATGTGTTCTGTTACACATCACGTAAACACTTCTGTCTGTCTGACTTGAGCATTTCATCTTCCTCACATCTGACATTTGCCCTTGCAACACACTGTGAGAAAACTCTTTCGACAGGGTGCAACCATCCCTTTCATGTTCCTGCTGCGACTCCCTCACAGACAACAACCATTGTATACTTTGCCCTCCTCTCCTCTCCTCTCCTCTCCTCTCCTCTCCTCTCCTCTCCTCTCCTCTCCTCTCCTCTCCTCTCCTCTCCTCTCCTCTCCTCTCCTCTCCTCCCCTCTACTCTACTCTACTCTACTGTACTCTCCTCTCTGTCATCTGTCATCTCCTTCCTTCCTCTCTCCAGATCACCACCATTTTCATATACCTCCTCTTGTATTAGGGAGCTGCTTTGTATCAATCATGCTCCATATTCAAGAACTCAAACTATGTGGAATAAATAAATATAGTTGAGTCCTGAGAGCTCACAAGTTGCACCTGTGAATTAAATTCAGTTTATGTGTTAGTTTGTATTAAAATATGAAAATGATTTGCCTGTTATGAATTCTTTTGGCATTATAATAACACCAAATTACTCAAATTTACAAAACTGCTTGAAAAATAATGAAAGTTGACTGGAATATTTAGCATGTATTGATTTACTCAATGAGCACGTTCTTCTGACAGAAATACAATTTATTAGAAAAGCAGTGTAATCAATTTTAATCACTAACTAACATTTCGCAGTAGATAATTGCACTTACGCATTTGAATTCTGTGTGAAAGCAATGCTGTTGTGAGAAAATGAGCTATTGATGTGAGAGTGGTTTTAGAATAACAACTGTTTTGGGATTATAAAGTAACTGAGAATAATTGTGATGTTGTGGTGTATATTAATATATTCTTAGTATTCCAGTCACATTAAAAATGTTCTGTTATTTTGTGCCATAAAAGACCGTGAAGCACAAACCCTTTAGGGCAAAATAAATATGATGTTTTTGTCTTTCATGGATGAATGGATCAATCAATGTCTGCATTATCACTAACAGCCAAGCCCGTGAGACCCGGCCACTACCCAGTGTGCTCTCCCACCAACCCCTTCTTCATCCGAGGCTACAGCGATCACCCCATTGCCTTCTGCAATGCTGTTTTCCACAACAGCAACAACAAACAAGTAGCTGCAGCTCCTGCTGCTCCCGCTGCTCCCGCTGCTGCTCCTGCTGCTGCTCCTGCTCCTCCGACACCAGAAAGCGAGCCCCGGTTACCTGAACCTAACTCCAACCAGAACAGCCCCACCAAACACCCTGACTCCCAAAACAACGATACACACGACAACGACATTCAGAACAACATGTGAGTAAACCAGATGTGTATGGTGCGCAGGGGCTATGCTTCACTCATGGTCCACTTACTATGTTTTTTAGCTGCTTTCAAACACATCTCCCTTCTTTGGAAATGATAGCTTGACAAAATAATCTTGATTCAAAGTCCACTTTCAGCAATATCACACTTTATTAACCATGGAAATTGTACTTTGACAAAATATTATTATCTCAAGGTTACTTGCTGGAGCTTTCAACCACTTCACCTTCTTCACCTAGGAAATAACTTAGTTTAACAAAAATAACCTTAACCTCATATCCACTTACCAGCTTTTTCTGGAAATTTCAACTGCATCTTAAATCACTGACCTTGGAAAAAGTAGTTTGACAAAAAATAATTTTTAACAAGCTTTTTCCAGAACTTTCAGCTCCAGTACAGTTGCCATGACAACCATCCACAAAGTAGACAGTGACATGTACTCTGCTTGTAAAAAGCTTGAACAGTCAAACATTTTACAGTTTAGTGTGTTTGTTGATGGATGTCAACAACATGAGCATTTTTGCTCACATTGTTTTTGCTATAATCACTTTGTTGGACTTATATTTTCTGTTTTCATTACTGTTGTATTTCATGTAACTCAAGGACTTGTATAAAGATCAAGACTTTGAAACAGAACTCCCACAATTTTACTGATGTATCTCTTTCTGCTGTTTGTAGGCTTCCAGCTGAAACTGCGAGCCGCACCGACACCAACACTGCAGAGATGCTCGACTCAGAAAATGGTGAGCTCTACCCAGATAAAACCTGTTAAAATAATGAGAAATGTTATGATCACAATCAGCGGGGGTAAATGCACTTGTTATTACGGTCGTTTTTTAGTGATTGCCATTACATCATCTTACCAGCAATTATGTCTGAATGCTATTTTATATGCTCATACAAGAGGTCTGGCTGTTAAACCAGTTTACAGTGATTGCCCTGCTGCTACCATAACAATTCTGCCTGCTGTTTAGTTTTGTTTTTTTCTTCTTGTTTTCATCTTCATGTAATGGGGTTGTAGTCAGTATTCTTAACTGTAATTCTGAGCCATTGCAGGGTGAGGAGGAGGGTGATATACAATAATGGTCTTAGCATAAAGTATGTATATATTAACAAGATACATGCTGCTATCTTTTTAAAGTTCCCAAAGAAAGTGCTCGTAGTTTGCTATAGGACAATGCTGGTGCTGGTTACTTTTGTGCCTCTGTGTGTGTGTGTGTGTGTGTGTGTGTGTGTGTGTGTGCGCGCGCGTGTGTGTGTGTGTGTGTGCCCATCGGCCACAGACTCTGGAGGAGATAGATTAGACTTGCAGTGTCATTACTCAGCCAGACAGATAGCTGGCTAGACAGGCTGGATGCCCACCTCAGCTTCTGACCCAGTGATGACAGTTGTAGAGTTGTATATACAACACCACACCTCTTCAGTTCTCCCGGAATATCAATAAAAGTCATAAGCAAGGTTAGAGACAATATATCAATCTGCTGCGACAGTGCTTTTATTAAATATTAGATATCAGTGATGTTGTCCATTGACACAAAAGGAGCAGTGAACCCTTAAATAATTTGATCAGACTGGTTTTGTTGTTTTGTTTTTTTGCTTTCCATGATGCTGTTTTAGGTTTTCAACCCTGAAAATAAGAACATTCTGAGGAAAACACTGATATTTGTGTCCTTATATAAATATCCAGCCATAATACTGGCAGCTGGTCAAATGAGTCATCTTAAGAGATTTGTAAATATTTGTACTGGATAGGCTGCAACTTGATTTTTTTTTTTAATTCAATTTGACTTTATTTAGCACTTCTTCATACACATACATGGCATCTTGGAATAAATGCTTGTATACTGTAATGGATTCTGAAGTTAAACTTGGAGGGAAATTCCTTCTGGTCCATCCCTAGTAATTTTCACTCTGGGATATAACTCCTCTCAGTGTTATGAATTTCAATGAGAGCTGAGGGAGCAGTGGAAAATGCAAGGCTAAATAGCTCTGCACAGCATGAACTGCACCTCAAAGTTTTTACTTTTTTCTGTCATTTTCAGTCTGGTTAGGTGTAGCCTTGACAGTTCCTGTCAGGGTGAGATGTTTTATTAACTATCACTATTTTTTTTTTGAACTTCAGAGATTAAACTGAGTAGTCTTATAATCCAGTCAAGCTTGAGGTCTCTTGATAATATCCAACTCATCAAATTTGTGCAAAGAGCACTCAAGTTAAGTAAACTTCCCTCCATGAATAACAATCATATATTCGCTAGAGATTGAGTAACAACTGAAGCCCTTTGATACAGTGTGTCAAGGTGTAACTAAGTAGAAATAAGAAGCCAAGTTAATATCTGGTGACAGATCCCTGCTGCGGTAGCTCAGTGACAGAACACACACCTCTGTAGTAACTGACTAGAAATGCAGTGGCTGCTGCAGTAAAGGTTTTGACATAGTGCTGCTCATGCAAATTCATTTACTGAATTGGGCTCTACAGAATGTAACTAATGATCCAGGACTCATCCAGGCTGCACTTTAACTCTTTACTGTAAGGAGAAATGTTAAGAGGTCTCTGGGAAATCCTTTTTTACTTTCTACCACTTTGTTGTTATTTTTATTTTTTGTACTGGTTGTAGAAGTAGAAGCTGTCCTTATAAGAAAAATGGCAGGATTGTTGTTTGTTTAAATGGCAAAAATGACCCGTGTGTATATTATTCTAATGTATTATTCCTCTTGCAGTTTTGTGAATACTTACTGTGCTATGCAGTAGTGCAGGGAATAGCATTATGTTTTTATATTTCCAGTGGGGGCACAGGATCAGCAACATGCTCATATGGGTCATTTTAAATTCACTGACAAACTGTTTTGTCATTTAGGTATGAGGACTTGTTGTCTGAGCTCTACTTCATTATGCACCTGCTCGTTCCAAAGCCTCTATCTGTTTCACTTAAACCCACATGTGTCTGTGACAAACCCACTTCTCACCTTACTCACACACCACCCCTCTCACTGTGCACCTGCCTGCCTCCTTATACACCTCTTTCTGTCCACAGGAAACACCACAGATATCAATGACAACAGGTAAGACTGGTGCACCCCTCTTTGATTACTGCAAAACACCTGCTGCTGTTTGTTGCTGTCTTACTGCAGGCTTTCATGTTGTCAGTGAAGCAGAAATATCCAAACTGTAACTTCTTTTTGCAAGATGTGATAAATTTCTATGTTTGTTTGGGGAATTCTTCAATGATTTAGGCTTCATTTGAAGATCCTGAAATATTTTCTTTAAAGGAGGCTTAATGGAAAACTGGAAATGAAAGATTTCTTTTAGACATTAGTGATTAACTTAGCATCTCTATCTATAATATGATTGATAATGGTCAATAATGGGCAAAGAGCATTTTATAGTATTGCACTGCCACATTCACCCAGCATGCTCTAATCTCCTCTGTGTTTTAAGACCAATAAACATAACTGATCTGCTTCCCTCACTGCTGTGTCTCTCTGCTCCATCACTGCCCCCTTGTTGCTGTCACTGCTGCTGCTGCTGCTGGGTGCTGCTGGGTGCTGCTGGTGATGGTACTGCGGTCGCCTGTGTTTCTGGTCTGTTGGGTAGCATGTGTCTGAATGTCAATTCTGTGTCCAGAAGTGACATCTGTCACAATCAGGACTCAGCCAAACTCTACAGTCTGCAGCCGGAGGCCTCAGCCAGCTAATAGACCTGTGCAGGTAAGAAAGCAGAGTAACTATTGAACCAACAAGAGTAAATGACTTTCTGATGTATTTGCTACAGAACACGACTACATGAAACACAGGTTATAAAATTGTAATTACACTTACAGCTGTACAATTAACCAATTAACAATTAAAGCTTAACCCCACTGAGTCTATTCATAATAGTTTGGAAATAAAATCATGAAAAAACACTGAATATATCATATATAATATATAATATTACCTATGTATTCTACTCTAAAGAAAACCTAAAGCCTTAAAGCAACATGAGCATATTTCATTCCTATCAACTGCTAATTGTTAGTTCCCATTATAGGTTGTATTTTTTTTTTTTTTAAAGTTTGATGCTACATATGCACACATTATTGTTTGAATATCTAGCTTTGACTGGCAACATTAGATGCCAATGATCACATTAAAACTTAACAAACATAACTCATATCCAGTTGGCTGATGACGTCTTCCACCTGTGAATGAAAATCATGTTATCCAAATTTGCGACACGCAAGCTGTGACAAACTGACTTTTTTCCTTTCCTGGGGCCTCTGATGCTAAAAATATCTCCAGTGTGCTGTGAGACACAAACAGCATCTGTCTCAGATCAGCACTCTTTTTTTTTTGAGAATTACTTTATAAATCCCAGCCCAGAGTTAAAGATTATACAATTTTTTATTGAAAAAAATTGCTCTGGAAAATACCCATATGAAATATATTTCATCTCACTACTTTTGTACTGCTATGTTTTCACTCAGTTGCCTTATTTCTGCAGTTAAGTTAATCACAACTGACTGAATTGACCTCATTTGGAAATGTCAGGCTTAGATTGCAAAACTAGTGCTGTAAAATTCAAACACTGATCATTATGTCTTTAGGTAAAGTAGCAATGTGTAATGTGCTAGCAGTACACCACTCAACCTGAAGTTCACACAGCATTATAAGTGCAATATGATAAAATATAAAAGATTAATGCAAATTTTCACGCTCTAAAAAGTGGTATAGTTTTCTGCAGAGTAAATATAAGGGTTGCACAGTGCTTTTGAATTTTACATTCTATGAAGTCTAAATTTGGCCCCAGAGTGCTCGGTGCAGTCCCAAACACGCTAACTCTCAGTTAAGACACCAGGAATAAAATGACTTGTGATGTGTTCCTCCTGGCAGTGTTAGCATGACTCACTGGCTGCTGTCTCTTCTTTTCTGCCATCCTTCTTTCAAATGTATTTGACTGTCACTCTTATCTTCTGTTTCTGTATCTTTCTCTCTCTCTCTCTCTCCAGGCAGACGTTTTTCCGAGACCTCTTCTGTAAATCTGCATGCAGCTGATCACTGTCCCCCCCCTTCCTCTCCCACCTCCTCACCTGCTGTAAACAAACCTCTATCTTTTCTGTGTCCCCACCTCCTCCTCCTCCTCTTTGTCCCTCCTCCTGCCCCTGCTCGCTCCTCTTCAATCCCCTCTCCTTCCTGTGCTATGATGTGAGGTGTTTGTCCGTATCAGTAGGAACCATGACAAGCAATGCATCTCAAATGCCTCAACTGGCAGCTTGCTGCAACCCCTTCCCCATGACTTTGGATACAAAGGGACCACAAATAGAAATGTGGGGGAAGAGAAGGTGCAGTGCTGTAGGTGACCACTAGGGAGTGTTGTTTGTCTCAGTGAGGGAATAACAGTGGACATTAAGGCAGTACATCCAAGAATCAGCTTTTCTTCTTATTGTTAAACATAAATATGGGTCTAATCTCCAAGTTAAACTGTGTTAAACAACATGAAAACAGTGCAAGCCTCAAACTTACTTCACTACCACTTCTACTTTTGACTGTGCATGTTGATTTTTGATGTTGGGCTTCAGATTTTCTTGCCCATGGTTAAATTAAAAAGAAAATAAATGAAAGAGGAAGAGATCTAGTGAGGTAACATTATCATGAAATGTTTCATTTCACCGTAAGTTAGTGTAAATGGGAAATTCACCCTTAGAAATGATTTGTGTTTAAAGAATAAGGCTGGTGATATTCTGTTTTTCTTTTTGTCTTATTGTCAACAAATCCTAAAAGAAGAAAGGCTAAAACCAACAATGTGTTAGTGTGTCTCTTATTTCTTTCAGACTTCCACAGCCTCTAAGCCCCAGGCCTATTCTGTCATACTGAAGACATAAATCTTTTAAAATGGGCCACAAATTGTTTCATTTTTTTTTTTACATAAAGGCTCAGTAATTTCCAAAAACAGCTGGACACTGTAGGTTTTCATAAATGCTGCTCGATCAGGAGTACACAGTACATTTGTGGGAACTACAGTATTTTCAGCTACCGATAAATACGCATTTGATGTTTTAGTCATTAGGTATTTATGGTACCAGGATGGTGTTTGTGGGGTTGACTCAAAATAAATTACAGTGTCTGTGCAATGGTGTGACTCACTGATGTGTTTTTAATAACAATATCACAGAGTAATATAAGCTATATGAGTAACTAAAAACACAGACAATACTTGGTAGTAGAATCAATAGAATATCACCAGACTTATCCATTAAAGTGGGTTTTGAAACATTTGCCACTTTCAATCCAAACTCAAAGAAATATTACAAATTTGTGAATACTTCTCTTGCAGCCCCCCTCCAAAAAATGTTACAATATATTACAATTAAAATATAAGTAATTTTTAGAAATAGTCCCAGTAGTCATAGTAGTCAGTAATTCTTTGTGAAATGTAGACTAGTGTTGCCACATAGTTAAACACTCACAGAACACAAACTTCTGAATCTACGATACACATACATACTCCTGCAGCAGTTGAAAATTGGCCAAGCCTTAATTATAGACAATTTCTCACATCTGACCTTTTTTTTTTACACAAATTAATGAAACAAAAAGTTTATATATACAGAATATTACGCCTCAAGAATCTTCAACAGTTTTGTATTTTGGTAACCTTAGAAGATATATTTCAGATACTTAGATTCCATATTACAATGTTTTTCACTTATTAGATTGAAAGGAATAGTAAACCAAATATCCCCTACATCCATATTCTCTAGCAAGTTTTAGATCGCAGTTTTCATAAAAAACTTTTAAATCTAGACTTTTCTGCTTGTTCTGATAGTGGTATTATTTCACCAAGCACAAGAGGAACCATAACACTAAATGAGGAACTGGCTGTGTTGTCTGAAAAGCATCAGAACCACAAGTAACATCAAAAATACATGATTGCTGATTATTTTGGATGGACTGAGTGTGTCATAGTAAGTAGAGACTTCTGAACCTGTAATTTATCCCTACAAAAACTGGCTGTCAGGGATCGTCTGTCAGATAATCATGTCATCCTAAAGCATGGCAGAGTGAAAAAAAAAAGAAAAAATATGTGTAGCAACTATTTTTATACTGCTAGTTCTAGTTTGAAATAAATATATGCATTATTTATCATTTGCTTTATTTGAAATTAAACTTATTTATTTGCTATTTATTCTTAATCTATAGCAGTTGTTGAATGTGAAGCATTTGTTTTGATGTGTACTGTAGATATACTATGTTGACATTGTTTCTTACGTCGCAGGATGCTAAAGATTTCAGATTTCCACTGTTTTGTCACTGAATGAAAATGTGAATGTGTGTGCAGCTGCTGTTCCAAAATGAATTTGTATAGAAGAGGTGACTAATCCTACGGTTCTATGTTGAACCGCCTCAGATTGAAACCAAAGCCCTGATGTAGTGAGTCATTTCAAGAGGATCCTGCTCTATAATAGCCCATATAAGCTCTGTTGAAGGCTTGAACCTCCGGTTACTGTAGGTTATCAAGAGCTGTCATATCCCGTCATGTCCTCTGACACACTCACACACCCTCAGATATGGCACCTCATCAACCAGTCAGGTGTTTGACCTTTGACCCCCAAATACAGATACATTACATTATACAGTATTACTTGAGTGCAGTCTGAGTTATCTGAGCAGATAATTTCATTGACTGACTACTGACACACTGATGGTCAGTCTCCCCAGCCGTACTCTCTTTATTGACCTCCTGATCAGCCAGTCAGGATGAGAGAGTCAAGGTTGACAGTGGAGGGACTGTAATCTATGTGTGAATGTGTGTGTGCTGTATGTGTGTGCGTGTGTGTTTGTGGAGAACATGAGTCATCTCTTTATCTGGGTTGACATTTTGCGACCCTCTCTTCTTTTTATATTGAGGCTTATTACAAATGCATGGAGCACTTTATCACATTATTTTCCCTCTTTGTTCCTCTTTATAAGCATTTCCACTAAGTATGTAATACTTAAATTGTTCAGTTTAACTTTCTCCAAAGGGTAAAAAAAATGTCATGGACTTAAAAACCTTACATTATCTCTGAGGTGTGTTTGCACAACCTATAGAAACCTTGAGTTGAATGTGAATGGCCTCTTTTTTCTTTTTCAACCTGATGTTAATCAATGAAACCAAGAAGAAAACAACTATTCTCCTGACATGCACTATGGTTGTATACAGAGCTGTTTGAAGTTTAAATGTTTGGATGAGTGTAGAATTTATTTGTTGGTCTGTTTGTCTTACAGTAACTGTAACCGATCTGAAAATATTCTGGCAAAGTAAATAATATGTGATACTGTAGCCTAAATATGCATAAATAGAACTATGACAAGAATGGTAGAATGGTGAAAAAAGGCAAAAATAGAGAGCAAAAAAACAGAATGTCTGTGTTTGTTTGTACATCTGTGCATTGGTTGGTTTGTTTATAGCGTGTGATTTAGTGCATGCAGTACTTTCTTCTGTAGCTGCTGAGAAACAGTACTGTTATCTCATGAAAACACCTTTCAATAAAGATGATACCATGATACATACCACCATTGCAATGTCTGGTCATTACTTTGCTATTCTGATCGCATTTAAGAAATTTAGCACATTAAAAAAAACACATTACAGTTACCATTTTTTAGCATCTTAAAAATAAATAATACAGTAGCCCTGATGACAGAGGCAATGTCATCTGTATATGATAGAAATCAGCAGCAGCACTTTTAGTCTTCATAATGTCACTGTTACTCTTGATTTAGTCTTTTTTAAGTTGTTTTTTAAGTGTTTAGTTAGGGGATAAACTCTGGTCTGCGCTGGAATGTTTCATGGAGACATTTTTTGTGTCCTTTGATAGTGATACTAATGTGTACATGCTTCAAATTATTGCAAAAAGAGGAAAAACGCATCAGCTAAAAGTAACACAGTGATACAGTGACATTCAACCAAAACAAACTGATTAGTAGAGTAATCCAGGACCTAGACGGGGTAGTGCTCCCAAGAGGTGGACTTGTTTACCTTTGTTACTCCACTGTCTGCTGTGGCTTTGATTTCGTAAATCAATCACATCATTTTAAGGCATTGGTCACAGAGTAAATGACCTTTGCTATCGTTCTGTTCTCTCAGTTTGTGACTCGTCATCCTGTACTTGTTACAGTTGTAGCTTTATGAGATCCACACATTGCTGTAATGAACTAGGGTAAGTGCTTTGAGTTATTATTTTCTTATTAGCCTGAAATCATAAACTTAAGCTTTTCAGACATGATTGTGTCCACAAAATTTACAAGTTAATGTTTATTTTCAATGAGAGGGCGGAGAAAATGTTTATATTCTTCATTCATTTGCATAAAGTATATTTTGAAGCGTTAAGCTGGATTTGCTGTTTCTAGTCATGACTTTGCCTTCAACTTAGTACTTCCAGAAATATTTTAATCCAAATGATTGAGACCCTGAGACACACCCAGAGGTATTTTGTTACAGCTAAAAAGATATTTTTACGTGGCTCTGTGGATGGCACTGTTCATCAG
Organism: Euthynnus affinis; assembly: GCA_029490765.1. Taxonomy (NCBI): domain Eukaryota; kingdom Metazoa; phylum Chordata; class Actinopteri; order Scombriformes; family Scombridae; genus Euthynnus; species Euthynnus affinis. The sequence continues at coordinate 21,868,358 of CM055840.1, read as the reverse complement.
GCCACCACTTTGGTCCAGACTGAAATATATCAACATTTATTGGATGGATTACTATGATTTTTGGTACAGTCAGTCTTCATGGTTGCCAAAACCCTGAACCCTGGGTTTTCCTCTAACACCACCTTGAGCTTGAAATGTCTCAGAAACTACTGGATTACCATGACATTTTTACCTCAAGATGAATAGTAATTTGGTTTGTTTAGTGCTAATTAGCAATTAAAAAGTGCATGTTAAAGTGCTGATGTTAGCATTAAGCTCAGAACACCACTATGCATAGATACAGTCTCACAGAACTCCTAGCATGACTGTAGACTCTCAGTCGTGTTCAGCTACGCCAAAATATAAAGTACATAAAATTCAATAATAAGATATGGTACATGTATTTTGCAATAGCAGCCTCTGTCAATCCCAGTGAATAGATCAGATTTTATTGCTCTGCTGCATGACCTCATATATCCAGCAGAGGAAGTGCAATGGGGTTGGACAGCAGAGGACTTGGCCTGCCCAGAGCCAGCAGCCAAGAGGGCAAAGTGCAAAATAGCAGCTGAGAAAAGGAGAGGACACAGATCATAAGAACTGTGACACGGACTTATTGTAACACACTCCAGCAACTCTCTAGGCGGGGAAGCATCAGTTGAAACAGAGACTCTCACCCTGTGGATTGCTGGCTGAACCTGAGGATAGTAGACTGTGTGAGTACAAAGCTGACACAATGACAAATATTTATTGTGAATGTCAGGTCCACCTGACAAACCGGTGTCTGGCATCAGCGTCTTTTATGATTTACAATTCTACAGCTTTGTTTTGTACTTTTAAAAACATCAAAAATACAGAATAGAATGGAAACAGTGTGACTTCTTACTAAAATTTCTGAGTTCTGTAAATGAAGACAACAAAACACGTCGCAAAGCAATAAAATAAAAATGTCATAGTTATAGATCAGTAATGATAAAATATTGATCATGACTAGGTTTACAGTATTCTGATTTAATCACCCCTTTTAAAGTATTTGTTCTGAAGGAAATTTAAGCAATTTTGTGAACAGCATACAATTATACAATAAAATATTGACTTCTCTGATAGACTATAATCACTTAACAACAACAAAAAAAATACCAGGGAGCAAACTGAAAGGTTTTATTTCTACAGTACCACAAATGTTGAAGATGTGTTCATCATTCGAACATCAGGTTAGCTCAAGCTGACTGATATTGGGAGATCATCATCTGAATACTAATCCTAAACATCATCAACACTAATTTTAATGATGATACATTTCCAAGCTGTGGTTTGGAAGTAACTTTTTAAGAAAAGGATACCATGAAGCTATCAGTCGAATGCACCGATTAGAGTCTAATACACTGTAAGAATGCTCTATGTTCATATGTTTAACCCTGAATATCTAAGAAAACCTTGGCACTGTGCAATATGTCACAGTTTCTGCTGTTGATGGATGAAAAGTGATCAGAAATGAAAATCTTCTAACATGTAGACCATGTAACTTTTAATTCAAAATTGCTTTTTTATGAGAACGTGGATTGAATTACTGAGTTCAAGAGTTCTCATTAATTAGTTCCTGCTAAGTTCAGTGCAAACTAAATGAAAATGCCAAAATGCAGACATGCCTTAAGATGTAGTATAACAAATGTCATACAAATGTTATTAGATTTGCTTATACCTCAGTTAAATAAAGGCGTCCTTTTCTCTGTCCATACATGGATTTTCTGGCCCCATTGACTGCCAAAGATGGTGGTGAGCCATAAACCTGAATCCAAGTTTCAAAACCATGTGGCTGATGTCACAAACATTGTGTTTTTCTGACAGTTCCTGTAAGATGGATGCAATAATAAACTAGTTAATGGCTTTGAAATGTTGTTGAAAAGTTTAAAAATTGGTGCAAATTATTTGGTGTTCTTAAAATCAGTTCATTGTGTATGATTCTCATCACAAAGAGCAACTACACATCCATCAAATCTTATATTTAAAGATAACAAGTTTAAGCAAATTAGAGGCAAGTTAAACATGCTGGAGGTAGGAAAATAAAAAGGAGGACCAGTCAATAACTTCAAAATGACCACAACATGATCACTCACCCTCAATTTGCCCAAAAAATTACTCTACAAAGATATGTTGTATAAGAGTTAATCTCCTCAAAAACAAAGCATTTGTTTACATCTCTTTCTCTGCCATCACATGAGTTGCAGCCACATAATGTATAATCTATCTTCATTCATCTGTGCAAAGCCTATCTGCTATTGACATTTCTCCTGAGGAGTGATCAAACTGCATGGATTATAAAATGAGGTCACTCATTGTCTTTCACCCCTCCCTGGATGTCTATTTAACACAATCTCTCCTTCAGTCTTCTGCGTATGTTATCTGTAGCTAGTTTATCATTTATCATTTGTTTACATTGTTTAGACTAAGCTGCAGTGACTGGGGATAACACTGTTGCTATGGAAAAGCACTCTAGGTAACCACCGTTCAAAACCCCTGACCTATATGTTCCTGCAATCAGACCAGGGGTTTGTACACTTCTTCAGGTTGGGATTCACAAGAGGAACCTCACCTTCTTGGAACTGAGGCTTATCATGAATATTAATTCTTTTTAGCATGAGGCAACCTGCCAGCAATGAGCATGTGACCTAATTTAATCTCTCAATTTATAGTTAGATAACATGCTACATCGTAAAACTTCAACAAAGAGTACAACCACAGCTATTCATATCAGTGATGTCACAGCACTTTCAGTGGAAAAAACACCTGATTTGACATCACTTATCAGGGTGTGTTTCAGTTCACAGAGAGCAGTGCAGCAACTGATTTCTGCTCTTAGTGATCTAATAAGGATTTACCTCAGATTAAGAATTGAAATAATGAGCCATGATCTGAATAAGGTCAAAAGGTTCTACTAGTGCTTGTAGAGTCTCCCATCTTTATTCTGCCAACACATAAAAACAAATTCAGTGAAATTTCCATCATTTACCCTCAGGGAAGCAACAGCATGTATAAGACTAACTTGCAAATATGATATCCACAGGATCCTCCACACAGTGATATAGTCCTAAGTGTTGTGGTCAGGACCAGTGGTAACCATGACAGCTGCAGAGCCACCTAATGGAGTGTGGCACAGAAATGTTAAGGCCCAAACGTCAGATGAGCTCTCCAGTCATGGTAAGCACAATATTATATTATATATTTCCCCATACATAGAAAATATTCTATATTGTATTATTGTGTTGTATTCTATTGTTTTTATGTAAATGCATATTTTGTTATATATTTTTGTTGCTGTAATTACTTACAGATGGAGGTAGAAAATCCTATTGTACTATTATAGTATTATTATTCATTCATTCATATGAAGTTAGTCAACAAAATGTGTGCAAAATGTGGGATTTCTATTTATTTATTACATCCATTCCATTATTTATTTCTCTTTCTTTCCTCCCTAGTTTTGCACTGAATATCCTGTCTCAGGTACCATGTGTACAGTGCACTGACTGATGATTAATTTAGGCAAATATGTTCTTCTCTGCAGTCGGGGATCATAATAATACACAGGAAGAAGATCTGAAACAGTGGCAGAAACATGCACAGGTAATCCACTTCCAGCTAGTATCTTGGCCAACAGTCCCTCAGCAATGTTGCTGCTCTCCCATCATACTCATTTGAAAAGAGAAAAAAAGCATGTGCAAAATATGGGAAACTACATGGACATAGAATTAGGAGTGAATGAATAAACTAGAAGTTGAGAAAATTAAAATGATTCTCTGAATGTGTCTGCCTGTAGAGAGCCAAGGTGAAGATCATGGAGCAGGTCCAGGATCAGCTCAATGATATTCTAGACAACGCTCTGACTTTCACCCAAATCCAGCCGACAGTTAATGGAAAGTCGACAAAAAAACCTTCATCTAGGTGAGGAGCAGAAGAGAAGAACTTTTATTTTTTTCACCCTGCTTACTTATTTAGTGGATGTATTTGTCTTGTCATTTACAGCTGTAAAGATGTGTGCATTTATGTCTTTATTTTCTGCGTATTTTGATTTAGATCTCAAAGGATGGATGATGGAAAAGTGTTTATGGACAGGCCATCACTGCTGGAGTAAGTATGATAGACTGACAGTCTGTTTTCTGAGTTTGACAACACACACAGTGAGGTGCAGACTAGTGTGAATGTCAGTACAAGTTCTTCAACATTCAACCAATATACTCCAATAAACCATTTCAAAAATGTGTATTTATCATGCCTTCATCAGATATATTTTAGCCAATGCTTAGACTGAACCTTGCTTGTATGTTGTGTATTAATATTTTATGGTAATAAATATTTTTCTTGTTAAGTCACCTAAGCAATTGCCTCATATACTATACGATCCAGATGACTGCAAGATAGCTGGGAATACTTGAGTAATAACTGATGTTATATCAAAGAAGTTTTGCAACATGTTAAAGATTGACAGTCTACAGTATAACAAAGATCAGTGTTTATGAGGCCACGTGTATTTGTATCACTCCATACAGAACCAGGTCATTCAGATAATTTTCTCAATACACCTTCAATATGAATACAGCACAACAGATAAGCACATAAATAAATAAATAATAATAATAATAACATAGAGCTGCTTTTTATGACACTATTTTCTAATCCTGTCTCTGTGTTTCATCCTCTTCAGTGAACTGTTTGAGATCAGCCACATCAGGACTATCTACCACATGTTTATCGCCGTACTCCTCATCTTTTGCCTGAGTACGCTGGCTGTCGACTACATCGACCAGGGCAGGTGCGTGAGACGGTAGCATTTCCTTGTGGAGGAGTATATGTTTACAGCAATGACAGATTTCAAATTCTATGACCCTGAACCACGTCTAATAGAAACTCAGCTACCCTGAAGCCTTAAAAAAATCTTACTTCTTATCTTTTTTTTTCTCCAGCTAAACCTTATTGTGTCCCTTCATTTCTCCATCCTCCCTGCCTCTCTGCTCATCTGGCAGGAGAAAGATAGAGCAATCAATCCCTCTGCGTATTTCTGCTGTTGCTTTGGGCAGCACAGTAATGATTTGGTAGCTGTTTGCAGATGCAGGCTTCTAAGTTTAATTCTTACATTTCTCACTGGAACAAATGCCAGTGGGCATTTCCACTGTGTGCAAATTATTCAATACATCTGCGTTTAGTTAACATTGATGGGTAAATCAATGAAAAAAAATAATAGCACTTGCAATTGGCCTTGATGAATTTTACACAAATCCTTTGACATGCAGCAATGAGAAAGTATTTAAATCTATTATTATTATCACCAGAGGGGTCTTTTCAGATGGGAGAAAGAAATGGGAGTAATACTCAATGCACTTCAGTATTCATGCATATGTATTAAAGCCATTCATGCTTAATTATGATTTTGTTTAAAATGGTCATTCAAAGTGCTTTTTCAGTTTGTACAGAACAAAATGGCTTGGTTTTAAATGGTGTTATACACATACAGTAACCACCTACTGGCTTCCACTCAGTTTTTTTATTTTCTAAACTAAAATCAGAATTTTTAATTTCTAAATGATGATTTTTCTTGTCATTGTATGAACTTTATGTTATGCTTTTATTTCCAGCTGACCACTTTTTGTTCTTAACTCTCAGGTTGGTCCTGGAGTTTGACCTGCTCTTCTTCGCCTTTGGGAAAATGGGGACAGTCACCTGGGTGTGGACGCTTATGTTTGCTTACACCCTGCTGGTTCCCTACCACACTCTGGTGCTTTGGGGGTCTTTGTACCATAGCATCCCCTCCAAGTTGGGGTTGTCCCTGGGGACAGGTCTAGTGCTGTCTGCCATACAGACCTGCGTTCTGGGATTGTTCCCCATCTACGCGGTCATACACTACCAGCTGCCACCAGCCTCACGGTTCATTGTTATATTGGAGCAGGTAAGTGTTTATGTGTGTGTTTCAAGAATGAACATAGTGAAACTGTTGAATTCATAGGTAAATTTCAAGTAGCAATTGTATTATGAGTTTCTCACAAAGATTTGTGCTTCAGAGAACAGAGGACATGTGCATGCATATGCACTGAGATAAACTAAAAACCAAAAAGCTGGAAATTATAACTGAACATAACAATTGAACATTAAAACTGGTTCACCCTTGCTATTTATGAGGGTCTTAATAAACAGAAGAAGCTAAAGTGTTTTTTTATGACAGTCATGTATACTGTCAGCACCTCCTAAGCATTTAGCAACACCACTTGAGGAGACGAAGTATTGTTAGCAGTTATGCTGACTACAAAGAACACAGAAAACGCAAACTTAAATTTCTCCTGAGTCTAATTTGGCTTTCATAATAGAAATAATATGTGTTATTTAGATGAATCAAACAAATCACAGAGTGCATCATTACTCTATGTATTGTATCCTATATACTTGTTGCAGTTGTTGTGGACACAGAAAGAATTTTCATATTAATACAGTTAGAATTAATGGAAAAGGCAACAGCAGCAACAACAATTCTGCTGGAAAAACTAATCCCTTTTTGAAACCACACAGTAGGGAGTCAGAGATAGTTGTTAAAGCACTAAACGTACATGAACATTATAGCTCAGCTTATACAAAAATATCAAGCAAGGAGGTTAGGGTCATGGAAGACATAACAGTGAGCAGAGTAAGCATATGGACTCAGCAGAGGAAGAGTGAGAACTGACAGTTTATAAAAGCAGCCTAGTACTTTCATATGAATGAATATGAATGTGAGTTGATGCATTTAGTCAATGATACTGAGAAAAAATGAGACAGTTGATGTAGAGCAGCTGATGTGAGCGCTTCAGTGCTCTGCATGAACTAACGCAAAGCTTCATTTGTGATCAAATGGGAATGGCAGTTAGATATGCTTCACAATTTGTCAGTCAAAACTCAATTTTTCACACAAGTAGAGATGTACTTCTTGCGGTTCCAGCAGCTTTACTCTTTTCAATACATTTATTTCAATAACTCCTGCAGTATGATTAATGTGATTTTTATTACAATACGAACTGCTGCTGAGTGTAAAATCAAACGGACAGAATAAAATCCAAGCATAAAAATCCTTATTAGAAACGACCTGTACAGAAAAAAAACACCCTGCACTATAGATAACATTATATTTATTGGTAATCCAAATTATAAATGCAGCCATTCATTGCTCTCAGCAGGAACATTGTAATAAGGAAAGCAGAGATGGGAACTTTCCAACTGGAAAGCCATTAAAGAGGCAGCAGGTCTCAGTGTAGCCAATGGTTGTACATCATGGACCCACACTGTAATACCTTCTCATCCTCTTTATTACACTGGCCCTGGCCTCCCAAAACCGTCTTAGTACTTATATCGTTTGAGCTCCATTCGATGGAGTGAGATAATCTCAGTGCTTAGATGCTCTTGGGAAACCCGGTCCTGATCCTCATCTGACCCGGGTCCAGTCAGTGTATTTGTAACTCTGAAGCTGTCCATCCCATCTAAACACTATCTGATATGCACACACAATATAAATATAAATGTGTTAAATTCACTGAATTCCTTTAAAAGAAAAAGATAAATCAGTTCCGCAGCTGTCATGTCATACAGTTCCCTGATTAATTACAGAAGTTAACTCTCAAATAAATCATCTATCATTGGGTCAATGTGTAGAAACAAGAGATTGAGACCATAACAATGTTTTGCTTCAGAAATCTTGCCTATTCATCTAATAGAGAGACAATGTAGAAACTAGTATTACTGATACATCATGTCTCACTTCATATAATAACTGCAGATATTAATTTTCTTCAGATTCGATTCCTGATGAAGAGCTACTCATTCATAAGAGAAACTGCCCCTGTTATTATGAAGAATACACCAAAGGAAGGTATTGTATTGATTTGTTTTGATGTCAGGTGTGTTTATTCCTCAGGCAGTATCATTACTCACAGTGCCGCTCTCAGACATTGGAGAAAAATGACTATAAGAGATCTTGGTGGGTTACCGCATTATGATTCATGCTGATGTTAAAACTAACAATGAATAACCCCATGTACAATAGATAACCTCAAGTATGCATGTCCCCATGAGGTGAGAAGATTGTAACAGTCTGTTAGTGGGAGATAATGTTAGGAAACGAATGTCTCTCCAGAACCTTTGACTGTGAGAACTCATGGTAATAAACTTTAATACTGACAATGTGCTGTGAAATACCTCCAGGAGAAAATGAAATAGCTCTGAACAAAACAGTAAAACTGATAGAAGTGTCTATAGAGGAGGAAAATAAGCTCTTTGTTTAACAGATTTCCACAGAACAGCACTCTTTTACCATATTTAAATGTCTTTAGTGTTGGTAAGATGCTAAAGCTTGACTGAAATACAGAAAATAATTTAGCAAAAGAGATTAGAGGCTTTTACGCAGACAATTTCACATAATGACTTAATGATTTCATAATAAGCCCGCTAGTGTAATGTTAAATGCAGCTATTTGTTAACAGGTTCCTACATTAAGGCACAATGAAGCTTTAGAAATCACAAGCTGAAATGTTTAATGGCTGCTATTATGTCACATAATAAAACAAGAAGCTTGTTGGAGCCGTAGACCTTTGAAAACTTTTAAAACAAATCATCCAAGAAACCTGTAACTGATTAAAGCTCTTACATCACCAGGTTTAAGGCCTCAAAACTGGACCATTTGAGTTTGATGGTCACACTTACTAATAAATTGTTGTGATTTTTTCTCTTTGCTTTTCAGGAGAAAGTCCCAGGTTCCCAACATTTTCCAGTTATCTCTACTTCCTTTTCTGTCCAACTCTCATCTACAGGGAATCATATCCCCGGTAAGATACATTGTCTCGTTTCCCTTGATCCCATTTAATCATCCTGCATTCTCCTCTTATAATGAGTGAAATGATGCAAGTACAAATGACAAATGGCTGTCACATTTATCTTTGTACCGTAAACTCTTGGTACATCAATTTCAAGTAAAATAGTTGTTGGGAGTTCTCATTAATTGCAGCTTCGAAACCCATCAAAATGACAAATGAAAATGTACATTAGATGAAGGACTCTGAAAAACATGCTCTGATGCGAGGTTCAGTTAATAGTAATCATGTCCAAGTTAGAGTGAGAGGAGACGGGATCTGAATCCCTATATGGGATGAAAAAGTAGGTCTATATGAACATGAAGAAAAGGACCCACAATAGACACCATGTACAGTACTACAGTATGCATTTCTGACATAGTTGCATCTTGTCTGTTCTTTGCAGGAATACCCACATAAGATGGAAGTATGTTGGAGTTACTCTTGGCAAGGTGAGATGAAACTCTGCATTCAATTTACGTCTTTTGTGTTGAGTTGTTTTTACTTTCACTTACACATTTAATCACCGTTTTAACTGGAATGCGTAATACAATGTGCTAAGCATTCCTTTGTGGGGTTACTGACCTAGAAAATATGGTGTTTGGGTCCCAATGTGAAGCAAATACTTAATTTAGCTTTAGTATTTGACATCATATTGTAGATCACTATCTTCAAATATCTAGAGCTGATTCTCAAGTGTGACCTATATTGTTTTTTCCTTATTCTAGGGTGTCATAACTTTTTTTTTTTTTTTTTTAAATACAACATTTTTATGCTTCATTTGCAGATCTTGGGCTGCCTGTTTTATGGCTATTTTGTCCTGGTGCGCCTTTGTGTGCCCCTCTTCAAATCTGAGACCAACCAGCCTTTTAGTAAACGGACAATGGTTCTAGCTGTGTTCAACTCAATACTACCAGGTACTTTCTATCAGCCAAAATACATGGATAGCACACATACATGTTTATCATTATATACTTGTGAGGACACCCATTGACATAATGCATTCCCTAGCCCCTTACCCTAACCATCACAACTAAATGTCTAAACCTAACACTTACCCTAAAGTGATCCTAAACCCAAATCTAACTACAGTATATAGTTATACATGCCACATGGATCCTGTTTTTGGAGGATTTCTCAGGCAATAATAGAAGGAAGTCAGATGTAAAGCAAATATATAAACTTAAGTTAACCTGTGACGGCATCATTGTACTATAATTCTGCTTACAATCTCTATTATCTCTCGTCTTTGTGAGTCAGCACTGGTTAATATATTACTTTTAATCCAAATGGAAACAGTCTCCAGTGTTTTAAGTCAGAGATAAGATTAAAAGATGCTATTATGCAATTAGATTAGGTATTCAAACACTGGCATGTTTATTACTCTTTTTAAATGAATAGCTTTTTGAGTAAGTGCTGATATAAGAGCATCAGTGTCAACTTACAATTCTTAAGAGAAAGCTGGGACAAATGCCCAGAATCAAATTGTTTCTCATAACCCCTCTTTCCTCTCTCTCTCTCTCTCTCTCTCCCTCTGTGTGTGTGTGTGTGTGTGTGTGGCTGTCTCAGGTATAATGCTCCTTCTGTTGTGTTTCTTTGCCTTCCTGCACTGCTGGCTCAACCTCTTTGGGGAGCTGCTGCGTTTTGCTGACAGGATGTTCTACAAGGTATGACTGGTTTTGTGTGGCATCACCTCCCATGTGAATCATTATTTTCAGATATGCTTAATTTTCCAGATGGGAAATTTATGATTAATGTCAAGTGAAATTACAGCAAAGTGGCTTGACGGTCCCAAAATAGTTCAACTTTTCCGTCATCAAATACTACTGGTACTACTTAGACTGTGTCAGAAAATCCCTGCCTGCCCTCAGTGTTAGCCACTTCCCCTCTAGTTCTGTGCTCATGTGACCTTCTGCCATGACGAAGGTTGTGCAAGATGCATGAATATGTTCTCGGGTTTGATTAAATTCTAATTGGCTGGTTGATTTAAGTGTAAAAATAGCATAAAGTACTGAAGTTCTGAAGTAAAAGTGTATCTCCCAGTGCACTGCACAGAACTATTTTTGAATTCTTTTGCAACAGACATAGATCAGCACTACTGAAAATGTGCAAGCTTTAGCCAAAAAGCTCATTTTTAACAGTTTTTATTGGCCAAATCTTAAAGCTGTTTATGTTGACATAGGAAATTTTCCATTTGTTTGTTTTTCCAAGCATTTATATCATTCTCATGTGTTAGAGCCAGGAGGCAATTACCTTTACTTATATAAACAAATACTAATACAATTTATGGTGTTTCTCATTTGTTTAATCTATACACTAACAATGTGTAGTCTTGTTTTAGTCTTTTGTAGTTTTAAAAACAACTAATTATATGAATGAATTCAGGCCCCAAAATTGATCCTCTTTTTTTTACCAGGACTGGTGGAACTCCACATCTTTTGCCAACTATTATCGAACCTGGAATGTGGTGGTTCATGACTGGCTTTATTACTACGGATACAGAGACTTCCTCTGGGTGAGTGTCGTTACAGTACACAAACAGTTAACAAATAAATAATAATAACAATAAACAAAATATTAATGTGATATCCTAATGGGCTCTGTCTTTATTTGCAAAGCAGAGTATCATGTGTGCATAGTTGTCTTAACATTCATCCTGTAATTCTAGCAATTGAACCAGCCTGACCCCTGAACTGTGAGTCAAGCCCTCTCTCTCTCTGTCTCTCTTTCTCTGTTCGATCTCTGATCCCTGCAGCTGTCGAAAAGGAAATTCCGAACAGCTGCCATGCTCTCTGTGTTCATCGTCTCTGCTGTTGTCCATGAGTACGCCTTGGCCATTGGCTTTGGCTTCTTCTATCCCGTCATGTTTGTCCTCTTTGCAATTTTTGGAGGTGAGGGATATACTCATTATTCAGGGTGCAATTTTCACAGAATGATTGCCATTCTGTGCTCTGACATGGTTGAAAAGAGAAAAAGAAATTATAAAAGAAAAAGAAAGAAAATATTTAGTGCCCACGGTACATCATTACCGTTGCTGAATTCTGAACAGCGCTTCTGAACTGTGTGTCTGTAGCTTGTTAAAAATATGTAAATCTACTCTTTCACTTCCTGGATTCTGCCTTCAAACCTTCAAAGTTAAAATCTGTAATTATTCTCTCTAACAGACATTCTGTAGCTCTTTTCTTTTCAGAGGAGCGCTCTCATTATATTTAAAGAAACTTGTGCATTGTGTCCTTGTCCTCTGCAACTCAAAGTTGCCATTTGCTAAAATGTGTTCTTTTGTACTTTTTGTGCTATCACTGTTTGTCCCTGTGCCTTACTGTTCTCACAGCCTTTACACAAATAAAGTGTTACTGTTTAACTACATATACCCTCCTAAAAACTGACATCAACAACAACATCCCCTAATGTCATCATCTCTTAGTGGTGTTCAACTTTACCATGAATGACAAGCGGCAGAGTCCCGTGTTCAACGTCATCATGTGGGCGTGTCTCTTCCTCGGTCAGGGCGTCCAAGTGTGTCTGTACTGCCAGGAGTGGTACGCGCAGATACAATGTCCTCGGACAGGGGTACGTACTCCACCAACATGTATTCTGCATTTAGTGAAAAGGCCACAAGGAGCAATGCAATAGTCACGTGTTGATTAAATTAGTATCTTTATGTGATGCTCTTCCTGCTCTAAAAAATTACTTTTTATCTACCTTTTGAAAAAGCTGTTTCATATTATTTAATATAAAATCAGATCACAACCTTATCAAAAGCTTTAAATTTTAGAAACATAGTGGCCTTGCACAGAGATTTTTTTTTCACTTTTTTTAACATTATATATGAAAAAATATATTAATTTACTGTGGGATTCTTCCTCTGAAAGATTTATTAGGCTGTTTGAAAGTCTAAACAACTGTCCCACTGGCCTTGTGTTTAAATCCATTGAGAAGATGCAACAGAATCAAGTTATGAGGCTATCCGTGAAGTTGTGCATTACTAAAAAATATATCAGAAAAACCCTTCCTTTAAATAGAGCTACAGATACATACACATAGACACCATGTGGCTGTTTGTTGTGGATTTCAACTGAAGCTGCAAACATTTCAGTGTCTGTTAGTACACTGCACTACGTCAGTACACAGTACTTTGACCTCTGTTTGAAGCTCACAGGCGAATAAACTTGAAATACATCTGACATCAAGACTAGACTAAAACACTAGGAAAAATTCACAGATATATACAAGTTAACTAGATTACTCGACCCTGGTACTCGACTTGGACGTCACACAGACGTCAGTACCCAGATGAGCGTGCCTGTTGAACAAATAACTGCTTTCACCGTTTCATTATCCTGGCTTTGTCATCTGTTCGTCTCTGCAGTCATTCATGAGCATCTGTTACTACAAGACACGCATGCATATATGTATATACAAATACAAATTGCATAAACGTGTTCTTAAAGAGATAACACACCCAGCACACACCCAACTTACAGACTTATGTGAAAATCTGACATGTATTTAACCCTTAAAAAGCCCCCTCCAACCCCAAGTCTTTGATGAAGTCACAGATGCGAGGGAAGGATTTTCACGACAGATGGGCACAGATGTACTTAACATACTTATTCTACTATGAACTACGCCATCTCTGCGTATCCTCAGCTAAGGCATCCTCTAAAGCCAGCGGTGTTACTCACACACACACAATGGCTTAACACAGATAACGACTGTCTAAAAATAGTAGTGACTTCTATAAAATTAGATTATTATGTGATAGTAAATATGGTTGTTAAATGCTCATCATACAGATATTATATATAAAAGGATTGCAGATAATGTTACTAGAAGGAGATGGAGGAGGAGGAGAGCTACGTGAATATTTCAATAAACTCTGACTCTTTCCTAACAGAATAGTTTCTGGGAGCTGGTGACGCCTCGTTCCTGGTCGTGCAGCAACCAGAGATGAAGCTGCTGATAGCTGATTTTTTTCCTGGGCAGGGGAGATGAGTGAGAAGGGATGGAAGAATACAAATAAATGGAGTCACAATGAACTAAACATGATGGATAAGACGTCGTGAAAGATATGTAAATATATAATGTTTTCTATTTTCAGTGTGTAAAGAAGCTTTGGGTCAAGATGTGACTGTCACTTTTAGCTTTATGTTGTTTTTTAGGTGTGATATTATACTTGTGATCACCACTGGATTTTTCAAAGTTTTCATTTGTACTGATAGTATTGACTTGTGTTTAATAAATCAGGCTGTGTAACAGGTAGACCTTTTATGTTGACATAAAAAGTGTTTAACAAGTGCAAACTTCTGTGAAAATGTCATTTTTACATTTCTGTGTGTGTATGGATTAAACATTAGTTAATAAATTAATTAATCAGCCAGCTTTAAAGGTGCTGGTAGTGGAAAGTGCCTCCTAGCTCGATCGCCAAGTCATGTGCAAAATAATGTGCAGGCGGCAAAATATGTACTGTATAATGTATATATATTTTTTACAAGCTGTAAGAAATCTTAATTTCTTTATATCACTGAATATAATTCTTTAAATTATTAAATATATTTAAAGTTCCCTTCCACTCACTTGTGTTCTGCTTCTTGTTCTTTGACTTGGATGTTTGAGCTTCACTTTGCAGAATGATGAATGTGTACAGAGTTTGACACTCGAAGATTGTTTTCACATTCATCTGCTGAAGGGGGAAAGTTTCCCTGTGCTCAACTTAAATCTGAGTTAAGAGCGTACATGATTTGTAACATCACAACTAGTTTAGAGCCAGTTGTGGTTCGATATTCAATTTACTCAAGTGTGATGTGGAAACTTGAAACCACCAGTGCACATACACTGAAAATAGACTTTTTTATATATTTTTATATAGACTTTTATGTTAACTGTTTACATATTCAGAAAGTCATTTTAAGGATTTTAACACGTTAGACATAAATTAATATTCAAAGTAGAGTATTTTATGGACATCTAAAAACATATCCGAAGGGGATCTTTAAATGTTGTAATTATCTCAATCTCAAGAAAAAAAAATGGTAGACTCTCTGAATAAAATGTGTAATTGCATTTGTTTTTATTTTTGCTGTATTTATATTAAAGCTAGATGTGGTTACAAAACCTGAAAGGGGAGTTATTCTTGTCTTGTAACAGCGTTGTGTTTGTGATTATATTTTTTGTTAGATATAGAAAACAGTTCACACAAGACAAGCCAAATCAGTGATAACTTAAAACAGGCTTTGCCACAGTGAGGGCACCTGGGCTGCAATGTTCATAGCATGTTTAATCCTGTCTCTGTTGACATTCAGCTAGCAGGGATTGGTGGAGAGAACAGGTATGTTAACCAACCAACCACTGGCAGCACAGCCTCTTATCAGTCAGCCACAAAGCCTGTGTTTGTCTGCCTGCCACATCCCTCTGAAGTCATACAGGAAGAAGAGGATTAACACTGGTACAATGTTTGCATTAGTGATGTAATGCTCTGTAAACTGATATACTGTAATACCGCAGGAGCTCAGAATGGCACAGCAAGAGACAGCGTCATCTGTAACATGTGGCTGCTTTTGACATTTTTGATCAAATGTTGTGTTTGAATTCATCTGTATTCTTTTAAAAAAGTTTGTGTGACATCCTTTTTTTATTCCTAGCTCTCTTTTGAGTTATACATCAAAGGGGCTGTCTCATACGTTATTTCTTTGGTGGACGCATTCGTCAGTGTCAACCATTAATGAAACAATTTCATTTTCTCCATATAACTGATTCAATTTGAGATGATTTCTGCTGCATTAATAAAAGGGGAAGAAAGGAATTTTGCAGAAATTAAAAATCCTGTACATTGTTTAATCCTCTCATATTTATCCAGTATTAACAGGGGTTTTTTGGACACTTTAGGACAGCAGGACAAGCTGAAAACTCTACAATGTAGCAAACAGTTGTATATTAACACATCCAGTAGACATCAGCTTTTTTTTATTTTTTGGAAGTGATGTTTCTGGCGAGCTGGTGAATATGCCCAAGCCCAACATTCACTCTCCTTTTAGCTCTGTTTTGGTCTCCTCTAACTTCAGCTGCTAAACGCTGCACTATATTCACCAGTTGTAGTATTTTTTCCTAACTGAATTTGCAGCTGTTGTATCGGGTTCTGCTTTTGATCCCACTGAGACTCAAGGTTACAGGTGGTTAAGTTTCTGTTGTGGAAAAGAGCTCTCAGTTTCTAACTTTGTCTGTCTGCCATGTGGTGCTGGTCAGGTAGTGTACAGCTGGTTTATCAGATCGTTTTTTGAAATCAGTTGCCTGCTTTCTTTCTTTGCCTGTGATTAGAAACAAGGTTGGTGAAAGCGGCGAGGGTGAATCTAAACAGTTAAGTCTGCAAAACCAAAACAATGAGCTGAAAGACACAAAAATGCTTGACAGATGCATAAAATGAATCTTTTACTCCTCCTTAGCCTAATGTGGAAGCATTCATAGTCTGTTGAGATTATATTAAGTATGTTTGTAGTGTTAGTTTTGATGTGCAGCTATATGTTGTGTTTTATGTACGTGAAACAGGGTACACTGTGTGATAGAGGACATATTTCAGTGAAATCTGCAGAGCCTGGTGAGAATTCTCTGTGTGTTTGTCATTTGAGTTGATTACTCTCACTTTATACATTTGATCATTTGATCCATTTTTTAATATTAAACATTATTAGTGCAGCTTTATTTTAGCTTTGCTAATGCTTTATTCATGTACTGTCAATATTATTTGGTGGTATGGTAGATAGATAGTCATTTTGTTAACTGAGTCTGAATGTGTGATGCACCCTTAATGATATCATGAATGGATCAATTACACAATAAATAAAATAAAATCTAAGCTGTCAAGTATGAAATTCAGCATGTACTATGCATGTACTATACTAATTGAGCATGTAATGCAGCCACTATAAACGCATCAAGATTTATGAGCAATCATCAAGCTTTTGCAGTAATCTTGACTGTAATCTGCGTCTGTACTGTGTTTAGCTTTGAGGCATTTTTTGTCCTGGAGGATATGGGTATTTTCTTCCTCTATGTTGTTTCACCAAGCAATTGTGAACCGAGGATGAAGAACATAAAATAAATTTATTGCATGAGTCTATCTTTTTCTGTAACTGTACACACACACATATTGCCTGCATCACAAAGTGCTGAGAGTTAACTTGAGTTGAAATCCAAACCCCCGCTTGGCTACTTTCAACTCTGAAAAACTGAAACTGCAGCACCCACAAGAAATGTTTTGGTTTTCATATTGTAGATGGAAAATATGCTCAACAAGCACATGAACGCTTTTTCAGACAGATTGGATTATTTTCTTCCCCGCAGAATGTACTGCAATACCTCAACTGTCTCCAGTGGCTTCTGATATGAACATTTCCAGGTTCCGTTTCCAGGAAAGACTTTTGTCATAGCAGTAGAAAATAAAGGAATAAATAAAACCACAGTGACATTATGAATCCAGAGTGGTTTATTGGTTTATCAATCGGCAATTTGCCAAAGCACCATAAGAAACAAACTGAGCAATAACCCGCCTTTATATATTTCAATGGCAGCAAGATGCATTCAGGAACAGTGGTTTTAAAGCATGAGTAAACAATCCAAACAAAAACATAACACCTTCATAAAAAGGGTTTAATACATGTTCAAATGAGAGCACAACTTAAACAGCAGTTTTCAAACTTTACAGGTTACGTGCTACAATTTTTACAGCTGGTTGTAATTCTCAGGGAACAGAGATTGAAATGAATTGAAAGCAAGCCATGCCGACTTTGTAGCACACCGAGGGAGGAGGAAGGGGGAAGGGCAGCAGCAGAACACACACTGTAGCCATAAACTGGGATTAGAGATGAACACGCAGATACTCACTTACTTCCATCTGAAATGCCAGCCAGCCAGCCAGCCAGTGCTGTGCGTGCATCTGTGTGTGTGTGTGATGTGTGTGTGTTAACGTGTGGTGGGTGGGTACGTGGGGGAACAAATCAGCTTTGAGTAGTTGATCTGGAACAAAGTGGCTCAGGAAGCAAGCAGAGCTGTGATTTTATTCCCTAATGTTCATGAACGACATTTATAATCAGGGTTTATAGAGGACAGGTTAGGGAGGACAGGCAGATTTAGAAGGACTCTTGCATCGAAAATCAACCAAGAGAAAGAGACAGACAGACACTTAACAGCAGAAGACTGAAGTATGATTCAGTGCAAACAAATTAATAAAAGCTGGAAAGATCATGTGCAACTAGCTGGATAACAACACATTTTTACTTTCCTCCTCCTTTCCATGAATATGTATCTTAACTTTTCCAAAGTAACAGGAAGAGGAGGATGGATTTCACCCATTTTAAGTACGCAGACACAGCAAATCTGATCCGACAGATTTCTGCGGGCTAGCAGCCGTCTTGGCAGCATGAATACGTGGCCTTGAACCACATGACAACTATGATGATGACGAGAGTGAGACCTCACTAAACTATGTAGTCATATGACTGCACAGTTTAGGAAATCTTAACCTCAGGGACAAATATGCTAAACAGCATGAAACAACATTTTTCTGTTATTCAGTGTAACAAACAGGGAATTTTTTTTCACAGTACTGTTTTTCTATCTCAGTCACTTGACAAGAGGAAAGGAATCATTAATTGCACAAAAAAAAACAAAAAAAAAAAACAACTGAAATGTACTCCCTCAAGTACAGCAAAGTCACTTTTTCAGCTGGAAGAAAATCAAGTAAAAGAAGGATACTAAGGGGTTTTGGTCCCAGTCTCACTTTTGTCCAAGTGCTTCAAAAGAACAGACCAGACGGCAGCAGAATGCTAAACACAAGTGCCTTGCCAAAGACAAACACGGCTTTACAGCATAGTCTTGCTCGCATTAAGAAAAATAAAACAGCTTAACTCCATAGAGTATTTACATATTTTAGCTCAGTGCATAATGGATATCCTCCATTTCTCTTCGTCTATCTATATAAGGTCATATAGAAAACTCATGACAGCGTGAAGCGTCACAGGCAAGGAATGCTTGTGTGTGGAATTGGTACTCAATTGGTCTTGGCATCAGAAAGTCCTCAGCCAGCGCCTTTCCTATTAAGTGACAGACAGAGGCTTTGTATATATGCAGAGCGGTGCTGGACTGCAGGCCGTGGAAGATCCCTGCTTGAATTAAGTTTCTGGAGGCTGAAATACTCCCATCAGCATTCATGTGACCGTCAGTGGCAGTGCTAGCGGCTTAACCATGCACGTACATTTAATCAAACATAAAACAAAACATGCAGTTTGGAGAAGGAACATCTGGAAGTGTATTAACAGTTTATGAAAAAAAAAGATTATTTTTTTTGTCTATGTCTTAGTCACTGTAGTTCCAGCAACATACAAACTTGAGGCTGAATGGCGTTTAGTACCATCTTTCTGTACCAGTACCCTAAAGAAATAATACTATTTCACTTTTGACCTTGTCATAAAACATATTCATTCAAGATGAAATGGTGTTTCTTGCTCTTCTAATTTGACCAATTTCCAGTTGAAACAGAGCGATAAGCTGGAACAAAAGGATCATTAAAAAGAGGGTTGGTGTGGAAAAGGGGTCCCAAAAACTGTAGAGAAGTCTTTGCCCACTTGAGAATTGGAGAGTGGTTGCTATGTGTTGGCTTCAGAAATCTAGGGCACTAAAATATGTTGTTTTCTTCAGAGAAAATTTGGATATAAAAATACAAGAGAATATAAAACTCAATCTTTTGGCATTGACTGTCAAACAAGTAGGTTAGAACACAGAAAACCAGCTAAACAAGGTGACATTGTTATTTTTCACTTCATTTTGTTTTGAAGTCATTTCTTGGCCATTTCAGCCATTATGTTTAGTGCATTTCCTCTTTGTGCCTCTATGTGGACATCCGGATTTTCACACAGGCAGCAACAGTGGACACTTATTTTCGGGTTAGTGCTAGACTGGATCAGCTGGAGGGACGATCTTGCGAGATTTTTTACACACTGTGTTTCTTCATTTCTTCATCTGACCCTAACCCTAGCCTTAACCATTGACCTCAACCCTAATCCTAACAGCACTTGCAAGAGTTCATCTCCCCCGGCTGATCCAATCTCGCATTTACATTTATTTTCGAGCACGCTGTCTTGCCAGGCGCTTCATGAAGCAACAGGTTACAGTTGCGATGATGACGATGCCCACGAACAAGGCGGAGGACACTCCAATTACCAAAGGGATGAGGAGGAGGTCAGCAGCTAGGAGAAGAGAAAATAAGAGGGAAGGATGCATAAAGACTGCAGATAAACAGATTGCCCCTGTGACTCAGCTATTTAGTCTCAATAAAGGATCCAGATACATGTTATGTAAAACAGACAGAAAGTCAACAGCTAATTTTTTACTGCCATTGCCCATAATTAGTTTGCAGATGATCATGAACACTGCTGGACACAGCACTATCCTCCACCCATCCATGTGCTATCTATACATGCTCATACAGTATCACTGTCCTGATTTTGACAATATATCTTTATAATCTATATAATATCTTTATATCTTGCATATTGAAGATATAAAGATATTATAAAGAGGAAGCAATTAATGTTTTCTGTGACAGAAACAAGTGAGATTAAGAGCCCATACTAGTATTTAAGGTACAAATACAGAGCAATCATGCTCTGCAATCTGGTAGGGAAGGCTAGAAAAGGACGTAGTGAATGGTCTATCTACTTTAAATGAGCATGCACCTTTCAAGGTCGAGAGTAAACACTTGAAATTTACACTTGACATTTGCGCTTGTTTGATTCTCAATGACCCAAACAAATCTGGATGGGGAAGGTGAAAAACCAGCACCCATTAACTCCGTGTAGGTGCTCAATAGCCAACAGATAAGAGACAGAGTGTTAATCACATTTATCCACTATCACTATGTCTATTTGAAAAAACAAACCCAATGTGAGATGCTTACCTCGGGCATACAAGTAAACCGTCACTGCATTTGACTCTGCTTTGACCCCTGTGTTATACCAGCCTCCATGCGGGTCCTGCCCCCACGCCTCAGCATGACACGCATACATGCCTTGATCCTCCATGGTGGCCGTGTGGACCCTCAGTCTGTAGCTGATGGTTGACAGGCGGTCGATGCTAACCTCGCTATTGTTAATGTAGATCTTTGCGACGCCGTCATACGTGATAGCAGCTACCAGTCTGGGTTTTTCTTCAACAGGGGGGCCTGCTGGAGTAACGTCAGCCACTGGGCTCCCTGGCCTCTTCAGAACTGGTTCAGGGATTGGCCACCGCAGCCACTGCACCTGTGCCTGGGCAGGACCTGTGGTCGTCACGGTGGCGTTGCAGATCAGGGTGACGGTGCTGCCTCTTTTTAACAGAGGGCCTCGAGGGAGCTGAGCCGCAGCAGAAACTAGCACGTCTGTGGAGGGAAGTGGTACATTTGAAGAATAATTTATGAAATGGGAAGTGAACATGTGTGACTGTTAACTCAAGTTTAGTGAACACATGTTTGTGATGAACATTAAGAGAGCCAAACCATGAATTCCAGTTTTGCCTAATCCAAAGTCTACCCTTGCGCCAAAGACTTATCTATCCCCGATGTTCCTTTTGTAGTAAAATACACTGAAAGTATGAATTTAAAAGAAACTTGGACGACAGGTAGAGACTTGGATGACACATTTCAAAAGGTCCTGCTGCAGACCAGTACGTTGCAGCCAAATGGCATGCAGCCCGGTCTTCTGAGCCACCAAAATACTCCATGAACCCGTAATTATAAGTCTTTTCTTAGACCCAAACAATACAGAGGTCCCTGAACAGAATATGCAATTAAGAGTGGAAAGAATACATGTGTCAACCATCATGTTCTTCAATTTGAACTAGGCAATCTCAAATGTTTTATTTTTATTTGTTTTTTTTATATATAGAAATGTCTCTGCCAAACTTCTGTAGCCAAATCAGCCCTACTACAAATAAAACTTTTATTTCCTTGCATATTATATACTATAGCATCTCTCACCTTTGGTCTTCAGGTTGACGGTGACTCCTTCAGACCTCTGGGTGAGTGTGACAGGAGTAGACGGGCCAGGGTCTCTCCTTCCAGCGTATACACTCACCACACACCGATACACCCCGGAGTCAGCAGGGCGGGCTGAGAACAGCTTCAGAGAGTACTTTGTCTCCGATATTTTCTCCATAGAGCCACCGTTGGCTCGGCTGAGGTCGTCCCCCCAGCTCACAACACCGCCTGTGCTCATGCGGGCCACCTCCACCTACACAAAAAATAGGGTGTGTGAGTACGTGTTGGACTGTGAGTTGAAATCTGATTTCTTTCAGGCCATTTGTAAGAAACCAATGAATACTTTTAGATTGATGGTGTTGATCAAATACTAATTTCTTCACTCCTTGAGGGGAAAAAAAGGCTGCTGTTTGGCAGTTTACTCCCCAGTGTCATTTGTCAGAACTTTGCCTCTGGCACTTGAAAACAACACCACAGAAAATATTCCAAATCTATCTGTAATTTCATCTGAATTATTAACACAACAACTATAATAGAGAAGAAACATGACTTTATGCTGACTGAAATGGATTAACCAAGTTGCAAATATATTTGCAGTTGATCTATTTTTTTTAAGTTTATGAATGTAAATTCATGTTATTGCTGTAAATGCACAAATACACAAATTCTAATGTGGCATGTAGTTAAAATTAATACATGAAATATTTCATCAGTTCCCTCATTCACTGACAGACGTTCACAGGAGCTGACTGACACAGCCACTCGTGGACTGAAAGATAAATGAACTGTACGCTCACTTAGATACAATAATCCTTTGTTTCAGTTACAGTTTATAGGTGCAAAACAAACACACCAAAGTCCCTATATTGTTCTGCTTAGGACAATAGCACACATGAGCTGTAACCTGCAATTAAACAATTACTCTAAATGATGTCAGCAGAGGGAGAATCACGGTACCTCGACTCCCCCGGCCCCGACTTCATCGCTGCTTACAGAGCCCCTCTTCATCCACTGAACCAGCAGGCCTGAGTTTACTTCAGATGGCAGCCCCAACACCTCACAGGTCAGGATGAGAGGGGTACCGACCTGCAGGGTCACTTCCCCTCTGGGTGAGGATGTCACACTCAGAGACTCCGCTGGAGAGAAGAGGAGACAGAGGGAGAGAGTTTAGTAAAAAAGTTTTAGTACCAGAAATCCTCCTTAGTGGAGGGCCTTAAAAAACACTTAGCCTATGACTGTAAGAATCTTTACTGGAAGCGATATCTTGTACTGTGAGTGTCATTTCTGTGGGGAAGTACTTCTTCTTTACACCGCATATTCAATGGTCTGGATGATAAACTGTAGATTCCATTTTTACATTTTGTCATTTGGCAGATGCTTTTTGCCCAAAGCGACTTATGAGTGAGCCAAGACAATCAAGCGTTAAACTTTAATCAGAAAGTAAACATTATACACAAATTAAGAAATAATAAGAAAGAGTGAACAGAGCAATCATATTTTTTGTATATACTGTGTAGACATGTATATACAAATCAGATTCCTTCTTTGATCATAAACTGAATATCTTTGGGTTTTGGTGTTGGTCAGAACAAAAGAAGACATTTGAGGATGTCACCTTGGGCTTTGGGAAACATTATTAACATTATTTCATTTCTATAACGTATACCTTTTTTTTTTTTTTTTTTTACATTTTATGGACCAAGAAAGTAATCATCAGATTAATCAATAATGAAAACAATCATTAGTTGTGGCCCTATTGGCAACAGAAACAGAATAATCAAGAACCATAAACCAACACCAGGATTATACTGTGTGTGTAAACATAACAGGATCTGATGACTAGTTATTTTATGAATTGCATTAGATTATAGGCTATACAATTTGCTTGTAGTTGTCTCTCATGGCTCTTTCATTTCTCATGAAAGAGACATGCATAACGATTTCATTACTGTGTAACTGACTCACAGATACAAATGAAGTGTTAGAGTAAACAAATATACTTGACTAATGAACATAACTTGTTTAACTGAAAATGTTTCATGTTATAAATACAAATACCCTCGATAATTAGATAAACACTGATTCATTGTTTTAGCAAAGCCTCATTTAACCACAACACTTCTCCAAACACAGATCTGCTTGATAATAGACACATTATCTATAAAAACAAAAGGACACATGTCAGACCATTGTTTAAGACAACAGTCCAGAAAATACAGAGCTGGGTGGCGCTTGTCAGAGAGTTTCTGAAAAACAATGTATGCATTGTTTCTGATTCAATTCTTTGACTTCTGTAGAAAAAAAAATATGACCTATATAACTTAAACTCCATCACATAGTTACTTAGCACTAGGGCTGCAACTAATGATTATTTATTATTTATTTGTTATGTTCAGTCACAATGCAAAGATATTGAGTTTACTATCACAGAGGACTAAAGAAGCCAGAAAATATTCACATTGAAGAAGCTGGAACCACAGAATTTTTGCATTTTTTCTTAAAAAATAACTCAAAATGATAAATTGATTATAAAATAGTTGGAGATTCATTTTCTGTGGCTTGACTAATCGCTGTAGCTCTTTTTGGCACAAAGAAGTTGTTCGAACTTCTAATCAGAAACATAAATTAATTTACAAAAAAACAACAACATGTGATTAGGGTAACTCAGTTATTCAGATCCAACTTAACAGGATGTGAACCTTTTGCTAAAAATTTATATAAATCAAATGTTAGAAAAATAAGAATAGGGCTGTAGAATTGCAAACCATTAGCAGTATTTTTCCCGTATCAGATTAACTTCTCTTTCCAGTAAGTTAAAAAAAAAAAAAGTATGAGGAACAGCTACTAGACACAAAAGTGCTGGTCTAACAGGAATGAACACATCAGTCTGACAGAGAGATAGTCATCGTCTATGCAGGCTACAAGGGGCCAAGGTGGGAGCAAAGATTACTTAATCCTTTAGATCTGTGCAAGCTGTTTAGAATTTAAATTGAGCCAAACTGCAAGGCAATAGGCAGATATCCAGCTGCCTGGCTGGCCAGCTATCGACCTATTAAATCCAGCTGGATAATCAAGAAGAGAGCTGAACTTCTAGCTTGTCAGTCAGGCAGTCTGACAGCAGAAATCCCAATCAGTTAGTCAGATACTGAAGATTCCCACCAGCCAGGGCGGAAAGAGTAAAAACAGGTACCACCCAGCCATCCCAGGCAGCCAATCAGAAACACTACTACCAAGGCCTATACAGATGTGTATCCAGTTACTTAACCAGCCGCCTATCTTTTTAGTCAATAAACCGGTCCGTCAGCCAGCCAGCAAGCTAGACATTCAGTTAATCTCCAAGTAACACAAACATCCAGGGCTTGAGTCTGAAATCTGGAGAGAGTCCAATGTACTCAACAGTACTACAAGCCCAGGCCGACTGACGCCACTTCCAACAACAGACAAAGACAGAATCAAGAACCTCGGACTGACAAGTAGAAACCAAACTTCAGTGGTTTTCCACGACTCGGCTCGAGATTTGCTTTTATTGTCTTGGGTTTAACTTAAGCAGCCAACTTTATTGTACATCTTTAGTCTGGTTAACTACTTTATAAATGATCTGCAGTAAGATTTTGTAACTATATGTCACATGATTTCTAAATGGATCTTTTTTTGAACGATTGCTGTTGTGCAATTTGATTGTTATGACCTTTGCACTTGCCTCATACTATCATAGCGTTGCCAAATGTCAGCACAAATACTGACATAGTTTCACTGACCTAGTTGCTGAACAGTTAAGTTGCCGATATCCAGCGTCCTCTGGGCAATCTTCTGCCACGAACGATCGTGATCCCGGATCCACTGTGACGCCTCACAGAAATACGCGCCAGTGTCATCTGGCTGCACCGCTCTCATCTTCATCACGTACACGCCGAGTCCGCCTTCCCCGTTCCTTTTCTCCAGTGTGATCTCTCCATCGTCGTACCTCTTCTTGTAAGAACGTCCAGGCACGACTCCCAGCATGTTGTCGATAGAGATAATCTCTCTGACGGTGCTGACCTCCTCTCCCGCTCCGCCCCCCATACCGTCTCCGCCGCCACGTTTCCCAAACATGATGGACAGGTGGGTGAGCTGCTCAGACCGGATGCCCGCTGAGCATGTCAGCGTTAATTCTGCCCCCTCTGGCACGGGTTGGCTAGTGAGCAAGCGGGAATAGCTGATCTGGAGTGTGTCAGGGATCACTGCGGGTGTGAAAAGGGACACAGGGAGACAATTATATTACATCAGGGTGCTACAGGAGCCAGATGAGAGAGAAAAAGATGCCACGTTTAATTTTTACGGACTGTGTGATGTTTAAACCTTTCTATGTTTAGAATACTAAAGCAAATCATGAAAAGGGGTTGCTGTGTGTGACTCCAAGCCATTTACTGTACCACCCTTGGCTTTGGGCACTAGCTTTGCCAAAGAAAGCGGGATTAGTGGGCTATTATGCCGATAATACACTTCATCTGCAAAACGAACACCCAGCATCCTACAAACATAAGCTAAGCGGTACACAAAGTGACATGACGGATAGAAACAGAATTGGAAACCATATGGATGGTTTAAACATGCCGAATGATTTTTGACAGCTTGAACAGCTGGATCTGGGTGTAAGTGTAACAAATCTGTAGAGAGAGAGAGAAAACTCCAGATGGTAAGTATAAATAATAGCTTGGAATGAGGAATGTCGTCATGAGCCATGTGAAACTTAAACACATAGTACAATTAATCAATGAGAAATGTGCTACATCTGGCTGATATAACACAAAACTGCTGATAAAATCCACCAAGACAGAACATGGTTTATACTCCAGGTCACAACTATGATATTATTTATCCATTTTACTTGATTGTTTTTTTAATATATAGCATGTATTCCATGTGTTTTATCATTTTTTGTTACTTTATTAAACTACCATGATCCTTCTCATCTCATCTGTATTGTCGATGCCTGACTACCTTCTTCATATTGTTGTGTGTTTGGTAATTTATATGTGCTGCTGCTGTCAGTTAGGACACTTCTGTATTCACTTTCTTTCTCGTTGTCAACAAATTCCATTAAATTCCAAAACCAATCATCCTCTCTGACTTCCTGACCCTGTCTGCAGCACTCAGTCCAAACACATTCTTTCCTACTGAAGATCTAAATCGATAAAAAGGGGAATATAATTTCACATTGAAGGAGCTCAGTGATCTTGCTATGGTAACAGGAGTTACCAATGCATTTGTTGGGGTGTATTTTCTGCCACATTTTTACATTATTACGCATTTGATGCACCAGTAAGTATTTATAGCACCATGACGGTGTGTGTAGGATTGACTCAAAATAAACCAGAGTGGCCATGTTCATTGTGATGAAGGAACATTTAACGCAGTGCAGCTGATGTGTTTTAAATATTTTTTGGACTCTTTAGATGTATGTCTCAGAGTAATAAGCTTTATCGGGCTTTGAAAAGCTACAATAATTGTTGGAAGAATCAGTTCATTCTAGGTTTTGGTCACTTCTTGGGATTTGCTGACAATAAGAAAAATATAGACTATCACCAGCCTTTCCTTAAATTAAGTTATATACATATTTTACCTTTGACAGTCACTGTAGCACTGTAGTTGCCCTGGTAGGTGGTGTCCGTGCTGGGTGTGTAGCACTCGTACTTCCCCTGGTCCTCGGCCCGGAGCCTCTGGATCACTAGCCGGACATTGTCCCCAGAATCCCTATCCACCCTCACCTCCCCGTTCCTCACCCGGGACTGGAACGGGGCGTAGGGGAAGCCTTTATCCCTGGTGGACACCACTCCCATCTGCCTCCCACCAGCATCATCCCTGTACAGGAACCACTCAAAGTCCTGCGTGCGTGGGCCTTCGTATCCTGACACAGAACAAGGCAGGGAGAGGGGGAACCCTGCCACACGGTACAGGGGTCCACTGGGAACATGTACATCGCGACACACAACGTACTGGAGCACTGTGGATGAAAAATAGAGAGACCGTGAGAGTGTGAAAGTTGGTGACGAGCAGACAGGAAAGATTGGAAACGGTAACAATGTTGATTTCTGTAGGTCACAGTGTTGCCTCGCAGCATATTTGCTACATGGAGTCACTGATCAATATACTAAGCTGATGACTGGCTAACAGGGAATCAATACATTAAATGGCTGTGAAAGAAAAACACTACAGCTGGGGCTGGGCCAGCTTTTTCCAAATACAATGGAATGTGTAATAAATGAAATACAATCATCTCAGTGGGCTTCTCAGGTCAGTCCCTAGTTATTTTCATTGATTTAAAAAAAAAAAAGTCCACTAAATACTTGAACAAGTTTGCAGTCTTACAAAGACTGCTACATTAACAATAACAATTACTAATACTATATTTTTCACTCCAATTCAGTGGAACTCGTTGGCATTTAGATTGTGATGCTCAAAGCATGAAACAATACTGATGTAGCAAATAATTCTTTTCATTATCAATTAAACTGCAGATTATTTTCTCAATTTACTGATTAATCATTTGGCCAAACTGAATTTTGCTCAAGCCAGAGGTGACATTTTCAAATTGACATCTTCATTATCAATTAATCTGTTGATAATTTTCTCGATTAAATGGTTAGTTGTTTGGTCTATAAATTGTCCAAAACAGGGGAAAAAATGTTGCCTTGATTCCCAGAGTCTAAACTGGCATCCTCAAATTTCTTCCTTTGTCTCGACTAACAGTCCAAAACCCAAAGATATTCAGTTT
This sequence comes from Euthynnus affinis, assembly GCA_029490765.1. Taxonomy (NCBI): domain Eukaryota; kingdom Metazoa; phylum Chordata; class Actinopteri; order Scombriformes; family Scombridae; genus Euthynnus; species Euthynnus affinis. The sequence continues at coordinate 21,839,764 of CM055840.1, read as the reverse complement.
ACTATCACAGAGGACTAAAAACACCAGAAACAATTCACATTTGAGAAGCAACCAAAGAATTTGGGCCTTTTCTCTTAAAAAAATAACTCAAAACTCTGAATATTTTCTTTTGGTCTCTAGGACAGGAAACTGAATATCTTTGAGTTGTGGACTGTTGCTCATGACAAAAGATGACATTTGAGGACGTCACCTTGGGCTTTGGGAAAGAGTGATCAACATTTTTGGCTGAACTGCAACAGCAGGGCCAGCCAATAAACATGAATTTCCTTTTTCTGACATTTTATAGGTCAAACAACTGATCGCTCAATCGAGAAAATAATCGCCAGACTAACTGATATGGAAAATAATCGTTAGTTGCAGCCCTAACATGAACAGTTTCTTCCTTCTGCACCACTTCATAACACTTACAAAGACAAGCTGCTGCTGCATTATTCAAAAGTAATTTTCAGTGCTTGAAGCAGCAAAAATTAAAGGTCACTGAGTGCATTGTGTTGGAGAGACAATTCACACTCAGACTCTCTCAGTTGAAGGATTCTACGCAAGGCCCAATGGAAAATAAAATATATTCCTTTCCTGTCCTCTTTCTGTTTAAAAGAAGTGTGGCAACATGGAAGACCTTCAGTGTTCTGTTTATGAGCAAAAATATTCAGTGTGAGTGCCTCCGGGTGGAGAGCAGCCAGCATCCAGGTTCAGGCGTCATTGTATTTCACTGAGTCTCATTGTCTGGCTGCATACCCTACTTCCCCTACAATCTCTCTGAAATAGTTATGGACTGAGACCAACCTGGGCTATTTAAAAACAGAAACACTCTTTCAGCCACAGGCACAGAAACTGCTCATGCCATTACTATTCTCTCATGCGTAGGGTACTTGCCCAAAATATTCCAATGCTGATACTGAGTCAGAGTGAAAAGGCCCATCTTTTTCTGTGCCAGCATCAGGTCTGGATCCACAGATACACATACTGTTTTTGTGAAAGTAATAATTTCCCCTTTTCAAAGTAGGAAGTTATTGTTTAATCTGAGATGAGAAATCATTTATATCTAAATTAGTTTCACCTCTTAACAGCACAAACACAACGCAGAACAGTTCCTTATGTTAATAGTCTGAAAATGAAAGTTTGTTTAAGAAAAACAAATCATAAAAAATAAAACAATTAACTATGAGTAGCCCTTCTCCAAACTATGGAAGTTGTGTATGTTAAAAACAAAGCAAAAAGACCTGAATGTCTAAAAAGAAAAATACCACTGGAAATTTAGTGACATTAAGTCATTCAAGTAACTAGAGGGAGAAGTCTCATCTCTCTCACTTACTCTTTAGTAAACAAGTTCCCCATTTTGGGAAAAAGGCATCCATGTTTAAAGTAGTTTGGCAAAAATGAAGTGTAAGAAGTTATTTTGTTAATACTGGATGCCTACAAAGTGATTTTAATATGCAAATAATGCCAAAAGCTGAGAAAATAAACTCAACATCTCTTAATGCAAATGAGACTTGACCATCCCAACAGAACACTCAACAAACAAGCATCCACAAACAAAGAACCAGCACCAACTAACACACCCTAAAACTGATGACTACCTGATCAACTAGAAATACTAGATGGGTGTGTAGTGGCACTCCCTGTCTGTGTGTGTCAGACGTAAAACCAACTGGAGCTTTCTCACAGGCTGAAGTCACAGCCCGATAACAACACGTCCATAGATAATGACATGGGAGGCTAGTGGGAGGCTTAAGCGGATCAAGCCCTAATTAACATTGGGCTCGGACTGATAGGGCTGGGAGACACTGCAGCCTATAACAATATTCAATACTGTCTGGATTAGACACTCTGCAGCCAGGGGGGCCCAAATTCTCTTAGAACCCATGAAGAGATAAATGTTGGACCCCTGACCCCATTTATGTCCCAGGGACCCCTGTCTGTTTGGGTATTCATACAATTGTTTATACTGTGAGTATGGAGATAAAAAAAACTATGGAGGGTCAGAGAGAAGCCTGCAACTTTACATATTGTCTCTCTGTAAGTTGTTAGGTCAAAACATATGCGTGAGATACAAGACTTTTTTTTTTTTTTAAATGGAAAGTATAAAGTTGAAAACAGAAGTCCTGAATGGCACAAATATTTAATCAAAGGTTCATATTTTGACTTTATTACCTTCCGCTATCTGGGTCACGTGTACTTTGTACACTGGGTGTGTGAAACTTTTCATCAATTATGATAAAGCCAAGAAAATAAAACTTTACTCTCAACTCCTAAGCACCAAAGATTTGATTCATGGTGGAGGTGAAATAATTAGTCACTAGTCAGAAAATTAATCAGCAACTACTTTAATAATTGATTTAATAGTCGTTTTTTCAAAAAGCAAAATTCGATTTTTTTTTTTGGCTTCTCAAAAGTTGAAGATTTGCTACTTTTCCTTGTCTTGCATTAACACAAACTAGATATTTGGGAGATTAAACCTCTTGGTCAGACAAATAAATAAATAAATAAATCAGAAGATGTCAACTTGGAATCTAGGAACTCGTGACAGGCATTTTTCACTATTTTCTGAAATTTTACAGACCAAATGATTTGTCAAGAAAATAGAAAACTGAACAATAAAGAGAACTTCTAGATATCTCTCAGGTCTTTTTGGTTATTTCACTTATTTCACAGAACTTTCTTCTGAACTCTTTCATCCTTTCTTTTTTTATAATGTGCATATAATCTCATACTTAATTTTGTTTGGCGAAACATTCCCTAGAATTCACTTTTATTGGCAGATGCACCTGTTTCTCTGACACATTTGGCTCATCATTTCTGTGTTTATATTGTGATTAATAAAAATAAGAATGTTCATAACTTCCCCACAGATGAACCACAGGGGCAATAGATGGCAGACTAATTTATGAAAGAGACCTAGCTAGGTGCTCCAGATGATATCTAAATGAATAGTCTGATTGATTTGCATGAAGAAACAATCATGTAAATGCATGTGACAGATGGCCAGGCGGTTTTATTCGTTGTGTGGAGTCAAACAGGTACAACGCAGACGCGGCTGTACTCACGACAGTGTAGAAAAACGAATAATGCTGTTCTCATCGAAGCCATCATGGTCCTCATCTCCCCCCTCGGTGTCCAGATGGATTATGTTGACTCAGATTTCCTTCTCCGTGTTCCTCTTGTCGTTTATCGCCGATCATAGTTCATCCCGCCGCGGAGACTAACTGTCTTCAAACGAAACAAACAGGACATGGTCGGATTATTTGTGAAATTACAATGTTTAATAATGTAGCAACACACTGATCACACACACAATCACAGACAGGACAGGAGAGTTAGCGTCATCAGCTAGCTGCAAGGCGAATGAATATTAAAGCAAGAATTCATGTGCAAAACCGCAAATTAAATCACCTTTTCCACATGCACCGTCGCATCTCCGTCAACAAACCGAGCGCTCCATTAAAACCCGGTTTAGGTTTAGATTATACCGCCTCGACAGACAGACAGACATGCCTTGCAATGTGGCCACTGAGGGGTTGGCATCACAGGGGGCTGGGTGTGTGTGTGTGTGTGTGTGGAGGGGGAGGAGGAGGAGGAGGGGGAGTGGCTAGCTACAAAAAAGGGAGGAGCTTGTATGCAAACTAGGGTGTGAAAAGAAAAAATTGAACTGGTGCCATTGGTCAAGAAAGCGACGATGACATTTTGAACCAATGATAATAGAGAGTGTTGCGATATAAACGTTTCACATTTGAACCGCAAGGGGGCGGCAAAACAAAATACAAGTGGACCTCCCTGTATTCAGTACATGGTATGATTAGGTGAGTCAATGATTTATATAGAGTATGTTACAAAGAAGGCTATTGTTTCTCACGTAGACTGCCATTATACGTTTTGATGTTTAAAAATAAAATGAATATTTAAAATCGCTGGAACATGCTAGAAAACAGGAAAGTAACAGCACACATTTGCTGAATGAGCTACAAAGTTTGACATTTGAATGGTTTTTCTAGCACAAAGTATGCAGCAGTTGAAAAGGTCGCACAGGAGGTGAATAATAAAGACTGATTGCTGAAAGTTTTCAGGTACAGCAGTCACGCAATAATGATAATAAGAAATGTAAGGGTATTGATACAGTTGTAATGATATGAAATGTTCAGCCATAGTGGTTTGTTTTTAGTGCAGTAAACACTACTAAGTAGGTTATGTGAATGAAACGAACTAGAAAATAAAAAATGCAAATGTTCATTATTTACACACACACACACACACACACACACACACACACACACACACACACACACACACACACACACACACACACACGGGAAGGAGGGACAGGGACATTGTGGCAGTTACAGGCTTTTGGTTTAGGGATATGACATCATCAGCTTAACTGGGCAGTGCAAGTAAAATGAAAATTTAGCCTTTTAATCTTTTAGTCATTTTCCATTTTCTATGCATAATGAGTGGCAAATTAAAATGAACAAAAGTTTCATTTTCATGTTTAAAAATGCATCATTGCTACTGAAAATGAAATTAAAATAGAAACTCTGCTGACTACAAAATGCCATTGTACTCCCAGATGTGTCTGTCCCACAATTACTGTGAAGTTGACTTTGCATTTTCATTTTCAAATTGCCAGATAATGACCTATATGTAAAATATGTAAACTTGGCTTTTGCATTTGAATAGCATTTCATAATAATTGCAAATAAAAATGAAATTAAGATGGCAGATGGCATTTTCATTTAACAAATGGCAGCAATCCCTCAGACTTGTTCTGTAAAATTTGTCAAAGTCATCCATCAAAACCAGTAAGCAGTATGGAAATGTTGATTTGCTGGAACACAACAGTCAGATGACTATTTGACTGTCATGTCACCTTAATACAGGAGAGTGCCAGGTCTGTAGAGATGCTATTGGAATCAATGGTAGATTAGTCTGACTGCAGTTGGGCCTGCTTGAGCTTGTTTGAGTCTGGCTGGCTAATTGCTAACACGTAGAAACTGTCTGTCATGTTCTTTTACTGGGCTCTTGGTATAATTGCTCCAGGTATAATTACTGTCAGTGCCCACTTGTCCCATTCCTGAAACTAGTTACAGGTATATAAATTACAAAGGATTTTAAGGACAACAAGGGAGCCATTCTAACACCTACTCAGGAACTCATTTACAGCTGTGCATCTTGCACAATTAGAAAATTAACTGATATTTTAACAGAAGATTATGATCAGATCTTTAAAATATTATTTAAAGAAAATTATCAACAATGCTGTTTGTAAAGTATGTTTTGTTTGTGCTTATTATATGTCGTCTATCTATATCTATAGACATGTGATACATGCATGTGACACAAGTAAAGGGTGTTATTTTTAGACTGCCTTCAGGAAACACATTTTTTAACCCTTTTAGAAAATGCTTAGACTTCATTGTGTGTCTGTGTGTACACAGTCACACGGGTGTATGCTAGTATATACTGTGTGTGCATGTTTTATGTTTGCATTTGTGTGGGTTTATACTATTTGTGCACACTTGTGCTGTCATGCATGTGTGCATTGTGTATTTTATTCATATTTGAGTGTTTATGTTCGCTTGTGTGTGCCTATATGCATTTGTGTGTATTTGCAAGCTTGCTCATTTTGGTGAGTTTATAATATAAATCCCATACATGACAAATAAGACAGTTTTATTCAACCACAAGATGGCGACATCCAATTGCCATACTGAGAGCTCCAAACATCTCCATCATGTACTTACTTGACTATATAGATATCACACAACACACTTCAAAAGAATGAAAATCAAAGTAATATAAAGAAGGATGACAGGCTTATTGTCATTATCAATTTACTACTTGGCAGATAATATGTAATGATACTGATGTACAACGAATACCACTGCTTATGTACTTTAGGTAACAATTATCCATGTGTGCTGATACTTTCACTATTCTTAGTTCCAAAAACCTGAATCATCCATATGAGGTTGTTGAACAACACTTTCTACGAGCTGACAGTGATGTAAAACAGTGATAAAACCCAGCTAACATTTCTGTGGCCTGTGAAAGCAGCGCTGCTACATTCCTGCCCTCTCTGTCTCTTTATTATATTTCTCTCAAAGGGGGAGCAATAAATTAGTCTAATCAGTTATTTAACTATTTTTCCACACACTGGAGTCACAGGAAATATTAAAGGCTTGAGTAGAAAAATGGAGAAACATTACAGCTGAGTGTGGCAGGATATGGTCCTATACGTGGCTGTGAGTATATGTAGGATGCTCATTAGTGGACAGATTCGCTCAGATGCTGCACTCTCTGAGGAGGATTCATGCCATCAGAGCACACCTCATTAGTGGTACCAGTTGTCCTCCATCTTCCTTGTTTTCCTTTCCTTTCTTCCTCACTTCTCTCCAGTCTCCACTCCTCACTTTGAGCTACATGGAAACATGGAAGACTTCACAGTGTGGCTCGGCAGAGAGAGAGAGGGGAAGTCATTAGGGTATTCTGGGTTAACAAGGCGGCGAGCAGGATATGCAGACTTCAGCAGGAGCCTACACATAGCACTGAGGGATGGCACTCGTGCAGAGTAAACTTCCTCAGTCTTGCGCTTTCCAATGTATCACAATTTTTAACCGAGTTGGACAGTTAGAGCATGATGTAGTCTGATCCTGGTCCAGGGGAATAAACCTCTAAAAGCAGCATTGATCTGCACGCTGCTCGTTGTGCACGTGTCTGTGTAGCCTATTACTCATGACAGGCAGTCCTAAAATCCCAAATTCTGTGCTCTTACAGTTTCTATTCTGTAGATGTTTAATTCCAACATTAACTTTGTCTAATGTTTATGAAATGTCAACTATCACTTTTATACCTTGGGTCAGGGGTGGAAAGTAACTAATTAACTAACTAACTAACTCACTCATTCACTCACTCACTCACTCACTCACTCACTCACTCACTCACTCACTAACTAACTAACTGTAAAGTTCTGCGCTTGAGGACAGTTTTGAGGTACTTGTACTTTGCTGAGGCTTTCCTTGATTACCTTTATTTTATCCTACATGTGTCTACTACAATGTATTTCAGTTGTAGGTACACTATTGTCCTTTTTACATCACTATATTTATTTGACATAGTTACTACTGTAGTTAATTTATTAACTACAGGAAAGACTTAAAATAACTATGATGAGTGTATATAAAATGTGTAATTTTTAACTGTCCAACAGTATATAAAAGCTGTTTACACATTAATTCATCAGTAATAATAATTCACAAATAAAATGTAGAGTAACAGTGTAACATGTAGCATATATAAGACTAACAAAAAAACTTTGATGAGGGCCATTCTGGATACATTATAAATGATACTTTGAGTACATTTTACTAATGTACCTTTACTTTAATCTGTATTCACTGATATTTTTAGGCAACATTGTCATTCATTTGGAGTCATGTTTCTGGCAACTTGATAAGTCTAAGCCCAATATTCACTCCTTTTAGCTCTGTTTTGGTCTCCACCAACTCCTGAGGGAAATATCTGGCTCTTTAGCTGCTAAATGTTCCACAATGTTCACTAGTTTCTAACTTTGTCTGTCTGCGGTTTGGTGCTAGGCAAGTAGCGTACAGTGGCTTTTTAGTTCACTGAAAACCACTGTCTGTTCCCGACAGAAAACAACACCGATGAAAGGTGAAAGTGTAAACAGCAAACGATGAATTTCAACACACAAAAAAGCTCCGTAGAGCTGAGAGGAACTAAAAAGTCAGGTGACTCCCCATAGGTTTATCACTATGAGCAACCCCTTTCGCATACAAGTAGTCATGTGATCCATTGGTAATATAAAAATATTGATCATAGATGCTTTAAAGCTGTATTATATCAAACCTGTTTTCAGACTATATTGTTTATTGTTACATGCACTAGACAATCTTCTGCCAATCTGACAATAGTACAATATTCAATATTCCTTTTAGCTCTATTTTGGTCTCCACCAACTCTTTAGGGTAATATCTAGGTCTCTAGTTTGCTAAATTTCTTCTCCCACTGGTCTCTAAGTTTGTCTGGGCAGGTATTGCACAGTTGGTGTATCAAAGCTGAAAGTATATTGGAAAGGATTTTAAAGAAAGTGGCGTTTATGGGCAAGAAATCCAAAATAATGAGCAAAAACAGGCTAAATAGAGGTGAAGAAAACTGTAGAGTGAGGTGATCATTCTTAGTGGGTTCATCAGTGTTCATATTAGTATTTATATTTGCACAGCTTTATCAAAGGATCTGAATATTTCATTCATCACTGCTTCCAGGACAAAATTCAGCACCACAATGAATGATCTTTATTACATCTTCTTTCTCCTCTCACCTTCTTCTTTATGCACTCACTCCCACTCTGTCTCTTTTAAGGCCACTACAGACTAAACTGTAACCTACTGGAGACTGTCTCTAATTACTTAGTTCTACAGTCAGGCAAAAACCCCTGTCATCGACGGGACCTCACCAGGACTGTCAAGAGGATCCTTTCACTGTGTGTGGCATCGATTCATAGGTATACAGAACCAGTCAAAAGTTTGGACACACTTTCTCATTCAAGTGAGTGGGAAGGTGTGTCCAAACCTTTGACTGGTTCTGTATATAGATCGGCACCTTTTGTTCATTCATTTTGTTCATCCTTCTCTAAAATTATTATCATTGGCACCGACAGACACAGTTTCCTTCTCTTGGCGTTTGTTTCTTTTCTCCACATCTTCATCCTTTCACCATTTATCATTTCAACTGTGACTCAGTCTAAACGCTTCCTTAGTTTATTTCTCTCACATATAGATACAGTCCATACACAAATACATTCTGGTACTGGTAATACATCATCCTTCCACAAGGCAAGCACATGTACACATGTACTGTATATGGGCTCCATTTGGGATCCATTTCTGTCAGCAGTTTTATCACCATGCTGCCTCAGTCTCACCGCGACAGGGGACACACACTCAGCCAACAGTGGTGGTGGTGGGAGGACCACTGCTAGACAAAACAAAGAGAAGGAGCAGGGACATGTACACGTACAGCTAATTTACTGCTGACAGGATATTAATAACTTTCTCTTAGAGGGCCTTGGGTTTTGTAGGTTTCCTCTCTTTATTACAGAATGCAACAACAATGTTTAGCTAAGCATTTGACCGCATCGTTTGACTTCTTTTGGTCACCGTCCTGGACTGGAAATGTGTGAGGTTGATCAGTCAGTTTTTCTTGGAACAGACGCCTTGTTGGTTTTTCAAACTTCTCTTAAAAGAGAAGCAAAAAAAGCTTTGAGAACATATAAATGACATATATGTGTGACTCCATGAGGACAAAACCAGATGTCATGTTGTACTCTTTTTTTTATGTTCAGTGACATGATGAACATCAAAAATAGAATAGAGCAGCAGCTTTGTTGTCTACAAATCTAAACTCTTTTTGTGCAAATAAATTAAAGCCTTTAACTTTTATTCCTCAAAAAGTAACATCTATTTTCCCTAGATGGGATTGTTTTTTGTGGATGGTACAACAATAAATGAAGGATATGCATTTGTATGTTGCATGTTGTATGTTGTTATCCCAGTAAATAGTTTAGTTCTAAGTGTTTGTATGCAGGAGGAGGACCTGGTTAGCTTCTGGCAGCCATGTACTATAAAATGTTAGATGTGGTCTTCCATGGTGTAATTGGCATGAGCTGGAGGATAGTTTTAGCTGGCTGCCACGCCACAGACAGGCAGGCCGACAGATAGACAAATAGAAAGTCTAATGGGCAATTTGGTGGACACGGAGAAGAGAGACATACACAGAGGGGAGGAGAGGATAAGATGGGGGGCAAGAGGAGGCCAAGAGAGGAGAGGGAAGGTCTACGAGGGGGGATTGGAAACATATGCAGTGGTCTGACTGCTGGTCTTCCCCCTCCACCTCATCCAGACAATCACACACAACAAAGACGGGAGATGGGCCAGAAATGGTGTGAGGCTGAGTGCTAAAGTGATGATATGTGGGCAGCGTTTTGTAGCCGTCTGGCAGTCTTTATGGAAGAAAGATGGCAAATAGCAAAAACTAATCAAACACAGATGACACAACAGACTATAAGTAATGTATAAAAGTAACAATATCTATATTTTTTAAATGGTGTATTGTATAAATAATCGATTACACATTCACAGATTGCCTTTTCTTTTTTAGCCGGCTGAGATGACAACTGACGCCGTTTGATTCATCAGCTGTTACTAATTAATTTGGTGGGTGAGTTGGTCACATTATAAAATGAAGTTCTTGGCTGTTGTTTGTTAAATGTGTTTTGCATACCGATGTCTGCGTGCTGTCTGCCAAAGATGGTTCCCCAAACAAAGAGACACCAGAATGGACTCTTTTCTGTACAAAACTAACCAACAAAGTCATGAGTAAAAGATATTCCTATAAAACAATCTAACTGCAACCAAGCATGAAAGTGACACATTATGTACTAATCGTGAATCATGATTTTAGTAAACATGCCTTGGACAGCCACTGTAGAAACTACATAGTTAGCTAGTAGTCAAATGTTACTGACAGATAAGTAAATCCTCAAAGGATGAAATAGGTTTTCATAGCATGATAAGAAGTTACATGTGTGACAATGGCTTGCTGGATTGTATTTCATTGTTTCTTGGTTTAGCCTTATTGTAGATGAAATACTACCTTCCAAAGAGCGGCTGAATATTGTACATACATGTATGCATGAGCTCTGCTGCTGCTTGCTAGTTTAAATTGAAACAGTAACTGTAACTTAATAAGAAATATTAGTGTGCTGAAATATGAGATCTTTACAAAAATATCTAAATAAAAAAATAAAAACGTTTTGAACAAAATGAATAAAAGTGATACAGTACTGGTTATTTTTGAGCACTAATCTGCAACTAATCTACATTGGTACATGTTTCCCATAATCAAATACTGACCCTGGCCAACGCATCTTTATTTCTCTTATAATATATATATATATATATATATAATCACAGTTATATATCTTAACTGTGATTCTGTGTAAGGCTTTCTACAATGTTTCACTTACATTAAATAGTAATATGAGCTTGTCTTGTCTTCAACCATCTCTAAAGTTTGAGATCTGTGCATTTCAAGTCTAAGAATTCACAAATGATGGCCATAAATAATGTAAATCTGTGTGCTTTCACTTCATGTTACTATTTACAGTGTTATTGTATTTATAAGCAGTTTTGTTCCACTTTGTGATTCCCTGCAAAATTGGATGAATTATGTGTCAAATTCATGCATACAAATCAGGAAATACACAAACAGAGAACACATGTTATCACTATGAGTGAATAAACATGGATGTAGTTCAACTTACAGTATAACTCAACACAACTCACAAAAAATACAAATACTTTGCAAATATAAAATAGATTTTAATGAACAGGTAGAGGGTGGGATATTTCCTTTAAATGAAAATACTGTCCTTGATTAAAGGGATTTTAACATGTAATGATCTGGAAAAAGTCAATGATGTATTGTTTAAACACATATATCTGTTTTTATTCACTGATAATGTTTCTCTCATTTCTCCAGCACATACTCTTTTAAATTATATTCTGTCACAAGACATTTTGTGCCATCTTTTCATTGGTTTTGTGTAATGTTTAGAAGAAATTTTTGAATTTTAATGACGAAAAGCACAGTCACCATCTGGATTAGGATCAAAAGTGGTTCCTTTGGACCACTGACTTACTGCGTTCATGTTAATTATTGTGGCATTTTTCTTGCTTCTCTAAAGTTAAATGGAACCAAAGGCGGATATGATAAATTATTCATGAATTCTTAAACAAAATTTATGTGTGCGTGTGTTTACAAGCATGTGTGCTTAAATGTCGCTGCTCATGAGTCGCCCACCTGTGTACAGCTTTTCCTTGCGTGTGTGTACACACAGGATGTGCACTTGCACAAGTGTGCGGCTGGAGTGTGCCTGAGTGCGTGCAGTGATTAAAGTTGGGGTCCACAGCGAGAGAGTGAGAGAGTGTATGTATCATCAGTGCGGTGATGGTGGTAGTGGTTAGAGGAGGAGGAGGCGGAGGGGGTCCGACACAGAGAGACAGACGCCAGCCTTGGTTTGGAGCTGAGCCTGTGGAGGGGCTGTGGCTGACGGAGAGCGGAGGGACTGGGGAACGAGGGAGAGAGGGAGAAGAGGAGAGGAAGAGAGAATTTGAGGATTGAAATACTGAAATTTAGATGAATTATAGAGGAGAGGAGGAAACTGTATTAGCAGTGAATGAGCTGAAAAAGGGGGAAAAGGTAGCAAAGGAGAGACATGAGTTATTTGAGAATACTGAAGTCTGGAGAGACTGGGGGAAAGAGGAAGGAAGGAGGGGAAGAAAAAGAGGAAAAAGAGAAGGAAGGGGGGAGGCTGAGGCCAAGTTGCTATGTTGTATGAGCTTGCTGCTGGAGGGATGCCGGGGCTGGGGGTGGAGGGGGGCTGAGGAAGAAGAGGAGGAGGAAGGGGGGAGAGGGGGCTCATTAACCAGTGCGAGATTGGAGCCTCAGTGGCTTGCTCGCATTCAACCACACTCGGCCTTTGATGAGGGCTGGATCCTCAAGCTCAATCAGTCCCACATGAGTCCAACTGAGAGGGAGAGGGAGACAGAGAGGCCAGAAAGACTAGCAGAGGGAGACAGAGGGGGTAGTAGGGATGGAGAGAGGGTACTGAGGGAGGGATGGAAGACAGGAAACGGTAGATGGTATAGAACGGGAGGAGCGGAGGAGGAGTGACAGCCCAGGGGAAAGAAAAGAGCAATAAAGGAAGTAAACGTCAGGATACGGCTTAATGGGCGCTCACAAAGAGCCACAGAGAACTGGTTTTGGGACTTTTCCTTTTGAAAAACAAACTACCGTCTGGAATAAAATTGTTTTCATAATACAAAAATATTTGAGTGGATACATGAGTCATTGTGAGGGAGGATTCATACAAAGAAAACACACACACACATGTTTGTGACTGTGCATATATTTCATCACACAAAACAGTATTACTGCAGACTGGATGTTTGCACATCTCTGTTTGCCGTTTCCTGTTTGTTAGATATTAGTTGACTGTGTGTGCTTTTCTATGAGTTAAATGCAATATTGCAACTTTTATTTTATTCTGAATCTTTGTATAGAAAACATGTCTTGAGTCTGGTTTCTGCATCTACTATATGTTCATGCATATTTCTGTAGCATGTATGCATACTTTGTCATGTTGCATTTAATGTCTCAGCATGTGTATTCATGCACACAAATGCATGTGTGTGAATGGTGGCCGAGACAGCTCAATGCACTACAACTTAAAAAACACAATGGGCAAGTAAATGAGAAAAACATTTTCATCATTTTGACAGGATAAACTTCACATTGCTGCTTCAGATTACCACTAATAAATAAAACATAAGAAAACTGGGAAACACATTCACCACTTTGACAACATACACTGGATGTAGTTTAAATAAACATGTACAAAAACAGGGACGTGACCAAAAATCTGATGAACACGCTAGTCAGTAGTGAAAAGCTAATGCTAGCGTCTAGCCGATATCTCCAGTGATATACGAATCATGTCATCAGAACTTAAAAAATGAAAATAAACTTTTTGCCACCATCACTGACAAGAGGTTAATATCAGAAAATCATGAGTTCAAGTTTTCAGGATTTTACCTACAGTCTATGGAAAAAACACAGGGAAAATCTATTGTTTGCATGAAAATGCAAAACAAATATGATTTAGAGATTTACTTCAAACAAAGTTCTGGTCAGATTGTCAAACAGCCACCCATATCTTTCCAACATCAGAATTTGTGGTGCTGTGTCAAAGAATTTTGGTAACTCTCCAAAATAGCCGTGTCACATAGTGATTGGCCAGGTGTACGGAGGCGAGAGGGTAAGCAGTATTTGAATTTGTCTCTCAATCTGTCTTTTTTGTAACTTTTTGTGCATATCACTGAACCTTGAATGTCTTCAAGGAGAAATTGTTTGACAGTATGTACCATTCTCCCCATTTGTACAATTCATCAAGGCACGGAGTTCTTAGAGAGAGATCAGGGAGAAAGTGTGATGCGCTATGATGACAGACCTTCGACTGCAGCCATTCAGAACATCTATAAACCCTTCTGCTTCAGATGTGGTCAAACAACACATCTAAACATTTGTTTCCAGCATACTGAATCCTTCAAGGTCCACTTACTAGCTTTATTCTGACCTTTCAACCATATCACATTGGCTTTAATCATCTGTTGTTGTTGTTAATCTGTTGATTTGAACAAGGGATCAGGTAGGCTTTGTAACGCAGACAGGAGGACACTTTGACGATTGCTGAAAACTGTATGATATGGTTGAAAAAGCTAGAAAGTGGACTTTGAGTCGATTGTTTTGTCAACCTTGTGTTGTTTAGTACGACTTGCAGTATTTTAGTATTTTCAGCTTTCTTTCAGCAGTCTTTTTTATGCCTCATATGTCTTGTCAAATTTATGACGCTTGTGTTTTATCTGTTTTATGCTGTCAACGTGGTGAAGATGTCTTCTTCATTTACTTGTGTTTTCTTAAGTTACAGTCATTGAGCTCTCCTGACCACCTGGCAACCGTACCTGATGTGTCTGCACGCTTGTAAAGAAGAAGAAAGAGAAAGATGTGTATGTGGGCATCCATGTGTGTGTATACATATGAATGCGTGGCTGATCCTGTGACTGGCGTGTGGCATGGCGTCACTGCTGTGGATTAATGTGGCAGCATTTAGTGGTTCTCCTGAAGCTCAGGTCTCTCCCTCTCTCTCTCTCTCTCTCTTCCTTTCTCCTTTGCTCTCTCAACACCACATCAGCACCAGAGGGCCACAGGATCATTACCCTATTACTCTGTCTCTACCAGAGCCAGGATTAAACTTACTGCCCCATCTGCCTCCTTCCTTTTCCTTTCTTATATACAGTGTTTTGCAGGAACCAATTAATTGCAGCAGCCATAAGGGTCGCAATTAGTAACTGTTAAGTAAATCAAAACATGTCCCTCTCACTGTTCAACTGTTAGCCAGTGGATATAAACATTGACTTACCTAATGGAAGGCTGCTAAGCTGGCTGATTTGGTTTGTCTTGTTGAAAGAAACTGTGATATGTGAGATAAGAAGATGTTTAAATGACAAGGCATAAGCTCGTCCCAACTGATAAAAGACTAAATCTGTCTCATATAGTATGATGTCCTGCTTCTGTAACGCCAGAGAGGAGGACAACAGCAGAAATGTAATTGCATCCATGGTATAAAACTGGATGATGTTATCTGGATGATAACCTAAAGGCTGAATGTAACTCTATACTCTTCAGTTGAATCCCCTCTACCACTTGGCAGACGTATAGAACTGAGGTTACTTTATTGGTTTCCCTAATTGGTGCCAGTTTCCATTTTCATTCCCAAAAATTACAGTGGCGTAGCATTCTGTTCATTCTGCACACATCCATACTGTGTGTGTGTGTGTGTGTGTGTGAGAGAGAGAGAGAGAGAGAGAGAGAGAGAGAGAGAAAGAAAGAGATAGAGAGGGGGGGTGAAAAAGAAAAACAGAGATAGAGGGAGCTGAGACACTCTGCTGTGCTGCATGTGTAAACGTATGCAGTTACTCTGTGATGACTGTTTGTGCTTTGTTCTGTTTATGTGTGTATAATGAGTCATCAGTGATTGGCCAAGTTGATGTGGTCAGCGATGGAGGCAGAGGGAACACTTTACAGTAAGTGCATCAATGGAAAAGAACCTCTCTGGGAGGGAAGAGGAGAAGGACGGAGGGAGGGAAGGAGGGGGGGAGGGGGCTGGGGGGGCTGGGCAGAGCAGAAGAGCACATCATTCCTCCAATTGTAGGAGTAAATTACACAAAAATACACAAAACTCACCACAGCTGAACACAAAAAGCCACCGTGACAGAGGAGCAGAAAAAAGAATACTTTAGTTTTGGATAAACACACGTGCAGGGGCTGCAGGAAAAGTAAACAAGGCAAAGAAATTTTTGGCCGGGACAAATGTATCACTGGAGACGGTGAGGTTGAGATGGAGGAAGGTAAAACTGCATCAAACTACATGTGACGTGTCTTTAGCACAGTTAGGAGCAAAAGCCAGAATGTGATCTGGTTTATAGGACGATATAACTGCTGTTCATTTCTTAAAGTCATTACGTGATGAAGTACAAAACGGCTTCACTTTGAAAGAAGACTGTTTATCAAAAGTCTTCAGGTTTCTCTCTCTCACACACACACACATGCACACAAACACACATGCACACACTCACTCTGGGAGGGGCTGAATCAGGGAGGATACACTGCCCCACTACGCCCACTATGACCCATTATTCAGCAGCTCTTCCTCGTAAATGTGATAATTATATGCTTGCCCATTCACAGTACAGCACAAATATACAAACCATGCTGCTTCTGTTCATTCTCCCGTAATTCCTCTTTTATTTCCTCCAACACTTAGTTAGTCCATTATAAACCAACATTGTTACACCATTAAGCCGTTTCCTATGTGCGCTATTATATGGTGGCTTGTGAGCGGTAACATCAATTTCTTTTTTTTTAACTCAAAAGGCAGGATCATCATGAATATGGAGCTATTAGGAAATGTGAATTATTACAAAAATATACCAGTTTGCGTAGACATATGTGAATTTGGTCTTGCGTGCTAATCTATGTGTGTTCAATTATGCGTTGCACGCTTGTGTGAGTGTATAGGTGCATGTGATGTGTGTCCCAATGTGTGTTCTGGCAGGCCAAAGTGCCATTGTGCAGCGTCGACCACAGGGCCTCCTTCTCCCCCAGCCCGCCACAACAAAGAGCAATTAAACGCCGCTGCCTTGCCAGCTGAGGAGCCAACCGCCAGCCACACTTCCACAAACAGGCAGATCTGTTTAAAACCAAAGGGGAGAGGCAATAAAAGCCAACGTATCGAAAGCAACCCCCTCCAATCCCCTTCCGCTGATTCAAACCAGAAGGTGACTGGCTGGCTTCACCCTATCACTCACTATCACCATTCAGGCCGCATTACCATCAGATGTGCAGTTTCACATGCAAAACTTAACCCATGCAGTGATGTATTACACATGGTTAGTGCATATCAACTATAGGAGCCAGGGGGGTTAAAAGTCAACATGATCAGCGACTCTTCTAACTTCACTCAAACATAGTAAGACTGTAAGCTGCAGAGAAACACTTCATTCAACATTTGAATTATCTCTGTATTACAGGACTTTAAGATGTGAAAAATGAGATCAGATGGACAGTACTCTTCAAGACTTGTTGTTGTATGTTTCTTTTAATGAAAGGCTACTCCTCTACAGGATGCGTACATGGAATTGCACTGTGTTTGTTTGACCTGCCAAATATCCTTTTATGGATTAAAGCCTTTTCTTCACCACATTAAAACAGTGGAAATGGTAGCACAAAGCATACCATCTCATTTCATTCTCTCATTTATTGGCGTCAGCCCCTGCCAGGCACCTACTACTGACTGTACACACTGTCTGTGTTTTGTATAAGTGTACTGTCCCCTATTTGTTTTTACTCTATTTGTTGAGTTGGTGGAAGTAATATTCATATCCTTTAATATTGCTGGTGCCAGGGTGTAAATATATTCCATTACAAGCAAAAGTTCTGTATTTAAAAATGTTTTAAAGATATTGTTATCAAAGAGTATTTCAAGTATCAAAAGTAATCAAAAGTATCGAAAGCAATGTTGTTATGGTCGGTTGTGTTTGAGCTTATGTATATACTGTTGGATAGTTCAATTTACCATTATAACCGTAGCATTGGATGGGTCATTTCATAAACTCATCAGTGTTTTGTGTGAAATATGAATCAACGTAAATTGTGACTAGAACTGTAAATTAATATGTAGTGGAACAAAAAGTACAATATTTCCATCTGAAATGTAGTAGAGTTAAACTATCAAGTAGCATAAAATGGAAATATTCAAGTAAATTGCAAGTGCGTTGCAATTACACACGTACCATAAATGAGTAAATATACTTAGTTGCATCCCAACACTACAATGTTGCAGTTAGAGTTGAAGAAATGGCATATAGTCCAACATGTAAACAACATTAGGCCAAAGGTTTTGTAATCTTTTATAATGCTTTTTTTGCCTTTTTTTCCTATTTTTAAGCGAACACTTACTTTTTTGTATCAAAACATAAACATAAAACATAAAGATGAAGAAACCAATGAATAAATGATAAATAAAACACAGAAAAACAAAATTTAAGTTTTTTTTTTTTAAATGCTTCATGGTCGAGCACCTTGCCTCGTTTGAAAGTTTTTATAAAACTTCAGTTTGACGTACATGGCCTTGATAGAAATTTGTCTCTTTTTTCCACAGTTTTATATTTGTTGTCTTTTTCCTCTGTGACCCCAGCAGAGGGCAGGAGTGCAGGAACCTGCCGTGAAGCAGCTGTGGAGCTGATGCTGGCCCTGGCCTAGCCCAGCCCACCATAGCCCGGCTCGGCCTGGGTTCAGCGTGGGCCGCATCGCGGTGTCTCTGGTCAGGCAGCCTGGAGCCCTTGGGCGCTGGCAAGGGGTGCGGGCGTCCGGGAGGGGCCCCCTCAAAAGCCATCTACGAGGGGCCACACCCACACGGCCATTACGGTGGAGGCTGTTCTGGGCTTCTCCCGAGGCCGCCCGCCTGCCATTTTTAGAGCAGCAACAGAGTAGACCACATGCTGTGGCTTCAGGCAAGTGGGGGGAAGGAAGGTTTCTTCTTTATTTTCAGTCAAAGCGCCATGGACTTTGGGAGAATTTCTACATTTGCACTCCAGTGGACTCAGTCAGCATGGAGAATTTGTTTATCTCCTAGATGGAACTGAAAAAAAAAAGTCCCATCTTGCTTCCTGATCAAAGTTTTGCTTCAACTTTTGTTCAGCAACAGACCACTTTTCATTCAAAAGACCTAAAATTCCATATTGTAGTACCTTTAATTCATTTGTTTTGCTTATGTGGTTTGGTGTTCCTCCCAATCATAAAAGAATAGATGAACTGAAAGTATTAAACTTAGTTCCAAGATCTTGTGAAATATGTGAAGTTTGGTTGATTCAGTCCTGCACAGTCTCAGTGTTTTTCAGGAGAGTGTGTGGGTGAAGCGTTGGGTGGTCTGAAGAAGAGAAGACTTGAGCTTCCTCTTGCACACATATGGTGCGGCTTGGCCTTTTTGTTTTGATTTTAGGGGTTTTAGGTTATAAGTAATAAAGTCCCCTTTAGGTACGGCATGCTTATTTTACCTACCTATAATGTAATCTCTATTTCTGAATTGTATGCCCTGCCCACTCCTCTCACCGTTTCTATGAGTGCTTACAGCCTTTTTCCAGTTTGAACTTTAACTCTTCTGCATCACATCAAGCACTGTTTTGACAGTCTTGAACCCTGCTTTAACACACCGCCCCTCTCTTTCTAACCCTGTTTTTGCTCGTCTTGATCCCACTTTTTGATCAGTATCACCAGGAAGTCCCCACATCAGTCTCCTCTCCAAAAGAGGAAATACAAATCAAGAACACTTCACTTCTGTTCCACACAATCACTCAATAGACGGGGACATCTGATACTCTTGGTCACCCGTCTAGAGCATGAAGACAAACGCACTCTTTTGACCCACTTGAAGATATTATCCCTCTCCTGCAGCGCAATATGTCTCTCATAAATAAGCGATAGTTCCAGTCCTCCAAACCACATCGTTATGGCACTAAGACATCAAATGTAAAGCACTGAACAATCCTCTGTTAGGAGAAGAGGAGCTGGAGAGATGGAGGCTTTGTCTTGAGAGTGGTGGACCACAGAGCTGAAGTGGATCTCATGAGGGACAAAAAAAATGCCATACAGACAAAAACAATCACAATTATAGTTAAACGACAGGCCTTCACTGTGTGCAGGTTTGTCTTTCTCAGATTCATCAAGTTAGTCCTGCATAAGTGTATTTGTTTTTTTATGAAAGACTGGCAATTGTAAGTAACCATTAACTATTAAATAAATAAAGAAAATGTTGTTTGAGAGGGTTTCAGAAGAAAAACTTCCAGAGTGAAATTCTGGTTATTTCAGTGCAGTAAGAACATCCAGGAGGGGAGTTCATTAAATCAAGGAGAACGGAAGTTATTTCCAGGGTGAGGGGACCAAAGATGACTGCTGGTGGCACACTCAACACATGGAACAGATCACACGACGCATGGAGTTGGATTTGCCCATACGAAATAAAGTAACCCAAAAAAGAAAACCTCAATTTACTCCCTTTAAACCCCCCCCCCCCCCCCCTCCTTTTGGCAGGGCTCCGCCAGGGAGTAATGAGCTCCCACCCAAACCTCAGCACCAGCTGCTGTCAGGGTCTGGGGGCACTGACTAAATATGTATAAACCAGCGGGGGGAGAGGAGAAGGTGGTGGGCTGCTTTGTGGGCTACAGCTCCATACTGTCTGACATGACAACGTTCAAAGAAATCAATAAGAATTAACATGAAAAAACAAAATGCAGCTAATTGATTGGCGGAATCACTGCACGGAAAGCATGTTGCAAGCATGCAAACACACACACATTATGTGAACATATACTTCTAAAATCACACATATGAGTTATTGCTGCCCCCCTGGAGTCAACCACACTTGGCTTAATCAACTAAAATGAGTATTTATGTGGTGTTTCCTTATGTGTCACAAATGTAGCCCACCATGCTGAAATATTGTTACAGAGGGTTGTGATCATTTTTCAATCTTAACAATTCTACATTGGTTACACAGTTCATTTATAACTTAAGTCAAGTCTATGCCTGGAATTAATTAGTTCATATGTGGTGTCTTTCAATCATGTCTGAAGGTCACACTTTAAGACGGGGCAAAAAAAATGATGGTAGAAAAATGGTGTTACACTTGCTCATACAATACAAAAAGTGACAGAGCTAGTTGTGTAAAGAAATGAAACAGGGAGAGCTTGAGCGACCAGATCAAATCCTGCATACTTTCTTTTCATCACTGTGTAAAGTCAGTGTGCTTGTTGTATTGTTGTTTTTGGAAAGTTACACATTTGTCGTAGGGAGGCTCCCCAGTACTGCTTGATGTTTTGATTCATGCCTTTAAGTCACAAGTCTTTAGATTTAAATTGCAAGTCAAAATGCTGACCATAAAAATGTCATTGAAACCAATAATGGAGGTCCAATAATTAAATACTGAAGATGTGAAGTTATATATATATATATATGTATGTATATATATATATATATATATGTATATATATATATATATATATATATATATATATATATATATATGTATATGTATATATATATATATATATATATATATATATATATATATGGGATTTCACCAGGTCAAAACTTGAGACTTGAATGATATGCTGTCAAGTCTCAAGTCAAATTAAGTCTTCATGGTGTCAAGTCACAAGTATTCAAGTACTATTAGCATCTGAAGTCCTCATTTCTGAAACTTAAATTTGACTTGAGTCTGAGTTTCAAGTATACAGCAATGCCATAAAATAACATCCTTCAATCAAACAAGCAACCAGTGTGATATTTCAAATACACATTTCGATATTTGGGCCTTTTTCACACATGAACCAAATCACCTAAATCAAAAACCTGGTATGAATGATAGAAAACATGCAGTACTTCTATTAAAGATCAACCAGATACACAACCTTGCCACACTGCATGTATGTTGCTTTACAGATAACCTGCAGTGTCCAGTCAAACATGTAATACTCCTCACAGTCCCTCTCATTTCACAAAGTATGTATAAAGAGATATTGAAAGAGACTGTCATTGCGCCATCCTGAGCAATTGCATGCATGACGCCTGTTGGGGTCATTAGGTGGCCACAGGTCTCCTCGACAGACGGGGAGATTACAGGCCAGATGTCGGCTTGTATACAGCAAGAAGGCGGTGGCCTGGGATTTGTTTGGGAGTAGATGGACTTCTGTGTTTCTAGAGCTGATACTTGCATGTAATACCCTGTATGATAAACTGTATATTTAGCATGTTGCGCAACATTTGCGATTCCAAAGTGGGATAATGGCTCTGTCATTCTGCAAACAGTAGAAATTCTTCATAGAGGAAAACAATTAATGTCTCTCCAGTGCCGTGTGGGATTATTTCTGACATTTGTGGTCACTGAGACATCACAGCGAGACGGGATCAAACTAGTCTTTGCTGGGGGTGGAGATGTCAGAATCAAGTCTCGTTGCACTTTTAGAAACAATTCTGTATGTAATAAACAGCAGGAAACGTTTTGCTAGTTTTCTTCTATTTTACATTTAAACAAAAGTTCATACGTAAATAGGAAAAAATCTTCTTGCAGGGTACTTTCTCCTCATTGGTATATGTGATTACCACCATGTCTGGTGACTGAATATGTTCTGTCCACTGGCTGAAATGCAGCCTGTTGGTGGTTGGATTACTCAAAACCACCAACATGCCCTAAAGTAGAGACAGACCACTCGAGCCGGGCAGGTCATTTTATTAAAAGCATGTTGTCGCTTTTCATGTCTGACTCAAAAAGGCATAAAGTGACTAACATCTGATGCCATAATCAGTAGCATCAACAGCAGTACAAATGAACATGATATACACTGCTGTGCTGTGTAACCCACCACCCTGTCTCTCTGTCCCTGTTCCTGTCTCTCCTTCTCCCAGTCTTTCTGTCTATACGTCTCCTTCTTTCTCTCTTCTCCCCCACTTCTCTCGCTCTCTCATTTTCCGTTGACAAGCTCTCTGAATCTTTGACCACACAGCCTGGAAAAATAGCACGGAGTCATGCTGCAAGGCAAGTCTATCCCTGACCCTGATTCCCTCTCACCACATTTCCATCAGCAGCGAAGTAAAACACATCTAATCATTTCAATTTTCCCCTTCCGTCGCAGTATTATTAACATTGTTAATTTTCTGAGGGTTGCAGCCCAGAGGGGAATGTCAAGGGAAATGCATTATGGCGAGATATTCCATTGATCCACCATTATACACACTTACTTGGTTGCTGTAATGGCCTAATGATACCAAGAGGCCAATTTAAAACCAATGTAAAAAACAGAAGGCTATTCCCAAAAGAAAGATGCATTAAAAACCCAAGTATGTGATGTGAATGTATAGATGTAGCCTAACATCTAAGAAGTCCTGCTGCTTTGTTTCATGCTCGCTTGTACTGCTGCTGAGCTTTCACATTACCACCAAGTTGAAATATCTGGCAAACTCTTCACTACTATTTCAAGAAAGATGCCTGCTGGATGAACTTGCTGGTACTAAAGTGAACACAAGGAAGCAACTGGAAGTACTGCATGCCTGCACAACTGGAATGAGTACTACAATGTCCTCCTGAAGTTAGAGTACTACCTTACTTTACTGATAATTTACTTACTGTGAGTATACGTAAAAAGCACAGGACCAAACTTTACTTTTGACAGGACGTTGTTCAAAACTGATTGATTTAAGTGGAAAAGTCAGAAAGTATGAGAAACCAGAAACAAAGTCAAATGACATTACTGACTATTGAATGTAAGCTTCCCCAGAGTTGTCCATTGTCCTCTGCAAAGTGCAATGTTAACACATGTGTGATGCGCAACGCAATACCTGACTTTTTGTACAGATACTAAAATCATACTTATTTTGACACCATAGTTTGAAGATTATGAATACGCGCTTCTACAAAACACTTTTTTTGTCTCAACACAAAGCACAAGCACAAGAAATTTGCTTAGTTACAGTCATTTGAAAAAAAAAAAAATAGTTATATCAGAAAATGTCTGATCAAAGAATTATACACAAGACTAAGAATCTGACAAAGCATTCATTGCCAACTTTTGGCACTTGATGAATCGCTTCTTCAGAGAAATTTTGGTCAGTACTCAAAAGATATTGAGGTTCAATACCCAGCTCTGATACTTATAATTAAGCATCTGCCTTTGCATGATTCACTACCTCTATTCTCTGATACCCTTTCATACAGTTGAGCGCCTTAAACACACAAGAAAAAGAACTTGTGTCACTCTCCTCATCAACCTCCTCCTCAGTCCTGTGGCGCCATCAGCACAAGTTGAACCATGCTGTATCAAGACTCTATCTCCTCTCAGAAGACAAACAACACACACACTGCCATCATTTGAAACTGCTCCTCACTGGGAGCGGTTTTTCATTTTCTGTAGAGCCGAGCAACCAGAAGAATCTAAAAACTAGAAGGTTTGCACGGACAAGTTGACCACTGCTGAACATTTTGGAGACAGTCTTGTTGCTTCCTGTTTTCTTACAAAAGTGAAAAAAACAAGAAATATTCTGCCAGCAACACTCAAAATGTGCAACAAGTTGATGCCAAAACTTTAGAGTACATTATAATTTCTATTTGAAAAAACACAGTTAGCAATTAGCATGTGCCAACGCAGAGAGAAAACTGTGTCTGTACTTGATGGTTGTGAAAAATTATGAGTGCAGTTGGCCTACAAGCAGGACTACAACAAAGTCTATGTGAGTAATGATGGAATTTAATAGAATAAGTACATGTACTATTCTAGTATATTTGCTTATTTATATTGCCAAAGCTAAATGAAATAAGACAAGTTCAGTGTTATCCATTTAAACAACTCACTAATGACAAAACACACTGATCAAATCAAAAACTAATTGAGCTACTAACACAGAGACATTGATCCTCAGAAAGCTTAAATGTTCACACTGGACTCCTTACCCAGAATGCTCTGAGAGCAACAGGCCCGCATGGTAAGAAAGAGGTGCAACATCCTTGTTTGAGGTACTTGAATGTCATCAATTGCCTACTTGAACCAGAATCACCTAGAAACCATAAGAAACCACTATGAAGTTGTTAAGGAAGAAACTGAAAGGGGCTAATATATATATACACACACACACATATATACATTTGCACACACACACACACACACACACACACACACACACACACACACACACACATATATATATATTTATATATATATATATATATATATATATGGGTTATTGAGCAATCACACATCACTCGTTGCATTCACACAGTCTTAGGTTAATGAGCTAGCAATGCTACAAAGATCTTTAACCGCTAATACATCTGATAGCTGTCACATGGACAGTAACTATCCATACGAAACATATAATCAGCCTTGGGGAGAACATAATCGTGCCCACCCAACGCCCTGAGGCTCATCAAGCCTGCAGTGCCAATACTGTACACAATTGTACCCGAAGAAATCTAAACCACACAGGGCAGAAAATAGTAAATACAGCAGAGAAAGCTTTTTGAAGAGGCTGTTAAGCGCTTAACGCATTCTCTAATTATACATCTCACTTGCTCTCTTTTTGAAGAGAACTGTAAATGAGAACACGCCAAAGTTTTAGATCACTACAAGTCTTATAAAAATGAGGAAAAGCCAACCACTTTGCAGCAGGATAGGAGTTTCTTTTACCTCCCCTCTCATTTCACTTAAAGGTAAAACAGAAAGCGTTAATGAACGCTAAGGAGAAGGAACAGTTCACTTAAAGACTTACACCAGCAACAGACCATGTGTCAAATGAGAGGGGAAGGAAATGCCTCAGAACGTGTCAAAAGATTGCCACGTATAACACATGTATCTGTAAAGATTTTGGCACGATATAGTGCATATAGGAGGACACAGCATTGAGATAGATAGATAGATAGATAGATAGATAGATAGATAGATAGATAGATAGATAGATAGATAGATAGATAGATAGATAGATAGATAGATAGATAGATAGATAGATAACAGGTGTTGTTATCTTCAGTTTGATGTAAGGTTTATATGACTGCAGTAAGCACAATCTTGTAGGAGTGTCTGACAGTGTAAACTACTGCATGTAGCATCCTTTGTTCTTCTACTCACACCCCTCCTGGAATAAGAAAATAAAGCAATGAAGGTCAGTTGGAGAGCAGACTGCCAAATATAGCCGCTGTGTTCATGTGAGGGCCAGACTCTCCAGAACGACAAGCCCAGCTCTGACCATGCCCTGTAATTGAGGAGAAAATAAGGACAGAAATTATATGTTTATTTTTGACAACAATTTTAATCTTCTGTGCTCTCCTTCAGAAAACGAGACGCCCACAAAAAGGCGCTGAGAATCGGTTTTATACTGACTGAAAGTTGAGTTTTTGACTCAGCTTTCAACCAATAAATGGAGTCCGTCAAATGAACATGACCTTTCAGCTAAGAAATCTGATGAACGCTGTCGATTGAAAGACAAATTATTTTTCCATCTAGTCACATTTATCTTCATTTCAAATACACCACACAACTCAATAAGAACATATTAAGAATTATGAGTTTAGACTTTTGAAATAACAGCTTATTATACTCATTAAATACAGATTTAGCTCACCAAATATCCTAATCGGTATAGGTTAGTCTTGTTTGTCTCAAAAAAGAAACATAAGGATTATTCCTTTTCTTCTTCCTGCATTGTAACACTGGCCTTATACTTAAAGGAACACATTTATTTAAAATGAATGCTTTCTATGACCACATTTTTAATATATGTGACATAAACTTTCTTGTTTTTGCTATGATGTGCATGAACATTTGATATATTTAAATTACTGCAATAAATATAAAAAGTAAAGATGTGGATGGCTTGTCTTGTATTCCTGACTTTAACTGTGTTATTGTTGTTGTTTTTAACAAATTAAAAGTTAAATAATTCTCATGTATTTGCTTTGACTAGGATGAATTTTATAAATAAAATGTAAAATAATTATAAAACAGTGTATAGCAAGTTTATGAAAGCAAAAAGCCATATTAGCTGCATGCAGGCAGTTTGAGGATAAAATACATTCTGAATTGGTAAATCAGCACAATTAGGCCAATACATATTTTCACATTTTCCTCTGAAAGATTTTTATTCCAGACTCACGATAGAAAATAAACAACGACAGAAAGATATTTCGACTATTTTTAACCACCACTCTACGACCGTCTATTGGGCAAGACTAAATATTTTTTGACATTTTCAAACTTTCTGTTCATCCTTCATTTCTTTCTCTCTTTTTTCTAAAAACTCAAACTTGAGGAAACAGTCTTTTCCCCCCTCGTGAATGCGCCGTTTGAATTCATTTTATTTGATGCCATAATCTGCTCTTTATTTTATTTAATGACTTGATCCTTTTCTTCTTCGCCTGTCTCTGTAGCTCAGCCTCTTTAACCATCACAGTTAATGTCTAAAAAAGCAGTTAACTGCATTTAAGAATATTGGAAACAGAGAGAGGGTTGAAACCAGAATAATAAAATCTCGAACGGAAACCACAGACTCGGTCAGCTTAATTTTTGTGATTTATGTGGCGTAGGCCGAGGCTAGATGTTCTTTTGTTATTTTTCCTCTCTCACAGAAAACCGGGAGGGCGTTTTAGTTACTTCTCACTTTTTTATTTACAGTTCCCCTATAGTAATGTGTCTAATCCCGTGCATAGAATTGACAGCATGCCTCTACCATGAATCTTTTTGGAGAAATGCGGCTAGATAACTCTCTGCGAGATGATGCGTCAGACTCCACTGGACTAATCCCAGTGGAAAAAATAATGCCAGTGAAATTGAAATAATGTCCACATGGTGATTGATGAGTAACCCATTCATGCATTTATCTTGAGAAATGATTCGACACTCTCAGTTTGGGGAGGTGGGATGTCCTCTTTTATCCACCAATCTCCTTCCATTTTCCTCCATCGCACGTTTTTTATTGCTTCTCAGCGAGTCTTCAAAGAGCCCGTAGCCTGTAATTAGGGGGCGGGCTCCCCGTGCCTCAAAACACTTCCCCGCGTTAGTGCCCAACTTCTTCCAAACTGTCCCGGGACTCAGAGCTGCGCTTCTCCCGCTCCCCTCAGCTTCCTTAGGATTTTGTTTCTCAGGGATGGCCGCATCTATTCTGGAGGTAGGGAATGTAATTGTAAGTATATTTGATTTTTTTATTCTTCTTCTTCATACAAACCCAACATATTTTGATGTGAATGATGTGGAAATTCCAGCTTGAGTTTATTTGGAAGTATAAGACTGAATATAAACAGGGCATTGACAATTATAATGTGGATGATGACGAATATGGTTTGGCCTTAGTGATATACGGGATTTAAGTAAACTTAAGGCTAAGCTGCTGACAGAGTTTGTTTGGCTCAGTAACATGAAACTTTGTTTGTTAACATCTCTTCATTTTTTTTGAAAAGCCCATACTTGCATTTTCTCCATCCAGGGTTATTCCTTATCCAAAAAGCAGGCCAAAAAAAAAAAAAAAAAAAGAATAATGCCATTTGAATCAAAAAGTTAACTCCTATTACCACAAACTGTGACTGTGGTGGGATGCAAGAAATAAACAGACACAAACTATTGAGATCTTTAAGTCTGTGATGAAGCGTTAATAATGTGAAAATGGATGAGGGCTTCTTGCATGAGAAGGAAATAACCACTAATCACCCTTAAATAGGGAGTCACTGCATGGAAAGACCATAGTCTGAGTCTTACAGTTATGAGAATATTTAAGCAGATGTTTTTTTTTTTATATACAAATATTCAAAGTTAGAGGCTAGGCTTAAACAAAGCTACACTGAAGAAAAGTAGAAAAAATTCCACTTTACAGACTTTACAGCTTAACCATAATCATAAGGGTGTTACAGTGGTAACACAACAGATAACAAACCATTTAAATAAGAATAACATCAGTACTGCAGACACACTGCAAATTTCTATAGAAATATTATAGGAATATAATAGTGATTCCTCAATAGTTACATCCACGTGTACAGTTTGTGGTGAGAGACAGACAGACATAACGCCTATGATATGCAAGGCTTTGGTGCTTGTGACCTGCCACCAGGAAACGTAAAATACTACAAAAAAGACATACTAATGTAAAGACATTTTTATGTAAAATTTAAATAGATTCTGTTTCAGATATCCACGAATATGGTGACTTGAAAAATACTTTTACGGGGAAAAACACGGTTACACTTAGAAAATGAGCAGTGAAATGGCAAGACACTTTGTAACAATGTACCATTAGCTTGTGTAACCATCTCCAACTCCATGGTGAAAAAAAAAAACAAAACGTGTTTGACAAGATGTCTGCGTCTGCTATAACTGGGACATTACAGTTAGTAGTGCGTCACTTATATTTATGGGTGTTGGGGATTGCGAAGACAGGTGGAAAAAAAAACTAAAAGTAAACATCAATGCAAAATTAAGAATAACTCGCAGACAGTGGTTTAAGTGAAACAAAAGAACGAGGGAATTCCTCCTTTGCTGAGTAGAGCAGAACCTTCCCAAGCGTAAACATTCACTGCTTGAAATTGCCCTGACCACTTTGAAAACGGAGAGAGCAGGAAAAGCCAGCGGTGGCAGTCAGACATACGTTTTTTATTAGAGTTGACACTGACAGAAGCAGCAGCAGCAAGCAGCCATTTCCTGCAGACAGACAGTCTCATTTTCCTCCTTGTCTCCTCCTCCTCAGGAAGACGCACGCTATGGCTCCAGTCCTCTGGCTATGTTAACTGCTACCTGTAACAAGTTTGGAAGCACCAGCCCAGTCAGGGATTCAGCTACACCCGGTAAGACCGGCAGCACCACTCCAGTAAAGAAGCCCTACAACATGACCTCTGACCTTCAGACAGCTAAAAACGGACGGACCGCAGACGGCAGTGGCCTGGCGGACTCCTACACTGGCTCCTTCACCACAGCTGGAGGAGGAGGAGGTGGCGGGCTGCTCACCCCCACTGGAAGCCCCCCTCCTTCGGCCGGAGGCTACACTACAGAATATAACCCTTTCTCTCACTCCTTCCAGACCTCTGTCTCCCAGGACCCATCTCTTTTAGTGTCCAAGGCCCACGCTACGGCAGACTGCCTCACCAGTGTCTATACCTCGCTGGATATGACGCACCCTTACGGCTCCTGGTATAAAGCCGGTATCCATCCTGGCATTACTGCTGCCCCAGCTAATGCCACGTCCTCCTGGTGGGACGTCCATCCCAACTCCAACTGGCTGTCAGCAACCCAGCCCCAGGCAGATGGAGGTCTTCAGGCCTCCCTGCAGCCTGTAGCGCCACAGGCTTCCCTTAGTCCACAGCTGCCTAGTTACAGCACCGATTTTACACCTCTAAACCCGGCTCCTTACCCCTCTGTGGGACTGGGCTCCTCCTCTCACCTCCTCCAGCCCTCTCAGCACATGCTGCCACAGGACATGTACAAGCCCAAGCCTGTGCCAAGTGCAGGGCTGATTGAGAGTCCCATGGGCCTAAAGCCTGCAAGGGGATCAGGGGGCTACAGCGGAGGGGCTGCACCCACCAGGTCTTCATGTGACTGCCCCAACTGCCAGGAACTGGAGAGGCTGGGGGCCTCAGCCGCATCCCTGAGGAAGAAGCCAGTCCACAGCTGCCACATCCCAGGCTGTGGGAAGGTCTACGGCAAGGCCTCTCACCTCAAAGCCCACCTGCGCTGGCACACTGGCGAGAGGCCATTTGTGTGCAACTGGCTGTTCTGCGGGAAGCGTTTCACCCGCTCGGACGAACTGGAGAGGCATGTGCGCACCCACACACGGGAGAAGAAGTTCACCTGTCTACTGTGCAACAAGCGTTTCACACGCAGCGACCACCTCTCAAAGCACCAGAAGACCCACGCAGATTCTGCATTGCAGGGAAAAGCTGTAGCTGTGGAGGGAGACACAGATCCCCGGAGTGAAGAGACTGCAGAGCTCAACACCAGTGCTGTGCCCACCAATGCTGTCGCTGACCCAATCACCAATGGAGATGAGAAGACTGGCACACCTAATGGAGTGGAGAACAGCAGCGGACTGTTGGAGATCTGACTTCACTCAGTGTTGTATCCAGTGATATTTTGAAACATGGTGGGTTAGTTTTTTATGGTGAAAAATTGACCTTTTAAATAAAAAAGGGCAGTATTTTGTTTCAAGACATACAAAGGAGATCAGATAATGTTTGAAAAGACTTGATATAATAAATGACTAAGCATGTTGCAGGTAGAAATCACTTCATTTCCTCTGGACCACACACACACACACACAAATATAAAAGAGCCTGCAAACATATATCAATGCACAAATGTTTGCAGGCACACAAACACAACACACGCACAATATTAAGCCACCATGCCAGCGTGTATATGTACACAAATATAACATGCGTACATGTACATGAAGTATGAAGAAATGTGTAAGCATATTTAATGCAAACATGCATGCAAGCACAAACACAAACGTATGTCTGCACACACACACATATAAGTAAACACGCTCATGCACACATTTTGTAACCTACACACATTTTCTGCCTTCAAATGAGACAAACCACTGGGGAAATTTAATCTGCAAAAGCAGAAGGAAAAGAGCTCTGAAGCCGCAAAAGGAAAGTAGTTTTAGAACGAGACTTATGGTTAGGATGATGGAGTTGATGGAGCATTGCATGCCAGGAGAAAAATCTGATTTACAGCTGTACTTTGATACTTATTCATTATTCTTGAAACAATCAATGGACAGTCTTACTTACTGTTTCTTGTTGCCAAAGACATTTTGATGTAAAAGGTTTTGCATTTCACTTTTGTTTGCTGTTTGCTTCTTACTATGTCTAATTTAATTTCATATTTACATAAATAATCTAATTTATGTCTTAAATTATACACATGGAAGATTATCTTGCACCTTGCAGGAAATATAATGCCTGAAAAAAAAAAGCGAGATAGTTGAAGCTGGCCAAAAAGAAAATAAAATGCATTAAATTAAGACTTATTTTTCCTATTTATTAGTTATAACATGGAGTTTGGGACTATGTTTTAAAGATTTATTTATAGATCTTGAGGTTAGATGTGTGTACTATTTCTATATAATCTTTGAATTGTGAAGTCTTCCACACCTAGCAAAGTAATGATTAATAAGGGCCTCTCCTTTATATGTTTGTATATATTACAGTTGTAAAATGTTTGGGAACCCCTTGACAAATCACATATTTTGGTGAATATGGATGTAAAACAACGCAGCCTCTCTAGGATATGGAACAGAAAGCACAATATTTTCAGCAAACATTAATTCATAGTTCTTTTTTATGTCATAAATTGAACAAAAATAAAAACATCATTGTGGCATGGCACCCTACATAGTCAGTACTTAGTAATTCCCCTCTGGCAGATATCAACACTTTTTGTAGCCAGCTAAAAGTCTTTCAATTCTTGTATTTTCTCCCATTCTTCCTTACAAGGCCTCTAGCTCTGCAATATTCTTGGTCCTTCTTGCATGCACAGCTCTTTTAAGATCAACCCACAGATTTTCAATTATATTTAAGTCTGGGGACAGTGAGGGCGATTCCAAAACCTTCAGCTTGCGTTTTCTTGAGGTAGTCCATGGTGGAGTTCGAGATGTTTAGGATCATTATCCTGTTGAAGAAGCCATCCTCTTTTCAACTTTTTTACAGACGGTGTGATGTTTTCTGGTATTTAATGGAATCCATTCTTCACTCCATCTGTGCAATGTTTCCTGTGCCACTGGCTGCAACACAACCCCAAAGCATGATAGATCCACCTCCATGCTTAACAGTTGGCAAGGTGTTCTTTTCAGGAAATGCAGCTCCTATTTTTCTCTTAACATACCTTTGCCAATTGTGGCCAAACAGTTCTATTTTAACTTCATCAGTCCACAGCATTTGTTTCAAAAACGCATCAGGCTTCTGTAGATGTTACGTTGCATAATTCTGACATTGCATTTTATGATGAGGATGCAGATGAGGTTTTCTTCTACTGAGTCTTCCATGAAGGTCTTGTTTGTAGCATCGTTGCACAGTGGAACAGTGCACCACCACTCTTGAGTCTACTAAATCTTCCTGACAGTTTTCTGCAGTCAAAAGGGGGTTTTGATTTGCCTTTCTGACCAGCATACGAGCAGTTCTCTCCGAGAGTCTTCCAGATCTCATCTGGACCTCCACAGTTCCCCTAAACTGCCATCTCTTAATTAGATTCCACACTGTGGAAATTGCACGCTGACAATGCTTTACGATCTTCTTGTATTGTGGGCATCAATAACTTTCATTTTCAGGGTTTTACACAGCTGCTTAGAGGAACCCATGGTTGCTGAGTGTTCGCGTAAGGTTTGAAGAGAAGCTTTGAAATCAGCACTAGTTGACATTTTCTAATGCCAGTTGTTGACATGCCTCATGCCTAACCAGCTGATTAAGATAAAAAAGAATCTGAGTCCTCAGAACTCTTAGGGTGCCCAAATTTTTGCACATGCCACAATGATGTTTTCATTTTTATAATTTATTTTTTGTTCAATCTATTTATGACATAAAAAGTGACTATGCATTAATCTTTGCTCTAAATATCGTTTTTCCATATCCTAGAGAAACTGTGTTTACATCTTTTCAATTTAAAAAAATCACCAAAATATATTATTTTGTCAAGGGGTGCCCAAACTTTTGCGTATAACTGTATATATTTACAACAATATATAGATATTGTTAGGTGTGTTATTTTTCTACTTTTTTCACATATTTTCTCTACTTTGTGTAACTTTCCACAATGAAAAGATGTCTGTGTTGCTTCAGTTAAAAGAAACATAAAAATAAGAGCTTAATTTGTTGCTCACAATTTTGCTCGTTATGGTGAACTGCCAAAGTTTGCTGATTTGTTGTGAAATGAGTGTATAAGATACTGTAAATAGTGATAAAGCATGAAACCTCGTAAAGGTATACATGTTGTAAGAGTTAAGGTGTGGAATCGTGACAATTTTGGTGCTTTTAAGAGTAAAGAAATTTCAAAAGCATTTTCTTCGCTGGTGTTATTCGTATACAAAGACATTGAGAGATGTCAGACTGACTTAAATGGAAAGCTGCTTTTTCTTTGAGCACAAAGCTTACTCCTCTATACCCTGCTCACCTCTACTCACTCACTGTTGTGCTTTTCATATCTTACTATATTTCCACCTCACATCGCCAAGCAAATACTTTCATTATCTTTTGCAGCACAAACAAAGCCGTCCACTGAGGTGAAGTCTTAACTCCACACAATGACCCCCTTTCAGGGAGCCACTGTAGTTACACTCAAGACAATTACTCCACTCTCCAGCTTGAGAGGGGTAATTACTGAGAGCGATGCTCCAGCAGAGTCCGTATAGAGGAGAAGGGGGGATTAGGACAGGGGAGCTGTGGTTGTATTGTTTATTGAGGGAGGCGGTCAAACAAAGGACTCCAATTAAGGCAGGATGCAGGACGAAAGACGTGATGTGGAGATATGAATGCAGAGGAGAAGCTGAGCTCACCATCAAACATTTATTCTGTCATATTTGACATTGCATTTAGTAAAGTTAAGTCATGACAAGTGGCACTTATGTGTCTTTCTGTCCAGTTTCCTGTCAGGTCATTCAGGCTTTTGCAGACTAATAAAAATACTTGAGGTGGGTGGACTACCCGCACTGCATTAAAAGAGAGATAGCCTCAGGAAAGACTAAATGAGGCCTGCAACAGATGTGCTGTCTAACACAAAGCCAGACAAATAATGATTCTATGTAAACGATATATTAATAACCACAGTGGCTAAGATGTTATGTTTTAAATAGATGATAATCTTTTAAAACAATTTCAGAGACATGTTTAAATTGCATTATCTAACCAGACCGAAGATAGAAGAGTGCCATAGGAAAAAATTATAGAAAAGAAAGGATTTTCATAGAAGATGTGAAGAGGAGACCTATACAGCTGGAACCCCCCTGAAGCTACCGATTCTCCTGTTGTAACATTTACACTTCCCAGGCTGCATGGTTTCAATTTAGGGCTTCTAATGAGCTGTACTTGAGGTCAATTTATATAAAACGTCCCGGGGCCGACTCTGTCATCAGGGACCAACATGTTTATGGTGGTCTGAAGTGGGCGCATGGTCGAGTCCACAAAATAAAAGGCAAACAGGGGGAATGGGGTGTGTCAGGCCAGTGAGTGAGGGTGGGGGGATTAAGAAGATGGTCAGTGGCTTTTAAAACCTCTGCTGCTACTGGTATTTTTCTGCCTTTTTAAAATACACTCCCTAAGCAGCGGTGGTGGCGTACTGTAGCCTTAACTTTATTTTTACTTCTTTTATTTAGAGAGTCAGGAAACATTAAGTGTTGCTTCAAATAAGGTCATAAAAAGAAAAATATACATGGAGTGACACATAGGGGCAAAACCAGAAGCTGGACAATCTGTTCCATATGGCTTGCCCACTCGTGCCCCTGTACTCCATTTACAAAATCAAATCATGGCAACACACAGACTTGTTAGAGACTAAAAAAAGTTATTACAGCAGATCCCAGACACACCTGCTAAAGCCATCACACAGCCCATTTCCAACCCGACTAACACAAAGAAGCAATTTTAATACATTTACTCCAGCAGTGTTTATTTTAGCCATAAGACTTGATGAGTTACACAAACTTGCGCTTCATGAATTACTCCAGGGAGTTTCAACTTCCTGAGAGACTCGAGCTCTTTAAAATAAAGGAATACATCATGATGCGGTGAGCAAAATGCTAATGAATCTCTTTTCTTGCTATTATCTGGTCCTAACTGAATAGTCGAGTGAAACAATGGTGTGTGCTGACATAGCCACAGGCACGGGTGCCTACTACTCCCTACCAGTGAGGGAGGGGCAGGGGTTTTTGGGGAGGCATGAAACAGGACAAAAGCACAGGTGTCTGCAGGTGTGACTGGGTCTCTGTAGCAAAGCGGGGGAAGAAAGGGAAAAGAATGTCAGCACGCCC
This sequence comes from Euthynnus affinis, assembly GCA_029490765.1. NCBI lineage: Eukaryota > Metazoa > Chordata > Actinopteri > Scombriformes > Scombridae > Euthynnus > Euthynnus affinis. Next base: position 21,804,028 of record CM055840.1, on the reverse strand, counting down.
AGAGGCTCAGCAGTCAGGCCATAAGTAAAAACAAGATAAGATTTTTGGGCAAAGGGGAAAGGTAAAGTGACCTGAGTAAACCATAACATGACCTGAGGAGCAGAGGAGGTCGGGTTAAATAAAACAGAGGTTAAAGAGGAAAACATAACAGATAAGAAAGGGCAAGAGGTAAAAAGGTCAAGCTATCTCACAGATGTACTTTCTGTCTACTTTGCTTATCATTTCTAGTCATCATTTACATTGTCAAGAAAGGAAACAACACCATGTTACAAAAAAGTACAATAGATGTGTGTCCTCATGTGCTTTCCTTCATTTACGCACTAAATTCAGTTCCCATTGCAGCAACATGCCTTTAGGTCCAGCTGATGCAACAATGTTGTATCTTGCTGCACTACTTCCTATCTCTCCTGACTGTTCATTATTACTATTGTTGATAGAAGTTAGACCACCCTCTCATTTTTGACCAAAAAGTGGGACTTGCATCGACAAACTTTGAGTGCTATTCATATTTCCAACACTAATTGTACACATGTCACAGCTTTTTCTGGGCTAGAGCTGTCTTTAAAGTTTAAAGTACTCCGCTTACTGCCCAATGTACCAAATGCGGCACTAAATGAGGCCATTTTGTTTATAGGAACTGTGGGAGGGTTGTGGGTGACTCTGTGCCCCTTTAAAAAGATAATATGCTTCCCATTTAATGGCCTCCGGATGACAAATTGCTTCCAGGGGAAAATGAAGTTAAGAAAATTGCATGTGTGACATGTAAAGACATATCCACTCTACTTAAGATGTTTGACATCCATAATTCAATTATACGCAACAGTAGGTGCAGTTAGGATTTTTTGAATAACCGCATTTGCCCATAAGGCACGGATGAAGTACATACTTTGGCTCTTTATCACTGATCCCGAATATTTCCTATGTTGCCCTTAAAAACATCATGTAACAACAATGTACGTGTCCTAATGATGACAAAATATTCATTTTACATGCAGATTTGAAGAAGAGAATATAATTATTTATTTGGAGCTTAACAGTGCAGACCTCACTCCTTTGTACCCTGCAATGATTTTTTCTTTCATCTTGTACCTGAGTGATTTGCCTGGATGTGTGCACATTCAGTCCCTCTCACATGCAGATTTCAAGACAGTAAAGCTGGCATGGTTTACTTAAGTTTGACCAAAATGGAACGTTTTTTTTATTGACAAGAGGAATAGGCCTGTATCCCTTAAAGATGGTCGGAAAAACATTTAGAAAATTGATGGCCCATTATAATCTAATACCCTTACAAATATCTAGAGCACCCATAAACTATTCTTTCCTTTTAAAAATGCTTACTATCTTGATGGTATTCTGCCTAACATACAGCCCAAACCAGTCTTCCTTCCTTTCTTTCTTTCTTTCTTTCTTTCTTTCTTTTTTTTTTAAGCGCAAGCCGCAAAATACTTCCTTGGAACATTTAAAGTGAAGGGATTTAAGAGAGGCAGTGCAGAGAAGGGGTGGTGGATATGTAAAACAAACAAACAAAAAAAAACCTCAGAACGAAAAGGTAGAGAAAACACAGATTAGATTGACCTGCCGCTGAAAGAACAGCAGTAAGTGAGAAAATAGAAGGCAGCCAAATAGCAAATGAATCTGGATCTGAATCAACTGAGTGAGGAAACTGAAGAAGGAAAAAGAGGAAAGAAGGAGAAGAGAGAGAGAGACAGAGAGACAGACAGAGAGAGAAAGAGAGAGAGTCGAAATGCAGAAAGAACTGAGTGATTTGGGTTGGAAGCAGGAGCAGGGAGCCAGGGTTGGCAGGGTTTTGGTGGAGGAGTGTGGTGGTTCAGAAGTCCTCCAGCGCGAGGCGCCAGTGTGTCCGGCGGGGGCCCTGACCATGAGCTGCCTCACCCCCCCTGAGCCACGGCCACAAACCCCCTCCCCCCCTTCACCACCAGCACCACCACCCATCCAACCCAAAACCCACTGGCAGGCAGCGCTTCACTGAAGCTGCTGCTGCTGCTGCATGTTTATTTAATATTCTGAAGAAATTGAAATATCTTTGTGGGTTAACACACATACATACACCATTACATATCACTCACCCGCACACACATGCACACACACACATACACACACACACACACACGCATACACACATACGTTCACACACATTACCACCACAATATATAAATAAATAAAGTAGAGTAATAACGTTCTCTTGATCTGTGGCCAAGAATAGAGTTGGAGAAAATCTTTTTCAAATGATGTTTTCAGAGGCGTAGAGGGAGGAGCGTGAATGTCTGACACTGCATGTTGCCTGAGCAGGCGGCATGTCTCAGTCTGACTCCCACAGAGGAGAGAGAGCATTAACAAAGTGGTTGACAAACAAGAAATAGTTACCATGTGACAGGAGCGGAGTGATTTTGAAAAATAAATAAGGACAGATATGTATATTTGCTGGCAGAATTAAATGCCAGTTCAATCATACATGGATGGCGCTGATTCCATGAACGTAAGTATTTCACATGTTAAGCAATTTAGAAGCTCTGAGTGTGTGGTCTGTAATTGAGAACATGTATATGAGGTGTTTGTGAAGTGTTAAATGAACAAATGTGGATGCCAGCCTTATTCTGAGTGTGTGTGTCTGTGTGTATGTATGCATGCATGGCTACACACACATCCGTAATGAGTCTCTGATCATTACAAAGCAATTCCCTGAGACAGAAATCCCTTAAACAGCCTTGGTTTTGGGCTTCATGCTATCCCCCTTCTGTCTCCTCTCTCCTCAACAGCCACCAACCACTGCTGCTGCCAAAAATAACACAGGAGCGCCACTCGAACCCGCGCCTCACCACAGCACAGCTTGGCCGCAAGAGAGGGATCAAAACACACACAAAAAAGGAAACACATCATATTGTGGAAGGAGGGAAAAAGAGCATTCATACAGCTCCACGCTTGAAGATATCTACTGATGATTTTGGCAATGAAAGAACCACACATACTAATGCACCGGGCCAAGACAGGGGGAAAGGAAAGTGTGTTTGTGGAAGTGTGTATATGTGTATGCATGCATGCATTTTGGATGAAATATATTGCAACTGCTAAGATGGTATTCATTTCTGATCTCATTCAGTCAATGATTTAACCACTAGCTCCATAAAAACACTTACATTATCACGTTAAAGGTCAATAAATTAGGGCCTTCGACCAACAAATGAAGCCCCGGAGAACAAGGCAAATTAACGCTGAAAGTATGAATAATGAGCAGTAGTGGGGTGCACTATGGTCACAGATAAATCATGGTGCTTTGATTGTAGGTTTGGGAGTTCAAATGGGAGACAACTTTACTCATTGTCATGGCCGGTTCACTTTGTGTTGCATTTGGCAAAATGTGCTTATCCACACTAACACACATACGCCAGTGAATGAAGCCATCAGAATCTGAGCTCTACTTCAATGGTGTCCAGCATGGGTTTACGAGCAAACCATCACAGGATTAATTGTCGAACCACAGAAATAAAGGAAATGATGGAGAGGTGGAAAATGTACAGAAATATTTTATGGAAGTGCTGCTAAATAGTTGGGCAGGAGACTCTGAGCTCGTGGGCCCAAAGGATTTTAAGGGGTGGCGCAATTCCCCTGGGTATTAACCAAGGCAAACAGATCCAAAGTACAAAAAAGGACCCAAATTAGTAGAGTCGTCAGTCTGTAATTGTATCTATAGTCAATCACATAACCATAACCTTATAAATAAATGCTATGTTCCAACACATCCACATACTATACAGTTTGTTCATGACAGGTTAGATAAACCTGCTGTCTTTTCAACATTTTATTTTATTTTTATTTTTTATTTTTTTATTTTTGAGTAGACACACTAAAGGTTATCCTGGTCTAAACCCCCATATTTACCTTAAGGATAGTCATTTCAATTTGAGAAATGTACTGTGTTTCCATCTCGGCCTGAAGTAGAGATGACAGGTGCCAAAGCACTGCCAAAGACACCGGCAGAAAGTCCCGTCGGCTGGGCAAATCAATGACTGACTGTCGCCCTCTTCTGGATCCACTCTGTCATAACAAATTGGTGTACAAGGAGCCAAAATGCAATTAGACTTGAATTAGACTTTCCATGCAAAAGAAACGCTCTTTAACTAATGTAGCCTACAATTGAGTGGAAACTTAAAAAACAAACAAAAAGCAACAGAAAACAGGCCTTGTGAGGTAATCATCTTCTCACACTACGAAGGAAGATTAGCCTAACTGAAAGTAGGCCTACAGACAGGCTATCGGTACTTAGTACCCACATTTTCTCATTCTTTTTACTTCCAGAATTACGACGCTTTTGTTTTTATGCAGCAGTTAATCATTTTAAAACCAAAACATTTTTAGACTGAGTAGGTCTAATTTTCCCTTTGGAATTTAACTTAAGGTAATTACATTATTACTGTGCTCGCTACTTCATTTAGTTCTAATAATCGATGTCACTTATGTATAATTTTGAATGCAAGACTTTGACTTTTAATGGTATAATTCTACATTGTACTAGTGGTAATTTTTTCGCCACTCTTCAGTCTGTTTAGTGTATGTGACTATTCACCTGATTCAGTTGTTAAGATGAAGCAGTCGTCCATGTCGTCGTATTAAAACAAACAAACAAACAAAAAAAGCTTTATTTTTGTGACTTTTGCGCTTCCTGTCCTTTATACTGGGAATCAATGTTGTGAAAACTTGGCACATCCGAGACGGTGTATTCTGTTGTCCAAACCCGAAGCATCTTCGGACCAATGAGAACTTTTTAACTTTTTAATGCTTTATTGAACAATACATTTACAAGTATCAAGTCAAAGTTAGTAGTTAAATTACTTATAATATAATACACTTCAGGGATTTACAACACAGTCGAAACTCATTAGAATAAGCATTAAATTCCTCGTTCTTTTTCTTCTCCTTTATTGACATAAGAAACTGTTTCAGTTAAGGCCTACTCTTCCACGAAATGGTCATTTACAAAATATCAAAATATGAAACTTATGGTTTGCAGAAGAAAGGTAAAAAAAAAAAAAAAAAAAAAAAACAACAAGCAAACAAACTCTGAGCTAGGGAAAGTTACAGTGCAGATTTTAAACAAAAAAACAAACAAAGGTATTCTTAGTTTTACATCCTTTGGATTAAAGGAAAATCAAATTGAATCAATGTACTGTTTACCTGTGAATTTGCTTTGGCCAATATAATTAAGATATTTGTAACATATGGCTGATAATTAAATTTAGAGTTATCTCTTAGCATTCAAGTTTCCTTTATAAAATTTTCATCAATTTAGCTGTTGATAAAGATACACATAATCTTCTTATTTCTCTTCCATAACCAGGTCGTTCATTCTTCTTTATGTTCCTTCTGCAAACAGGAGATTGAGTCTTTTTCTCATTTCCTTTATGTCTGTAATCGTTCAATTAACTTTTGGACTCAAATTTCCTTATTAATCTGGGAGACTCATAAGGTCTTGGTCCCCTTTACAGAAAGGATGGTCTTATTTTTGAATGTTGAGTATAACAAAAGTGAAGTTGATAACTCAATAAAATTGCTGTACCTTTTAGGAAAGCATATGCACAAAGTCAGATTTCTTAATTTCTTCCAAACAAAAACTTGTTTTATGTTGAAGTTCAGACATTTTGTGATTCTGTCTGTATTCTCAAAAAACAAACAAATCTCATCTCTTTAGAAACATCATGGGCAATATTGCCAGATGATTTATAAAAGAAAGAGAATGGCTGACAGTGGTTTCTCTCATACACATGGACTGAGAAAGATCACAGCCACACACACACACACACACACACACACACACACACACACACACACACACACACACACACACACACACACAGATCACACTGGGCAGACACAGTCCAATGGTTGCAAGGGTAGATGTGTCAGGTGCCTGAACTTCTTCTGGAGGGTCTCCACTGGATGCGTGTGCTCAGTTAGCCCCTGGATTTTTTCCATAAATGCTTGGTTCACAGAATGTAGTTCATCTGCTAAGGAGATGATAAAGGAGACCATGCTTGACTCTTGAGAGGCGTAGCTGCTGGGCTGCTGGGTGGAGTATTGTACATTCTGACCCATAATCCAGAATGGCATTGCATCCATGGTTCTGTCTCATTTCCTAACACCACCTTACTGACCTTGAGCAGACCCTATTGTCCCTCTAATAGCCTCCTTCTGGGACATGGCTGCTGTGCTCATTAGAACTTCCCATTGTAGACCTGAAAGTATTCCTTTGTTCTTTGGTTGTTACATCCTTCTCTCTCCATGAACTGCTGCTGAACCAGGTGTTGTCTTCCTGCACTTGAGCTAATAGTTGTAGCCAGTTCACCAGGTCAGGAGGGTGAATACGGGTATCATGAGGTGATGAATAAAGCATCTGAAACTGGAGCATAGATCATTTCCTGATCTTTCCTAACATATAACAGACATTTGAGCCACACTCTAGTTCACTATGCTATTCTTCCCCCAATTCCTCCAACATGCTAACCAAGGAGAACACACAGGGCAAACATGCTGAGGGCTCTGATGTCACCACTAACAAAGTTGGGACCAACCATTAGTTCAGCAATCCACTGTAAGGCAAGCTGATGGGGCTGTACATATTGCAGTTTGCAAGTTGCCATGGTGTCAATAAATGGATAACCAGAGTTACTGTAGAATCAGCAATCATTAGCACCTCTTCTATTTTGAGGTGGTCAGTACTAGATACTTAAACCTCTCTGAGGTGTCATGAGGTTGTTTAGAGTGATTCTCAGATGGCTGAACTCTTTGAGGTTCAGGTGGCTCATGTCAAGAATTGTCGGCATTGGCCCCCTGTAGAACCGCTCCTGTCACCTACTGGGCTTGGCATTTGGTGATGGGAGTGAGACCTCCTAAATGCATCTGCGAACTCATGTGACTGTGAGGTTTGATGTGTATGTGATGCTGACCTGTAAAGGAATTCCCTCAAAATCATCACTCTCAGATGAGCTGTTGTGGGATAAGGGAGATACTCTGTTCTCTTGGTTGAGGAGAGAGGCTTTGATTTGGGGATATGTGGTAAATGTGGAGATGAGAATTGCAACAGCAGAAATTGTGAAAAAGAACTCAAATGTTATCACTGTGGGGGGGAGTCATGAGGTATGGCAAGCACTGTCTAAAGGGAAGGAAGAGATGGAATTCACAAGGCTCAGGTCCAAGAGAAGGATAAGCCATGAAGAAGCAGATAGGAATGAAAAGATTCAAGAGGTAAGGGAGAGCAAATCAGGTAGGAAGCATGATGAATAGGCTTATTGTTTTTGTAAGGACAAGATTAAGTTCTCAGCATATCTGGCCATGGTAAAAGATTGTGCTGCTAAGGCAGAAAGGAAATTCATGGGAATAGAGATTTCTATTCTCACGAATTTCCTTTCTGCCTTAGCAGCACAACATAGTCGTTAATGCAGCGATAAAAGTTTTTAGATATTGTGGAAATTACTGGAGAGGAAGTGCTGTTGAGAGAGGTATTCAGCCCAGAGCCTAGATTGAGAAGTTATATTAGAGAATGGGACGAGGAGTGGGCTGATGGATGGGGAAGCATGTATATGGTTTATATATATGATGGTTTGGCATTATTTTGGGACCACTTGTCCCCGTAGAGGGAAGGGTCACTGCAAATCAATACAAAGTTGTTCTGAGTCACCACCTGTATCCTATGATTATACATTTCTATCTTAATATAAGTGGTCTCTGCCAGGATGACATTGCCCCCTTCCATAGGGCACACGGGCCAGGTCACTGCTGGTTTGAGTATGAAAATGATATGAATCATTTGCAATACTTTACAGTCACCAGATTTCAACCCAGTTGAGCACCTATGGGAGATTTTGGACTGACATGCTGCACATTGCTCTCCCCCACTATCATCAACACACCAAATGAGGCAATATCTTTTGTAAGAATGGTGTTCATCCCTCCAGTGGAGTTCCAGAGACTTGTAGGATCAATGTCAAGGCGCATTTAAGGTGTTCTGGCGGCCTGTGGTGGCCCAACACCTTACTAAAACACTTTATGTTGTTATTTCTTTTAATTTGTCACCCGTTTGTATGTATATGATTTATGTTAAATATGATCATTTAGATTAGATTGGAGAATTGAGTGTTATTCTCAATCCAGTAGCATGCGGTAATGCAACACTTTGGATGCAAACCGCTTGTAAGAATCAACGAAGAAGAAGATTTTGAGTTCGGCCAATGAGAGCTCGACGTTCACGGGGATGCGTCATACGTCACATGTGCTCATGAAACATTCCGCTACGTTGTGTTGTTGGAGCGGAGGGAGCTTCGTCTGCTCTTTACATGTCGTTGCCTCATCATCTGTCTGGGAAAATATCGTCTAATGAAAGCAAGTGTCTGTTTTGGTTGGGGGGATTTGGTATCCGAAACCGACCGGCTCTGTCTGCGTGAAATAGGGAATGAACGACGAGACAGCATCGGACAGCTGGAAGAGAAACTCCGGGTGCTCCAGGTGAAGCTAAACTAGCTTAGCACGGTGGCTAGCCAGGGTACCAAATCTGTGAATAAGTTCATTTTATTTGCACATTTTCTGATGCAAAGCTACTGATTTTAATTCTGTCTAATGTACCGAAAATGTAGCTGGTACAGACTAATCAGCTAGCTACAAAATGAGGTACTAGACGAGTATTTGAGAATGTGACACAGAGAGATGTTGCCTAACGTCACTTTACTGTCATCAATTCAACTTTCATTCTAAGGATTACAGTCATCATTTCAACACATTGCACATGTATAGGAATGAAGTTAATATTACTTGGGCACCGGTGCAATAAGATATAAAACACAAAAACAAAAAACAATCGCAAAAGTACTGAAAATACCAGATAATGATAATGAATACCCTAATAATTATAAGATGTAAATCTTTAAAAGGTTCTAAAGAATGAAAGTAAAAGCAGTAATCAATGCAACCACCTCATCAGTATAACCCATAAGGTGGATCTACTAATTTGGTGGTTGGATCTGGGAGGCCTGCAGGTGCTGCAATGATAAATAATTTGTTGATATGGCACTTTATAGCCATCTATGGACAATATTTGCAGTCACTTTTACATACCAATTAGAAAGTGCATTATACATGCTATTTTATGGGTCTGGATTTGTTGTAAAATATTTCATCTTCTGATTTTTAGGGGGGGGGGGGGGTTTGGCCATTTTTTCCTAATAGGATTGTGTTTCAATATCTACTTTCTGATAAACCAGGATGGTATTCCAAAAAGCAGATTTATTGAAAACTGAATTCATTAACCCAGAGATGAGGGAACCTCTGGTTTTTCAGTTCCAGAAAGAGGGGTAACTTAAACTCAGGGTCAGTTACAATGGTAACTGACTGTGAAGCTAACCTGCTGACTGGAAGGTTTTCTTCAGAAAACCCTGAGTTTCTTCTCTGTCGTCTTCCTCTTACAGAGCCTACAGAGCCAGACACACTGTTTCATGTCCTCATTCATTCAGTCCCAATCAAAGTGCATATTGAAGCACATTCATTAGCAGACGTCTATTGTCTGTAAGGCTCAAAATCCTGGTTGGATATTAGTTTAGTTACTCAAGGACCAGGCTATCTAAAGTTTCCGCTTTTATGCACATCAATCATTTCTTTGAACAGCAGTTTTTGCTCTCGCATTCAAATATTACACAGCATGAATTCACCCTCAGCTCCTTCAGATTACAGCTGAACAAATATATTTAAATCGTAATGTAGGCTATAGCCTGATACTCAGTCAACAATATAAATGTAAGTCTTGTAAATGACAAATGAATGGAAAACACTGAATAAAACTTTGTGTTAACATATTGACACTTTCCCTGCTCTTTTTTTTTTAAGATAAACGTGCACCATCCACACATAAATGCATTAATATTTCTACATCCACTGGATTGAAATGGATGACCTGCCTTCTATTTACCAGTTGCCATGGTGACTCATTGTCCCAGAGCTCCATTAGAGTGAACTGAGAGTGCACTGTTCTGAAACCGAAAACTCTTGAGTTTCCCATCTCATCCACTCAGAGTTTGTTGAACCTGCTTTCTGGAATAGACCCTTGAGCTTGTTTGTATAAACTATAATCAAACAGTCACTCATAGGGTTTCAGTTAATATATAATCAGTTATTGTTGATACATTTTCATTTGTTGAAGTTTTGAGATTTGGAGTATATTTCTCTGATATAAGCATATCAGAGAGATCAATATGATTTATCAACAGTCCATCTCATGCAGCTTATTGTTTTGTATTGTTTTTCTTCATTTAGTATTGAGCAAATGCTGGCTGTGAATCCCGGAAAGACGCCCATCAGTCTGCTGCAGGAGTATGGAACGCGGATAGGTAAGACCCCAGTGTATGACCTGCTGAAGGCCGAGGGACAGGCCCACCAGCCCAACTTCACGTTCCGCGTCTCCGTCGGAGAGATCAGCTGCACCGGCCAAGGGCCCAGCAAGAAGGCAGCTAAGCACAAAGCAGCCGAGGCTGCTCTGAAGATGCTCAAGGGAGGTCTCGGAGGTCCCGCCGGACTTGGTGTTGGAGTAGACGGGTTTATTGGGGTTGACGTGCCTACTGATGGAGACGGGTCAGTTTCCTCTTCACTTTTTGAATTTCTTTCCGTTGGCAGCTACATTAGAAGTCAACATTTGGAAGCCTTACTATGTAGAATGATTCAGCATCGAACACATGAGCTTGAGGTCTTGAAGTTTCATAACTTCCTCTTCTGCGTTTGCTTTTATCTTTTCCTCTGTGCAGCTCCCAGTCAGAGATGAAGACTTCGGGCAATTCTCAGCAGTCTGAATGTAACCCTGTAGGAGCTCTGCAGGTGATGACACAAAGATAGAGCTATTGTAGTTTAAGGTTTTATGTTTCTGTTAGACTATTGGATACTATCAATGTTTAGCCAGTCCATCCTGGTTTTCTGTTAACAAAATCTGCAGTGTTTATAGTGGCACTAGTTTTTGTTTGCACTTATCTGCCAGGAATTGGTGGTGCAGAAAGGATGGCGTTTGCCAGAGTACACAGTCACCCAGGAGTCTGGTCCAGCACATCGCAAAGAGTTCACCATGACCTGCAGAGTCGAGAGATTTGTGGAAATTGGTAATTGCTAAGTCAGAGCTAGTATCAAGCATACTGTTAAATTTTATGAAGTATAAGTGACCTAACAGAATGAAGATCAGTAAATCTAACACCCGTAACATGACTCATAATTTCCTGTTCCTCCTCAGGAAGTGGTACGTCCAAGAAGCTAGCCAAGAGAAACGCTGCAGCTAAGATGTTGTCACGTATACATGATGTCCCAGTGGACCTGAGGACCAGCAACGATGCTGATGCAGAAGATGACACATTCACCATGGTTAGAAACAAACTTTGTCTGTGAAACAATTGACAATGTTTATGAAGTTTCTGCATGTTTTTAACTATTTGACATCATTAGAGGAAAGGACACACTGTATCATTTAATTGAATCCCAGGTACTTCAAACATCCTCAGTTGTAGTTCAATCGTTTCATGCAAATATTGTATTTGCATCATAAAAGTTCTAAATGTCTTGTATTTTATTTGTTCTAGTTATTAGCCCTTGAAAAAACACATGTAGAGTACTAAAAGCTCTGCACCTGATACTTGTGCACCAGTACCACTTCTCTGTCTCATGAATCTTTGCTGGTAGATAATGACAGTGTCCATTAATTACTATAAATCTAATCTCCTCTGAACACACAGCACATAGGGAGCAGAGCTGAGTCGGGCAAAAGTAAAGGCTTCAGCTGCACGTGGGACTCTCTGCGAAACTCTGCTGGAGAGAAGATCCTCCAGCTCCGCAGCCACCCTCTGGGCATGCCCTCCGACTCTAACTTCTGCTCTTTGCTGAGTGACCTGTCCACCGAGCAGTGCTTTGATGTCAGTTACCTGGACCTGGGTGAGTCCACATACAGTACAGAAGCACTCAAATAGATTAAAATTACACACTGCTGCTGCTGCCCAGTGCTGCATTCTGTCTATACTGGAAGTTTAAGAGGAGTATAACATTAAAAGGGTAAAAAAAAGAAGTTTGAAGTCATGGATATCTGCATGCATAGAGAACTCTGTTTTAGTTTTCTCTCACATCTGGTTTACACCATCAACTAAGTCTCATAGAGCATTATGGGTACATCTTGATGGCATAATACCACAAAAAAAATGCATGCTGTTTGGTGATTACCATCAGATATAGAGGAAGTGGCTGACAAAAGCATGTTGTCACAGTTTTGTGCTGTTGAGCCATTTTATCTTTGGACAACAACAACTTCACAGATGGACAATAATACGCTGGGTTTATGTTTGGCATGAGTTGTTGTTGTTTGTTATTTCTTCTGGGTTTTGTTGAGAAACCAGCACCCAGTGAGCCTGAAAATTTAATCTCATGTAAATTGAGGCAAACACACTTGAGTTCACATGATTGAACTTGTGATGGGAAACTGTCATTGTTTTACATTCTACAGGAAATATGAATAGTCAAATGATTTTAAAAAAAAGTTAAAGTTATTTTCAAAACTAATTAGACTTAAACTGGAACATAGCCTGGGTATGAGTGACTTTATGCATATGAATGTGGTCATTGACACATTTATGGAAAGAAAGAGACTGATAAAGGATCATAGCTGTCATGTAATCTGATTTATATACAGTATGTCAGTGAAATGCCACTGAAATATATTGTAGTGCTCTTTTCAGGCTAATGGATGTGGAGGATAAGACACATCATCATCTGCTGTGTCTATAATAATGATCTCTTTTCATTTCCAAAATAACCTTGATGGAGTAAATATGTATGTTCATTCTTGTTTCAGAGGAGCGCAGTCTGAGTGGCCTGTGCCAGTGTCTAGTGGAGCTGTCGACGCAGCCAATCACAGTGTGCCACGGCTTCGCTCCGAGCATAGACGCCGCTCGTGCCAACGCGGCCCACAATGCACTGCAGTACCTCAAAATCATGGCTGGAGGGAAGTGACAGGCCTCATCATCTTCCTCCTCACAGACTCTAACTCATCGCAACGCAGTGCCAGGATGAATTTCCACTCTAGGCGACGCTTATCTCGTCAGCGAAATGGTCATCGCGCGTGTGATGAGTTCACTCACCTGAATTACCTCACATTTGGAAATGAAGACTTTTTTTCTGTCCCCAAATTAACCCATGGAGCCCGTTTTCGTCACATTGATATTTAATTGTTGCCAATGAGGATCTAGTTGCCCAAAAACTTATTTACCCGTCTCCTTGACATTTTGCATACAAATTATTTGTAGTTTTTAAAAGCTTTTGTTTGTTTGTTGTCCGAACCCAGCATTGTATTTTCCTAAAATCTTAAGTTAAAAAAAAATCTTCTATCTGAAAATACAAATGGTGCTCTTGCAGTGAGTTCCAAAATAACTACTGACATACCCTGGCGCAACAAAAAATCAACAGGGTTTGTAGAAATCGGGATTGTGGAATCCTCAATGATTGGTGCTTTGTTTAATCCCCGTTCACATGGATCAATGCCAAGAAGAAATTTCCCAGCAGTGCTGCTGAATCATGGAGAGAGAAAGACTCTTCTGCATTAATGTCAGAGGATAATTGTTTTAAAGACTGCCCCTTCATACAGCTTGTATGAGTATTGAAAATGTGACTTTTGTCGTGATTATTTCAATTGTAAAATTCAAAACTGATCATTTGATATTTTTCCCTCTGATTGTAAAACTCTGTTCAGGATAGCAGTCAGTTGAAATGTGATTTAAAATTTAAAATTTTGGAAACCCTTTTTTTTGAGAGTTCCTTGCAACAGTTGGCTGGATATACAGTATGTTGATGTCTTTCAGAGGACTTGAGGAACTCTCAACAAGATCATCAGAAATGTTCGCATTTACGAACACTAAAGGCGAAAATAAAGTCTTTTTAATTGAGGATAATTGATAACTGTACACATATTACAATCAAATTTAAACCTTATTAGTTTACTTCACACTTGTCAGTGTAATTATCACAGCTTCGAAATTTACCTTTTTTTTTCTTTAACCCTTCTTTTAGCCTACAGTCTTTGCATGATATTTGTAAATTTCTTTCAGTGTCAAAACAAAGATATTTATGATCAGGCTAAAAGAGGAAATAATAATGTGAGTCTTGTTCTTGTTATAATTGAAGGAGCCTTAATTTTGGCTTTCAAGATTATAGACCAGACAAATAAAACCACCACATATTTTCATGTGGAGTTTCAATGTTTGTTTTTTTTTTACCTCAAGAGTTGACTTTGTGCTCATTATGCCTAGTATTGTCTGGGTCGCTTGTAATGTGAACCCTGTGATTTCTAAATTTTTTCTGTCTATGTGACCTTAATTCCTATAATGATATCAAAAAATTGATGATGGTAATTTTCCAGATTGTATTCTCCACCTACCTGTCGTGTCTTTATGTAAGGTTTAATTAATATCTTCAGTACCACAGTCACTTACTGCCTTGCACAGTTTAAAAAAAAGTCATAGTATTGAAAATGGTAGAGTTTGCACTACTTGAAAAGATAATGTCCTTTGCACAATGTAGGCTGACCGAGTTTCTGTACATCACCCTACAGTGTGCTTGATGTAACGTTGACTTCATTCTCTGAAAAAACAGCGTATTGTTTTCTGATTATTGAAACAAGGAGGTTATGTTGTCTTTTTTTAAACTGAATTTAATGTGCTGACAATATTGACATCAATGCTGACATTACATTCAAGATACTTGACTTCTTTGTGGTGTTACATGAAAAATGTTGCCCAGTTTTTAAAAGCAATGAATAAAACCAGGGCTCCATGTGAAATTGACTGTTTCCAATAAAACTTTTCTTTTTGTAAATTTTACTGTGAACTGTCATAATGAATCAAAAATGCAAAAAAGAAAGTTCTGATTACACTTGCCATGCTAGTTGAATAATGTTAATACAGCATATCATAATGGCTTTCAAAAGCTTTACTTATTTACAATATTCTGTATTCAGTGTGAGCACTGTGGAAAAAATGTATGCTTTGCATATCCTGAACTTTTCTCATAGAAAAAAATGCTTCTTCAGTGCAGGGCCTCTGAAATTGCACAACCTTTAAATGTATTTAAATGTAGTCAGTTTGACTGAAACACTTTCCAAATCCTTAGCTTGGGAAATTCATGTCCTCAAGTCCGCAGGTGACAAACTTTCCTTTGATGTTTGTTTACATGGAGTTCCAGGTTTCCTGTCATCTGTTATGTCTCTCTGATGCAGGGCTGACTTCTTCATCTGCGTAGCCGCTGCTGTCTGACTGAATGCTGTCGCCCCGGGCCACGTCACCTGGACAAGGACACAAATACAGTCGGACAACAACTCCATGTACTGTGTACCACTGCACAGATGTAGCTGCAGTCTGACCTGAGTATAGTGTACAGAATGTGTGTTGTATGCATATGTGACAAATAACACCTGCACAATTGCACAATAATCTCCAGTCTGTGAGAGCCAGAAATACATTCACCCTTTTTTTTTTTTTTACAAAGAAATCTGTCTTCGCTGTAAAGTTCCTGACACATTTTCTCGCACCTCAATACAAAACTGACACTCAGCCTAAAGTTAGATATTCAGGAAATTTTATGCTCACACATATTTGCCTATGCCTTTCTGCTAGCATCCTTAATGCAGAAGAAGTGCAGCATTCTGGTTAGAGTAGTGACTGACTGACAACACCCGTTTCTTCACTCATCCATGACCATTTGAACAGGGTGAATGCTTATATGTTGTGAACTGGATCAGCTATTTGGTGTCCACGCAAACTGTATATTAGAGCAACAACTAGTCCATCAATAGATTGGTCAGTTGACAGATTTTTTTTTGATAATTGAGTAATTATTTAAGCTATATTTTAAGCAAAAATGTCAAAACGCCTGATCAGCAGCTTCCAGTGTGAGGATTTGCTTGTTTTCTCAGTTTTACATCATTATCTTTCAGTTTTGGACTGCTGGTTGGAAAAAACAAAGCATTTGATGATATGAACAGGGGTCTGAGAAAACATGACATTTTTAGAGTAAACAATTAATCAAGAAATGGTCCACAGATTAATTGATAATGAAAATTAAAAAAAAAAAAATAGTGACAGCCCTGCTGTATACTACAGCCACATTTGTTTCTACTGCCTGTGAACTAATGTTTTCATACAAAAAATGTTAATCACACACAAATAAAATTATATACTGTACCTTTGTATTGATGTTTTGTGGCCAGCGTTACAGTTGTTATTCTCGTAGCTTCTGATAGTCCAAAATCTTCCTCTCCTGCACTGTGCACCTATTGAGATAAATAGTAGTATGTGTATATTGCAGAATACACTGTAAGTCTGTTTTAACTCATCTATAATTAGAAAACATGAAAATGTTATGTGACATTAGGGCTGAATGAGATATTGTTTCATCATCAAAATCACACAACATGCTATGTAATAATCTAAACTAGGCTCATCATGGTCCACTATGTAAACCCTCTTACTGATAGGATATCAGTGGTTCTGTGTTATCAGTAGTTCTTTTTTCATTTCTTATCTTAAAGACAGTCAAATCCATTTGACACATACTGTTATTTAGCCTTATCTAGTAACATTTTGTTGTTTTGCAAGCGTATGTTGCCTATGAGACCAATGACCAATCAAAAATAATTCTGAGAATTGACTGTAGCATGAAAAAATAAGCAATTGTTGCAAAGAACTTTAAAACTTATTAAGAAGAGGGGAGATGCTATAAAAAGAAAAAAAAGGGTTTATAAAGATGTTGTGGAGCAGAAACAGGCACTCAACATCATAAGGCAACTTGGTCAATTTACTTGACCGTTACCCACAACACCCACCACAGAACCATATGACATGAGAGTACATAGCCAAAACTGACTTTACTCCTGATGCTTGGATACTTAGTATAAAATTTAAACTAGGGCTCAACAATTAATTGAAATTTTATCTAAATCACAATATGGCCTACTGCAATTTTCAAATAACAGGAGGCGCAATATTTGTTAAAGGCAAAATGTCAAAATACCATTTTAAATTAGAAAAGTTTGTAGAAAATTACATTTTCTACAAACTTAAGAAATCATCTTTGTTTGCTACATATCCCCGCAAAAATCATGCCATAATCATTGTCATGCAATATCAATCAACATAATTGCAATTAGATATGTTTTCAAAATCATTCAGCCCTAATTTAAACTATAGAATATGAATATGAAGCTCCCTTTTTCCTTCTGAATCATTTTGCCAGTTTCATAATAAATATCATGGTGATCACAGACATTAGCCTGGATTGGTGGGTGAGTATTGAATAAACTGTCATGTTAAATCAGTCTAATTAAATCTTTGCATGGAGCAACATGCTTTAAATGCTGTATATTTACAGTATCTGGTGAAACTGTGCAACTTTCCTCTCTAATTTTGAAATGTATCATTGCTAAAAACTAAAATATTTTTTTCATCATTCAGCCCCACAGTCTGTACACATTGTACATGTAAAGTATTAATTAGTACTATTTTTAGAATACCACACCTCCTCCAGCTCAAAGGAGTTAACCTGTTGCAGGTTATTGGAGTTGTGCCCCAGGGCCTGATGAGTCAGTGGATTGAGGTACTGGCTTTTGTCCTTGCTGAGTGACTCTTCACAAGTCTGAACAGGTGGCTCATTCAAAGTATGACTGGAATCTGATGTGTTCAAGGAAAAGGAAGAACCTTCTTCACCTTCCCAGCCAGTCACAGTGATGCAGTAATGGGCATAGCTACCATTGGGGTCGAGGACATGAAGTGATCTGGATACATCCTGCTGTGTGGCTTCCCCTGAAGAGGCAACATCAGCTGTGTGTGAGTCCTTGTCAGGCTGAGAGACAGATGTTTGAGTCTTGTTTTGTATATGGTGTCTCTGTGATACATGACATGATCTATCTATGTTTTCTGTCCTCGTGGAGATATGAGATAAAGTGTTTCTTTTCACACTTTGTGCGTGTTGAGAGAAAGGTGCCTGGTGTACACTCTCCACTATCTGCGGACAAATTAGATCAAACGTAACCTTGGGAACTGGTTTTAGATCATCTGTCCTTGTGTCACTTTGAGTCAAACATGAGTCCAGCTCCGTCTTACATGAGAGAAACTGATGATCTGTTTCTATCACAGTTTGTCCTGCTGTGGATGACACTACAGATGTTCTTACATTGTGAGTCATGTCGTCAAAGTCTGTTAGTTTGACCATTTTTTTATCAGCATCAACATTATCTGTTTGTTTATTGTCCTGCATCTTCTCATGACAGATTTTATTTCCATTTTGAAGATTGTCTATGTCTGCCACGGTCTGCTGCGTTTGCTCGTCTTGCTCACTGTTACAGAATTTATCAACATTCGTGCCCAGCCTCACATCCACAGCTGAATGACTCCGACTATATTCCCCCAAATCCAGTTTCTTGGTGGGTCTAGTCTTGGCCTTATCCAGGACTATACCCACAACATCAGGAAGGCTTGACCTTTTCCTGGGTGAGGGCTGTGGCGAGGTGGAGTCTGATCCACGAGGAGACCCTGTGTAGAGGCACATCTTGGAGACGGTGTCCTTCAGCCTTTCCACAGGAGAGCGCGGCTCACTGCGAATGCAGCTCCTGAAGCGTTCAATCTTCTCCACAGGAGACATGGAGAAGGAGAATTCTGGTGTGGCCAGTTTCTGGAGAGGAGTGCGAGACACATGGGAGTACAGGGAGTAGAAAGCGTTGGCCATTGCTGTGAGCACTTGAACTTGTCTGAAACGACCTGTAGAAAGAATAAAATGTAAAATAATACTAGTACAATACAAAATGTGATCCCAGAGTTATTTCACCCTATCAAACAAACTACAGCAGAGCAATTTAATAAATCAATGTTCTTACTAGCAAGAGACAGGCTAGGATCCTCCTCTCGTATCCGCCGTAGCTGTGAGTCCAGGAAAAGGCGGAAGTTGATGCCCTGAGCCTGAGAGGGGAAGGTGAAGAAGCGAGGAGGAATGCGCACAGTGACCTGTGGCTCATCACAGCCGAAACCCAACTCATAGAGAGTCTCCTCTGCATCCTCAGAACACATTTGCAGCACCTCAGATACGCTAATGTGCATTTGAGAGAAAATGTATTTAAATTTCTTTATTCTGACATGTGGAGCACTTAATAAAATAGAGCTAAAATGTCTTTTACCAAATAATTAAACATAGAGCCAATGCATT
This sequence comes from Euthynnus affinis, assembly GCA_029490765.1. Lineage (NCBI taxonomy): Eukaryota > Metazoa > Chordata > Actinopteri > Scombriformes > Scombridae > Euthynnus > Euthynnus affinis. Next base: position 21,784,765 of record CM055840.1, on the reverse strand, counting down.
AAAATGTGACCAATGATAAGAAGGGTATGAGGATGAAATACTAATTAATTGTACAAAAATAGAACACATTCACATGACCCAGGAAAAAGAGAAACTTGGATTGGAAAGCTGCATCTTGTTGAGCAGGTCATTCAAGAGCCAAAAAAAACCTCTAGAACAATAAAGTGTCTTACGTTGATGTTGTTTTACAGGTGGAGGAGGAGAAACAGCTGGAGGTCATGCTGTGGCCCAGGTTCAGTGCCGGCAGACATAGTCCCTGATGAGGGGTACTATCAAACATGGGTAAAGGTATTAATATATTTTAAGTGTTAAAATGCATATGAATTACAAATAATCATATTCATGTTAATAATGTGATTGCTCCAAAGTGTAAGTGAAGATCAGTCAGCTGAATAGCCTCACTTTGTTTTTCTTTTCCATTTGCAAAAGTTTAAAAGTGAAACGAGGTACTTTTCTGAGGAAAACATTCCTGCAAGAAGATCACCAGATCAACCCTTTCTATTATCCTTTTATCATGAGCAGGAAGAGGGGTTGGCTACTGACCTGGTAAGTCTGCTGAATCGTCGTTTGGTGGAAGTGGAAGATTGCCTTGTGAGGCTTCAAGGTCAGCAAAGAGAGAGAAAAAGCAGACAAATAATAGTCTCTTTAATCGTCATTTCTTTACTATTTATTATATAAATGCAAAAAGTCAGATGACTTCAAATATTCTTTCAAAACATACAATGAGTCTGCATATAAAAATGTCCACATATCTGCAATAAAGTGATAAATAAACACTCTGCTGAATCATTTTTTCATAGAAATGCAGGACCTTAAAATATCAATCCGGAAACTTGGCATGAATTTTAGCCTGGAGGTGCACTTTATATGCATTTACATCTGACTAAAATTTGAGTAACATCTAATACTGTTTATTGTTTACTTATATTAATTGTGTCCTTGTGGAAAAATATGAATGGATGTAAAACTACAGAAGACCTCTATGTACCTATGTTATATATATATATATATATATAAACTAATATTTACCAAATCAGTGAAAAACATTCTTCTTTGTTTCATTGTTAATATCTTCTGCATCACAGTTGCTACTCACCCAAATCCAGGTGTCATTTCTCCACCACTTAATGCACAAGCTGAAACAGAGAACTCATTTCAGAATGGAAGAGAAATCTGTTGATATGCATCTGAATGTCGTTTTCACAGTTTATTTGCAACCCTGTATCCATGGTAAGGAGCCTTGTGTGTGTGTTTGTGTGTGTGTTGAGTGGGTTACCCTAGTCGATTTAACCACACAGCAACTCCAGGTGCACTCTTACTTTTGCTTTGTGGTCAAACATGTTGACAGAAGCTTTCATACAGCTGCAGATGTAATGAAACACTTGTACCAGAATGTCTCTCAGGGCTGAATTAATACTTTATTCAATTTCAATTAAATTCAGTTTATTTATTTATATAGTGCCAAATCATAACAAGAATTATCTCAGGACTCTTTTCAAATTTACAGACACCCGACATTCACTTATGAGCAAGCACTTGGCAACAGCAGCAAGGAAAAACTCCCTTTTAACAGGAAGAAACCTCATGCAGAACCATCCTGACACAAAGGGTATATTGTTATGGATACTTATTGAACAGAAGTGTGCTTCAAAAGACATATCTTTAACTTTAAGGCACTTAAAGATAAGATAAACTTACAAAGTTACACCCAAGATATTAGTCCTACCAACACAAAAAATTCACAACTCCTCCTCCCCAGTTCAACAAGAGATCAAGAGAGAGCAGCAGTGGTTGAGCAAGCTCGAGAGTGAATGGAGAGAGGGAGCAGTGCTGGTGAGAACAAAACCATGAATCAGATAAATAAAATGTTATCTTCTGATTGTTTCATGGCAGTTATGTTCTAAAGCATAAATAAACATGTCCACACCTCTGCACACTTCCATATAACCCTGCAGGAAGTTGCCGCATTGCTCGATTTTGTGTGAATGCAGAGTCTCATCCTGTCTGCTGTGGCCTCTCTGCTATGAGTGTGTGTAGCTCAGTCCCACCCTTGGTCAAGCAGACACAAAGACCTGCAGCTCTTTATGCATCCATGACACACAGACACAGAGCAGAGCGGAGCAGAGGAGAGACTACACACCCACTGCCGAAAAGTTAACGTCCAGAAGCGTCCCAAACACAACAAAATAATAAGAAAATACAGGCAGTGGGCAGGGTCTCTGCAGTTACATACATTGCCACACATTTCTAGTGGGTCAGAAGTGATGATTGAGATGAATTATTTTTATATGAGTCTATACATTGTTGTTTTTAGGAAAATCATAGTATGCCTTTAACTTTTGTATTAATAACAAAACCTAATTTTCCTTTAAGGTTCCTTCCTCTGTGTGTGTGTGTGTGTGTGTGTACTTACCGTCAGCACCAAGGCTCAGGTCATCATCAAAGTTGCTGGCTTTCAGCACAGACTCTGAAGGAAAGACACAATCAATGATTTAATGTAATTAAGTACATTTATTCAGTTACTGCACTTACGTATACATTTACTTACTTTACTTCACTTGACTATTTCCATTTCATGCTACTTTATACTTGTGCCACACTATAATTCAGAGGCAAATATTGTATTTTCATTACACATTTATTTGACAGCTTTAGTTACTCACATCAGCCATTTTGGATGTTAGTACTTTTACTTTTAATACTTTAAATATATTTTACTTAAAGTGACATTTTCAATGCTGGACTTTTACTTGTAATGGAGTATTTTTTATAGTGCAGCATTGTTACTTTTATTAATGTGTGTATGGACAGGGTTAAAGACAACAGAAAAGTGAATTTGTACATTTGCATTTACTACACGCAGCAGTAAGTATGTTAGCTGTCGATTTTAAAAATGACTTATATTGAACATTATTATTTGTGTCAAAGCTTCATCTCAGTTTATACTCACCAAAACTTAGCTGCTTGGTGTTCTCTGTGCGTCCCTCCACCCTGTAAGACATATCCATATAGCTACTGCATAAATACACACACATACCAGTTTCATGTCCATGCCATTTTTTTCTATCAAAAAAGTCGTTGTGTTTGTATAGATAACTTCATCTTGAGTACGACAGCATGATGGTATAGGCTTGTGACAGTGACTCAGATCTACTCCTTCATCAGCTCTCAACAGGCTGATAAGGCCTGCAAACTTCCTCTTGCTGATACTTTCTCACGCTGAATAGAATTAAGGTCAACACCTCAAAACCATTCTGGTCATTTTCGTGTTGAATTCTGAGAATTCACAACCACTTCTTGCCACTACTTTAAGTGCACTTTATGTTACTGTAGAGAGATATGTAGATGCTGACACACTGTATCTTATCGACAATTAATGCAGCTTCCTTGTAATTGGCTGCTACATGACACATTAAATAATGTCCTTGCGTGCTGATCTCCTTCCTACAATCAGTTTCAGAACAGGAAAAAGGAACTATTATTTGGAGCCTTACTATGAATCGCAAGGGAAATTTTAAAAACTAGAATTAGAATCAACCAAAGAACAAAAGCTTGTTGAAGTGTTAGCATTTATATCAGTAACAGTAATATTTTTATGATCAGCACTGCCATAAAAAAGTTGTTTGCATGCATGCTGTGGCCTTGGCAGCTCTCGGTTGTGTCATTCAAGACTGGCAGATCTTCTGAGAACGAAATTTTCCTTTTCCGCATATTCAGTTCAGAGTATTATGATTTTAAAGAACTAAAAATGTTTTGTATTCATAGGGAACGGTAAAAATGCATTGCCTAAGGCCATTGTGGGGAAAACAATACTGTGGCTACCTTAAAGCACCGTCTTCCTGGAACACCTGACCTCAGACAGTTTCCACTTTCTACGTACGGCTGTTTGTTAAACCAGTTTCCAGTGACTGACAACTTGTCCTTTAGAACTTGCTAGTCAGAGCTGAAAGTGCTCATCTTACAAAAAAAAACAACAACAAAAAAACAAAAAAAAAAGAAAACACGTAGTGAAGTAAGATGACTCACCCACAACCCTGTAGCCAGTTCTCAATCTTTCCTACGAAGCATCCTGTGGAAAACGCACACATACAACAATTTGCTTTATGAGTAATCTTCATCAAATAAACTACTCTTCTTGTTCTTTTAGTGGATTTTACTTTTTTTTTAACAAACATACATACAATATATACTAATCTTGAACATACATTCCTCTAAGAAAAGTGTTGCATTTAACAGTGGAAGTAACACTGTATGCTTCTTCATCTAAAAGAAGAAGTGATCTGAGTTTTTATGAGTCACTGCCAGTTATTTTATTTCATTGATACTGTCAGAAATTAAAGTGCTGACAGAGTCAAACATAAACTGTAGGTACTGGACAGATATGTGACTGGACATGTCACACTCTCCTGAGTTCGGACTGACCATCTGAAAAGACATCATCATCTGCCGTAGAGGCCGACGGGAGGTTGCATAGCGGGCCATCAGGGTCCAGTTCTTCCACTGTGGGCCACTGTCGGCTGCTGTTGATCCAGGCTCGCCGCCTCACTGTGGAGGACGGACTCTCCATCGCCTCAGTTCACAGACAGCCGAGGAAAACGGAGGAATTGAAGCTGCAGCAGCACAAGAGAGATGAAAAATAAACAATATATTTTTAAGGAGTTCACTGATGTGTTTGAAAGCTTGAGGCAGTAATATTTTTATGAAGAACTCCAGGATAGTTCAAGTTTTGGGTTGATATTTTGTGCCAATAATCTTTGTCACTTTAGTTTACCTGAGATACTCTCCGCTGACAGACTAATGACATTATTTTGCATAGATTAGCAGCCACTGCCACTACAGTATAGGTATATCTCCATTAGGTTTTCCCTGTCTAAATAAACTTTAAACAATGACAAAACAATTTTTGAAAAAAGAATAAAACCTGACTACCTTGTCATTACAGGTCACATATTCCTCTGGATGACTTTAACTGAGCCAGTAAAACTTATTAAAAGCTTTCCTTATAATTAAGCGATAACAAAGAGCTCAACTACACTACACATCAACTTCAAGTCTGAATGTCAAGCTCAAACTTAAATGATCATATCTGTTTTGTTTTTTTTTATAATAAAAAAGAAATGATGCGCCCTCAAGACCAAACTGACAAAACATGACATGGTGCAGTGACACCAGTGTGCAATAAAATATCTGAGTATATTCAAATAAACTGTATACAGCAGAGTAATAAAAAAGACAAAACAAGGTGTATGCTTACTTGTTAGCTATGAAACTGATATAAAGTGACAGACAAAGGAAGGCTGACATATAAAAGCATAGAAATACAAAGGGACAGGTAGATGCAGCCATATACATTGAAATTAAAACTTGGAATGGATTAAAAACTGAATTAGTGCACAGTTGTAATTGCATGTCCATTTAGATACAATATATAAAGATATGGATTGTGATGTATGAGCCCAATAAGATATTTGGTTTGCTTAGAAAAATTATATTTTGATAAACTGATAGCAAAACCACCATGTAGGACATACAGTAAATGATGTACACTGCTTATTCTTAAGAAGATAATAAAACATTTTGAAAATATGGATGAATGTTTCATATTGTTTTAGTGATTATAAAAGTCTTTCAGTGTGTATCATCCATGTAAATATGAAACACGACTTCCCTGCAATGAAAATGTATCTGCAGGTTGTAAAGAGTGTTTTAGCTGCAATATGAGGGTCTATTCAGAGTTCTCCCAAATAAATCTCATTTACAGCAAAAATAGCGAACAGACTTGAGAGAGAAAAGAAAAGTAGCTTTACCTCCATCGACGCAGGTTTCAGTTCTGTTGCACTGGCGCTCTTTCTCTCGTTTCCTGTTGTCGCAGGCTGAGATATCTGAAACTTATCTGCAATCTTTAGCAGACTCTCAAGCTGCCTCCTGCCTTTTCTGGTTTTCAATGATTAATTGTCGATTACAAGTTTCTGGTAAGCTGCGATGAAGCATGTCAGCGGACTGAATCATCGCAGGGGATGGGTTAGAGTAGACTGTAGGAAGTGACTTTGCATCTCATCTGAAACACAACAGTTATCAGCGTGGGACGCAGCTGCGACACATCCTGCAGAAACAAAACCAGACACACTCAACAGGTTGCTGGAAATGTCAAAGGCAGGTAAAGGTTAACTATACAAAAGATGTGATGGAAACATAATAATAACGTTATAAGATAAGCAAACTATGCAGAGCAACTCCTCCATGACATGCATTTTTAAAGGTTTATTCATAGCAGAGTATCTGAGCCAGAATTCATGCTGGTAACTTTTCAACATTTTCAACTGCATACTTGGCTTAATGTCAGAATCTTTATTAATAATAAAAAAAAAAGGGTATGAGATGACTTAATAACTTTTGCTTTTGGCTCAGTTAGACAATGAAACTCTTCATCCTTTATGAATTATAATGAGGCTCTTCTTATTAATGGCTTTAACTGTTTCTATAAAGTATGTATTCATAAATGATAATAAATCATAAAGACATTATTTGCGACCTATAAACCCTTTTTAAACGATGACTCATAAGAAAGTGGAATCAACTTTTCTTACTCAACAAATGTCATGTTATTCATTTATTTCATTCTCATGCACACAGGCCTATAAGAGCCCAATCCACATGGACTTAAAACATTTACATTATATAAGACATCCAAAATGATGAAACATTTGCCAGAAAAGTTAATAACTTCTCACATGTTACTGCAATCAAAGAACTTTTTCTCCTGTTCTGGGTTCTACAGATAAAATTTACCACAAAAAGGTTCTCTACCTAAAACAAAACTCACGTTTTTCATAATTATCCAACCAGTGTAACCAAGTGTAGCCCTTAAGTCATCATATAAAACCTGAAATGGTCTTTAATCTCACCTAAACAAAGACTTTTCTCTTCAGGAAAACTATTAAAGCTGCTTGTTTCTAAACAGCATCTACCGGAAGATAACTGTGCACACACAGATATAGGTCCTCTGCTTCACATAACGCTCTACACTGTGGCTGAGACAATATGTTAATAATTATGGTTTATACCAAACATCAACAGACCATCTTTCCTCATACAAAAGGAGCAATTTATAATATTACACTGTAATCTATAACAAAATCAAGCTTTAACCTCACTAACCCAGGAATGTCTGTGTTAAATATTCCAGTTAAAGATCTTTCTAGTGAGCTGCTGTTCAGGCACATTCACAAGACTGATGCTTATGTTAATGCATCATTTTCTGATGAAAGCTATTATGCAAATAGGACGACCTTTTCATCATTTTATAGATATAAATTATTGCCTACCAAATTGTGCTGTTTGCTCACTCAAAGAGTGTGGAGTGAAGGAAAAGAAGCAAAGGGAGTTTTTGCATGGTGCACTGGACAGCTGATAACAAAACATTCCCATTCCCTACTTTTCACATGAACGTTATGCATATTGCACCCAAATGCTGTTGCAAATAGCCAAATGAATATTTTCACTGTGTTAATCTAAATTGCTGATTGCACTGGACTTATCTTGCAACATTACCAGTATCCATGCACACTTTAAATATATTGAATGACCCATCACGCAGAACCAATTACTTCCTTGTAAACTTAGACTAGTCATGTATAATGTTTTATGTATTTGATTATTATCTTAAAATGTTTATTTTCAATTATTTTAGTATGCTTTTTTTCTATTTTACTGCTATCTTGTTTGTCTTTTCTGGCTTCTGCACCAAAATTCCTTGCACACATGTTGGTGAAGAAAGTCTGATGCATTATTAGACATGATTGTGTGTGTTTGGAGGCACTGTTAGAAATAAATAAGGGAAATGAGTCACATCTGTGTTTAAGTGCAGAAACATGTTTGACTTCAGACAGAGTTGGGTGGGTGCAGGCCTGGTCTGAGGATGGACTCCACCCTCTGTCCTGTTTACATGGGCACATGTGCTGCTTCTCTGACAGCCCCCTCACACATCCCAATAATAAAAGCCCTCCCACATGAGGACCAACCTCTCCTCCCAGTGCGATTACATTCAGTGTGTCAGTGTGTAAGTGTGTGTATGTGTATGTGTGTGTGTATGTGCGCGGGTGGGGGGGGGGGGGGTATCTTCTCCCCCATCCTGGCAGACTCCTCCCGCCTCCTTGCTGTTTCCCAGCCCACAAGGCGCCACCAGGGAGTGGCTAGTGGCCACAACTTAAACACTCGTCCCCACCTCCGTGTTCAAAGAGAGGGAGGAGCATCTTTTCACTGTAGAGAAATAAGACAGTATCTCAGCTGGAAAAAGGTGAAATATCAATGTTTACGTGAACCTATTTACTTATAGCGCATTTTAAGCGGTAAACAGATAACCCAACGTCAATCATACTCAGAGGTACTACCTAACTTGCTTGGTACCGCCTATTTCTCCGCCTTTGAGCCAATCACATGAGCGAGTTAATACTTGTTGGCAGAAACGAGCTTTCCCATTGGAGCAAAGCAGCAATCCTTTGCAAGTAGCTCTCACAGAGGTGCGCTTCTTTTGTGTATTGGTGTAGCGCCACAGTGCAGTCACCAAACATATAACGACTTTTAAATTAAGGTTAATTAAAAAACACAAAACATCCCCATATTAAGATAGATAATATTACTGGACTAAGTAGGATTTTGGCGGCGTGGTTTGGCAATTGGACTGACAGATTTTGCAGTTACTGTAGTTTAATACCAATCTACTTCTAGTAATAGTTTTGTTTGTTGTTTAAAAAATATATATTTATTCAGTGTCATGCCAACCATTTGGTCCGTTCCACATGGGATTACACACACTACTATTTTACAAAATACGCCTGGTAATCTCCTGGTAATGCATAAACAGAAGCATGTGGAATAAGAAAATAAACACACACACAAAAAATGAAACAAAACAAAAATCCCAATTTTTTAAAAATCATATTTACAGATTATCCTCATAAAAGGCTTTTTTTCTCTTTCTCCAAATAACTGGCTAATTTATAAATTCCATACATACAGGCAACTTAGTCTTTATCATCCATATTTATTTATCAAACTTTTTTTTTTTTTTTATCTTACTATACAACACACTGCATAGTTTTCTATAGGACTGTAGAGAACAAAATGAAACTAATTTTCTATATAATTTCGACAGCATATTGGATTAGGACATTTTTAATCTGGTTTGGCTTAAAGTCTTAATGAAATAAATATCTCAGGAAACAGCTTGAGACAGTGTTTACTATCATCTCAGTTCATTATGTTCTATTCATTTTTTTATTTTATGTATGAGCTAGTTTAATTAGATGATGTGTAATTTAGCCTTGAATTGCATTTGTCTCATTGTTTTTTACTGCATTGTTGGCTGCTGTAACATTTGAATTTCCCTTTGGGATTAATAAAGTATCTATCTATCTATCTATCTATCTATCTATCTATCTATCTATCTATCTATCTACAAAGCCGCAGCAATTAAATTGTGAATTAGTTAAAGTCCAATTCTATATTTCGAAATGAAATAATCCAAAAGCTATACCTGCTGGTGACAGTTAAGACTGCAGGCTCAGCGGGGCCACAAATCAAACGCACCGGTCCGTCTCCTTCATAGAGGGGGAGTCCGTCAAGTTTGTGTGAAGTTGTGAAAAGTTGTCAACCCGAAAAAAAAGAAGAGAAACTCCTCCCGTCTTCAAATTATGAGCAGTAAGTGAACTTTTTTTGTGTTAAGTAGCGTGTCGTGAACGAAGCGTTAAGTTATCAGGTACAAGTTGAACTGAAATACGTTACTTTAAGCGTATTCACGGTTACGATTTTTAGTGTTTTGTGGCGTCTCAAGCAGTTTAAAAGTGGCCAACTACTTAACTGCTAATTGTCGGTATTTAAGTTAGCTAACAACATTTAGCCAACTAACTGGTTAACAGCAACGAAACTTCTGTTTTTAACCGTCATTACCTGCCTATAAAACAAGTTAACTTTATTAGACACATATAAGCTAGCTAACTAGTTACATTTAGTTGTGCAGATAAACATATTTCGCTCTCTGTAGCACTTCTACGTGACAACTTGTGTGAGTTGATGTTAGCTTAGCTAATAAGCTAGCTGGCCCTTCGGGCACTTGTGGTTGGATTTCCTTACATTTCTTGTCTTTAATTGTTTCACGTTAACCACACATTTCGTACAGTTTTTTGTCATTATGTGCCGTCGATCATGTGAATACTGTGTGTATTTTGTTTCGCCATTTCTCCCACCCCTTGTTTTTTTTATTTAATGCAACCAGAACTCTGTTTGATGTGTTTGCTTGCATGAAAGTTAAAGAGAAGTGATCTTTGTAAAAACTCTTCTTCCGCAGATCAGCAGCAGGGTGAAATGGCCGCTGTGGAGAGCGGTGGAGGCTTCAGTCAAAAGCGAAACACGAATTCACAAGTAGGTTAACCAGAACAAAATCTGACTAATGTCACATCTGGTGATTGTCCGCTGGGAAACATAAATCTACTCCCTCCCTCACTTGAAACCGATATGTATTTCTTGTTTTGTTTTGATTTTTTTTAGATTCTGTAACTCATCTGTGTCGAGACGTTGTGTGCGTGTTGTTGATTTTCTCTCTGGAGCACATGTCACCGGGGTGGGAAATGGGCAGGTAAAATTCGCCCACACGGGGTGTTCCCGTCAAACCCCTGCACTCTCATGTGCATTTCGCTCGGCCCATTTGGCTGGCCTTGGAGGGGGTGGCTAGAGGAGTGTGTCAGTTTATAGGGCAAAATAAAAGTGTGGGAGGGAGATGGGTGGGTTTGGGGGGAGGGGAGGCCGAGCCCGCCGCTACTCTGGAAAAAAAAAAGTGGTCCCTCCCATATTCTCCCACCCAGCTTCCCCCCCACTGGACTTCTCACTCCAGCCCCTGTGAACTGCTGGAAAGAGACTTGCGTGAGAAAAATAGGTTTAATGTTATGAATTGGCGTGATTTAAATTGGCATTTGCAAAGCCAACCAGACTATGTAAGTGTTTAAATGAGTGCAATTATATGTTATTACATGAATTGGACATTTTTATTAAAAGTTGAAATGTTGATTTTATTTTTTTGGCTCTCTCAGTTCCCCCTTGTCTCATGAGGTCCACTTTTACTTCTGGCTATGTTATTGTTACTGCGTAGCTTGATTTTTATCTTTTTTTTTTTTTTTTTCTTTTTTCAAATCACTTTTGCCAGTATCCTGCTTTATTTGTCCTAATTCTGTTTTACTCAACTGTTGTATTGTGAGCACTTTTTTAAAGGTTTCTTATTTAATTTATTATTATAATTACTATATTGGCATTATTCTAACTGCCTCAGTAAGTGTAAAATGGGTTAAAATGTCAGTGGATATTTTGTCACAGCTGTAGCATCAACATATGTTGGATGGTGAGATGTATTTTTATGTTCTAATTTCCTTCTCTTTTCCTTCTTTTTTTTTTTTTTTTTTTTTTTTTTTAAAATGTATTCTCTTTCCAGGACTCACAGCAGCCATCTCCTCTCGCCTTGTTGGCAGCCACATGCAGTCGAATTGACACCCCAGGAGAGAATGATTCACCTGCTGACCAACAACAACAACAAAACCAGCAGCAACAGCTGGACATGAATCAAGGTGTTTTCACCTCCAGTGCCAACGGCTGGCAGGTTATCCCTCTCAGCGTTCAAGCGTCCTCAGGCACCAACACCATCACCACCGACTCCTCAGGGGTGATGGCGGTAGGAGACACGAGCAAGAGCAGACAGGTGCAGTCACCATCAGCAGCTGCTGTAAGCACTCAGGGACAGCAGCAGCAGGCACAGCAATACGTAGTAGCTCAGGCTCCATCACTGCAGAGTCAACAGTTGCTCACCACCCTATCGGGTGTAATGCCCAACATTCAGTACCAGGTTATTCCTCAGTTTCAGACAGTAGACGGCCAGCCACTGCAGTTCGCACAAGCTCAGCAAGAGTCTGGTGTTCCTGCAGCAGGACCAGGACAGCAGTTTCAGATAGTGTCCTCTCCCAACGGCCAGCAGATCATAGCCGCAGCCAACAGAGCTGGTGCAGCAGGAAACCTCATAACGATGCCCAGCCTCATTCAGGGTGCAATCCCCATACAAAATATTAGCTTAGGCAATAGCGTGTTACAAAACCAGCCCCAGTTCCTGGCAAATATGCCTGTGTCGCTAAATGGAAACATCACTTTGTTGCCGGTCAGTGCTGGAGCCAGCGGCACAGGGGGAGATGCTAACAGTGGAGGGGATACAGGGGGAAACCAGCTCATACAACAATCGCAGCAGCCAGTGTCTTCCAACAGCGGGGCAACATACATGACGAGCGCTTCCACCGTCACCACGCAGACGACATCTTCTTACGGAATGACCCAAACGCAGAACAGTAACGTAGCGGTGACGGGGACATTACAGCAGAACGCGGCATCTTCTCTGGGTGTCCCAATACAGCCCGACAACCGAGACGGACAGCAACCGCAGCAAATCCTTATCCAGCCTCAGCAAATCATTCAAGGTGGAACACCCCTCCAGACCATACAGGCAGGTGCCACAGGCACTCCGGTATTTGCTGCTCCAACTCTCAGCCAGGAAGGACTTCAAAATCTTCAAATTATGCCAAACACAGGCCCCCTCCTGCTGCGCACTGTTGGGCCTAACGGCCAGGTGAGCTGGCAGACCATTCAGATCCAGAGCCCAGGAACACAGATCACACTGGCCCCGGTGCAGTCTCTCCCTCAACTGGGCCAGACTCAGGGACCCGCCGCAGCTGTCAACACCGTGCAGATCCCAGGCTTCCAAACCATAAATCTCAACTCACTCAGTGGCTCAGGGCTGCAGATGCAGAGTCTTCCCATCACCATCGCCAGCACAGGAGGTCAGTCAGTAGTCCTGCTTTCCAGGAATTATTGATGTGCAGTTTAAAAATGTGTATTTTTCATGGTTTGATCAGTTTGCATATGTTTTGAAGGTGAGCTACGTTAACATACAAAACATTAAATCAACAAATTGTATGTTGGAAATATTTTTGAGCTGTCAGTGACTCTAGAGGGGCTTATTTGTACTTAATGATGGAGCTCTCAGTGAAGACACTAAGAGTAATTTATAAACTGAATTTGTTATTATCATCAAAGTTATTTAACTTTCTTACCATAATGTTCTGTACATTTATTTATTTTGTTTGATCAAAATGAGAAGGCCTTAAACCTTTGACTGTGTTTAGCTAGATGAGAGATAAACTACAATTCAAACATTATAGCATGCAGTGTTTGTACAGTAGAAGACTAACTGACAGTTGTGTTAAGTAAATATGTTGACAAAAGTAGGTTCACTTGCTGTGTTGTAGTTCTCTCTTTTTTTTTTTTTTTTAATTTAGTTTTCTCTGAAATACAAAGCATCTTGTATCTCTGGATTTGATCTCTTGCTCTTTGTGTTTGAAGCACACTATACTGGTTTAACCAGTCCTACTAGCCCACAGTTTCCTTGAGCTCTTTCCTCCACTGCATGTGTTTGCATATGTGTTTGCAATTTTTTTTGTTTCTTGGTGATACTGCATCTCTTCAGATGATAGTTGCGTAACTGTAGTTAAGGCTGGCCAAGACGTCTGTGTCAGAGAAGGGGTGTAACTTGACCCCTCCCATCACATAGGAACCTTTATCATGTCTAAACCCCTCTTCAGCTGTTTCACTGGCAATCCCTCCCATTAATTTGTTCAGCCTTGCCAGTTTACATTTTATCAAATACCAAGTTTTTGAGGAATCATTACATTATCATTGGGTGTAATTTGCTCTGTTATTGTTATGAAATCAGCTATGTAGCTTTCATTGGTGACGTTTAACCAAAATTGACCTAAGTATAGAGGTTTAAGCCTGTAGTCTATATGTGTGTGTGTAACTTGATGATATCATTCATTTCAAATAGTACATCTCACAGTACTCACACTGCTAGTGAAACGTTGGTGAACCCTCAGGGTGTAGTATGGTTATTTGACAAACAATGTTGAGTAAAGACATTATCTCACACCTGAGTATTTTCTCTTCCATCACTACAGCAGAGCAGCCATTGCAGACAGGCGGGGAAAGTTTGGATGATAGCACAGCCATTTACGATGAGGATATAAGCCCTCCCACCCAAGGGAGACGTAACCGGAGAGAAGCCTGTACCTGCCCCTTCTGCAAGGATGGAGAAGGACGGTATGTCACTGAACCAGCTATATGCCTATATGGTGCTTATTTAGAGAGTGATTATTGTTACAGCATCTTTTTTCTGTGTAACATCTGATTGATGATTGACTGATATTATTGTGATGTACTGTTATTTGATTAGAGTAATTATTTATAATACTTATAAGTATTTTACTTGTGGCGCAATGACAGAGAACCGCTTCATTTTAATTTCCCCTAATGGTACATAGTCTCCTCTCGGAGAACCCTCTTAACTATCACATGGGGAAAAAAGTCAATAATTCTTTAACCCTGACTTGTGTTTTGTATATCAAACAGTGACCCAACTAAAAAGAAGCAGCACATTTGTCATATCTCCGGATGTGGAAAGATATACGGCAAGACATCCCACCTGAGGGCCCACCTCCGCTGGCACACAGGAGAACGGCCCTTCGTCTGCAGCTGGTCTTTTTGTGGCAAACGATTCACCCGTTCAGATGAGCTTCAGCGCCATAAGAGGACGCACACAGGTGACACAATCAACTCCCCTAGACATATTTCTGAAGTGATCTCAGATTTGGAGTAAAGGAGATATAACTGTGCATAACATCAACATCTGCTTGTCTTACCAAGAGTCTAGTGAACTTGTTTTTTTCTACAGCATTAACTGACTTTTATTTCTATCTATTTTTCTTTTTTTTTAGGTGAGAAGAGGTTTGTTTGCACAGAGTGTCCAAAACGCTTCATGCGTAGCGACCACCTCTCCAAGCACATCAAAACCCACCTGAACAAGAAACCAGCGGCTGTCACCACCGGCAGCACCACAGTTTCCACTGATGCCGCTTCCCCCGCAGCAGGAACGGAAGCCGGCACTGGAGCAGTGTCGGCCAGTGACCAGCACACCATTGTCACCATGGAAACCTTATCTGCAGAGAGCATAGCTCGATTAGCCAGCAGTGGGATCAACATGATGCAGGTGGGACTTCAACAGATGAATGGCAACAGCTACTAAGAGCGGAGCAGGAAGATGGCCTTGGTGGACGTTGTATTCGGACGTTTGGGGTTAAAAAGGGCACGTCTGACTGCAGACACAGAACCTCTTGAAGGCTTCAGGCAGGAGAAGTGGTCACAATGCAACACAACAGACACTATTGAGAACTGAGAGGCAGGAGTGCTCATTTCCATCTTTCCAGGTATCTCTCGATACCTGTAGCATTTAAGGATCAGAGGTGGTTTAGTTGGATTAAAGTGTTAGACGATAGAAATCATCATGAAATCTTATTTCTCTCAAAGTGGAAATGGCAATACACTAACATTTTTTTCCCACACAAAGAACCAATCTTATCTAATAGCGGGATTGCAATAAAACACCCAGACCCCCTCAGCTGATATCGAATTGTTAGTTAGTAAAATTCTCTCTACAAGCGTCTTTAGTAAAGAGATGACACTACTAAGTCAGACTCTCGCCCTTGTTTTCAAGGCTGTGAGCTTCGCTACTTCTGCCCCTTCTTCACCTCAGGTGGTTCTTGCCCTCTCAAACTGGGCTGTTATATCATGCGTGCCCCCTCAGGTTAACTGGCCCTCATCCTCCCATAATGCTGAACTCCTTCCTAAAACTAAAACAGAAATATTATCATCTGAATCTCTGGCAGCAAACATTTGGTTCTCATAGTTCTGTGTTTGCAATTTCGGGAGATTTCCAAAGTGTTTTCACAAACTAACAATCCCACTATCATAGGAATAATACATAAAGCATTTCAGGAGTTTAGAAGAGGGCTGGACTATATTAGGTCACGACCTGGTTGGAGCCAGAAGCACTAATCAGTGTGAGGATGTAGGTGTATAAGAGCACTGAAATCCTGAGAATAACTGTTTAACCTCTTGTGTAGGTACACACATCCAAGCCATCATGCTTTGATATGTTTATCATAGCAAAAAATATTTAGATTTTTTTATGTATATATATATATTTGGTAATGTAAAGGCTACAGAAATTCTTAGCATAGGCGGGATCATCTTACATGATTGCAAGAGATTGCCTTTCAGTTGTATGAACCTCTCATGCACAATCAATCTTAATCTTATGTTATAACTTTTATATATATGTAGATCAAATGTGCAAGCCTTTCTGTCATAGAATAATGTATTCTATACAGTCCTGATCTTCCCAGTACTTTTCTTTCTGTGGTATACTTATTATCTGAGACTTTGCCTTGCAGTCACATCAGTTTATTTTGTGGAAAATTATTGTTTAGTCATATCTGGTCAGAGTGAAGTATCTTGTAATAATGTCCAGACAGCATAAATATGTAAGCTCAAACCAAAGGTTCATACTCAAGTTTATAAGCAAAACTAGGAAACTGTCTTTGGTCCATGAACTTTCTAATACTTTTTACACTTGTAATGCATATGTATAAGTTCTAACTGGAAAATATCCAGCTTAAAGGCAAACCTCAGTGCACATCCCTTTGTTGTCCAAATAAATAAGTTGCAAAATATATTAAGGGTCAAGGTTTTTCTGAGAACATATGCTTCTCATCATTGTTGAAATTTATTTTCTTTGCTTCAGATCTGCTTAGTTTGAGAAACAATTGTAAATTTAATGTCAAATTTGTGTTTAAAACTCTCCTTTGAAACTCTACAGACTAAGTTCATTGGACAACAAGTGCTCTTATTTCTTCTGCCCAATTTTAAATAAGGGATTTTATATTGTGTGTGTATACTACTACTACTGCAAATGCCAACAGCTGGATTAAAATTATGAATATATTTTTGTCTCGTTTCTTCCAAACTTATGTCCCAATCTAACAAAAAACAATAAGTTGGTCAAAATCTGCTTTATTTGTTTTAAATCAAAGGATGTGTAAATTTTACTCAGACTAAAACCGTAAGACACAAAACTTTTGTCACAGAAAACTACAATACATTTGGAACAATTGCTCCCTCTGGTGTCTTGGAATCACATCTCTCCATCGTCATCCTCACCCTCACCCTTCAGTTTTTTTTGGAGGCTGTAAGGAGAGAAATGTGTCAGTTCCAGCACTTTTTTTTTTTTTTTTTTACAAGTCTCTTAATTTTATACTAATTTCCTGGAAATTTTTTGAGTAATTTGCAGGTATTTAACAGTTACTTCTTTAGGATGTTTTAGAGAGATGGTGGTACACAATACTGAGTTCATACATAGTTCTTAATAAATTAGGCTCTTAAAAGAAAACTTTTTTATCATTAGGTTTTTCTAATACTGTGCTCATTATTCATTTTTTAAAGAAACAACCTCATGTATAATTTGACACTCAAAACTACACACTGAAAATAGGTATTTTCTGTCAAAAGAATTAAGGGTCTAATTAATTAAGTTTTTTTGCAAATTAACTAGGTATGAACCAAAATATAATTCCTTTTTTAACATCTGTACCAAATTGCACCACCACCCTCTCTGTAAAATACCCTAAATATTAAATGTTAAACACCTGCAAGTTATTCTGAAAACAGGAAATTAAGTCTAAAATTAAAAGGGACCTGTAAAAGAAGGCGTTTCCTCTTTTCATAAGTGGTTTAGCAGCACAATCACATTTGACAGAGCTTTCTAGGTCCAACTCAGGACTGAATGTTTCCTGTCTTCAACTACTAAAAGAGCTTTCTGCAATGACCCCCCTCCATGAAAATATGCACTTAGATATATTTCCCTTGTTTAAAAAGTGTGTTGCTATTACAGTAGCAACTTAGAAACACCTGAATTTGTCAAATAAAATCTTGTGATGTAGTTCCCCACCTGCTGAGGTAAGAGTGGACGTCTGAGAAGCCGTGGTACTGAGCCAGGGGCAACAGGATGCCAGTTGGGCAGCGGCCATCGCGCTGGCGGCAGAAGCTGCAGTTGCAAATGCCTCGACAGGGAGGGCACCGCCACTCCTGAGGAGATAAATGAATTAACACTCAAAATGTCTGAAGAAACAAAAATGTAAGTACAGAAGAAAAGGATTTAAAAAGGCAAACAGGATTTAACTTTACATGTGCAACTACTTTTATATTTTTGCCTGCAGGGCTGCTTACTTTAAAAAGGTGCAAATGATTAACAGCACAGAGAAATAAATCCTGTTCTGTCTTTAGAAAAGTACTCGAGTTATTATTCACCTTTTGTCTTGACACTGATGAGTTGCTGTTAAACTAGCTGAATTTTCTGTTTCACACATATGTGTCTCCACTGGCAAAACTATTTGGTAAAAAGGTGAAAAAGCCCAAAGTTGTCAGGCTCAAGACAAGTGTGGGCTCTGGAACTAGAGCCCAAATGACCACATTTATAGGAAATTACTGCAATTATCCTTTAAATACGGCCTCACAGAGCTGATATCATATCTACTCAAATCGCACCCCCTCCAAACCTAAATACTCCATCACAGAAAATACTGAAACAATGTGTGTAAAATTCATCTTATGTGCATCTGTGTGTGTCGGTGTCTGACCGGATCAAGCAGCGCCTTCCTGACATCCTCTCCGTATCTGTTCCTCAGACATGGCCCACAGAACTGACCCTGAATCCCACGACAGTCCTCACTGCGGCAGCATGTCTTGGTGTCGACAGTTTTCTGTCGGCATTGGTGACACGTAGAGCCCTGAAAACAGAAAGAAACGTCAACAGAGATGTTAATACATGTCGTCGTCCACAGATAGTTGGAAGAAGAATAAATTCTGAAGCTTCTTCTTTCAAATCACACCATCTAAATATGTCCTACAGAGGATGAGCACATTTGTTAGGCTTCAGTAGAAGAGAGATTGCCACCTGGTGGTGACCTGATGACTACAACAATTTCTCCTCAGTATCTAAACTAGATCTTGTCACAGTGATTCTGTTAGTGCTCCCTGTGCAAACTCATTTGGTTCCAAAATAGCATGAAATTGAAATATAATCTTGTCATTCCCAGAACTCACTGTGACTCTGTCATAGACTTTATCAGTCATGTTGTCTGCAACCAGCTGAATCTCATCCTCTGTGACGTCTTCCACAGGACGAATAATATGAGGTTTGGACTGATGAGGTCGTGGGGCGCCACGGCGCTGCGGGGCCCGGCGTACCTGGAACACAAAGCAACAATGATGATCTTTTTCACACTGATAAGATTTAATAAAATATGTTCAGTTAACTTAAACAGACATGTGCAAAGCCTGATACATGTTTATCTTGACAATATACAGTACATATTACAAAGATAAAACATATTTTCATATTATTTACAAAGTCTGTCAATCATACAGCTTATTATATAGTTTTCTGAAAAGGGTTTTTGCACAATGTGTTGCACTGATTTTCTGGCCTGAGATCTACTTTAAAAGTAAAAATATTAATTTACATGCAAAACAAACTGTCAAGATCTGACAAAAAAGTAAATTAATTATATTGCACTTAAGTCAACACCGTCAAGGAACGTAGGTGCTCCCAATTCTGTTCAACTTTTTTTTTTTTTTTTTTAAGAGTAGAAAGTAGTCCAAAGTTTTAAAGACAGTTATTGATAACTGTAAAAAGTGAACCTCCAGCAGCTCCTCTTCTAAGCTGAGCTCCAGTTTCTCCTCCTGCAGGGCTGAAGGATCTTCACTCCCCCCCATAGAGCGGGTCTGTCTGCGGGATGCTCGCTCTGGGTTCTTCCTGGACTCCCCTCCAGCTGCACCAGAGCGTGGTGGACGCTGCAGGTGAGGTTGGATAAAAATCACCTCAGCACATTGGTCTATAGTGAAATGCTATTATTCAGAGCTTGAACTGAACTTTGAGGAGGTCATAATTAGGGTGATTTGACAGAGAAGGAAGTTATTGAAGATAAATATTCTGATTTACCTCATTTACATTAGACTTTAACAAACAGAGGGATCTTAATTTCCTTAATTTTTTCTTTCAAGTTAAATAACAACTGACTTTGAGACAAAACTGCTGGTGATGTGTGAAAGATTTTTCATCATCTTCTACTCACAGAACTTTTCTCTTTTGGCTGTTTACCAGCTTGTTTCTTCAGAATACCTGCAGCTCCTGGCATCTTCTGCAGGTCTGCCATCAGCTGAGCCAACTGTTATAAAATAAAAATGGATTAGAATCAAGGCAGCTTGCCAACTTCTTGAGTCATGAACTGTCACAATTTCCTGAACTTTTTCGACATCAACTGCACACTTTAGACCAATGGCAATGTGGGCTCATGCAGAGTGATAAACTGCTCAAAAACTTTTTATTTCAGTTTTTTTTTCTCCATTGATTAGAGGAAGCTGAGTAAACACATGGGTAGTTTTTCCAAGTAAAAATACCAGAATTCTCTGGTTCCAACTTCTCAAGCGTGGAGATTTAGTCATTTTTCCCTTATTTACAGAATACCACTGTAAATGGAAAATCACTTTAGGCTTTTGACTGTTGATCAGACTGAACAAGCGGTTTGAAGACCCCCCCAAATGATCTTCAGACTCCTTAAAGGATCCAACAATACAAGTAAGAGAGCCACTACTTTAGGCCACAAACCCTCAATTTGATTTCTTGGTTACCATTGCTTTGTTGGCTTTGATGTTCTGTTCTCTCTTGGCCAGAAAAGAGTCCGACACATCTTCTGCCGAATCTGATCCACACTCCTTAGACGGCCGAGCCACTGGTTTTTCTTCATCTTCAAACTTAACGCATCCCTTCTTCTTTGCCCAACTAGTCTTTCCTGCGCTCTTCACCTCTCTCTTCTTCTCTGTCCCCTTTTCTTCCCACTCTGCATCCTCATCATCAGTGGACTGCTGGGCAGAGGGAGCGGAGCGAAGAGCCACCCGCAGTCTGAAGGGATGGGCAGCAGCAGCAGATGGTTTAGATCTGGCTTTCTGCTTCTCGGGGGAAAGGGAAGGCTGGGCTCCATCTTCTTCATCTTCCAAATCTGAATTCTGATGGACATAAACATTTAGAAATCAGATTATTTCTTGTTTGGCTGGTGACAAAACTCTTTCACAAAGTTTTCACAGTCTAATCTGTTGAGCTCTCTAAGAACATAAACTGCCAGCTGCATTGAAGTGAAAATGAATGACCAATGAAATCACTACAGGGTAATGACTTGAATTCTACTTTTACAAAGCTTGTACGTTTTCAGTTTATGTTGACATTGTCAGAAAGGTGGGTGCTCTACTTTATGTTAGTATGTAGGTCGTGGTAAAGGTGGTGGTGGTGGGTACTGGATTGCATGATATTGACGACTGTTCCTAATATTTTGTCCACTCCATTAACATACATGAGGGGGGCAAAATATTATTAACACTTTGTATAAGCTTCGTAAAAGAAGAATTTATGGCAGAGCTGTTGTATTGGATTAAATTAGATTGCACAGGTGTTCCTAATAAACTGCACGGTGAGTGTATTCCTACCTGTGAGGCGATAAACCAACAACAACAACAACAGAAATGCTTATTACAATTAAATATAAGATACATTTCCTTCGTATTGAAGCCAAAAAAGCACCTTGTGGTCGCTGATTTCACCGTCAGAAAAACCGTAAAATGTCCGATCGTTTTCAGAGTCCTCCGCGAAAACATCAGCCAGTTCTTTTGTGGGGAAGCGCATTCCTAAAACCCCCGTCTGGTAAAATAAATATGTACAAAATTAGTGTATTAATGTGTACTACACGTTCAGGCTGACCAATAAGTCATTTTAATTTGGTTTACCATTGTTTTCTTGATGGCCGTCGACGATGAGGACTGGCTTCCCTAGTTCAGTTCAGCCCGCCCGCGCGCAAATTCGTTAAACTAATAGAAAATGAGGTGCGCGTGTTTCGTAGCTTAGCGCAGCGAGAATGCACACTGTTAGCCGTGTCAATGTCGATTTTTAAACTCCGCCCTCGTAGGGGGAACTGAACTACTAAACACGCGAGAGACAGACGAAGTCCATCTTCTGCCACAAAAGGTACAAAAATATATAAATAAATATATATAAAAAAAATAAACCCTGAAACGTTAGAGTAAATCCTCTATCAAAATTATACGATAACCGTCAAAGTATAGATATTAGAAACATTTGAATGTTGACTTTCTAAGTTAAAACATTACAAAATATGAGATAGTAATGTTACATATGAGACAGTACAGATAATACGCGAGTGTTGCTTTAAGCTAAATGCAAACGTTGACACACTGACAATGATGATATTAAGGAGGTATTATTCTTTGACTTGTTCACCATCTTAATTTAGCGTATAAGCATGCTAATAGTTGCTGTTAGCACTATACACAAACAGCCGAGGCTAATGGTAAAAGTCATGAGTTTGGAAGTGGTGGAAGAAGTACTCAAATCCCTTACTTTAGTAAAACAAGTAAACACACTCCATTATAAGCACACGTCCTGCATGAAAAAAGTAGAGAAGAATTAGAGAAATTAGCAGTTAAATGTACTTAAAGTATTAAAGTAAAAGTATTTGTTGGGACTCAAGACAGTTTCATTTGAAGACAGGTGAGCTGCTGGCAACTCTGACATCTGAAACGTGACAAAGAGAAACAAATACACACTGATTTTTTGTAAGAGGCCCTAAGCCAAAAAGTTTTGGAACCACTGGTTAAATCTTTAACAATGCAATGTATTTTATAAGTTCATTATCTTATTGAAAAGTAACTAGTAACTAAAGCTGTCAAATAAGTGGAGCACAACGTACAACATTTCCCTCTTAAATGTAATCGCTATAGTGGAAGTATAAAGTAGCATCAAATGGAAATGCAAAACTAAAATATAAGTACCTCAAAATTGTGCGTAAGTACAGTACTTGAGTAAATGTACTTAGTTACACCACTGCTGGTAGTCATAAACCAAACAACTGGACACATTAAAAAGTTAGTGATGGTGGTGTTGGATGCAAAGAAGTCAGAGGATCGTCAAAGTTTTATAATTCATCCTGTGGAGAAAATGTCTTATTTCATGGTAATCCAGCCAATAGTTGTTGAGATATTTCACTCATTACCACAAATGTCAACCTGCTGATGGCACTAAAGGAAGTTAGTCTTATGGATACATCATCTGGAAACCATGAACATCTGCACAAAATATTATGGCGATCCGTCCATTAGGTCTTAAGACATTATGATGTAGTAAATTTCATAATTTTGACTGTTCACTGATGTTCACTTTGATTTAATATCTTAAAATGTTTCTCACATTTAAGATTTAATATCTCAAAATGTGATTATGAAACTCTTGTTTAGTAAGTCTATATGTATAATCTTATAATTTTGGCTTGCCATGAGTATTTGTACTTTTGTAATTCCTGATATTTCATTTATTCTCCTTTTCCTGGAATAAATGGGTGTTTGTGGGACATTAAAAAAAAAATCAAAACAGTAGATGGAGCACCTCCTTTTGTGGCTCCAGTGAATTTGTCTGAAAGCTCTTCAGTTTACTTGTGGCCCTTAGATCATCTGAGTCAGCTGCAGATAACATCCCACCTGACTGCACATGATATTCCTTAACAGTGGGAGATGATAATGTTGATAAATTCCCACAGCCCATTGTTTGGTAGAAGGCATGTGTGGTACATGCAGGTGTGTGGCAGTGGGAGTGATGCAGGGAAACGTGGGAAACTCCTCTCACATTCCCAGGACTGATAAATATTCACTCCCTGCTCGGCCGGTCTGGTCTCAGAGTCACCATGATCCTGCAGCAGTGGCAGCTGATTTTGGCTTTAGGTGAGTGCACTTGCTATTAAAAAGCCTTTCTCCCATTTGAAGCTCGTAAGCTGCATGAAGTAAGAAAAGAGATGAGTATACTACTAGCGTATGTCCTGTAACTATAGTGCTGATAAATTGTTCTCAGAAAAAAAAAATGTTTTGAGTATTGTGTCGGATCTTGCGCTGCATCATCAAGAATCAGGGAGCACTGGACAAAACAGCAATTTACTGAAATACATTTTGAAGCAATGCCAGAGTCAGGAACACTGTGACGGCAGTGAACTAGAGCACTTAGAGTTGTTTCAAAAGGCTACTTGATATTTTGAAATATTCAGTAAGTAGAATTGTTTCAGTTTAGTAAATTGTGTAAATAAATGTAGTATAATAATCAGATATTGACTCCAATAAATCTGCCTCTCATGATAAAACCTTGAACAAAGAACATTAAGTCTTTGCATAATTGATAAAATGTACTTTAAATATTTACTGTAAACAGATTATAAACAACCAGCACTACATATAGAGTACAAGAGTCGCTGTAAAACCTGGATAACAAAGCTTCCTGTTTAAACCAGAGAGAAAAAGCTAATTTTTGCTCAATGAATCGACATCTACAACATCTACAGCAGCTGTTTGTGTCTCTTCCCAGAATGCATCCTTCTATGTATCTGCAACCAGTCTTCTATTCAGAAGAGACAATGTGCATTCCAAGTGAATCCACAGAACCCACAAAACAACATATATACAACTGCTGGCAATGTGAGCGGCTCTGTGCAGTTCTGCGAGAACACCCACTGTTGTGTGGGCTATTTTCTCATCAACAACAGCCAGCCAGAGGTTGACCTTCTTGGTAAGAGACCGAAAAATGCATAAGATACCTGGACTAGACCAGACTGCTTTGGTCTTGTGTTATTATCAGGAGTCATAAACATTTTTGCTCTTAAAATGTTTAATAATTTAAGCCTCGAAACCAGCCAACATCAGGGCACATCTGACTGCTATCAGCTAAATAAGTTAACTGCTGTAATATATATATTATGTAATATACACATCCTACTAGGCTGAGTAGGATTCTCATGTTTTTTAATTGTCTATTGTGTTATTATTTTTTCTGCTCCAGCTTGTGATATCGTTGAAAAGTGTTGCCCAGATGCAACCTGCAGGCCACAAACACGCTTCAGCAATCATGTCATTAAGTGTGTGTGCCACACAGACCTCTGCAATAGCAACATCACCTGGACCCCAGAGCTGAAAGAGCCTCCACTCGCTTCTGTAGGTATGACGATAACTGATTTATTTTATTTTCATCTCAGAAAAAGATATATTTTGTTTCCTCCCAAGCCAAATCCAAACAAACCACCTTTTTCTCCTTTCAGTTGAAAATCTGACCCTAAAAACTGAAAAAGATTAAACTCGTCATGTGTGTTTTTAATATTATTTTTAACATGCTACTCACATATTAGATTCTACAGATATTAAGTGTGTGTCTTTTTTCATAGAGACTGCAACTGCAATGATTCTGTTTGGACATTTGGTAGTCCTGATCTTTGTCGTACTCCTGGTCGTTGCTGTGAAATGGAGAAACCTCTTTCAAGATAGTTACCTTCACCTGGGTAAAAGTTTCATTTTCAGTCTGTGGCTATTTTATGTGACCGCCCACTCCAGTGGACAACACTGACACTTTGTCCTGATTGCAGTTAACATTATTGTAGCAGTATGTCTTAACACCTGTTTCAGTGAACAATAGCATGATATAAAAGGGAATCATTTTGTTTTCATAGATGAAAATACTGTATGTCCCATTTACTTACTGAATACAGGACAAGTGGGAGTTAAGTAGAATAAATGCAGCACTTAGAAGGGGAGATTGCTAGATCTCAAATCAACTTCCATGTTACTGCTCATCCTGGGAAGATAGAGTCAAATTGCTGCCCCCGCAGTGTCTTAGAACTAGATTCAGATCAGACAAAATCATTGCCCTTACAAAGAAAAAAAAGATGTTGTTGATTTATAGCACATCCCTTCTCTGCTTCCCCAAAGATTTGGGGAAAAATATTTCAACTACGCATTTCCTAAATTCAGATTCAGTTCTCATGATACCATTGTTCAACCTTGAAACAGTAACATTCTCTCTGCTGGACTGGCCTTGGCGTTTATCTCTAATGCTCCCTTTTACCTCCTGTCCTTTCTTTGGTACTCTTCAATCATATTTCTGTTTCTTCTCTGTGGATATTCAGATAGTTTAAAATGAATAGTGGATGATTAAATGATTTATACTGGGATTAAAACTTTTCAGTTAAAATAACAAAAAATTAAAAGGAGTGGTAGTGTCAGATTTCCTTGAACTCGTGTATATTTATTACTTGTCTACTGTCATTATTTTAGAGGAGAGCCAACAAGCCTCCCTTCATGACTCCCATGTCTCACCACTGTGTTCCTGCCAAACAACAAAAGCCTCAGAGATTGACATTGCTAACATTGAACTGCAGCGGGTAAGCACAGCTGTCAAATCGATTTATTTTTTATGGTTAACAGTGAGCAAAGTATGAGAAAATCACACAGTTAGGTGATCCATTTTACCATCTGGTTAACTTGTACTTGTACCTGTATGTTATTATCTCTTTCAGATTGTGGCTAATGGGCATTTTGCCACCGTTTGGCAAGGGAAATACAAGGGGTCCATAGTGGCCGTGAAGGTTATCCCTGCAAGATGGAAACATCAATTTACCACAGAAAAGGAGGTTTATGAACTCCCATTGATGAAACATGCTGGGATTGTTCACTTCCTGGGAACTGGGAGGAAACCATATGGAGACAGTTGGTTCACAGTCCTGGAATTTGCTGAATATGTGAGTGGCAATCATTTGTTAAATGGAAAATTAATTGTGCATTTTCCCATTTTCTGAGATATCTAAAGTTATTCAAGGGAATCGGTGAAGGACCAGATCAGTAAGTTCGCATTCAAATGTTCTGTATTGGATGATTAGCATTTCTTGTAGGGCAGTGAAATGAGTTGCATGCCGTACATTTTCTAGTCTACTGCATCCTCTTACATTCATACTATCATTGTATAGCTGAAGCTAACTCTTTTAATGTCCTTGGGCATAAATAATTAGTGTCCCTTTGATTTCAGGGTTCTCTCCACTCCTTTTTATGCAAGCACACCACCAGCTGGATGTTGTCACTGAAGCTGTGCCAGTCTTTATCACAGGGACTTTCCTATCTCCACTCTGACCTTCACAGCAATGGTAGCGGCCAGAATATCACTGTGAACAACTGTGTGTGTGTGCTTGTCCATGTTATAGCCTACCTACATAGACAGAATTGCTATCTATGTATATATGTATCCAATTTGAACTGTTACAAGAATTGAACACATTAAGCTGAGTGTTGTTTCAGGTGAGTTGTAACAAAAAAAAAAGCATAAGGCTGCATACAAACAGCTGATATATTACAGGGATTCAAAATTATGAACAAGAAGCAACATTCACAGTTCAGCAGTATTTCATGAATAATCTTGATCCATAACACTCACTGGATTTATGAATCCAAACCACAAATATGTCCACATCAGAATATTTTCACAATTATTCTGTATGCGTCTTTCCTTGCAGATGTGCATAAACCTCCTGTGGCCCACAGAGACCTCAGCAGCTTCAATGTGCTTATGAGAGCAGATGGTACCTGTGCCCTGAGTGATTTTGGTTGCTCCACAATCCTACGTTCATGTTCCGGACCTCGGCAGCAGCAGTGCTGCACGAGAAACACAGTGGTGAGACCCGTGTGGAGCTACAATTTAGTATTGCAGTATTAAAAGCTCTAAATGAAAACATACGGAATAGCAG
Source organism: Euthynnus affinis (assembly GCA_029490765.1). NCBI lineage: Eukaryota > Metazoa > Chordata > Actinopteri > Scombriformes > Scombridae > Euthynnus > Euthynnus affinis. The sequence continues at coordinate 21,757,124 of CM055840.1, read as the reverse complement.
GTCAGATTTCTGTCTGTCTGCAGGGTCATGCTCAGGTAGGCACATTGTGCTACATGTCCCCTGAGATCCTGGAAGGCTCTGTAAACCTACACAGCGGCTGGTGTCTGCAGGGAGACATCTATGCTTTGGGACTGCTGCTGTGGGAGATTTGGATGCGCTGCTCTGATTTATTTGAAGGTAAACTTCCTCTTAGGCCTATACATAACATAATGGGGAAGCCTTGGACCATTTTTAATTTTGTCATAGTACTTCTGAAGTGGAGCTAGTTGAAGGTGAGAAAAAACTTCACAAAAGAAAAGCTCAGTCACTCTTAGGCAGAGCTGAGAGAAGAAGCCTTCATAATAATAAATTAATAATAGTCATCACATCAGTCAACACTGTCAGATTTTCACAATGTCTGTTTTTACTTTCCTTTGACGTTGATGTGCATAATCAGCTGTATTTCTGTAGCACTGCTCGGATACACCTTATCTATGAGATAGTGCTAAATGGATGTTAAAATTCATACAGATGTCTCCATCTGCAGGCCATATTGTTCCACAGCATCTCATGCCTTATGAATCTGAGTTGGGAGCCAGTATGACACAGGGGAGCCTCACCTGGTATGTGTTTCACATGGAAAAGAGACCTTCCATACCACAACACTGGGAACTGCTATCACAGGTATTCTTCCATATGATGCCTCTCACTTGGACATTTTGGATTGCTCCTGAAAATATGAATCTATTGTAGTGATTGTATTGACTGACTGTTTAAACCTCTCAGGGATCTGTGCTGCAGGAGCTACTGACAGATTGTTGGGACAGTGATCCGGATGCCCGGCTGACAGCTCGGTGTGTTGCAGACAGATTAGTCTCTCTTCAGTCTTGTCACTCATTATGACTTTTTGTTTCAGCTTGTACCATAGCCAGCATATCAAAACACTTGCAGTGTTTTCTTTGAGTCAATACGAGAGCTGCAATGATAAATTGATTAATCAATGAGTTGCCAACTATTTTGATAACCAATAAATCATTTTGAGTCATTTTAAAAAAAAAAAAAAAAAATTCAAATTACTCTGGTTCCAGCTTCTCAGATGTTAATATTTTCTGGTTTCTTAGCCCTCTTTGACTGTAAACTGAGTATCTTTGAGATGTGGACTCTTTGAGGATGTCACCCTGGCCTTTGTGAAATGGTGATCAACATTTTTACTTCAACATGTTTTCCATTGCACATTGTCTTTCTTTTACTTACAACAGGTTATATTATAGAAGAACTGAAAAATGTGTCCATAATGACGTAATGTAAATGATTACTTTTTCAATGACAATGAAAGGAAATGTTATTTCTTCATTCTCAGCAACAGGGTGGGTTTTGTTTGTATTGTTTGCTTGTTTGTCTAATTTTATATAACTGTCATATATGATTTGGGTTTGTATTGAAATAATAAGCATTTTTTTAAAAAACATACTTATAATGACTAGTTCCACTTTAAGTGATGTGACTTTTTGACAGCAGACATTTTGACTTGTTGTAGCAGCAAAATCACAGGTGGTGCTACAGGTGGTGATTTATACGTTCCAATGTGCCAAGCCATTTTTTTTACTTAAGACATTTCACCCTGTCGCAATAAGAGCAGCACAGGTGTAAATAATAAAATTAATGGATGAAGGCAATTTAGCTGCTTCAGTTTCTCGCTGTCAGACTGTCATTGTTTACTGGAACATTTTAATAGAGCAGAGCCATTGTTAATTTAACTCCTGTGCTTTACCTACTATAACTCAAAATGTCTGCTGTGAAAAAGCCCTATTGGCTATTATGAAAAAGAAAATTAGTATAGTGATTGGTTTGGATGAGTAGGTGAGTTATTTTTGTCAATATCTTGGCAGTTTTTTGTTTTGTTTTGTTTTTGTCAAAATGAAGTTGAATAAATCTCTAGAAAGCCCTGTGTTGTATGCTTGACTTTGTTCACGTAACTGTTGGTCCATGATGTAATGGATACATGTGTGACTATGGAGTGAGTATGGATCAGGTCTTAATAACAATAGTTCAAAGTCAGGTGTGTGTGTGTGTTCGTGTGTGTATGTGTACGCGCGCGCGTGTGTGTATGTGTCATGGGCTCCTCCCTCTGAAAATATCACTAGCAATAGCTGCGGGTACACATCATCAATTCCATTATCACCTGACTATCTTTTGTCCCACAGAAACATGTACATAAGCTTTTCATCCACACCCCTTGGACTTTTGCCATTACGCAAATAACGTACGTATGCTTTAGCAACGGGCGTGGCTTCCTGATGCATTTTTTTGCTGCTTCCGTGCAGCTCAATGCGGAAGACAAACACTGAGAGCTCTGAATTCTTGAGAAACTCACCCAGAGCGGGGACAAGTTCCAAAGGTAAGCTTAAAAAATCTGGTTAGTGACAAACAGTGATTGTAAATAGAGATTATGGTGCACAAACAACCTCAAACTACGACAAAAAAACATTGTTTATACCGGTTTGTTTTGGACTTAACTTCATATCATGCAATGTAGTTAAATCATGGAAGTATTGCAAAAATGCACTGGAACATTAGAACATAATTTAGAAATCATGACATGTGACATTTTACATCATGTGATAAGTGTGTAATGTGATGTGTCTGAAAATGATTTAAAACATTGGCAAGAGGTGTATTTTGTTATTCAAGTATTTTGTAGTGTTATATTTAGTTGTTATGAAGTTATAAAGTTACCTCATGGCCTACAATAGATCTATATTCAGTTGCCAGTTCAGGCACACATAGATAAACCTGGCACTCTTATAAAACAGCTTTACAATTAATCCTCATGAAGGCTTTATGGGCCATTTGTTAAAACTGTTTAATTGTTGTGTTAGATGCTGTAGTTTGTGGTGCAGTTAAATTGTATTGTGTTATACTGCATACTGAAAGGTGCTCGTGACATTTAGTCTACCCTTATTTATGTAACTGAGGATGACAAAATATTAGAAACACATTTAAATCTGTCTCAACAGAAACTATAACTTACAACCTTCATGTAAGTAGGGCTTAGTGCAGGGTTATTGTATTTTACTGAATCAACTGGGAATTGTGTGTAAATCTATCTGAAAACAATACAATACCAATTTACTGTGACTTTAAAACTCTGAATCCTGAATCATGTGACCCAGGAAACAATGGATCAGGTGCATAGCAGCCTCTGAGTTTGATGTCTATCTGCCAACATCCACTCTTGCCAGCTGTCAACATTACAAGATTGGTTGTAACATTTTAAGGCAGTAAAAATACAGAGTGCCTGAGAATAGGTCTTATATTTTAATTTTTAAATAACTGATCCATGCTGAAGTAATTGTCAATTAATAGATCAGCGAATCGACAAGAAATTAGGTGTGAACAGTTGTTCTCTTTTCTCAGTGTGAGCATTTGCTGCTTCTGTGTTTTAAAGGCTTGATTGAGCAGAACAAGCAGTTTCGGAGAAGTCTCCTTAGGCTTCCTGAAATCACGACATACATTTTTTAAAACTTCTTTTTTTTCCACATTTTTCACTTTTATTATAACTTTTATTCATCTTTATAAAAATTGCTATTTGTTATTTTAGAAACTGGTGTGTCCATTCTGTCTATTGGTTGAACGAGCAGATATAACAACCGGATGTCGGCACAATAAACAAAGATAGCATTAGCATCTCAGATCAGAACTCTTATTTTTCAGGGTTTGGAAAAACATGTGGTGACTTGTTTGATTCAGTTTGAATAAAGAGCTGCATATAGAATGATATGATAATATACCGTGTAGTTACACCCCTAATAAAAACTATATTATATAATATTGATTTTCATGTCATGTTAATTTACTTCATGGAATATTCAAAGTCCATTTACGCGTCCTTTCTCACAGTTTCTCCAGGATTTTGTGTGACACCTGAAGTCAAAACACATAACCATGTGGCCAAATCAAGGTATGATAACATACATAACAAATATATACTTACGATATTTTATGACTTGACTTAGGTCTGCTTTATAATATGTATTTTAGAAGAATATGATGGATATCTGTGCATGTGTGTATGTGTTAGGTCCTCCCCCTCCAATAGGACCACCAAATCCAGCCTACCCTCCTGGATACAATCCTGCCATCCCTCCAGCAGGAGTCTTCCCCCATCCTCCACCTCCAGCATACCCACCTGGCCAATTCCCACCTGGTATGAATCCAGCCATGCCACCACATGCACCTCCAGGGGCGATGCCCTATGGAGCTCCAGGGCCTCATCCTTATCCTATGGCTCCTGGTGGATATCCAGTAGTCCCCCCTCCAGGTGTTCACCCAGGTCCATACCCACGCTCCCCAAAAGGAGGTCACCATAAAGGCCACCACAAAGGTCATCATGGAGGGATGAATCCCATGGCTGCAGCGTTAGGCGGGGGAGTAGCAGGAATTGGAATGGGGATGATGGGACATAAAGCTCACAAAAAGATGAAGAAGAAGATGAAGAAGGCACATAAGCACCACAAACACGGCCACAAGGTGAGATTGGCTTTAAAGGTTAAAGAGTTTAAAATGGCATCCCCTGCATGTGAAATTTTATTGCCAAACCAGATCAAAGGAAGCCTTCACCATTTTGAGAGGTAGAAACCAGCAGACTTTTTGTAGTTGTCCTAAAAAAATGACTTCAACAAGTAATTGATTTGTTGAAATTGTATGTTTTCTGTCAATTACCTGATATAAATGTTTGAGCTCTACTTGAATATCCCTGCTTTTATTTACAGAACGAAATAGAGAAAAAAAGCAATATGAAATGACTTCAAATTTTAGTCATTTATTCATAATTAGTCAAGAAATTGGTCATGTCAAACGTTGCTTGATTAGTTCACTTGATAAACAGCACTAGCATAACATTAGCAACAATATGTAGCTCTGCTGCTACCAATGTTCGCCCTGTGAATTAAATCCTTGGAAACATGATGTGGCTTTTGCTTTGTCAGTCTGCATTTGACTATCTTTAGATAGATCTTCCATGTCGGTGTGAATTGGTTCAGTTAAGACCGGTGCTTTCAGGAGTTTAACACACAGCGGGGGTAAATTTGCTTTGAATAGTTCAGTGACTGTTTAGTTTTGTCAGTTACTTGTGTTGACGTTAAAGTTATTCCAAAACATAGCTGTGTATCAACGGTTATGTAGATGTTAAGAGACAGTGTGAACATATGTTTAACTCATCTTATAGACACCCTTGAAAAACGGAATGGAAGTGAGGTATTGGATCTGTTTTAGGGCTAGACTCACTTGAAATACCTGAATGCGGCTGAGTCTGAATGGTGTTAGTTACCTGGGTGGGAGTGGTTGAAGCCCACCTTTTCAGACTACCCCATACTGGCACTTCCTTACATCTCAATTCTTTAAAAATAAAAAAATAAAGAACCACTAAGTATTTGCACTCTTACACACTGTGAACAGGCTATGACTTGTTTATTTAAGGGAGGGATGCATTTCCAATTTTTTTTTTTTTTTTTGTTGTTCCCAAGACTTTTAAATACACTTCCTAGAAGTCAACAATGGATTAAATTGTCTGCCAAATGGATGTAATGTAATGGAGTTGATCCAGTGAAGAGGAATAGTTGTTTTTATGGCACAGGAAAACATACAGCGCATCCAGTTTAAAATAGGTAACAACTACGCACCAAACTGAGAATAAACACTGCAATATACTGTCTTAATACATCATAACTTCAACATTTACTTTGTTGGCCAGATGAAACTGAAAATCCATGTTTCATGAGAATCCATGGCAATGGATTTGCAGTAACTTGGCCTTGAAAATAACTGATAATATTCCTTCCACTTGACTGTGTTATAACTCATCATTTACAGTGTATTAAAATATTAATACATATATAATCTTTCTGTTTTTCTCCACAGTCCTCCAGCAGCAGCAGTAGCAGCAGTAGTGACAGTGACTGAGGCCACCAGTTCACAACACAACTGTCACAGAAAGGCTGCTTTACCAAAGGGCAACCTGACTATTCACTACAAACTCATAAAATTAATTGCTAGCACTAACGGGACCTCTGTAATAATACAGTATTCTATCATATCCTAATCGGGCTATTTATAGTACTAGAAATGCATACATAGGCTATTGCTGTGAATATATTCACACTCTACTGTTACTAGGCACTACTGTTTTTCTACCATGTGGGCGTAGATTTGGGTATGGACAGTAGGGACACGTCCCTACCAATATCAAAGTGTTACTAGATTGTCCTTACTGATATTTTGACAGATCTCAAACAATCTAGACACTTCAACTCCATGTAATGTTAATGTTAAGATCTCTGCAGAGTTGCCAGGTTTGTGTGTTTTCTACAAAAAAACTGGAAAAAAGCAGGATATGGGGAATACTCAAGCTGATGATCTAGCAACTCTCAACTTCAAGCTGTATGCAGCAGCCTGACAACAGCAGCAGTAGTGGAATCAGTGAGGTGGAGAATCTGAAGCGGTTAGTATTTATAGTTTAAACATTACTCGGCCACAGAATTGAAAACGACTTCACTGGACAAAATGACAAGAAGATCATTTGATATTTTATTTAACTTCAGATGTTAGGCGTTGTTAGTTAATTTGTGATTGTTACTCAGACATGTTTCTTAATTAAACAGCTTTATTACTGTTGGTGAAAATCAAATTAAGGCATCTGGACCTTTTTTAAAGAAGAACCAAAGTGTCAATAACAGTTGAGATTAGTTAATAAGAATGATGTTCTGTAATCAATCCAAACATAAGTGGGAGAAATAGTTACTATTTATTGCCTTTTTCCATGAGTGGATCAAGACCATTATTATTGCATATGTGTCTTTGAGACATGAACATTATTTATAAGCTAAATTAGCCACAGTGTGTCCAACTGATCTGTTTGTGACTGTCAGGCATCATTTTATTATGAAAATCCTGTCAGCAGCAGCCTGAGCAGCACAGAGACACACAGACAGGTTAGCTGCAGCCTGTCAGGTGAGCTCTGATGTCACAGTGATCTAGCCATAAGTTCAGGAGTTGAATAAAAACAAACAAATAGAAGTTTTGAGATGATTTAAAGATGGGTTTGTGTATCACTGTGGAGTTGGCATGAAACTCTTGAGTTGTTTAGCACAGATCTACAAACTGGAAGAGGGACACCTTACAGTAGTTAGTTACAGTGCAGCACATCACCTACAGGATTCTATACAATTATTTTATTATAATATTTATTATGACAGTCTATGATCTGTTATTTTAAAATATTAATGTTGGTCTCAGACCTATAGTTAAGCAGTATATCAAAGTAAAATGTGAAAACCAGAAAAAATCATGATAAAAGTCTGGTTTCAGGCAAGTCAGCAAATGAATATTCAGTAAACATTTTGCAGTCAGACGCTTGATGTGTGTATATGTGTGCACATGTGCCTATGGAAGAGAAAAGAGTGATAGGAAGCAAGTGCCCATTCACAATTACTGAAAACAATGTCCCTACCAAAGTTAAAACCAAACCTACGCCCTTATTGGTTTGCGGTGTTTATGTCAAATGTGAAATATTAATATCGTTTCAGGAGGGACAGTAAAGACTTTTTTCTTAATGCTTGCCTCTGGCTGTTTGTCCTGAATTTTTTTTATTTTCTTGGAAAGATTAACTATAGTGAATAAAACATATATTGTGTGTCTTTATTTGGGCCTACTGATTTTTATTTATTCAAATATTGTGTTCACTACTGTATGAGATGACTGCAGGAAAACTATGTCTGTATTACTTTGTAACTGCACTAATTATAATAATATATGGCAGGCATATAATCAAGCCTCCTCAATAAAGAGATCTGAATGAGTGGTGTAATATATCTTGCATCCATATGTGGCCCTACATGATAAGTATTTTAGAATGGGAATAATCTTTTACAGTATTTTACACATACAAGGAATTTGACTCCTGTTTGTACTTACACAGAATAACAACACAGCAATCTACAGAAATACACACAAGCAATGACTATACACAGGTGAAACTGTTCCTGTGAACTGATACAAATAGTGCAAATAAGTGAAGAGTGCTGAGACAAACGTTAAATAGTTTTAAAAAAAAGAAAGAAAGAAAGGGGGGAAAAAAGCCGTTACCGTCCAACAACAGACTTTTTTCTAATGTTACGTTTTATCCAATGCAGCAGTGTTTTTATATGATATATAAAAATAAAATAACTGATATTTTGTGCTTTAATGCTACTGTAACTTATTATAGACGTGATTTTGGGGCATCTTTAGGTCAAACCTGTGGGTCAAACTCAGGATGTATGAGAGATATGTGTGTTTTATTCCTACCCGCATTCTGAGAAGACCCGCCCCTATCCTACCTATGATTGGCTCTGACATTGACATTCTTACACTAAACCAATCATCTGTCTTCTCCTGCCTAAACCTAACCAATCTAACCAATGAAGGCCACGAGTACTAGCCAATCAGAGGCAGAGTAGGGCGGGTCTTCATGGAATGCGGGTGCAGGAAAAAAAATATGGCGGGGGGGATCGGTTGGGTGAGAGGGGAAAGTTCAGAGGTTATAATTGTGTTGTCTTTGTGTAAAGGAGTGGAGCTCGATTTCACATCACTCTTCCCTCTTCCCCGAGTCCTTTCTAAACTCTCCCCCGGGTCTCTACCCTCCCGAACCTCTCCCCTTCTACCCTTACAACCCCAACCCTTCCCCCGATCACCTTCCAGCGCACGAATCAGGTGAGTTTTATGTTGGTGTTTGGCGTTTTTTTATATTTGTTGTTATGATCAGAAGTAGCGGAAAGAAATCGCGCCCAGCGTGCTAACAGGCCGCATGATGATGAGCACGCAGTCTGCTAGCTTAGCCAACCAAGGGGAACTTTAATTTTTAACGTGATGTTCAAACACTGCTGCCTGTCGTTTGGTGCATGTACATATAAAAAGGAGAGCTTAGTAACGGTGCCACATAGGCGGCCGACATTTAGCTAAAAAAAAAATTCACAACGTTGATACACTAAGCGGATAGCTAGCCATGCTAAGTAGCGCACGCATGCTCCATTCATTTCCCAGCACGGTGGGCAACCAACATGCTAAATGCTAACACACTTATAACTAGCGTTAATAGTTCATTTTGACTTACTTTAAACTGAACAACGCAAGCGAAATAAGCAAGTTCATATATGCTTGTCATTTCGAGGAGACCTGTATATTCATCGTACCATATATTTGTCTGACTGCGGTAACAAGAGATTAATTGTACGCACATTTGTTGATAAACTTGAGTCAGATACTGATGAAAGCATAGTTAGCCGACAAGCTAAAGAAGGTTGGCCATATGATTTCCAGATAGCAGTGAGATGGATGTAACGACAATTTAAACGTTTGTAGTGGGATAACTTCCTCTCTGATGTTGTAAAATAGATCCTCCAAACTAGCAGCTTGTAGTATCCACAGAGAAAGTAAGCACTAAGCTTTTTTCTGATTCATTATAATAACCGTCAGGGTTTACTGTCAACGTTAGCATAAGCTGTATCACAGATATATCATATTTATTTAGAGGATGTTCATCTTCATTCTCGAGAGCACGTTTGTTAAACATAACATGAAATATAATAATTAACGCATGTTTGCAAGTGTATCATCCAACGTTACGCATTCAGCCAAAACACATGACATTGTGAGGTGTTCTCATTTTTTTTAAAAATGCAAGTGGTAAGTTAGTTCATTGCTTAGCAAACCGGGCACTTTGTGAAATGGTAGCATTTAAATCTGACTGTATGTTTGTATCAAGAATGTTTTGAGAGTATTTGCTCTTGTGGAATTTGAATTTGATTTAGGCAAATGATAAAAACCTCAAAGGTGATGTGCGTGTTAGTGTAATCTGTGTGTGTGTCTATTATTTTTTTAGTAAGTTACAATTCACATTATCTTCATTGGTGTATATAACTCCATGTGTTTGTCTGTATTTCTTAGATCCATCTCGGTGACCAAAGACCCCAGTTCTATACGGACGACTACGTTTCAGTTGCAGTTATGGACTCCGGTGTGATTGAAGGAGGGCTCAATGTCACCCTTACCATTAGGCTGCTCATGCATGGCAAGGTGAGGTCATACATCGGCACTCTTTATAGTGTATGGTGTTATATTTATTGTAATGACGTCCCTGAGGGATGCATAAAGGGCAGGGCCTTTGATGTGATGAGTAAGAGTATTGACATGGTGATGGGATCCTGTTTCTCAGTGCAAAGTGGAAAAGTGTTTTGCCATGTGTCTCTGCTATACAACAGGCCGTGTTTTTCCTCGTCTCTAAATGTGGCCCTGTGTACACCTTACATTAAAATGTGTCTTGGGTGATCTGATCACAAGTTGACAGCTGTAAGCGTATGTGTGACTGCATTCAGAACGCATTGAGATCCCATTGCTCAGACCACTTTCGGAGCTGGTCTGGGATGTATATGGCCACATTCTTTAAAGGGGACTAAATATGCTTTTTCTTAATTTCAGTCATATATACAACGTTACAATGTTGGATGTTCATTCTTAATGTGACTAAAATGTCAAATAGTGAGGTAAACTTATGTAGGAGTAAGCCCGGTGAGCAAAAAGCACCGTCTTCAGACTACTCTGAATGCTCGGTTTCCAATGTGGCTGTTTCTACTTTTACTATTCCTCCTCTCGCATTTTTTTTTTTTTTTTAGCGCCACTAGCAAAGCTAGTGAGGGACATGTTTCGTTTCCTGTAATTTGTTCACAATAAAAATTTACTTTTTTTTAGTTATTCAAAAGCTTTTAATATGAAGCAGGAAATGCTGGGTTTGCATCAGTGGTATCTTACTGACATGGCTGGCCTCAGCAGGCTTCCGAAAGCTGGCCAATCAGAACAGAGTGGGCTCGTTTGGAGGGGGGCATTAAAGAGACAGGAGCTAAGACTACCTGTTAAGAGACAGAGGCCTAACTGAGGGGCTACATCAAAGGCCAGTAAAGATAAATAACCCTTTGACTTGTCAGTTATGCAAAGCTACTCTAGTAAAAAAATACAGAGCTGGAAATGAGGATGATAGGTCCCCTTTAAGCAGTGTATGCAAATGTGCCCTGGCCCAAACTTGGATTCAGCAGCCTCGTTCTCTGTTTAGGAGCAGCTGAGATTGTCACTAAATGAGAAAAGCTGGTCCACCTTAAAGGTAAGTCCACCTTTACACACCTGCTCGCTCTGTGCGTGTGTGTTAAGGTGGACTGAGGTGGACAGCACTTGGGGCGCTTGATGTAAAAACAACAATGCAGTTGGTCTTTGTAAACGGAAATGATGTACGTTTTTATTTGGGTATAGAATGGGGAAGTAAGAGATCCAATCACAAGTCGTCGCTCAAGATGCATGTGAGGATGCATTCTAATGCCAGGTGTAAACTGACGCACTTAGAGATGTCCACTTGTTAATGCCAGGTGTGAACAGAGCCTGTTATTTTCCAAGATGAATTAGCTGCTAAAATATCAATATGTTGCTAGCTGCTAATATTTAGTTATGTCAAAAGTAAATGACTATTTTTACTGAGAGCAGTTATATTCTTCACCCACTCAAAACAGCAATTACATCCTCTATCCCTTTTGAAATGTTGTTCCCTGCATTTCTTGCTCAATGATCCCATAGCAGCTAGAAAGATCACATTATATTACACACAGCCATTCCCACATCTCTATCAGACAGTCAGTAAAATCTACAACCAGGAGGCTCGACTAATCCATCCGACTTTGACGGCAGCCACACCCACACACTTGTTGCATCTTGTGTCCTACATTGGCCTGTTGTTGTTGTTACTGTGGTTTCAAATTATAACATGCCATGTGGCGAGAAGCGGCTGCTCAAAATCGGACTCTTAGACATCAGCTTACACTGCAGACATACCAAACTGTTGATACAACCGAAAAACGATCCTCCATAAGATCTGCTAGCTTGTAGCATCTTAAAAGAGGCCCCAGCACTGGCTAGGCATTAGCAGCCTACAGATATTGTGTGCTTGACTTCATCCTGGGTCTTACTGGGGTCAACAGCACCATCTTGATTCTGTGTAGGATTAGACGATACAAATTGTCTGTGGTAGAGAGCTGGGATACATTCATGATGGACTTGGCTCAGACTCTTTCAACAGTTGACTAATGCATTTTACAGACTGTGAATTTAAAGACTACCAGTGAAACCTTTTATAATGCACTTTGGCTTTTTAAAAAAATCAGAATCCCATCAACTACAGCATTCCCATTTATTATAACAGGTTACAACTAGTGACTGTAACCGTTAAGGAATTTCTGAAGGAGGTGCTCTGACAGTGTCAACTTGTCTTTTTATCCAAGTGTTTTGGAACCATATAAGCCTCATTTACTAAAGGTTCTTCACTGCCTGAGAAAACTATACAAAGTGTAGCTAGAAAGGTTAGACAGGTCTAATTATGTGGTAATGGCAAGTTTTAAAAAGATGATTTAATCCGCATAATGGAACAATATCTTTTCTTGTATTTCAGGAAGTCGGAAGTATTATCGGAAAGGTAAGCTGCTAGTTACTATGATTGTTTGATTGTCTTTTATCATTGAATTAAGATCTGTTTCTCAAAGTGATAATGAATCTGACTTTGATGTGATCCTCTGTTTAACAGAAAGGTGAATCTGTGAAGAAGATGAGAGAAGAGGTGAGATCCCTTCTACTTTTCTGTACTCTGCACAGATATCATACAGTAAAAGTGGCTGTGATATTATAATTACTTCCAGGCCACAGTTGCAGATTGTCGCAAAAGTCTCCTAAATTGATTCTTTCAATTACTTGCTCTTTATCTGTAGAGTGGGGCTCGCATCAACATCTCTGAGGGCAACTGTCCTGAGAGGATCATTACTTTGGCAGGGCCAACCACCGCCATCTTTAAAGCATTCTCCATGATCATAGAAAAGCTGGAAGAGGTAGGTCCCAAGTATATTGACTTTTTCTTTTTTGCAGATCAGCAGTACCCAGCTCAAACACAAACTGGATTAACCTTCTTTTTTTTTTCCAGGACATAAGCAGCTCAATGACAAACAGCACAGCTACCAGCAAGCCCCCTGTGACCCTACGCATTGTGGTGCCTGCCAGCCAGTGTGGCTCCCTCATTGGGAAAGGTGGCTGCAAGATCAAGGAAATCCGAGAGGTATGTACACAGAAAAACATGTAATACAAAACCTAAACCCGCTTGAGTAATAATTCCTTCAGAATTGGCGTACCATCATCTTTCTATCTGTGCATTGAATTATGATACATGGCAGGTCCTCATTTCTCTCCGTTTGTCTGTTCCAGTCAACCGGTGCTCAGGTACAAGTGGCAGGAGACATGCTCCCTAACTCCACGGAGCGTGCCATCACCATCGCTGGCACTCCTCAGTCTATAATTGAGTGTGTGAAGCAGATCTGTGTGGTCATGCTTGAGGTAAGTGGACTTGCGAAAGCAATGAAGCAAATAAAGGAGTAATTGTGGATCTGTAAATTAATGATGTGAAATAGTGAGGTCTCTGTTGTGAGCTTGGTTTGGACCACAGATGTGTCAAGCTAGTCTGCAGGATTGTGGCTGACATTGTAGTGTTTTATTGTAAAAAAAACATATAGGGTGCTGTACAGTAATGTTACACCTTCTGAAAGGAAGGCATGTCAATTGCTTCATAAATGTTCTTAGATTTTGCCTGTTAGGCTAAACATCCAAAATGCAGCTGTTGCTGGAAATATAAATGTCAGATTGAGACACTGAAAGGACTGCGTTTAGGATTTGGAGGAACAAGGGTAAAACTAAATGAAGACATCTGTAGTATGGAGCTATGATACTTTCATGTTACTATACTTGTTATAGTTAAAAATGTATGAAACAATTCAGCCATGATTTAGATTTTTACTATAACATGGGTTGTAATATAATGACACGTCCACTTATTTTGTCTCCTGTACAGTCTCCCCCTAAGGGGGTCACTATCCCCTACCGACCCAAGCCTTCAGGATCTCCCGTCATCTTTGCAGGCGGACAGGTACTTCAGAGGGACATGAGATCCCACCTGTTTGTTTGAGATGTTTTGGGGGGTTATTTCTTTCTGCAGTTGTCTTTCATTTGGGCTCCAGTGAGTCCGGGATGCATATTTTGCAAGAAAATGTGTTCTTTGAAATACTGATGTGTGATGGAAGGTTCTGAATATAAGTCAATGTAACATCTTGAATGACAAATTTCAGTTTTAGATTGGTCAAGACCATAAAACTTATTTTCAAAAGCATAGCTGTATCCAAATTGTTTGAATGATAATGATCATTAATTTAAGTAGCCTGATGACCATAAAATATTTACTCTAGAGACAATATGTAACAGTTCCCTTTTTTGTGATTCCTCTTATTTTGGTTTTATGGTTTGAGCATACACCTCACTACAAGTTTCAGTAGTGAGGTGGCCTTCTTTGCCAGTATTTTTGATGTGAACCAAACTGCTTTCTGCAGCTTGTTGGCCTAACATCGCAAGTTCTTTTATCTTACTAAATACCTTTTTTTTTTTTTCTTTTTTTTTTAATCTTTGGAAAAAAACCTCTCCTTCTGGTTTTCCTTAATTCCACTATAATGTCTCTAAATATTTCTCTTTTCCCAGAAATGTGGAGACTTTGGACAAGACATATGTATTCTTAAATATAAGTTTAGAGACGGCTTTGTTGTGTTGGAGTGTTACATTTATACATTAGGAGGGATGTAGCTGGAGCATTAACTTAACCTACAATCAGATGTGAGGCCTATGAAAGCTTTGTTTTCGTTTGTTTCAGGCATATGCCGTACAAGGACAGCACGCGATTCCACAGCCAGATGTAAGTGCAGTAGTCATCTTTACATGACCCCCACCAATACCATCTATTATTACAAATGTGCGACCACCCACCCACACCTCGTTTTACAGTTGCCAAACTGTAGCCCTAATTGTTTTTTTTTGTTTTTTTTCTGCCTCCCTTCGACCTACTATCATCAGATTTCGTAACCATTTAGAGAGCAGCGCTGTTGGCACTTCATGTTTGTATAGTTCTTTTGTTGACTGGCAGCCAGTTGTTAATTAAACTGCTGTTTGTGTTTGTCCAGACTCTCCACTGTTCCATGAATAATAATCTGTTCCTGCTGCTCACCCTTTCTATTCCATCTTGTTTTACATGTCTCGTTCATTAGTGCGTCCCAGATAAACATGTTCTTTGTTCCCACCTTCATTAACGCTTATTACTTTGTGTCTTGTGCTCTGCTCACATGTCCTTTGACTCAATCTTTCTATCTTTTTTTTTTCCTTTTTTAAATGAGCTTTAGATCTTTCATCAGGAGCATTAGATGTGATAGATCTTATATTGTTAGCCTTAGCTGCCTCTGAATATTGCCATCAGTGCAAGGGAATGCTAGTCGGATATATTTACCTAAATTATTATGGTAAAATATGTTTGTTTTTTTCTCTCTAAGGCCTTTATTACTTCTATGTAATTAGTTTGTCATTACTTAAAGCAGTTTTCATTTATTAAAACTAGATCTGTTTTTATAAAATTGGCACAGAAGCATCATCTCTTCCTTCCCTTCCAGCTGTAGTGGTGATACTGGTACAGTGTTACGCTAAGTTGAGACTGTCTCTCAGTTCATGTGTGGGTCTTGTATTGGTGTCGGTTAGGAAATCTCCTGCACACGGAGAGCTCCCTCCCTTGTGTATTGTGACTTTGCCCTGACCCTGAAGCCTACGAGAACGCTTTACCAAGAGATGCAGCCTGCACTTTGGAGGAATACCTATGGGGTACCCTACATAGACAAGTCATAAAACACACAGTCAGACACCAGTGATCCATGTAGAGCTTTGTGAAAGGATATGAAATCTATACACCATGGCATTGAGTGATCAAGTGTGTGAAATCTTTTTTTTTTTTTGCCGTTCTTTGTGTTGTTGTCTTTACTAACTGGTTTTTGCTCTGTTTTTCCCTCTTCCTGTATTTTCCATTTTCTCCGTTTCTCTCCCTGCCTCCTCTCTCACTCTCACAGTCTTCCTCTGCTGCTATCTCTCCACAGCTCACCAAGCTTCACCAGCTGGCTATGCAGCAGAGCCCCTTCCCCATCGCACCAAGCAACCAGGGATTCACTGGTATGCAGCACGACACGGCCCACAGGCTTTCAATGCAACATTTTGCCAACTGGTCAGGCTCAAAATGCCAGTCTCTTTGACCAGAGTTCATAAAATGATATCCATTGAACCACTGAACCTCAATGCTTTGCTTTTACAAATTATTAATTTCAAATTAATAATTTCAAGATGCATGCAAGATGCACCTCCTGCTTTTGTGCAGTGTTTATTTATTCTTTAAATAAGTGTGGTTGATATGGTTGTGGCTGTGTGCGTTTTTTATTTTTTATTTATTTATTTTTTAATATGGCTATAATGGCCAACATTTAGGGAACTGATGGATCAAACCGTTTGAAAAAGTTATATTGTATTATAATCCAATTGAGCTGTTTTTAATTAATGCTACCTTGGAAGGGTTTGTACAGTCAAGAAAAACCTGGAAAAGTCATGGAATTTGGAAATTGAGTTTCTCACAAGGTTTTGGAAAAAGATGATATCTTATGAACACCCCCGTGAAAACATATTAGTGGAAAAATTACATTTTATGCTACAAGGCTCTCACTAAGGTGTCTACAACACTGTTTGTGTTGTGAAAGGCCTCTACTAAGAACACAAAACAATATGTTGAATAAAATGCAACTCAGACAGTCCAGACATAAATTAATCCCAAATGAAATCATAATCATTTATTATAATCAAAACAACTTCCATCTTTCACTCCTCACAGCAAGTGGCATCTGTCTTGACAAATTTCATTTTCAATGACATCATTCAAAACTCTTCAAATGAGGAAAACAAAACCTTGACGAGCTGTAATTTAGTTCGTAATTACAATTTTCTTTGACTTGTTAATTTGGTGGCAGAAGGTTATACAATGCATAATACATAATACATTAATATGCTACCACTGATGATCAATAAGATATTGAATTGATTGCCTAGTGATGGGTGAATACAGGTGAATATGGACTTGTTCATTTCAACTAGTTTCTAATTACAGGAACTCTCTGTTGTTTAGTTTCTATGCATATCGCAAGTTGATTGATTTGATGTTGTTTGATTATTTTTTCCTTGTTTATTTCTCTGTCAGGGATAGATGCTTCTGCTCAAACCAGTTCCCATGAGATGACCATTCCAAACGATGTAAGTGCTCCCAAAAGTCAATTTTTAACATTTTAAATTCTCACTTTACATTCAAGTCGATACGTTTACAAAAGGCACATGGTCTTTATGTTCATTATGTTCTATTTTTAAATATCTGTTGCTGAATTTTGCCACTCTTCTCCACTGTAGCTTATTGGGTGCATCATCGGCCGCCAGGGGGCCAAGATCAACGAGATCAGGCAAATGTCGGGTGCCCAGATCAAGATAGCGAATCCAGTGGATGGATCAACCGACCGCCAGGTCACCATCACAGGCTCGCCTGCCAGCATCAGTCTGGCGGAGTACCTCATCAACGCCAGGTAAGATCATCCGTTAAACTATTTTAATTCCCAACAGGTGATTCATTCAGTCTCAGTTTTATCGTCTGCTGCATCAGTGCATTTTGATAAAATGCTAAAAACTACTTGGGTCAACTTACTCAGATTTTTTTTTTTTTAAATTGATTTTCTTAATTTGGCCTATCACCCTGCTGTTTTGTCCTTGGCTGTCACATTTAATTTCTCCTAGAACTCCTATAGGCATCCATAAAAGAGTAAGGTACTTCATGTACCTAATAATAATGTATGCAAATACATAATAATTGACCTAGTTTTCTAGTGCGATTTCATGTGCCATTAGAATAATTCAGTCCTTGGCATTTCTATTTCAACTAATGGCTTTGGTGTGTGTTAGCTCTCTGTCAGTCTGCACTTGTGCTTCTTCCCTTTATTCTACCCCTCACTTAGCTCTACATCGATCCATCGCTAGAGATTTTTTTGTTTTCTTTCTGTTTTGGGTGCCACATTCATTTCTCATGTCGCTTTTTGTCTTGTGTTTTGACCACATCCCTGAGTGACCGCCCCCAACCCCCTTCAACCCATTCTCCCTCCCACCTGTCCCTCCCCATTGCTCACCAGCCTGCCCTGTGACCCATCCCGACTGTGTTGTCCCTCTCTCCTTGTCTCTCTTTCTACAGTGTAGAGTCCTCTAAACCTCCTCCCTCCTCCTCCTCCTTGAACCCTGAACAGACCAGCCTGTGCCCTTCCTCCACCTCTACTACTACTACTACCACTACTACTACTACTACCACCACCTCCTCTGCTGCTACCTCCTCCTTCTCTTCCTCCTCCTCCTCTTCCTCCTGTGTGGTGCCCCCCTCAGCCTCCATCCCTCTGTCCTTGTTGGCTCCAGGGCCGCCTCCTCCTTCCTCTTCCTCCTCCTCTTCTTCCTCCACTGATTCCCTGCTCCCCAGCTCTCCTGCCTGTGTGTCGAGTCTCCTCAGTCTCAAGCCCCTCCCTCTCCTGGCCCTCCATGTTGTCAGCGGGGCGAGTAACCCCGCACACCCAATCCCTCCCGAGCCCAAAATTGCCCCCGAGCTGGGCTCCAAATCTAAAAGGCGAAGGCTCTCCCCTTACTAACGAAGGAAACATAAGTCATCTACTACTAAAGTACTGACAATACTCTTTGTTGTCTGTACCTGCACTTGCTTTTGTATCTGGCTGTGCCATGCCACGCTTACTACGGAAAACAAATGCACATTAACAGTGTTACACAGCCAGAAAGATGGTTGCTGCCATATTTATGAAATCGATATCTGTAGCTTGATTTGGCTTGTCTCCCTAAAGGAATGACATGTTGAGTGCATTATATTTTTAAATGACTTTGAACTTAGCATGAACAGTGAATTTAGTCACTGATTTTACTGAAGCATTTCTCTTTGTGTAAGCTCTGCTCAGGTAGCGGCTCTCTTTAAGATGTCATATAGTATGGGAATAGTTTTCTTGTAGTGTATTTTAAGTATTATTATTATTGTTGTTGTTGTTGTTGTTATTATTATTATTATTATTATTATTATTATTATTATTATTATTATTATTATTATTATTATTATTATTATTATTATTATTATTATTATTATTATTATTATTATTATCATCATGTTGAAGAATATATGTACCACGACGATTTTTTGCTCATGTAGGAAACAATTCTAAGTTCAAGTAATCTGCCCTCAGGTATCAAAGGCATCAAATCACCTTTTTAGCTCATGTTGTTGATTATTAAAAATACAAACATATCATAGTATAATAGTTTGATATTTTGGGGAATGCGCGCATTTGCTTTCTTACCACTTGTTGGATGAAAAGGTCATGTTAATTCATGTTTGTAGTAAACATGTAGCTTGAACTGGCAGCTGGTTAGCTTAGCTTAGGAGGGGATCGTTAGCCTGGAACTCTCCAAATACAAAACCCCAAACATTTCATTTTTATTTATTTATTTTTTGTAGAGATTAATCAAATTATATTGTGTTTATTGAGGTTTTAGAGATGCTGGCATGTACATTTTGTTTTCTTTGGACAGGAAAGTTGTTTGCCCCTGTTTCCAGTCTTTAAGCTAAGCAAACCAGCTCTTGGCAGTAGCTTCATAATTACCTACAGACATGAGAACGATATCCATCTTTCCATCGAACTCTTGACAAGAAATATAGTATATTTCCCAAAATGCTGAACCATTTCTGCCACGCAGCTCCACTGTCAAACTTCTTAGTATCAGTTTGAGATCTGAATCTGAACAGCTGATGGTTAGGAAGAGAGGGGTGGCCAAACTGGACATCTGATGATCATTTTCTTCTATATCGGAGCATACATTTTTTTTTGTGCGTGTGTGTGTGTGTTTAATAAATCCAGATTATGTCATCATATAGCATTTGATTCTAATAATATAATGTATAGTAAATGAGGATAATATTTATCTTGTCTGTCTGACTGCACGCATGCTTATTCTCTCTCCCACCCTGGTCTCCTGGTGTCTCTCTGTCTGTTTCTCCAGGCTTTCCTCTGAGGCCACAGGACTGGCAGCCAACTGATAAGACACTGCATCTGCACTAAATCTCACTTTTATATCATCGGCTACCATAAAGCAGTCAATGCAACTATTCATCTTAAGAGTTTATATATTATACCGCCTCTTCCTCATTTGAAATCATGTCAACCGCCACTGATTTGATGCGCTGCGTTCATTATTTATTTTGTTTTTGGTTTTACTCAAAAGAAGCAAACAATTAGGTTTTTAATTCCCTTTTTTGAGTCAAGTTGGAGATTTTAATGAGTTATTAGAATTTTTTTTTTTTTTTTTTTTTTTTTTTTTGATGGATCCCTCGCTCTCTTCCCTTTTTTCTTTTTGTCATCACAGAGGAATAGAGTTGAAAAACTCTGAATAGGCATATAGATTTAGTTCTGTACAGTCAGTTTTTTTCTTTAAAAAGGTAAAATAAAAAAAAGTATCAAAAATAAGAATAGAGTGACTGTTTTATTGTGTTTATATAACCCCCCACTCCCCCCCGCCCCCCCCTTTTTTTTCTCACTCAGTTCCGAATGTCGGTCTGCCAACTTGTATGTCCACATGCTTTATAGATATACAGCACCAGTCAAAAGTTTGGACACAGCTTCCCATTCCCTTCAATGAGAAAGTGTGTTCAGCCGTTTGACTGGTGCTGTAGACTCCCCCTTCATCACCTTTTCAATTGAAGTGCTTGTAATATGAAATACACTCGTGTCACTGAGAATACGTAGTTGTACATGCACTGTCACTGATTATATTGGTTATGAAGACAAAATGTTCTAACACATTTGAATCTATCCACATAATTTAAAATGTGTATTACTACACATGTCACTTTCTCCCCCTCCCTCCCCTCTACATGTCATTCCTGTGTTCCCCACTCCTCTTCCTGAGATCATGTGTTGATATTTTGCTGGGATGGGAGGTTTTTGGGGGATTTGGGCTCGGCTTTAGGGATCAGAAGCAGAGGGTTCTCCTCGCTTTTTTTGTAAAGACTGATATATACTAAAAAAAAAAAAAAAAAAAGTTGGAATATTTGTTTTAAATGGAGGAAATATTTTTTTTAACTACCAAAGGGGGGATTAACTCCTGGACACTGATCTGTCTATTAAATGTGATGAGGCTGAGAACTGAATCATTTAAGCTCTGGAACTAGACAAAGAAAGGGTTGTGAGTTAACACTAGTTTCCTGCTCTTTGCTTTGCTCGAGTCAGAATTTTATTTTTTATTTGCAGGAAAGAAAACTTTTGTGCACGTTTTTTGAGACTGTAGACCCGGGTGCCACAACATTGTTAAAAAAAATACAGAAATAAAGATGTGAATTGCTCAAACCACAAATTGTCTTGAGAATTCTGTCACCGCTTGAAATAACAACGCACAAATTAATGTTTTACAGGTTTGATTTTATTTTAAATGGTTTCTTAAATATATTTATTGTACAGTTACAATAATGCAGTATAAAAAAAGCAAACATTTCAGTTCATACAGGGTTGTTCCAATCAGCATCACGGGTAACAAGTACCTCCTCGATCGAGACACTAGAGGGCAGTAGGTTTGCTTTTTGGCAACATTTTATCCTGCATGAGGATTTTTAGCATGTATTGTTGTGGGGACATTCAGCTTAAAATGCTCTTGAAGTTGAAAATTTTCAAAATGAACACCATAGAAGAGATAAAAAAATGTAAGCTGCCATTTCTAGCTTATTGAGTGGGACCTGGTCCGTTGTAGATTTAACGGAACAGGAAGTGATGTGCTGTTGTACAGAAGGCTTGTCGAGGGACACGTGTACATCAAGACCAGAGCTATCATACTGTCTATGAAGGAGCTCTTACACATAAGTGAAAGTTGGCCGTCTCCAAAACACCCCTGTTGGCCAAAACTTCAGCTGGTGAGGACAATCTCAGAGTGACCTCTCTGAAAACTGATTTACTGTAACGTGGATTTGTAAAGCTTTAACATCTAGGTTAATCTCTTATTTTAGGGTAGTAAATAGGTTAAAGTGGACCAAATCATGATTCTTTTTCCCTCCAACACAGAGTAAGCCAAAGGTAATTTCTGTCGTGGTCTGAAGTGTTTGTGCCAGATTAAGCCTGTGATAGCTCTGAGCTTTAT
The DNA here is from genome assembly GCA_029490765.1 of Euthynnus affinis. Classification (NCBI taxonomy): domain Eukaryota; kingdom Metazoa; phylum Chordata; class Actinopteri; order Scombriformes; family Scombridae; genus Euthynnus; species Euthynnus affinis. The sequence continues at coordinate 21,734,930 of CM055840.1, read as the reverse complement.
TTACTGAAACAATACTAGAATCACAAGTTTGCATAAATGAGCCACATGGTTCAGTTTCCAAAAATGATCTAAGCTTTAATATCTTTTCTGTTCTATGTGGCACATTGCAAACATAGTGTGGTCACATGTTTCCAATGGTGGAACTGAGTGAAGGTGGACAACCACAAATATTCATGGTTATTCTATTTTGGTGGTGTTTTTTTTTTTTTTTTTTTTTTGTCCCTGTTCTCCATACTGTATTCTTTCAGTCATTAAACATCTGCCAGCAATCAGGAGCTAATGTTTCACTTGGATCTGAGTCACAAATAGTGACATTCATAAATATCCAAAAGGCTATCCACACTTTTTCACAAGCATGCTTTTTTGATGCTATATACACCCCCAGATGCCCAAAAAAGGAAAAGGGATTTTCAAACTGGTATTGCATTTAATACAGTAAACACTGCAATACTAATTTTTAAAAAAAAGCACGTCTGCCCTGAATGAACCCAGTTGCGGTTCCTTTGACCTGTTATAGGACATGACATACTGTACCAGAGCAGACATATTGCTTTTTTCCTTTGTTCACATGTTGTTCCTCTTTTCTCTGTGTTTTGATGCTCAGACATGAACAACAGCTACAGTACATTCTACTACCATAAGCTTTTTGAGGTTCAAATAGAATAGTGCCACCTAAGTAGAAACATCAGCACCTTTAAATTATACAATCTCACATTTTAAAAATTTGTTCATTTTACAACATCACATATATACATGGATATTAAAACACATAAGTAGAAAATGACAACATAATCCATGATGCAAATATAAATAAAAAATGTGAACTATACAAATGAAAAATGTAAACATTGTTTTTGTTTTTTGTTTTTTAAATATCAATGCATTCACTGTAAAATAACAATAAATTAGACGGTGCATAACGTTTTGAGAAGATTTAACACGATCATGAAGAAATCGGTACATTTCATAAATTAAGTGCAAGCAGCAACATTAACAGCTGTTCTGGTAATGTTGACAATTAAAAATGTTATAGAGGCCCTGATAAGAGTTCATAATGTTCTAATATCATGACATTTTGCAGAAAAATGACACGGTTTTGAAAAAACATGACACAAATTCTCATGACGGAGATAAAAATACAAACCGACATGGAAGTGACGAGAGACATTAATAGACAGTCGTAGATGGCCTCTTTTAACTGAGGCCTCTGTCGCTGAGGTGTAATTTGAAGGGTTTTTGCAAAGCTGATCTTGGGTCTGTTGCTATGGAGGGAACAGAGTGGGCTGCCGCTCGGATAGTGCCCCAATTCAGTTTCACATCCTCATGATGGATTTATCCCAAAAGGAGTGGGATTTTTCAGTTCTTTCCAGGATACCGGGTTTTCGAGAGCAACACTCACCATTTTCCGAGGATTTGATTTGTGTTCCTGCTTGTGAGGAGGGAGGTGAATCTTATTTTCCTGCTTTTGATGTGATGTCCCTGATCATTACTCTGTGTATTGTTAGAGTGAAAGAGGCATTCAGAGGCCAGATCTGCGGGTGTTCGAGTGGGCTGAGGTGTAATGTTTTCACCAGTTGGTTGGAGGGTGGCTGGGATCCACACTGCCTGAATGGTCCAGCTCAGTGCTGTCACAGTCCGAGTCATCATACAGGCCCTGGTAAAGAGCAAAAGCATCAATTACCTAAGTTAGAACAGCAGCACATACTAAAACATTGATCTATTTAGTTTAAACTATCCGTTAACTATATCTGTATGTTTCTATACACCTGCTTATACCGCTCCCTCTGTATTCATTCCACGTACCTCATAATTATGGTCATTACTAGAGAGCTGGGTCTTGACTTGGCGAAGAGCAGCCTCCTTCTCAGACAACCCATCGGAGCCCAGCTGGGCCGGGTCAGATGGGTCTGCGGGAATCTCCGAGCCCTGAGACAGGAGGTCGTCGCTTTTGTCGTCCAGACGCTCGTCGGTGTTGGTGCTAACCACGTCGGGTGTTCCGCTGTGGGAGTGGTCGGTGGTGTTTCCCTCCTCGCCGTCTGAGACTGACAGGTTCTCCGAGCTGAAGGTTGACAGGGACTGGCATTTGCTCATGCTCACAGGACGCCTGAGAGTTAATAAAATAGGAAAGAGTACACATATCTGTGAGACTTTTCTATGTCATTTTATTGCATTACTGTATTTATAAGTACAGTACTTCATAGTGGAGAGAAATGATGGGTGTTTTTTCACCCAGGGTTAAAAGATGACAAAGTCCCCATAGCATATTCAAACCCAAGAGGCTGCACTATGCCTTCTACTCAGGCATATGAGTTTAATTAAAACTGTGATCATGTGTGTAATTTTTCATTTGTGTTACAGTAGGAAGATAAGCAAATTCAAATGGAAGCACAGATGAAAATGTGCATACGTGTGATATATTGTACAGCATTTAACAACCCTTACCGTCTTCTTGGCAACTCCACTTCACTGTCCACTTCTCCTTCCTCCTCTTCTGATGACACTCCGCGTCTCTGTGGAGAAGATTAACATGAAACATCAGTGTTGCACACTACACACTAACCACCATCCTGCCAAAAACTCCTATGCCATCTGGTGAGATATGACCCCGATGACAGTCATGCTGATACTCTAACGCTTATAGTAAATAGTCGATTTCAGGTTTTGGGTTCCCTGACCTTGAGGTTTACAAAGTCATCTGCAGCATGATTCTTTTTTTATTACCTCTTTGTAATGAGTGAGACATAAAACCACATTCAGGCAGAGGAATAAACTAGTACTGGCAACTATGCACAGGTGTAAATAATTAATTCCTAATTAAGTGGCCTGTAATACAACACTGAAGTGTCTTTCCAACACACTAACTTTTGAGTCTTATTGGGAACATTTGAAAAGACAAGCATGCTCAAATTTTATTTTACAGATCAGAGGACTAAAATTTTTTGGCCAATCATTGCAGAAAAATACTGTCTGCATTTTTTCCATTTACAGATGTGTTATTAAGCAGATATTTTATACCTTAAACCTTGCATACTGTTCATATTCTAAAAAATGAGTCAAAGTGTGTACAGCATGCTATTTAAGGCTGAGATGACACTGTTTACTGACTCTAGAAGAAGAGTTACATGAAAAATGTTTTGTTGTTGTTATGTAGCATAAAATCAACTCTCTATATTAAATTTGGAACTTTTATTAACAACTTCAGTAAGAAAATACTATATATGTTGTGAAATCAAATAGTCCCAGTGCTGATTAATCTGTCGTCCCTTTTCAAGTCAAACTGATTTTATGAAACTGAGCCACGGTTAGTACACATAACTTTCCATTACCTGACTGCGTGTGACGGCTGCTCTGTAGAGCAGTGCTGCAGGTGTGAGGCGTTGACTTCTGGGTGAGCGTGTGATCACTGTCCCATCCTCCTTCTCCTCACCATCATGAGAAACACGGGGGTTCCCGAGAACAGACGCCCTTCCTGCAGCTGCTCCTCTGCCGCACGGTGAGTCAGGGCTACTGGAGAACGGAATAGAGGCTGCATCTTCACTGGGCGTGTCACTGCGTGGAGGTGTTTCTGCTAGGTCATCGCCCCCTACACCCACGTCTGGGACCTCCTCCGGCCCTCCAGTCCTTCTACTCTCCTCCAGCCCAGCGGAGGCACTCTGACTGCCTGCTCTGTCCAGCCCCGGCCTCACCTGGCCCTTCCTCCGGCCTTCAGCCTCCAAGGTGGTTGAAATGAGATCAGGGCTGGAGGAGTACATCTTTTTGAGCAGGAGGTCATGCTGCAGACCCCTGAGGGCCGCACTGGGGTCTAGATGCTGCTTACTGCTGGGAACAGATGAGGTGGCGTTGATCATTGCTAAAGAAGAGGAAAGGGTGGCTTTCAGCTGAGCCAAGTCCCCAGTGCTGCCTTTGCCAGCTTTCCTGTAGCGGGGTTTTCCTCTGCGTGAGCGGCCAGGGGAGGTAGAGCCTTTGTTAGGTATCGTGACCTGGGTCATGGATGAGTCCAGTTTGGGAAGGATGACCTCTGACTTAAGTAAGTCAGGCCTGAGGGACAGAATTATTATTTTTTAAACGGGCAAATGAAATAAACTTTTCAATACATCAAAATCCATTATTTGATATATCCCTTGCAAATTTATCTTCTAAATTCTTCCTCATTTAAATTAAAATAACCTTGAGGTGCACATAATTTAAGCAGAAGTCGATCAAACCAATCCACATATAAAAGCTGTAAACATGAATAACACTTTGCCGCCTCACCTCTTGCTGTGTGAGGGCAGTTTCTGAGGTACGTTGCGTTTCTTCATGAGTTTCTCCATCGAGTTGGAGGAGGCTGATTGTCTGGAACTGTGGTGCTTGAAGCAGCCTGGGTACTTCTTGTCTAGCGAATGCTCCCTCCTGATGTTAAACACAAAGCCAATAGTCATTTATCGGATGTCAATGGATACCCAGCAAGGCATAAGAGAGCACTCTGTTACATGCAATGACCCTGTGTAGACTGAACATAATGGCTGTTTCCTTCACATTATGGATGAACCTTTACTCATCCATATTTCTCTTTCATTACAAAAACACATGTCGATGGAAAACAACCTATTAGTGCAAGGTGTATAATTGAAGAATTTGAATAATTAAAGCTCTAGTTTTACTAATGTCACAGTGAGGTTAAGTTTGCACTAAGTAGGCATTGGACATACTATACTGCTCTTTGTCTCCTTGATTTCTAACCATTGGTGAATCATCAGTTACTTTTAAGAGAATGTAAGTACAAATCAGTGTCAGTTTCCATACTTGAGCAGCTCTTTCTCTTTGATCTCCAGCTGCAGCATGATAGCATTGAGCTCCATGTACAGATTGTTGGCTCTCTCCAGTTTCCTCTCGTAGTGCTCCCGGATGTCCAGTGCATGTCTGTGCAGAGAGGAAACACACATCTTTATCTTCTTCTATTTCTATCATGACATTAATTACTATTTATGATACTGATTTAACAACATATGAAATGTATTGTATATATCTTTGCAGGCATTACTTCACTCATTACTGAACATTTCATAGGGATGAAAAACTAGTATTTTAAGTGGGTTTTTTTGTCTTTGTTATGTTGGCCATTCGCCAGTAGGTTTGAACTACTGCCTTTTTTCAGGATAATTACATGACTATCTTTATTTCTATCATTTGTCTATTTTAGCAGTGGAGTCTATATTCTATGTATCTAACCTCAGCTCTTCTCTGCGCCGTTTGATCAGCTCCTCGTCCAGCCTGTGAAGACACGTCCCCTCTGACTTAATCTTCTCAAAGTGGTGCCTGACCTCGTCCCTCCACTCCGCCTGGTGGGACACATAAAACACATCCATCAGAGCAGGTATTAATGACCCGATCGATCACGAAAACATTATACAGTCAAGATGGAAAAAAAAAATAATTTATGTCGACAAGCAAATGTAATGTAATATTTTAAGTACTATAAATGTGGCATGTTTCCTACATATGCACATGTAGGAATATATGTTTTTAATTTTTGTTGTAGATCAAGTTTTTAGATTTGTAAATTTTCCATCCCTAAACTTGCCATTAAGATAAAAAAAGCTTGACTTCATTTTCTAATAAATAAATGAGTAAGCTTCATTACACCTTGGTCTGGTAAAAAAAGAGAGAGAGATTGTGGTTTATGTGTATTATTGAAACAAAACCCATTAAGCTGTTGGATAATAATCAATATTCAGGGAGAAAAACTGAACATGAACTGACATGACATGAACACACTTGAAAAAAGCAGCGTGGGCATTTTCTTGCACACAGTGGAGCGTGACAGCTGTTATCTGATACCTGTCATATCAAAGGACAAAGGAAGTCAGATGTGTGTGTGAGTGTATGTGTGTGTGTGCGTGTGTGCGTGCGTGTTTGTGTGGCTGCGGATGCACTTGCACATGTGTCTACCCCCTTTATGTGTGTGTGTATTTCTGTATGTGCACGAATGATGCTCTTCTTATTAAGCTAATGGACTCGGTGCGGACTCTTCAATATCTCCAGTCCCCTCTTTCTCTCTCTCTCTCTCTCTTTGCTCTCTGCTCCCTACCATTAAAGAAATCAATACACTCCAGCAGCAAATACTTCTTTCTAACGTCACAAGAAAAATCCATTATGGGGCAGAGAGGAGAGAAATTGGGGAGGGCTGCAGAGGGAGGGGGAGTGGTGCAGGGATAAAGAAATAAAGGATCAAGGATAAGTGGAGGGAGCGATAGAGGTTTGTGTTTTGCATCATGAGATATAACCAGAGGCAGAGGCAGTTTACTGCTACGAGGAAATCTTATTTCTATTGTTTGTGAGCACAAGATTATCCGGTTATAAACAGATCAGGAGTAAAGACACATCATCCATATATTCATACTTTACAATATAAGTCTGTCCTTCATCTGCTTGTGTTTGCAGTGGTCTAACATATTTATCATGGGCGCCCATCCCCCACCCAATCACAGGCTGACACACCCCCTCCGTCTCCATCACACAGACTTTCTCCATCATGCTTTGATATGATGGAGGTTGAAAAGGTTCTCACCTTGACCAGAAATCACTATCTACGTGACAAGCAAGAAAGGAACCAATGGAACCAACAGTAATATGTCGTGATTGAAAGGACACGTATTATTAGTGGGCTCCCAAGAGACTCTGGGCCCCAGTGCAGCTGCACCTTCTACGCTGTCTATAGTTACTGGGAGCAGACAGGAAACAAATGGCAGTGACTTGACAGCAAAATTATTTTAGAGATACTGGATGCTGTTGACAGGAGGTGTTATAATGGAGTGAAGAGACGTACAGAGCTCATTTATGAACCTCACCTGATGTCCATTGTAGTTACAGGAATCAGATCATTCATTTTTATTTATATTTGCCTTGAGAGACCTTGAGAAATTATTGTTCTCTATGATATTTTCCCATAATTCTACAAACATGGTGTATAATCAAGGCTGTGAATAAAGTGCCATTCTCTTTTTCTGTCTATTTTCTCTAAAATGGTACTGTTGGATAGTCAGAAAAAATAAAAAATAAAAATTCTAATTAGACTAAATTATATAAAGGGTGTCCTGGTGACTTAGGGTTTGAGATGCTGACCGTGAACCGCAATGTCCCTGGTTTAAGTCTGGCTCTTTCTCCCTCATCTCTTCACTGTCTGCTATTAAAGCTTAGCAAAATAAAATAAAAATAAACCCATCCTTTAGATATAAAATAAGTTAAGGCTTTTGAGGGATTAAGGAAAATCACCTGGGATTGGAAGTAAGTTTCTTGTGGGGTCGATAAGATGTCCGCTGAGGCGATGTCCAGATGGAGGAGAATCTGTCGGAATGAAGGCCTGTTTCTTGGCTTGCAGTTCCTGTGAACAATTTAAATGAATGTTTTGTCAGTAATGCAAGAGAAACTTAAGAAAATGACATTTCATCTCCTTTTAATGCTTCTCTCCTTTTGTTTTTGTTAACATTCCTTTTTATATTTTTTTATTCTTTCTTCTATTTCCTTTCCTTAACCATTTTTAACTCTCTCTACCTTCTTAAGGTTTTTAACTTTATTATGTCGTCTTACTACTAACGCCTCAACTTTCTTTATCCATATCACTCTTCTCCTCTCTTTCCTCCTGTGTGCTCACCAGCATTGCCTCAGGAGCAGTTTGAAGCTGTCGGGGCAGCTATCAGGTACAGGCAGCTGCAGGCTGTTGTTGCCCACTCCCCAGATGATAGCGGAGGAGTCCACATCTTTATAGGGCACCTCTCCTGTCAGCATCTCCCACAGCACGACGCCGAATGACCTGCAGTTAGATGGAGCAAATTTACTTTCAGACACATTAATAGTTGTGTAGTGAACAGATGAAAGGCAGCATGACAAAAATGTTACACTCTTAACTTTTCAGTATAAATCTTGATTTCACTGTTAAGGTTACAGCAACTGTTATCTTAAAGTTATCTGTTTAATTTAAAAGTCTTTGAAGCCTTTTGGGTAGTCCTTGGTAGATAAAATTGAATGTTATGAAAGTTTGATCCATTTAGTATGATGAAAGTTTGGTCAACAATTGTGTATTATTGGAATCATGATCATCAACACTGAACAGTTCCTCGTCAAAATAATGTACAGTATACTGCTGATTCCCAGTGATTTAGTCAATTTATATACTCTCTGATAAATACATCACAACTCCAGGAAAAAAATATTTAGATTTTGGTTTGGGTTTGGGTTCTGCCTCTGTTTTGTAAAGGACCAAGACAGCAGGCCCATGGGAAGGTTAGGTAACTAAGGAAAGTCTGTTGTTGGTGACGCCTTAGATTGCCATGGTGACCATGTATCCAAGGTGCCAAGAGCATCACACACAGCATTGAGGGTGGTGTGTGATGTCGGGTTAACATTTGTATTTTTAGTGTCTCTCCATCTCCTTGTTTATCATTTATGATGTGAATACAGAAGAAGAGAAGATGATCTGTTACTTCTTCTCAAGGTGTATTTTAGCAACAGGTTAATTTGATGAATAGCAATAAAAACATGTAAAAAACAATAGCTATATAACTATACTGAAGCAAAATCTTGCTGCATTACAATTATAATGTATGTAGCATACAGTCAGATTATCTTATGTTGGTTTCCAACATTCATTTTGTGTTTTTTAGTGTTTACTGTGTTTCAGAATAGCAATGTCAGCTAATCTGTCAGCTGGTCCCCCACTTAGGTCCATTACTGGATGGATTTCCAAGGAATTTAGTACAGATATTCATGGTTCCCAGAATGCCGCCATGAAGTTCACATTTGTTTTTTTTGTATTGTATTTTTTTGTTTTTGATTTGTTTTTTTGCCTTTATTGGGTAGAGGATAGTGAAGTGGCAGACAGGAAACAAGTGGAGAGACTGAACCAGCAATGTTGCTTAACGTGGCATGCACAGTAACCATTCAGCTTCCAGGGTGCTCCCACATTTGTGGATTTGAGTCAATGTCCCCCTCAGAATTAATTGGTGAATTACTTTGGTGATTCCTTAAAGATCCCTTTTGTTTAAAGATATGTATAGATATATAAAAATATTCTGCTTTGAATCAATAATTGGTGTCTAATATGGTTTTCCCACAAAAAAGTTCTTAAAATCCTTAAAATGACATCTACTTTTTTGTTGTTGTTGCTTTTTATGACTTTTTTTATTGTGTGTGTACTTGTTGGCCTGTGTTGTGAGGTGCTGTATACAATGGCCTCTATAGGATAAATAAAGTATTAAATAGAATTCACTTTAAACTAGAAGAGGTTATATTTTGCCATAGTTCATTTGAATTGAATCACCTCATGTTCATGTTCATGTTCAGTTCTATCTCTGTCTCTGTCTATTTTAATATAGTTCTTATATAAAAGTCAGAAAGGAACATGAGTTGAACCAGCTATCACAGTATGTCAACACAAAACAAAACTGAATACATACAACATAACATAGTGCTTAACCACAGCCTCTCCCTCTCTGGTTTTGTGGATTGGGCTACTATCAAGTGATTTACATAAATTTTAAACAAAAGTGTATGGTATACACCCATGCTTTGCTTTCTTTCTACATCAAAAGCTTTTTAATCCTATTTTCACTTCACTGCTAATGCACTGCTGGCCCTGGGCCAAACCATCCACAGGCTTGGAAGGTTATTCCAGCCTCTCCTGAGCACTGCAGCATCTGGCAAATCAATTATTAAATTAGCCAACGTTCCTTTCAGGACGGAGAGGAAGACTGATGGAGGGATGTAGAGAAAGAGAGAGAGACAGAGAGGGAGAATGTTGCGGGGGAGATCAGGACTTAACACAGGGCAACCCATCAGATACGGCAGAGACCCTATAGAATTTCATGTAATGAGATATTGTACATAATACTGAATAGATTTTCTGGAAATAAGACCCCGCGTTCCATACTGTAGTAGGCTGTAACTAATGAGATTCTATGTTGATTCAATGACAGATAAGACAAATCATAAGGGAACACTGCAAAGGCTCACGAATGCAAAAAGGACAGTTTAAAAGGTTGTGAAACCTACCAAATATCAACCTTCTCTGAGACAGGCTCGTTGCGTATGACCTCAGGAGCCATCCAGGCCACTGTACCGGCAAAGGACATCTTAGTACTCTTGTCACTGAGCTCCTTGGACGTGCCGAAATCAGAGATCTTCACTGCATCATCGTAGGTGATCAGCATGCTGAAAAGAAATATTGGACGCCATTTATCAGGTATTTGTTTAACTGTTTCAGAGAACAGCTAAGTTATGCAAATTTCAGCATATTTACACCAAAAAAACAAAAATCCAAACATCCATTGGGTCAGTAGTAACAAGACCATTACTCCATGTTTGTTAGCTTCTTCAACATTAGTAGTTTGCCAATTAGTGAAATTACACCAGGTCCATAAAACTCACTTTGGTGACTTGAGGTCTCTGTGGATGATCTTGTGGAGGTGAAGATAGTTCATGCCGCCAGCAATACCCATGGCCCAGTCCATCAGCAGCGATGGTGTGATCTTCCTGCCTGCTCTGAGCACCTCATACAGTTGTCCCTGGGCACAGTACTCCATGATGATGCAGTAACATGGGGCCTGGGTACAGATACCTCTGAGGGTGTGCAGAAGTATGAACAGTATGTTAGGATAGAGCATGTGAGAGCTGTTACAATTCCTGTAATGAATGGAAACTGACAGATTTTATGCAATTTATGTTTATGTAACATTTTCAAAAACCTATTAAAACATAATAAATCATAAAACAAAGTCAATTTGTTTAATTTACGGGTAAATTATTTCATAGTTACACAATAACTAGAAAAAGGCATTAGCAGAAGAATATATGCATATAGTATAATAAACATAGTAATAGTAATGGCAAAGATTCACAATTAACTTTCAAAGGAACATGAAAATTAAACGCAAAGTCCCCACCAAAAATGTCAAATATTGTTCATCATATTAGTGGCAAACTCCTCATGATATAATAAGCAAACTGATTTTACTAACTTGAAAGTGATGATGTTGGGGTGTTTGAGCTTGCGTAGGTGCTTGATGTCTGTCTCTTTGATGTTCCGTACTTTCTTCACAGCCACTTCCTGTCCGTGCAGCTTGCCAAGAAATACAGCGCCCTGGGCTCCACTGCCCACCCACTGCAGGTCCGATATCTCCTCAAATGGGACTTCCCATGCTTCTGAGAATGGGGAAGAATATTGAGGCAAAATGCTTGGTGAGCTTATCTGTGTAGTAAGATCTCAAATATGGATGTAGGACAGGGTGATGATTGTATGTGACTGTACTAAGCTGCACACTCATATTTTTAAGTGCAATTGATGCTTCATATTGACTGTTACATCAAAAACTAAACATCAATGCAATAGAAGTATCCCTTAGCCATGCTAGTGGTGCGGCTTTATTTATTGACTTATTCAGTGAAATAGTTTGACATCTATTGGATGGATTAGCACAAAATTTAGTTCAGATATCCATGGTCCCCAGGTGATAAATCATATGACTTTGGTGATCACCTGACGTTTCAGCATGAAAAGCAGGTTCTCAAAAATAATTGCCATTACATTTGGTACACACATCCATAACCTCCTCAGAATGAATTACAATAACTTTGGTGAACCTGACTTTCCCTCTAGTGCCACCATCGCGTCAAATTTTATATTTGCTCAGTTTTAATGTATGACCAGATACCTTAAATAAAAACCTTAAATCAGCCTCAGCTTTACTTTAGTTCTAATTAGCAAATGTTCACAAGCTAACAAGCTAAACTATATGGAGAACCTGGTAAATATTATTTGCTAAACATCAGCACGTTAGCATTGTCAATGTGAGTTAGCATGCAAATGTTATCAAATACAGCCTGATAGAGCCGCTTATGTAGCTGTAGACTAGAAGTCTTGTTTTAGTGTTATTGTGTTGGTGTTGTGATGATTGATATTTCTTTATTACATACATTTTCATATAGCTCCTATCTTTGGTCAGTTTTTAATATGTTAGCATGTCTAGTGGTACAGTGTGCTGTATAGTGCTGTGTTATATGTTCAAATGCTAATAAAATTTAAATGAAACATGCTCCATTCATGCTCAGCTGCCACATATATTCAAAAAATATATAAAAACGTAAAGACATTACACAAAGAAAGAAAAGTAATCCAAAAAGTCTTAAACCAAAGCTGTAGGTGATGCACCACCACAGGCACCTCTATATAAATCTGTAACACTAAAACCTGTTGTAAGCCCTGCCTCTTACAGTCAACACAGAATCCATGTTGATATCTTGTTCTGTAGTTGAACCTCACTTTAACCTAAGACTCGGGGTGCACATGCAGACAGACAGGAAGCTCTAATCTCCTGTGGGTAATTCTCCCTCAGCCTCCTAAATCCTGCTTAGTGCCATTGTGGGGCTGATGCGAAACAGGGGTCCAACGCTCAGGAGGGGGTTGGAGAAGGGAGGGGATTTGAGAGCCTAATGTGGATGTATGGTGAATAAAGAGGTGGAGGGGTAGTGATGGTACTAGTGGTGGTAGCTGAGTGTTCATGCGAATGTGTGTATGTGTGTATGAGTAAAAAGAAGAGAGGGGGAATTCCCAAAGGGTCGGCAGGGGTCCATGTGGCTAAAGACAGACTGTTAATACAGAGAAAATATACAGCCTGCTTTACTGCTGTTCTCAACCCGAGCAATGAACATTTATCATATTAATAAGGATGATATAAATGATTAATGCTCTCCAGTGACTGATTGAGGGCTCAGTCTCTAACGAGCCCCTCAAATTTTTCACAAAAAAGACATAAGGACATATCTGATACACCAGACTTTTCCTTTGATCTGAAAATTTGAGGAAATTTAGCACATCATCGGGCACCCCACAATCCTTGAGAATCAATAAAGGACAGACAATTTTCCTGCTTTCTATTGTGCTACATTGTTCCTCCTGATCAAAGCTTTAGAATAGGGCATTGTCATTCGGCAGGCAGGCATTCAGTTGCAATACCCCTATTTATTGCACTCTTATAATATCCGTTTTGCTCTCGTCAGTGTGGGTGACTCCCTGTGATGCTGCACAGAGGAGGGGAGCAGTGAGGTGCAGATGGGATGGGAGTGATAACAGCACAGGATGAAAAGGAGAGGAAAGGAGACGAAATGAGAAATGGAAAGGGCGGGGGATGGGGTGGGGGAGGCAGAGGGGAGATGTGGAAGTCAAATATAAAAAGGTTATAAAATATCAGAAGGCTATAAAGACAAGGCGAGATATAAATCTGCCACCTTTGTGACTGATGTATGACGCTGTATTCAATTTTATCAAGTTTGCGTTTGGCATCTTATCTGACTTTATTTGTTCATGTCAGTGCGAAATATGAAGTGTTTCTATTCGTGGACATGTTTATGTGTGTGTGCATTCATCCTTGGGCGCATGCTCACATATGTGTGTGTCTGTGTGTGTGTGCGTGTGTCAGGTTTGCGTTAATAGAGATGAGAGGCACAGGGTCAGAGTGTGGCCATGCATAATTCATGAAGCAGATTTGGCAGAGGAGTCCCAGGGGAGCTCCGTGCTATTGTAGTGGCTGCAGACATAAACAACACAGCGTCACAGGGAGCTAGTTTCATGGGGGGAGTAGCAGTGGGGAGGAGATGGGGTGGGCACAAGCAGGTGAACTGATGGGGGGAAAATATCAGGGGAAAATAAGCCCTTTGCAGCTTTGATTGAGTCTCTTTCAGTCTTTCACGTCAAGTAAAGTGTTTGTTTACAACATGGCCTTTGTGAGAGTCATTTTTCTACCAACTGTTTAATGTAATTAAACTGGGGGATACGGTCGTTTAATTAGCATATCAAAGTGTCAGACTGGAATTAAATGGGAGCTAGTGGGTGCTTTTATTGGAATACTAAAAGCAACCAACGATTTGACTGTATGCTGGAGTGTTCCACGAAATGGTTTTGACAGCTAGACTTACCGTCCAGGTTGTGTTTGTGCTCTGTGGAGTAGGCTTTGCCAATCATAGTCCAGACAGGCCGCAGACACCCAAACAACCCCTCCAGAAACCCTCCTCCCCCTCCGTTAGGCTGGCACTGTAGCCTGGCATCGTCCGCCTGGCTCCTGACCGCGCTGCTGTCCGTCTCTTGCCCCTCTCCCTCCGTCCTTCCAGGACTCCCATCATGCTCATGGAGCTTCAGGACACTGTTGGCAAAGTGTTCTTGTTGTTCCTCGCTCGGTGTCTGGTTTTGCCCAGAAGTCTGCCCTTCTCCTCCTCCACCCCCAGGCTCGACGGCACCCCCGGTATCTATGGAGAGGACGTTGCGAAGGACGCACTGGGTCGGGGTCAAGTCCATTTCTGGAGTGCAAGGTGTTTCGGCATCGAGCCGCCGAAAGGATGGAGGATCGGAGAGGGGCGTGTTGAAGCCGGAGAGAGAGGGTGAAGGGGCACGAGGTTCATGAATTAGTGCCATGAGGGACTATGGTCATCCGAACAACTCGAGAACTGGGAGCCTTCACCAGACCAAACATAGAGAGAGAGGGTGGGGAGGGAGAGAAATAGAATGGAAATTGTTACAAATCAAATCAAAGTTAAATCATTGCCATTACCCTCTGAGAGCTGGGAGCAATGCCATGGCTGATTTAGCTGAATATTGAAAGAAGAGTGTCAACTCTTGATGATAATTTAGGTCTATTATAAGTAGAAACTGTAGCTATGGTTACTAAATTATCATTACTGGCAGAGAAACTCAATGAAGCAGCCCAAATGGCTCGAGTCTGATCCAAGCAGCACTGAACAACAGTATCTGCAAAAGCAAGGAAGAACATCCCCCTTGAGCAATGATCAATATCACAGAAATGCACATTCATGTTTTCTGTTCTCTTCTGGTTCAACTCATTTTTTTGTTGTATCACTCAAACACTGCAGTGTGTTTTCTATTGAACTGTGTGGTTTTCAATAAAGGATGACATTACAGAGAGGACACAACTACAGTACACTTTGAGTAAAGAGAGATGTTTATTGTTGGTCATTTAAAACACAATGACTCTTAGTATCTCCCAGAAATCATGATGTATTGCTTGCTGCACCGCAGACAGATACAGATGAAGGTAAGAGTACAATGGCTATCACTCTACACGTAGCCTCACAATTGGGGCACTGACACTTACTAATGAGTGTCTGAAGATATCAAATTCACACTAGAATGTGAAACATGATTCAATATGTGTGGGTAAATTTATCAGCCTGTCTGGACCATGAATATGAGAAAACATCAGCATGGAGAGTATGAGACCCCCCTTAAGCCAGTTTGACAAACTTTACCACTGTCTGTGCAGCATGACAGAGCCTAATTTAAACAATTTCTCTGCATGTCTTACATTAACATCTAACATTATATATATAGTATTGCTGTTAGTTTAGCATGTTGATAGTTTACAAAACCAAGGTTCAATAGGAAGAATGGTGCCACATCCATTTATTTAAATCCTTCATTTGAGCAAGATCACTGGTATGTTAAAATGGATGAGATCAAATGATGGCTGTACTGTAGAATAATGAGGGAATTCTGCACGCCTCTTCAAAAGCTTGACATTTCTCCAAGGACAACAGCATATACACGCTCGGCTGAGGATGAAAATGCATTATTTCTTGTCAGAGTCTTTTGAAGTGATCCACTCCTCCTCTGCTGTTTGTGACAGGCCAGACTAAAGAGGTGACAGGTTTTGCCTGCTTAGTGAAGTAATGATACAAATCAAAAGCCATAACAGTAGGAGCATTATTGTAAAAAAAACAAAAAAAACATGTGTTTTCCTTTTACAAAAACCCAAACATGTAGCTTGTCTTTCCAAGTCATTATTGTGAGGTGTACTTCAGCTAGCCATATCCCAGTCTGTTTAAAGGTCAATTTGAATCAAATTACTAAGCCTAAATGTATCTACATGCTATTACAGATCATTATATCGACCAGCCTACTGTGACAATTACTCTGACTAAAAGTAATGTGCCTGGCATCTGATGTATGAGCTATCAGCCCAGTATGCCATGATATCACTACCTACTGTATGTATATAAAAACCATCTATAATTCATAAATAAGAAGAGAGAAATAATCCAAACACAGCCTAGAGGATTCATTAACCAAGCCACAACCATAAACCATAAAGCCTGGAAAAATCACCCTCATTATAATTTTCTGCGCAGAAAGAAACCCAACCACTGAGACACATCTGGTGTCTGAAATCTGGAATAATCGCACATCATTCACATCCGACTGATCCTGTCTGCTAATAGTCCTGCTCTCCGGCTTCCACTTTATTTATTTTCGAGGTATCAGCTGCGGAAACTGCAGGAGCAGGACATGGTCTGTTCCAGGCCAGTGCATTGTGGATGTATCGTAAGGGGTTTTCTTGTGCGCATCACCGCGTCTCCTCGCACCTCCTGCGGTTAAGATCCCCGGTGCACCAGCGGAGCATCACACTGACAACTGAAGTTACATCCAAACACACTACTTCTGCTTATATTAGTTTGATAAAAGACATGGATGCGCGATTTCCTGCTAGGAGCAGCTGCTTTCTCTGTGTCCACCTGCTTATCACACCGACTGTAATGCAAAATCTGTTTCCTACCTCAGTGCTGACAGCTGAAGTCCATCGCTGGATACGCTTTCTCCCACTTTAGTTTAGAGATCAAATCTGATAATAACCACCTAATACTTCTTTTCTGGTTTTATCTGCACAATTACAGGCTCCTCCTTCTCCCCCTCTCTGCATCCGTGGTTTCTCAGTCGTGAATGGACTGGAAGTGTGCGTCTCTCTTGCGTTTATCCCAGTGAACAGTAAACACAGCTATAGCTACGCTCCCTTGGTTCGCTTGTTTTTCTGCTCCTGCACCTCCTCCTCCTTTTCCATTCTCCTCTGAGGATGCAATCTGCGCACACTCAGGAATTTATACGGCCACTGTATCTCACCTATAGTAAACAGGACGGGAGAGAGGAGAGAGGATGGGGCGAGAGGCGGGGAGGGATGGGAGGGGAGGCAGGGTTGATGTCCTATCAGAGAAGAAATGCGCTGTGACGAGCCCAGTCCGGTGAGACACGGGACAACCGCAGGTAGACGGGTTTATGAGGCTACTCTTAGGCAGGGAGGGGGGTCAGCCGGTATGTGAGGTGATCAAAATGATGTCATCCCCAAAGCATGCAGCATTTGACTGGACAGCACCATGTAAATCCCTTCAAGCCCTATTAACGCCCTCTGTATCGAGCGTAATTGGTGCATAATCTGCAAGCAGCCCGTCTGCCACAGAGGGAACATGAAAGAAGGACGGCAGGTCGTTTTTTTTTTTTTTTTTTTTTTTTTAAATTATCATCTCCAATCTCCAATCTCTACTGACCCATTTCTCTGAGATAAGAGGAGTGGGACAGCTCAGGAGGACCTAAATGGGACTTTCCCCGGGCGCGATTTTGTTTCCCTCAGCGACTTTAATTAACCTGAATGAAATAAAATATCACCACCAATTGAAACAACTGTCATCTTTTAATTCAAGTTTCACTTTGTGTTTGAAGCAGTTCCTAATACAAACAACACAGCTGCTTCTTCAAAGTCTTTTGAATAGTTGAATAATTCAAGGTGTTCAAGTTATTCTTGCCATCATCTAATTAATAAAGTTTTTATAACAGTGTCATATATTCATGCATGCATGGGCTTACAGGACACCACAGAATCATATAAGCCATATCAAGAATGATACAACAGTCTCAAAAGTCCAAAATAAAGAAAACTAATTTAAGATTTAAGTATTACACACAATGTAATACTGAAGAAATCGGAAAATAAATAACAATTAAATAACTAATTTTGCCTTCAATCCCAGGCAAAAATCCCAGACAAAATTAGGTAATTTAAACTACCCTAGTTTTTGATTATCAGGACCCCAGAATATTTCAGGGTTTTGTTGAGCCATGTCATGAAAAATGGACACTATCATCATCCCAAAAGACACAGCTCCCACATTCAAGTCAGGGGGAATCCTGCATGACGAAAGGAAACCAGGCCAACTGAGAGATCATGAAATCACTTGTAAATGGCGGAGAATCTTCCAAGAGTCAAACTATTTGGCTGACACAGAGAAAGACATGTTTGTGTAACAGCTGGGGATCCCGTGTCTGAGCTGTGTATTTACTGAGAGTCTAAATGGTCGTAGCTATATGACCCTTTCTGAGTGTTAAATCCAAATCCAGCCCTTATCTCCCAGATTAAACCCGTGTTGAGCTTAAACCCTATAAGGATGACCTCATCGTGCTGCTTATACTGTAGACAGTGGGGGAAACCCAAACTAGTGCACCAACCATGTGAGACTGAGAAACCTGCACATACACAAGCACTCAAAGCCCCCCCCCCCTCCCTTTTTGCTGTGCTTTGTGAAATCATGATGAAAAAAGATCACCGCATTGGCTTGTAGATGAAACCGCAGTTACAAAAAATTGATTGCTTGTTTTAATTTATTCCTCTTTTTAGTCATTTTCTGCCTTCTGATTTTTTTATGAGCAGTTTGTTTTGTGGTTTCCCTATGCAGTGATACAGAAGTTTTTATGACTACATTTACAATTTTATATTATCTTTTATCTTATCTTCAAGTTCCCAAATTCATTTCAAAGAACCTTGCCCAAAATGTGGTTTATTAATGTTTCATGTTGAAATAGTGGGAAGAAACGGGCACTTAATCATTCTTGCTACTTTATTCCATTCATATCTTCCACTCCCTATTCTGTCTTTAGGCAGTCTGAATGGAGTAGCACATCCTCTGTTCTATTTCTATCTTTTTCTTAAAACTTTCTTCATGATTTATTTATTGGCACGTATGGTTGCAGGACGGCTCCTCGTTAGGGATCTTCAAGCCTCTAAGGAACAGCACTGCTGCCTCAGATGTCCACCAACACAGCTTCAACTTCTTTTGTGTTTACTCCACCAGAAACAGGCACAGACTGAACACTTCAGGGTATCATGCCTTATAAGATAAAAACCTCAAATCTACAAAGTGACAGCTTTTCAAAAATATATTCAGAGGAACTGGCACTGATTTTAAAAAGAGAATGTTAGTGTCTTGCAACTTATCCATTGCATATGTGCAAAATAATCTTTCAATTTATGGGGAAAATAAATCAAAATATCCAAAATTAGAACTGCACAGCTTAATTCTGACTAAAGGAATGACTGTATGACAAACACTCTGTGGTATGCACCCAAATGGCTGATGTAAAATGCTGCATTGTTTGGCAACATGCCTTATAATCTGTAGGAGGGAATTACCAGAATCCTGCAGTGAAGGATGTTGCAAGGAATGCCATGTGTGTAAATGTCTCAGCATATGTGTATACATGCCTCCGACTATGAGTGTACAGCATGTTGTGTACGGCCCAGTGCCAAGTGGACACAGATTGTCCCAGTCCGGTTTAGGGGGAAGGGGAAGAGGTGTGTTTGGCTGGG
The DNA here is from genome assembly GCA_029490765.1 of Euthynnus affinis. Taxonomy (NCBI): domain Eukaryota; kingdom Metazoa; phylum Chordata; class Actinopteri; order Scombriformes; family Scombridae; genus Euthynnus; species Euthynnus affinis. Next base: position 21,715,479 of record CM055840.1, on the reverse strand, counting down.
TGCAGACCAGGGTATGAGGGGGAGGGCAGCTTCTGGCTCATTGGAGAGCCTATTTATGGATTCTCATCGAGAGCCCCTTGTGTTACTCATTGTCACTTTCACTCACACACAGCTGAATAGGCGGCCAATCGTCAAAACCACTCAACTCGGTTCCTAAAGGGAACGTGAACAAAAGAATCAGAGATAATTGGCACTCTGCTTTAACATCATATTGACTGAAAACCAACAGCAGAATAGCAGAGACATTCTTTCTGATGAATGAAGAAAGGTAAGTGTGTGTTTGTGTGAGCTTGTACTGTACATGTCATTGTCGACATACAATACGCGTTAGAGTTATCTCTCTCCGACTGCCAAAGGAGGCTGACATTGAACAACAGTACTGTCATCAATCAGGCTGCCACTGTTTGTGTTTCATCCATAACGCCCACTGATGGGATTCATTAAGATTGGCGCCAACCAGTATTGGTGGGTGTGTTAGCGGGTGGAATGGTGGGGGGATTCTCCATTTCAACAAGATGATCTCACCTCCTGTCTGCAGCTCAGGATGAAGACTTTTCATTCATAAAGTGTGCCATTCACACATGCACGGGTTCAGGCACATGCACACACACATACATGACCAACATATCTCCCAACAGGATGCTGGAGAGACAGTTGAGCCAATGAGGCAATACTCAGGTGAGATCACTGCCAGACTCTAAAGTCCCTCTTTCCACTTTAAAACTCTATAAAAGATGAGTATTTGGTTTGACCTTGGCTTCATAATAGCGCCACATACTCAGCAGCAGAAGAAGACGTCATGATAGAGAACTGACCAAAAACTTATTGGATAAGCGGTACACAAATCTTACATCTTACACTGTATGTGCATATTTACAATTTCTCCACATTTTTGTTAAAGTCAGTGTGATTGAAACACATTATACATGTTACAAAATAATTGCTGAAAATGTGAAGACTGTGAACTATATTGTATTGAATTGTTTTTACCATTTTTTTCGTTCAGGATTCTTTGGGCGGGACTGAAATGGTGGATCCATGACATTGAGGGGTGACTAGCATGACCCCTCCCAACACTATATAAGAACTAGAGTGCCTTAGCATCAGCTGGGTGTGTAGTCTGTTGTTTGCTAGTGACAACATGCAATTCTTTCATTGCAAGCATAGCATTAGCATCCCAGGGGATGTATGCTGCTGTCACAACAGTAGATGTAAACTCTCTGAGCAGACAGAAAGGTCTGCATTTAACTATGAGATATTCTAAGTTAGCAGAAAAGTTCCTCTTGATAATAGTATTGTCAGTGCACCAAGCTTTGTTAACATAAATTCACAGTCCTCCATGCCCCTCTGGTCATACCAGAGACATTAGATGTTGTATCCACCCTGAGGATGTAGCACCCCAGTAGCTCAGTGGTGCTATTGGGGATGCTGCTAATAAGCAATGTTTTCGTAAAAACCATGACATTGCAGTCCATAACTCTTTTCTGAATGGGAATCCATAGTTGCAATTGATCCATGTTGTTCACCAGAGACCGTACATTGGTGAGGAGAATACTAGGAAGGGATAGCCAATGAGGAGTTAGCCTTGGCTTGGCCCTTAGTCCTTCTCTCTTCCCCCTTTGCTGTTACTGGTTAATGGGACCATTTTCAGTCCATGGTAGTGCTCAAAGGGTTATTTCAAACCCAGCAGAAGCATCCATTAATAGGTTGAGTCGGTGTTAAAGCTCGAGAGGATATCTGCTTGTGCAGAACTGCTGTGGGAGCCACAACTGTGTGGCTGCTCGCACAATGCCCAGTTTCACCCTCACTGCATTGTAGACGCTACTCCTGTGCCTTCACCGTTACTATAGATGTACTCCTGCCGGCTGCTACATCAAGCCCCTTGCCAGGGCTTTACAGCAAAGAAATGAATAGTGTTGACACCAAACTTAATTGAAAAAAAAACATCAATTTAACATAACGATGATTGGTGATGGATCACTTGTTAACTACCCATTTAAGTTACATTTTTACTGACGTAAATCCACATTTACCTACAAAATATGTGCCGAATTAAACAGTAGCTCCTGGCATTATTTTATTTTTTAAATATCATCCAAGTTGTTTGTCTTACACCTACAAACAAGACCTATTTTAAATTGTATATTGTTTCAAGGAAGTTCAGCAAGAACAAGGTTGAAAGGCTTTTCAGTTGGGGTGTGGTTTCAGCTCCTTAAGCAGACACGCCCAGATACTTGGCGATTTTTTAATCATTGAAATTTGTCTTGGTGGTCAATAACACATTTTCCTGTGGTGTTTATTATTGTTTTACACAGACCTTAAAATTTCAAAACCACGACACACAACCTGACAGTTACAAGAAGTATCCCAGACAACTGAGGTACCATAATGACTCATTCCAGCATGCTCTAAAATATGCTAATCCAACATTTAGATCAAGCACTGCTTTGATCTTCCAGGGAGATTAGAGATGCGTCTGATTTCCCTTTGAAAGCTCTGAGAGGCGAGGAGGCAGCCAGGCAGCCTTCTGCAGAGAGCCTCTGGCAGCGGGCCGGTCAGGAGAGGGTTAATAACAATAAAGGGGAGGTTGGAGAAGCCTTCCTGAAAGTCACGTGGTCTGTGCTGGGAAGCAGGGGGGAGTAGAGCAGCGAAGGGAGGGGGCGATCAGAGGAGGTGGAGTCTGGAGCATGTTGCCGTAGAAACAGAATCCTCAGTTGGCCAGTGTGAAGTCAGAGGCGTAATATTAGGTGGTGACTGCAGTTAGATGCTGCTGGTGGTGTGAGGTGGGTGGGTGGATGGGTGGAGAGGGGAGGGGACGGGAGGGGAGGAGGGGTGACTCACACTGGAGGACGCACTCTGCATTCTAATGGATGGACACACATGTGTACACACACATACATATACATCCTCGACTACATCACCTACACCTTGAAACCTCTGTGCCTTTTCCTCATAGCATAGCATGGCTCAGCATTATCCTGCACCACTCTTCTACTTCAGAGCATATAATTAATTCATTATGTCAATGGCAAATCCATTAGTGTACGTCTTGGTGGCTTCACTTGCATGCATCAAGAAAGGGCATCTATTAAAGGGAACCAAATACTCAGACAGGCTAGTAAACTATAGCCATGTAATTGGTGACGGTATAATTGCATAGCACACGTAGCAATTAAAGCGATAATATGTGTAAACCATGCTCAAGATTATCATTGGATTAACTACACTTCCCAAATGCCCTTGAGTGTAGCAGCTCACCAGCTGTTACAGGGGAAGTGTTGATAATTATGTTGACGATTTTTAGGCTGTTGTTTTGAGGGTCTTTTACTTTTGGCTGCAGGGAAGTCAGAGTGTATCTCATTAGATCTGTTATGGGTACGTAGTTCATGTTAATGAACTTTTTCTCTCAAGGGGGAGGACAAGAAAGCATTTAAGTAGCAACAACCTACTAAACAGATATTTTCTCAAATGCATGATTCGGAATAATAATAATTAAAAATATATGAAATGCGTGATGCCTCAGGGTTGACAAAGGCAACTCATTCTCACAGCCAATCAAATGTTTAAATTAATAATCAATTTAAAAAAATTATTTAATTATTGTTATGGATTTTCACTATCAACGATTATAGATTATCTTAATTCGTTCAATGAATGCTTCCAATATTGTTTCTAATATTGTGATATTATATTATCAGAGTGAATTTTAATGCTGAGTTCACAGAGACTGTGACAATTTTGCCACAATAAAGAGTTATACTATTAGTATTATAATATAAATTGACATCATATGCTTCAAAGTGACACATATCATTTGGAAGCATGGATGTGTATGTATCATCATTCTATGTCTGTTTTATATTTTTTTACATTAGGGTAGACTTAGTTATGTCTATAAAGTGATCTTTATCTCCACTGGAGGGGATCATGCGTTTGGTCGTGTGTGTATCTGTCCGCAGCTAATCTCACATACTACTAATATTTTCTGTGAACATTTCTGACTGGATGCTCAAGGACCTCTCATTTTGAAAAACCCATTTTATAATGCCGTTCCTTATGAGCCTGTTGTAAAGCTTAGAATTTTGTCTTTTCAGCAGTCCCCATCACTTTACAATATGCGTTATGACATTGCAAAAAGAACTCTACTGAGTGCACTGTTCTAGTTTAGGAAAATAAATCAGTTTTTTCAATTGTGTATCAACACAATTTAACATAATCATTATCCAGTGACACAAATGAATGCTTATGTACAAGTAATGAGAAGTTTGGGGCATAATATTCATAATTTGAATATATGAAATTATTATTATTTTTGTTTATATACTGTATATACCATATAAATGTTTCCACAAAACACTGTTTTTCAGTTTAATCAAGTGAAAACATACTGTCTGCCGTTCAAAGCGGCCACTGCAGTGTTATGACACAGGGGATTGTGACGTACACTTGCCCTGTAGCAAATAATTGACTTTTTGATTGAACGCTGCTATTGCTCTTCCTTTTAAGGCAAGCTGGGGCAGGTTCATTTCCCATCATTGCCGCATGTAAAACTGGAAGCAGCAGGGAAAATCACAGGCACCGTGACGTTTTCTTGGTCACCGCCCACATCTCATGGTTCGGGGCGAGCCAATGGGGAGCTATCTCGCTGACTGATGCAGAGCTGGCTGGTTAGTGTTGTAGGAGGCTGGTTGATGAACATTTCCTTCAGGGTTGTTTATTTCAGTTTGCCTGTGACTATGAGTCATTCCATTTTGGGGAAAATGTAGCAGCTACTGTACCCTCTGAGGCAAAAGCAAAGAAAACTAGATCTCTGACCGCTTTTGTTTCTGTTTTTCTCTGTAATTGTCCATTCAAGCCAGTGGTTCCCAGCCTTTTTGGCTTGTGACTCTCAATATGAGCTATACTATTATTTGTAGATGATTCCTCATCACATATTATAGATTTAGAGGACATGAGGACATGCTGGGTACCACCAGGCTAAGTTTCTAAGTCTACATCTGACTTTCTTTGCAAGTCTCTGTTCTGTTAGGCAGTTGTGTCCTGTCAACACACATAACTTGTTAAGGACGAGATAATCCTCTCCTAATTTGCCTAATATATTCAGCATAATAAGAGGTGGTAGAGTTGTTTCCCAAATTTGTATTCTGGACGAAAAGCCGCCAATTACACAGAGTTATGCTAATTAACCACTTGACTGGATCACATATTAGCTGCATTAAGAGTCCATAATTAATTCAACTGTAGTAAAGTGGCCAATTATTATTTGTGACAAAAGTGATGGCACATTTAGAATGTGAGGATATAAATGACAAGTTGGCTACTTGTTTTGTTGTTTCAAAAACAAGTAGCCAACATAAATAAATCATTTAATACACCATCAGGAGGCTCGTTTAGCTTGTGAGCTTTCAGTGCAATGCGCTGTCCATGGTGCTGATTATGGGCTACATGGCCTAATGGCAAGTGCAAAAGGTACCAATTTACTTATTTAACCTTTGACCATGGATAACAATCAGTGTTGAAAATGGGGGAAATTCTGGAATAAATACTTTAACTTAGTTTAAAAATTTAAATCTAATGTTCCTAAAACAAATGAAAACAAAATCATATATTTTTTCACAACACAAAACATATTAAGACATACCCTGCAATTAAGTAGCACTATCTCAGTAGAGTTATTAAGAGGCAATGACCTCACAACATTTCTTGCTTTTTTCAGCAAGTGACACTAATCAAAACAAACCTTCTCTCCCTCTTGACAATTTCATCTTATGAGGCCTAATACAAGACTGATGGGTTGGACAAATGCTGCAGTCCACTGTAATTCTCGGATACATTCTCGCAACTCCAACCCTTCCAAAACTTTGTTTTTACCATGCATTGGCTATAGATTATGTTTTTGAGCAAATCCAGTTACAATGTCAAGTTACAACAGCCAGGAAGTGGATGGACCATGGGTGTCGACTTTAAAGCATGTTCCAAGAGAAACCCTGGACCCTACTCCCCTCCACAGGAAACTGGAAACCCCAACTTAAATCAATGTTTATCGATTTCATTATGCTGAAACGTGTCAATGTGTCGGTTGATATGCGATCAGGACTGAGCATCAGCAGAGCTACAGTGCCTACAGCGACCTCTGGATGTTGTAAATGTAACCTAAAATACTCCCAGACTAGACTGACTGATAAAAATCTTGCAGCCTTGGAATGACTCTCCTTTGTCCCAAAATGAAAATAAGAATGTTAGCTCCAAATCCTAACAGCAGTAGTCTATCTGTGATCGAGTGCATCATAATGCAATAAAAAAAAAAATAAAAAAAAAAATCAAACATTCACACTAAATTAGTGGGATGGATCATGTCCTGCAGGAAACAGACTCTGCGATCATAATTCAAATAAAAGAACATACCTTTTAGCAGGCTCGGTGCTGCTGAATGCCGTGACACGTCGGACTGTTTTGTGTCCACTGGTGATTCGGTGTGTAAATAAAGAAGGAACAAATTATCCACACGAGAAAGCCCTACAAACCGCGGTGCCTCTGTTCAGCCTGCCTACTACAGGGGTCCCATCTGGCTAATTACCTTGTCAATAAGGTGGTACCGCGAGAACGGGAATTGAGAGGGCTGCGCCCCCGTTATGGCTCATATCCAGGCCGTAATGAAGTTATCACAATAGCTACAATTGTGCCTTATTAATTCGTCATTTTAATTGTATTAACTTGAAAATTTAAGAATAAAAAATTATAATGGCAGTTATGAGCAGACAACATAACCACATCAAGCCCATAATTCACTCAAACCAAGCCAGTCTCATAATGTTTGCTGTTATAATTGATTGATTGTTTTTTTTTTTGTTTTTGTTGTTTTTAAATTTCTGTCTTTAATTGTTTAAGACCATTTGAGGATGCATAAAAGGAGAAATATAAACGTGTACTTTCATTTGATTGACCAGATTTTATATAGCTAGTACATATACAGCAGTTTTAGTAGCCTAATGCAAATGACCAAGATAATTTCTAGTTAATCAAATTTCAACAAACGGAACACCCTCATTGAAACGCACCGTGAATGTATTAAGGAGAACACACACACACACACACACACACACACACACACACACACACCTGGAGTCTTTGGGGTCCCTGCGGGTATGGGGCCTTGGGCAGTTGTCAGATTTTCCCCGTTTAGTAATCCAGCCAATATAATTTGTTATGAAGTATTTTAGCGCAGACTTTATATTTTAAAAAATCTATGTAACTCCTTTATCAGTGTAAAAGTCATATCAGGATTTTTTTTATTGTTTTTTGTGTGATATGTATACAGGTTTTTAATTTATCTCCAAATGGTTCATTGTTTAATAGAGTAGAAAGTTTAAAATACTGTATTGAAAAAGTGTGAAACATCCACAACGAAGACTGACGGTTTGTGAGATTTGTTTCACTGCCTGCAGCGACCTCTGGCGGTCTGATAAACGCGTGACAAGTTTTTTCCCCCCACTTTCCATAAAAAAAACTATTTCAGAGACAACATTACATATTTCAGTTCATATATGATCAATTATATCATTATTATAACATGAACTGATTAAAAAAATATTAAAAACACAAAATCTTGTCCGCTCTCTGGATTTCCCCGGTTCGCAAACACAGGCGCACCACATCCGGTGCAACTGCCAAATTTGTCCGCAACCGGTGCGTCTCGTGTGGAGTGCTGTTTGAATGTGGCGTGTATGTTTTACAGCACTGAACTTAACAAAAAACACGCATTTAATCAACAAAAGCAAGCCAACACGTGTTTTATGTCTGTTAAATTCACGGTCTAACTGCTGTTTGCTCTCTGTAGACGTTACTCGCCTTGAACCACGATACATGTCAAGTCAACCGAAGAGAGTCCGCACAGACAACATGACCGTCCGAAAGATCGGGACTCACAACGGCACCTTCCACTGTGACGAAGTCCTGGCCTGCTTCTTTCTCCGCCAGCTACCTGAGTACAAGGTGGGTGCAGTATGCTGAGAAGTGGGTTCAGTTCAGAGATAAGGGGGTTTATTTTGGTCCCTCTCTGCTGCTGATGCTGTTGTGCTGCCGTAATGTACAGTGTGTTATTAGTGCCTTAGTTGAAAGCCTGTTACTAAAACCACACAGTTGAGATGTTTCTTCAGTCTTTAATGGCTTTCTTTCTTTTTTCTTTTTTTTTTAGAAACATTAATTTTTTTCTTCTATCAAAGGTCCCTTGTCATATTGTATGACACCAAATGGGGGTGCTGCTGTATAGATAGAGGGAGCCTCCAGAGCCGTGAAATACTGTCCCTACAACAATACCTGTATAATCATATACTTTAAATTTTAGGAAGAAACGCCACAACAACAGGTCAAATATCCCTAAAACACCATATAACCACCATAAACTTGCTCCTGCTGTACATGCTCCTGTAGGATCATAGATACATCTTGTCTGAACAGTTAGACCATAAAGAGGCACTGATTTCTTGTCATAAAATTCAAAACAAGCTTAGCATGATTTTGATTAGGCCTGCAACTGATGATTATCAAAAAAACATGTCAGTTATTTTTCAGATTAATCAATTAATTGAGGAGTGTATATAAAATCTCCAGTACCGTGTGTTGAATGTCCATCAGTTTTCTGTAGCCCAAAGATACAGCTTCAAATTATAGTTGCTGATTAATTGATTAGTTGCCAACCATTAAATTGATCACCAACTGTTTGGATAACTGATTACTCCAAATTCTCTGATCCCAGTTTCTCAAATATGAAATTTTTCTGGTTTCTTTAGTTGTGGAAGATGTCACATTGGTCTTTGGGAAACAGTGATTGATTTTTTTTTTTTTTAATATTCTAACATTTTACGAACCAAACAACTAATCAATTAATCAAGGAAATAATCAACAGTTTACTCTGTAATGAAAATAATCATTTGTTGCTGCCCTACTTCACATTGCTTGTTTTATTGGACCAGCAGTCCAAAACACAAAGATAAAGATAATCAAAAAGTCCTTAATTTGAGAGGAGGGATTTGAGTCATTTTCCTTGATGAATAATTTATCTGTTCTAAATGGCAAAATCCAAGATCCAAATGTAAACAACGGAGTTACCCGAACACCAAAATGTAAAACACCACACCAACTCTATCACATTATTTATATTTTAAAATAACCAAATGAGGTATGTGTTGTTGTTTTTTTTAGTTAATCCAGTAAATTAAAATAAAAACTATGGATTTGACCTATAACTGAGGGTCTAAAACAGGCTACAAGCCTGCCTCTAACTGGTGCAATTAGGGCAACTTTTTTTGTTATAATAATAGTCTTGGACTGAGAAGGTTTAGAAAACCTAAATGAGACTTATAGACCAAATCCAGATGGCATTAATTTTCCCGAAAATGCTATCTCTCACACTACTTGATGTGAAATGCTTGATGATAAATGATTGCAGATCTTCAAATCTTTCTATTCATTGCACAGGATGCTGAGATCGTTCGGACCAGGGACCCGGCACAGCTGGCAGAGTGTGACATTGTTGTAGATGTGGGAGGAGAGTTTGACCCAAAGAGGCATCGCTACGACCATCACCAGAGGTACAGCACTGGCATATTCCAAAGAGCTGGATTTGATTTATGGATGGCTCATAGAAGCTGCAAACAAGGATGACAACCTTCACGTTGCTAAAGATAATTAAGTTTCTGGTTTCTACAAACATTAGGAGTGAGCTGTACATGGGTATTTGTTTTTCACCACCTGTCATTATAATCATAATGTGGGTTTATATTAATACAATGATTTTCCCAAATCAATGCTAAATTGATGCTACAAGCAATTACTAAGTCAGATTTCTCACAGAGCAATTATGTAAAACATTAGAGGAAATGAAAAAACTGAAAATGACAGTTTGACTTTCATTAGCATGTAGTGGTGTGTGGACATTAGCCACAGAACTTGATAAAGGTCATGAAAAGTTTATAATAGCAAAGGGGTTGCTAACTAGTGGCTATTGGTCTATTGGTAAGAGAAGTGGAACTTGGTAAGCAGGGATGATGCCTGGACAACTGAGCAGGCCATGGCATTCAGATGAAGCTGCCTATCAAGCTAGTGTAGGCCAGCCTAAGAAGTGTAGGTATAAGGTGGGGACAAGCCGTGGAGTATCTGCTCTTTGCTTGTGTGAGAGTAGGATTCAAGTAGGATTTAAAGGCAGCTACTGTAAACTTCTATAACCATCACCTTTGGAGCAAATGAACATGTCAGCTAGTGCAACAGTGTGGCTAATTGACATGTTATTAATCATTTTTGGACAACTACGTAGGTCTACAACACACTGGAATAAGTTATATCAGACTATGGATACACTCCCAATACTTGTAAGTAGGATGAATTCATTGTCGGTTTGGCTCTGCACATGAGATTTGTTGACACTAAGAAAAATATAGAAAATTGCAAGCCTTATCCTTTAGAGGTACATTGGGTCAGGGTTAGATAATGATGCCCACTGCAGGGCCATATTGTACTTCAATACATCATGTAATGTGAGTACTGGTAGTCCATAGGAATGCCCACCCAACTTTTGGCACATTTCACTGTGAAGTGATAACTTTGTATCAATCATATACTCATTGTGTTTTGTTAATTATAGATAAGATATATGCCTCTTATATGTCTGTGCTGCAAAGCACAGGTGTAACCAATATCATTAAAGATGGCTTGTTCTATTTAGATGTGCCAGTAAGCCATGTCATTGAGCCAGTCACAGTAATTAGGTTTATTAATTACACCTGGGCTTTTCACATCATAGCAAGTCATAATGTCTGCTGTGAAAAAGAGCTCTTGTCTTGTTTTGTATAAGATAAATTTGCCACTGATATATCCTATCAGTGTAAATGTTGGCCAGTAACAAAAATTGCAGTACAGAAAGGCCAAAGATGTGTTTGTGGAAATTTACCAAAAAAAATGTCACTATTTTACATAAATTGTCCACCACTATATCTTGATCACAATTCTTTTAAAAACAAATTGATGGGATTCTCGCTAAAAATCCAATATATTTAGACAGATAAATATATGTTGGTTGATATATTGTTATTTTAAAGCTTAAATATGTTAATCCATAAGAGTTTACATCTCACCACAGAGGTATTTATACACACATGAACCTTTTTAGACCTGAATTTAATTAAACACCCTCTACTTTCCCCTGTTATAGCTTGTTAAACTCTAGATTGTGAAATAAAATGGATTTTCATACCCACTGTTCTTTTCTGCTGCCCAGCAGTGCAAAGAATTATATTTTCATTAGCTGGGATCCAAGGATGAGAAAGTTGATTTCTCTGTGGCTCCTGCTCTTAAAATGCTTACGTTCCGTAATTGCATGAATCAGGAAGGAACAGGCTTCATGTTTTCTGCTAAATTTCATGCCAAAGTTCCTTCTGAACGATTGCGTTCACTCAAGGTCTCATCACATTGAGTAATCAGCCCATTCCAGATGTCTTGTCAGCTTAAAGTCCTGATGATAATCAGAGATAGCTTTTATGACCACGGTGATAAAGATATGCCAGGGCTGTCTTCCTGGCAGGCGGTTAGTGATAATTAGTGCTCCTTCAATTGAATGCCCCCCTGCTGTTGGTTCACGAGGCACAGAGGCTGCCACGACACTGTCAGGGGCCACAGGAGAATGTGGCTGTCATTCACATGCGCAGATGAGGGCAAGATGGTTGTGATGGCAAGGATGGATTTAAGTGGGCTGTGGTGCTAGAGGAAGTTGAAGAAGGAGGTGAAAATAATGATTGGTGTCCTCATTTCAATAGCATTTCTCTAAAATACAGTGACAGTGTACAGATGAAACTGATAGCAAAACCAATACATTAGTTATTAATGTAAAAAAAATAGTAAGAGCAAAAAAGGTGTTTGGCATTTTGGGAAATTGACTCTCTTGCTGAGAGTTAAATTAGAGGATCGATAAGACTCACATATCTGTCTGTTCAGTAGGGATTATTTCTTGCCCGGTGCAGTGATTTCCTGGAGTCTTTTTGTCACTGTCAGGTTGTCAGACAACCAGCAGAGACTCCTGAAAGTCACGTTTGGACAGTGTCAGGTGTTTATGCTAAGCTAAGCTAAGCTAACTGGCTGCTGCCACCAGCTTCATATTCAACAAGGGAACGTACAAGTATGGTATCGATCTTCTCATCTAACTCTCTCAGCTAGAAAGCAAATACATGTCTTTCCCCAAAATATCTATAACTATTCCTATAAGTACAGCCATGGTATTGAACAAAACTGAAATTTCATCATATCATATTTCATGTCCATCCAGCCAATATTTGTTGGGACATTTCACTTAAAACCATAAACATCAATTTAACGGAGGCTCTAGAGGGAAAAGTCAAGGGATCATCAAAGTCATTAAGATACATCACCTTGAGACCACAAGTGTCTCTGCCGTATTCCATGGCCGACCATCCAGTAGTTGTTGAGATATTTCAGCCTGGACCAAAGTGGAGGCCAACTAATAGGTAGACATTGTCTATTAACCACATATTCATAATGCATAAATACAAAACCACATTTCAATGCATAAATTTAACATCTGTCGATGATCAACACATAATCTATATACTTGTCATTTTTAACAAAAAGTTATTTTTGCATGTAGGTTTCACTCAACATGTGTACACACAACATATATAAATGATTACAGACATTGATACTTGTAAAAAAAACAAACAAAAAACATCTGGTACAAAATGTTAAATGCCATGACGACTGCTGCATCCTTCAGTTCCAAATAAAGTTTCCTTTCTGAAATAATTCTTCTGGCATTAAACCAGCAAAGACCCAAAGACAATCCCAGTTTCTGGAGCGCTCTCATAAATGAATTTTGTTTACTGTACTGGAGGTCACGGTGAGATCTAAATGAATTAAAGCGGAACATGCCCCGCCATCTGCCTCTCAATGGAGGACATGAGAAACCAGATCTGAATTTCTCAATCTTGTTTAGAATTTTTAAGTGATGAAATATTTTATAAGAAAAAACTGAAGTAGTCAGAGGAACATTGATGATGGCTAAAACACTGGGTGAACTGAATGTGTGTAATAACTTAAAGCTAGTTTGACTTGCTGAAGCTTATGAAAGCCCACGCTGTGCTGTAATACAGTCCGTCTCTCCTTGAGCCCAAATTTCCCATCATTTTGAGGAACTACTTGACTATTTAGAGCCATTAATATTCTTTTCAAAAAGAGCTCAAAAGCCATTGAGATTCTTGTCATGCGTCAAGATGGGGATGAATTCCTGCTCATCATAATCAAATTTTTTGCCAAAATATTTCCAACTCTTGCTTTTTATATTTTACTTTACTGACCAATCTTGATTTAGTTGTGTGTGGCAAGTGATGGTCTGCTACAAGATCGAACCGTCTTTGATTTCACACAAACAGTTTAATGACTTCTCTTTTGGGATGTATATCTTTCTCAGCAAATCACCATGTTTCTCTGTCATTTTCCTCTCTCTCATTCACTCCCATCTCCTGATAATCGGCAGAGAAATGCCTCAGCTTGGCCAATTAGTCCTTTAATGGCTGTTGATTACCCCCCACTTTCCTAGCATGTCACTCATTCATTTGACGGTCTGTTTTCCGCTGTGCTGCAGCCCAAGCATCCTAATTAAGCCTGAATTAAATGTCCAGCAGTGGCTCGGTGCTGGAGCCCACCCATCTCAGCACGTGGCTGAGGAGAGATCTCCAGTGGCTTTTATTTATGTGTGCTCACGCTTACAAACACGCCTGAGCTTGCTTTCTCTCTCCAGTCAATGCAAACTTGCTCTGTGATGCTAAATAAAATAGTAACGGATGCAAGTATTTTTATTAAGCAGAACACTAATGTTTAATCGCCCAATGTGAGGCCTTAGATTTGGCTTATCAGCTTATAGACCATGCAGTGTTTTATCATTGATATAAACTGTTTTTCATTTTCTTTGTATGTCAGATACACGACTCTCTCCATTGCAAAAAGACTTCTATGATGCATGTCATATGTACCCAAATGAGTTCACTTTAGCTCATAATTTTCTTTTAATTTTATTGTATTTACATTAGTGCAGAAGCTATTCTAATATATGTAAATATTTTTTAACGTAGGAACAAGCAGCGCAATTAGGTTTTCTAAACCTCTTACCTACTCTCTCAGCAATAACTAGAATTGTATTATTTTATAATGTATTGATTGATTTTTTTTTTTATTCATAAATTTGTATCCAAAATGTACAACAAAGCTAAGTAAACATCTTTTAAACACTTTATTTGTCCACCTATAGTCAAATAACCCCAAAAGTCTTAATTTTATAAGGATATGAAACAAAAAAGGAAACAAAACCTCACATTCAGCCATAAGAAACAAATGATGATACCCAAATTATCATGATTATCAAAAACATATTTATTTATTTTTTGTCAGTTTTTTTACTGAGCTTACAGTGCCAGTACTAATTCATACTGGTTATGAGAACTGATAAATATTTCATGATGGTTTCCTTTTTTGTTTTTTTTTTGGTTTCTGATGATCTAGTTGAATTCTGATAAACCACTTATTTACTGACCAGTTACAAATAGACTGATATGTTTGGCCATACAGGACCTAAATGCAGGTTCATGAATGGGAAGGTATCTGTTTTAAAGCATCTTATAACCTATAGATGTTTTTTATCAATTCAATCCCTTTTTTCTGCTCAGGACTTTTACAGAGAGCTTTAACAGCCTGTGTCCACAAAAGCCATGGGTGACCAAACTCAGCTCAGCCGGTCTGGTCTACCTACACTTTGGCCGTCAGGTGCTGGCCCAGCTGATGCAGCTGAAGGAGGATGACAGGCAGTTGGAGGTGCTCTATGACAAGGTGAGAGGAAAAAGATGACGGATTTATAGCTGGCACAGGATTAGCATTTATTGTGTTCTGTCCACAGCACAAACACATCATTGGAAACATGTTTTCCACTGGCCCACTCGTCTAAACATGGCGAATTTCCACATGGAGCTGGAAAAGTCTCATGGGTGATATGACAAATATTCTACAGCACCTGCACAGATGCTCATAAATATCACATGAAGTGAGGAAATAATACATATCATAGTGGAATTAAAGAGCACTTATTTATGCGTACTTATCTATAGTTGGTGTTTTAAAAACAGAAGCCATGCAGTCAACAGCTGAATGCTAATTAAAAGTTTAGTTGATGGCATTTTGCCTGCATCAGACGGTTGGCAGTGGAGAGCGACCAGGAAAAAGAGGAGAGAGACAGGAACGTGACAAAGTTCCTCTGCCAGATTCAAACTGAGGAAACTGCCGTTAAATTGCATGTTATTTATTGATTTATTTATTTTTATATATAATGCATTTTAGACAGCCAGGCCAGCAGGAGACCCAGCACACAGAACATTTTGATGGCCAGGCACATTAAGCCAGCCAAATCTTGGGTCACTATTAACTCATATTATCATTTGCCTTTTGATGTGCCAATTTGTTTAAAGCCCCGAGTAATCTTTTTACTTAAAGCTTTGGCTTTATTTATTTGAGGATTTTGCATGTCAGTCCTTAGCCAGTTTAGAAAAACTGGATCTGTATTTTTTTGCCCCAAAGCTTAGTTCCACTTGTAAAATGTCAACTGTTTAGTGATTGACATTCCAGAGTACTAAGGAGATGACTTTTCAGTACTGAATGCATGTTTTGCCAGTGAACTGTAAAACAGCAGCAATTTGCGGGTTCCTTTTGGTTTAAAGGGAACCTATTATGCCTTTTGTGGTTTTCTGTTCTTTATATACTGTTATGATATTGGATATCTTTGTTAAACATGGTCTCGGTCAAAAAACTTGAGGTTAAAGGGGACCTATTATACTCATTTCCAGCTAGGGATGTCAGTTTCATTTAATTTTACTTTTGATAGACCGACACCCATTAAGTGGTAATTAATGCATTTAGTCACAGTAGCTCTCGATGGCATAATGTACTCGGGCTTAAGGTACCAAACTACCTCTTTCAATCCCTCACCCTCTGCCACACTGATTGGCAGAAAATTGGTCTCAGTCATTTGGCACACCGACTAGGTGATGGCCTAATAACAAAGTAACAGTGTTTCCCCTAGGTTGACTGTTTTGGCCTGGTGGGGAGGTGGCGCATGGGGGGGACACAGCAGCCACACATTTCTCTGTTCTCTGTTTAGCATTGTTAGGCTAGGCTGACCCATTGTTGTTAACATCTTCACTTTTCCAGCACTTGGGGAAATAACAGATGTAACTTTTCTTGGTCTTGACAAATTGCAGCATTTATTAATTGACACACTGTAGTCTGTATTGTACATGTACTGCCAGACTAGCTATACACAGCACAGCTCAGCTATGCTAACAATGCTAGCCAACCGGCATGCGTAACTGGTCAAAAAATTTCTTGCCGGTTAAAGGTTAACTGTTGACATCCCTATTTCCTATATTTTTATTCTGGGACTCCAATAGAATTGCTTTGAATGATTGACACTTAAAAAAAAA
Source organism: Euthynnus affinis (assembly GCA_029490765.1). NCBI lineage: Eukaryota > Metazoa > Chordata > Actinopteri > Scombriformes > Scombridae > Euthynnus > Euthynnus affinis. The sequence continues at coordinate 21,698,953 of CM055840.1, read as the reverse complement.
CTTTTACTGGCTCTTTATGCTGCCACTCAGTTTAACCTCAATGGGTTCCTAGAAGAAAAATATGGAGCTGGAAATGCGCACAGTAGGTCCCCTTTAATGACCAAGCTATGCACTTCACTCTTAGCCTTCAGTAACTACCCACACACAGTGACCAAATGGATTTCAGTCAGGATAATGTAATCCTACTACATTTCTCTCTCCTGAAAGTCCTGGCTATCTTTACAGCCAATGAAAAAACGAGCATAAACATGAAACAGCTGATTTCTGTGTCATTACACGTGCATAACCTCCCTTGTCACATCTCTCTTTCAATTCCCTGCAGCTGTACGAGAACTTTGTGGAGGAGGTGGATGCTATAGACAATGGCATTTCACAGTATGATGGGGAGGCCCGCTACAGCATCTCCACCACGCTGAGCGCACGTGTTGGCCACCTGAACCCACGCTGGAACAGCAAGAGTCAGGACACTGAGGTGCCTTTGTGAGGGATTGTATGATTGTTTGTGTGTGTGTGTGTGTGTGTGTGTGTGTGTGTGTGTGTGTGTGTGTGTGTGTGTGTGTGTGTGTGTGTGTGTGTGTGTGTGTGTGTGTGTGTGTGTGTGTGTGTGTGTGTGTATGTGTGCCTTCACTTGGTATTGAATCTACCTGACCTGTCTCATGCAGCACTATTGTAACACTGATGTAGCACTTATTATATATCAGGTTGATTGGATTGAAATGCTAATCTTTCAAACTAAAAACCACAGATTACATTTAATGTCTGTTCGTCTCTGTCTTTCATATAAGAATATTAAAATGAAACATTATCTTAGAGTTTTATATTTTTAATATAATGTCCAGATGACTTCACAAGGAAGGAAAAAAAAAACAAGTTAAACCCTTCAAATTGTGGAGATTTATCTGGTGGGATTGGCTAAAGATAAGATTAGTTCATGGTTAGTAGGTTAGTAGGTGGGTTTAGGTGTCAGAATTTGGATTACATTTAGGTGTAATGTTGCCCATTGACTGTATATAGACAATGCCGTTCCACTTCCTACCACTGTGCAAAAGTAAAGCCTTCCTTTCCGGGAGTTGCCATCTTGCTTGTATGACATCATTTGGTCTGCGCAGTAGAGTCAGTAGACATTACAATTTACAGATGTTCTCTAAACACCTCACATGCAGGTTATTGGTAGACGCTAGCTAGGTGGCTGGGCACAGAGAAGTTACTGCAATACACAATACAGACAGATTTTATCTACCTGGGCGGGTCTTAATCTACCTGAGCAGGTCGCCCAAATAGAGCCTATGTATGGAAAACACTGCTTCATGTGTAAAAATGGTGAAGTGGAGTGCCCCTTTAACATCAGGACAAACTAGACCAAAAATAAATATATACAGTATATCAAATGCTAAATTACAATAAAAAAAACATCTAATTCGTGACCTAAGGAACATTTTTAGGTAATGATGCAGGTAAATTTTCATGAATAACCTGTCACTTTGCACCATGGATGAGCTCCTGACCCAAACTCCCAGAAGCCCCTCATGTTTTTAGCAACTAGATATTTACTAAAAGACCCCAGTATAGAGTGGAGCCTCTGGCATTAATGATGATCACGATCAATGGGCAACCTGTAGTGAAATAAAAATACAAAATAAGAGAACGTTGTGGTAAACTGTGCAGCACAGTCAGTGTTCAGAGGTCGTTTTTTTGAAGCATGCAGGAACAACACAGGCCCAGAAATGGTCTAGTGTGGCTTTTCTGTCCCTCATTAGTGCAGGAGGGCAATGCCTGCAGGGAAACTACACCTGTTCTTTTGCAGCCTCTCTTGAGATACCTGCAGCCAGGCCTTGCGTATGTGTTGACTATGCCAATGTTTTTTTGTTATTTTTCCATTGTTTACGCTGTCTCAGTGGAGTAGCTGGCCCATTTGTTTTTTCACATTTCAGTTCACATGATTTTAATACTTGTGCTCTTGGCACTTTCCTCCAATTTCCCCAAAACTTCCATTAACTGACACTTGTGGGGCAAGACTGCTCTAAACGATCACAAAATGAAAACATTTTGGCAGACAAGTCGAGATTAGACTGACCTGGTGAACTCTCAACAGTTGCTGTTTGTAAAATTTGAAAAACCTAATAGATTTTAATGGCCTCCAAACACAACTGTTAAAACTCAGCACCACTGCAGCCCCCTCACTCAGATGCACGCTGATTAGACTTCTGCATGGCATGTTTGATAACATGGGTTTGTTCCTGAGTCTTTCTCTTTTCTCATGCTCTCTTGGGATTCCTGCTCAAGAGACCATACGAGAGTGAGATTGGGCTGGGGTTTGTGCATGACAGGAAGCTGATAAAACAAAGGTGCATGGCTCATTAGGATGATGGTTAGACAAGACTTAATTTTGAACCATGACACATGTCATCTGTTCTTTTCAGTTGTCATAAAACTGAAGCTCGTCATTATAGTTTTTAATTCATAGTGAAATAATTCTGTATTTAACTTTAGCATGTTTGTATTCACACCACATGTCACTAGGAGGGTTTCAGGAAGGCTTTGGTGATGGTTGGGGAGGAGTTCCTGGACCGCCTGGATTTCTACAAGTCTTCCTGGTTGCCAGCCCGCACAGTTGTGGAGGAAGCTGTTAATGAGAGGCATAAGGTACATGACTGTCCAATCTAAAGTTTTTGGGGGTTTTTTCTCTCTATTTCAATACTGTATTTTTTTCTCTTTTTATTTTTAAAGATAAATTGAATAATCAATACACTTCTGGGTACAAAAGGTCTCTAGGTATCTATTCATGTTATGGTTCATGTTACCTCATATCTAATTAAATACTGCAAGCAATAAAACAGTTTATTATAGCACATTGTTCATCAGCGCCATTGGCTTTCTCCCTACTTTCATGTTTTTACTTGTATGAGCGCTTGTTGAGAGATGTGATTAGACAGCTGGAAGAAATCCTGGATTACACAGAAAACTATAGTTGTCATCTTTTTAATGAAGCTGAAGGAGGACTCTCCCCTCATGTGTCTGTCCTTTATCTTGCACATTATTAACATATAATTTTCTTGTTCTCCTGTCATTTCCAGGCAGACCCCAGTGGGGAGGTGGTATTATTCTCCCAGGGCGGGTGTCCCTGGAAGGAGCATCTGTTTGCCCTGGAGAAGGAGCTCCACATAGAGACTCCCATCAAGTTTGTCCTTTACCCTGACCAGAACGGACAGTGGAGGGTCCAGTGTGTCCCCGCTGGGCTCAACACCTTCCAGAACAGGTGATTTTTATTTTTATTTTTCCAAATACAAGTGCTGAAACTACAACTTGATCCAAAGTCTAGTTTTAGTTATATTTTATTAAAGCTTATTAAAGTGCTATTTCTGCTTCATGAGGTAAAACTGTGTTCTCACGTGCGAGGGGAGCACCTTGCATGAGTTACCAGAACTCGTGGGGATGTTTTGACCCCGACTCGCACAAAAGAAATTCTCCCAGACAGGATATTTAAAACGTTGGTGGATAACAAAGTGACAGGTGTAGCTCCAGACTCTCCTAGACACGTTGGACTGAGTTGATCTATGATGACTGAGATGAGCCATAGTGTATTATTTAACTTTTCATGCTTATCGGACCATTTGACAACTACTCACGGAGGGTTGGCATGTCATCCGGTGAGAGACTTCACTCCTACTTGGATAGAAATACAGATGAGGATGATCCTTTAGTTAATACGGAGTTTCCTTCTCACATTGCTCTCTAAGGAGCTGAAAGGATATAAACACACCCCACACCTCAGCAGAGCCACCTGAGCCTTTTCATCACATACACTCTCCTCACTCAGGAGATTCATTTTTGTTTTTCTAATGTTAATTGCACCCATCTGCCTAATACAGAAAGCTGGCATATTGAATATGCAGTGGATGTTGATTAGACAATTTGACAGATGCTTTCATTTATAGCCAATTACCAAAACCTACTCCAGGAATCTCTCTTTTTTTTGTGAAGGTGAATTTTAATGAATGTGAGATTCATAAGTGTAATCTGGGCAGCACCATGCATCATGCCATAGTCTACCCATAATCCACTCATAACATGAATTTTAATTAAGGTCAATCAAAATTTACATAGTGTAGCTGTGTCATTGAGAGTTTACAGTTCTATTCAATGATAAAATAAGTGCACTGAATTATCTCAGTGACAAATTTGCCGTAGTTGAACAAGATAAGACTGAAATAATTGTTTTTGTAATTAAGGAAGAGCGACCAGAACATCAGTTCTGATTGCAAACCCTATTCTTTAAAGACTGAAAACCAAGTCAGAAACATCAGTTCAGTTATAGACCTGGACCTAAATTTTAACAGGCAAGTTACAACATCACCCTACACCCCTCACATTGTGTATTATTACTAGAATTTTAAAGAATTTCTGTCTAATGAGTACCTTTTTAAAAGAAAAAGAAGGTTTGTCCATGCATTTATTTATGATGCTCTGGATTACTGTACTGTGATGGACAGGTGGAGCTCATTCACACATTCAAGAGTAGCTTGTGGTGTTCTTCTAAAACCAAGAGAGTAGAGCACATCTGTCCAGTCCTCAGATCACTGCACCTGTATGCCAAAGTATTGACTTAAAAATTCTAAATACACTAGGGACAAAATGGACACCTCTGTTACCTGCTTCTGTGTTACAAACTCTCCAGACGTCTCAGGTAGTCTTGGACTCGTATGCTTTCTGTTGTGAGGGTTAAAACAAAACATGGTGCAGCAATATTTAATATCTGTGCATCCAATTTCTGGAACAAACTTGCTGAAGATCTTAGGTCTTCTCCAACTCTCTTCTCTAACTCAGAACCTTTTAAAATTAAGGGGAAAAGTGTTTTATTAAAGATATATTTAATTTTATTTCCCTGTCTATTTATATTTTCCCCCACTTCATGATATCCCAATCCTTTTCATATTCTTTCTCATTGACTTTTAAATGGTTTAATACATTTTATGCCTTTTACAATCAGTATGAATTGCATTTGTGACTTACTTTGTGTACCAGCTCCAGCTGCTGCTGTTATGGAGGAGCATTTCTGCATCTTTTTTCAGTAACCCTGGCACTTAAACTTTAAAGGTGCCTCAGTCGTGCTCATTAAAATCATCTTAATACTCTCTAGTCTTGTTACTCTTTTCAAAATGACAGTGATGACAAGGCAAAGATCTCTTGTGTGAAATTGTTGGATGATATTTACACCTATCAAATCTCTGTTTGTTACCTCTGGAGGGGAACTGTTTATCCTATGAGCCTCTCACATATCGACCCACAATGCTGCTCCAATAACGTCATCAGCATCCCCACTGGAGTTCTATAGTTGGTGTGTTGTTGACTACTGCCCTAAATCCCAGCATACTGCACACATTACTATCATATAGCCAAGGAAATGTGCTTCAGGCTTATCCTGCATCTTATGTAGAGATACTTATTTTTCTATCTGCAAAAAAATCATGTTTAATATCTCTACAATCCACACAACACATTTTCAATTTGATTTTTTTATTGGATATTACTGACAGGACATAGCTATTGCTTAGGATGGCTTATTATACATTACACTCGGTACAGAAAATCTTTCCAGTATCCATGTTGCTTCCTTGTCGGATGGGTGATTAGCCTCTGAAAACCCCTTACACCTACACTTTGCTGATGTCAAAACAGTTTCTGTAACTTCCAGAAACAGAGAATCCAACATTCATACTAACTTGACGCAGTGATTGGCCAGGTGTGCAGGAGTCACAAAGCAAGCAGGCTTTGAACTTCTCTCTTGTATTAAAACAATTATAGCTTCTTCTACTTGGCTTAAAATTTGGCTGCTCTTGACAGCTTGTGCTTCTCGAAGTAAGGATGAATCGTATTGCCCACATCAGTGAGTACATCTTTTAGCTCTGTGCAAATGAATGCAGATACTACTGCAGGGAATGAGAAAGGAAAAAAGTAATTAGTGTTGCCACTCAACTACTGTAATTACTCAAGTGTGTGTGTGTGTATTCATCTATGTTCATGTCTGAACAGTGTGAATCAAAGAAATTTGAAATATACATTAGTTTGCATGGCAAACACAAAAGTTGTATGTAATATGTTCAGCAGTTTTTCACAGTTATTAAATTCTGTAGCAAAAGATAAATTGGGCCTTTACATAACACTAAATTAAATTCTGCCTCATTGTCTGACATACTGTATTCATCCCCAGTTATTTCCCCCGGAGCACAAATCGTGCAACTTTCAGTCACATTTTTTGTAGGTGAATAATTATTATTGTGACCTCTATTTTTCTATTTCTCCCACCCCCCCCAGCCTGCTATCTGATTTTAGGGAGCAATTTGCATTCACATCGAATGCAGATTCCACCCAAGGGAAAACCTCATAGAAAATGTAATGTTTTATCTAAAAGACAGCTTCTTGGGCAATTGTTAAAGAGAAGACAAGCTGTGACATTTTCTATATGATTTCCACTCCCTGCATTCAAGGCATTTTGTGTTTGTAGACATTCCCCTGATAACACATATTCTGTAATCTATATGAAATGTTAATTCATTCAAAGGGACTCTTTACTTATCCTTGAAAGTGAGCTCTCATCCAACGTTTAACAAAGCATAAAAAATATATAATTTTTGTTGTTACAGTATACTCACTATGTACTAAAAGGTGTACTATGCAGGATTATGGGTCTCTGCACAGTGATACTCTGTGCTTGGCTCGAGAGATCACTGTCATAGCGGATTGTCTATAAGCCACAAGTCCACCTGACCACCATTTCTTTAAATGTCTTGTTACCTCTGATGGCATGTGCCCTTATGCCATTATCCTGGTTTTGATACGTCTCATTATTGATACACCATAGGTTGCTTGAAAGCAAAAGGGGGCTTCCTGAGCACATCACGATCCTGATCCAGATCTGACCAGCGGTTGCTCTGTTACATGGCTTCTATTTTCACCTCTTTCTGTGAGCTCCCCTTGCACCTGGCTCTCCCATTAGTGTTTCTTTTCTGCCTCTTGCTGTCCCTCTTTCTCATGTACAGTATTTCTATCTCTGTCCTATAATCACCCTCTCCCATTTCATCACCCTCTGTCCTATCTGTCTTGCTGTCTTCCCATTATTCCTCTTCCCCTTCCCCCTCCCTTCCCTCATCCACCCTCTGCCTATCTCACCTTTCACACTTTTCCGCCCCTCCCTTACCTCATCCCTCTTGCTCCACTTTTTTCCACTCTGCTGCAGAATCTCATCAGGTGGCATCGCTTTCAACTAAAAAGACAGGCACCTGTTTGTGGATCGCAGAGCACTTCAAAGATTTAATTTAATGCAAACATGGCGGCCGGTGTGGGGCTACATGAGAACAATGGCTTGTGAGATGGATAAAAACACAATCGCTCCAGATGGCTCTTCCTACGGGTGGCCTGCTTCCTCCCAGTAGGCATGTGCCGACTCTGCAAAAGGGGTGTTGTTATCACCTGTGTCCCTGCTACTGCACCTGGGGGGACAAAAGGTCTATTTTTATCAGCATCAAATTGCTAAGGAAATGTGAGCGGGGAGAAGGAACAGAGGAGTGGAAGCATTCCTTCCTTGGAGATGCACTGTGTAGAATAACATGGTTGGTTGACCAAAATATGAACCAGAAAATATACCTCTGAAAAAACACACTGGTGGGTGTCACAGTTATCTGCTGTGACATCATACATAAAAATAAAAAGAATTGGAAATGATAAATTGTAGTTATGAGGTTTTGATACTGAAATAATTCCATGTAATTTCCCCTCAAGAAAAGCGAAATCATGCATTTTCTCTTTTCTTTCTGTCTGTTGTCACTTGGCTCAGTTAATGGTATGGCCAATGCAGGGAGAATATGTGTGAAGTGTGTAAAATCTCTAACACAAAAGATGGTGTGTATGAATTAGGACTCAGCGAGCTGCAGGAGGATTCAACACTTGCATATGCACTCGTGTCTCTTGTTAATGTCTCAGAGAGGGCGACTGGACAAATGGTCTGGGCTCTGTAAATTATCACTAAACACACAGTTGATATTTTATTTTTTAATGACCTGATATCTCCAGTATATCTATTCTTGAGTAGAATTTTTTTTTTCTAATGAAGCATGAATTCCCAATATCTGTTTGATTATGGTATAGTAAAGGTCTTCGGAGGAGGGAAGGTGGGGGTTACCTCTCCCATGTGAAGTTAATTTCCTAATTGTGGGCTTATTTTTAGACCGGTCATCTTGAGAATCAGAGCTTCCTGACCTGTCATAACAACAGCAGTCATCCCCCTCCTACTCCTTCCCTCATTACCAGCCCTGTTGACCTTTCCTCTGAGCTTGTTTTCCAGCCATACTGTGGAGCTATCGATTGGCTGATTCATTTAATAGGGATTAGGGGTTTGTCATGCTTTCCTCCCCGGGTTGTCTTAATAGGGATAAAATTGTGTAGATGTGAGATGATGGCACGGAGAGTAGAATATAAGAAAACAAGCGAGTTACATGTACACGTCAGCCATTTGAAATGCGGTTTACTTGTGCACATAGCTGATGCCGATCTACTGTTTTAATGGGCTTATTATTTTTAGCACCCAAGACTCCTTCAAAAACAAAAACTGAATTGAATTACTGCTCAGTCTTTGAATATTACAGAATTACAGGATGTTTTGGAAGAAAAACCCTTCAAAACCCGGTACAAGAGAAAACACTTAGCTTGCTTCGCTCGCAGTCGTGCATGACAACTGTGTCACTTCCTCTCTGACAAATTCAACTATGCCGTACAGTTCCATAATTCATCAAGCATATGACAGGGGGGATGAGGAGCTCGAGGTTGGCATGACATTTTTATAGAATTTGAAGCATTTAACAATTTTGGAAGGGCGAGAGGTGAGCGATGGAATGATGAATTAAATGAGAATCCAATTGGAAAAAATGGCAAAATACGTTACTACTTTGAGAAGAACAGTGGTCTGAGATAATGGAGATAATAACCCCATCAAGGCAATAATGGCACACAGACAGACAGACACACACACACACACAAAGCACTGGTAATGTGTTTTAAACGATCTCCTAGGCTGTCTACAGAGATGTATGCTACATGAGGTGGGTGGTAAATGAGCTGCTCTATTTTTATGAATTTTCAGCCAACATACACTTCATCCAGAGACACTTTGTCGAGGTCAGCTCGTAAACCCTTGCAGAGCCAATCTTCCCCCCACAATCTAAGATTGTCTGTTGACTCCAGTGCCACCGTATGGCTCTCCAACCACTGTGCCAATGTGTGATTTTCCACATTATTGGAGAAGAATCAAGCTGATTTTTATAGGTCTATTTGCTGGAGCTGATTGTAGTGGTGCCATGGGCAAGGGTTACTGCGGTTTACCTTTGATGGAAGCAGTTTACCTCAGGCCCTTCTGCTCATGAAATCTGTGCAAAGCCATGCTGAAGAAAATCTCACCCATCATTAATTGACCATGGTGAAATATGTTTGGAATGTACTTTTATTGTGTTCTTTTAATATTTTATAATTGCTGTTTTTCTTGTTGTGCCTATAGCACAGTCTGTTTTGCAAAGTGATGTGTCAACAGGAAGTGAGCAGCTGACCACACAGTGTCCGTCTGTAAGCCAACTCACCCGTCTGTTTTCCTGTCCCAGGTTGTCCCTGCCAGAACAGTGGCGCGGCGTTCGTGATGAAGCGCTGTCGGAGCTCAGCGGGATCAAGGACTGCATCTTTGTCCATGCTGGAGGTTTTATTGGCGGGAACAAGACCCAGGAAGGAGCCCTGGAGATGACCCGGAGGACCCTGCAGGCCGCTGCCCAGTCGCCTGCAAACGGAAGCAGCTGACCAGTTAGAAATGACCGCCAACAGCACATTTTGTTTTCGGGGTCAATCAGGGTCTAGAGAGAATAGCGAAGATTAAAGTGTTAGTTTGCTAGCTTGCAGCATGTTCATTTCAGCCAGGGTTAATGTTTTTTTCCTGCCTTGCCAGGATGGGAATGGTATGGAAATGACAGCCAAATAACCTTGGACCAGATCCCTAAATACATATATTCCAAAACACAGGCTCACTTTGAATCTTAATGTTGACTCATTACTCTTCTTCTCTCTGCCTATACTTATAAATGTGTAATTGTTTTGGTATTCATTTGCAATAAAAGACTGTTTGGATTATATTCTTGTCTCTTGTAAAAATCTCAGTATTAGGTAAGATCCAGCAATAAAGAGATTCTTTTTTTCAAATTCTGCTCATATCACTTGGTTTTCACCTTTTTAGCTGAGGATGTTATCCAGTCTGGCCCACAAACTAAAGCATCTTCAAAGCCTGTGAATACCATGGCCTTACCTTTCAAGGGTTGATTTATAGAGACACCTGGAGAGTGGTTCATCCTTTCATTTCCAGCATGCTTACATTAACTGTAGCACTACAAAGAGACAAAAAGGCTACTTCCGCTGGCTCTAAGATCAAAGCGTCAATAATGAACCCTGATCAATTCTGAGAAATTAAATTTTCAAACGCCACAAAGAGGTACTCCTTATGGCAGCCCGTGTTGTGACAAGGTTACTGGCAGTGGGATGAGCTGTAGAGTCAATTTCCTTCTAATAAAGTCGGGGGATGTGCCTTGAATTTTCTCATTAATACTCCAGGTTTTCTTCCCTCCATATCTCTACCTACTACTCCTCCCTTATTGCATGTGCCACAAGGCTGCCCTTCTGCTGCTCTTGCCCTATGTGTATTTATTTCCATCAGGAAAATGCCACAGCAGTGAAAAAAAAAAACAACTCATTTGTTACTTACAGCTGTTAATGTTGCTCTGCAGCTTCTTTTTTTTTCCACATTTGTCATTTTGCTCAGTGGTGCGGACTGTTAATTCTTGAGTGACAAGACCCTTTTAGTGTCAGTTTTTTTTCTTCACTCTTCTTCTTTGTTTTTCTCTTTATTGAAATGGAGATGCTCTGCTGTATTGGGCACATTTTATTACAGAGTAATTGTTTCCCTTTCGGCTGCAAGTGCTGACTATTTTTAAATTTTTTAAATTTTTATCTTTAGCTTAAGAAAGCTACTCTTCGTGTTTTCCACACTACCTTTTGTCTCACAAGCACACACACATTTTAGTAGTATTACTCTGCTCTCTTTTGTGCTGGACCTGAGCCAAGGTCTCAATCCAATCTATACACATTTGTGACAGCCTTTTGCAGTCACATGTTTCATATTGTAATCTCTGCCAACCAATACTGTGTTATTTTGGGAGACAGAGACGATGGCCTGTTTCCTTAGTTTACCTCTATGAGAAAAAGTGTATTCACCGCAGCAGCGTAACGGCAGACACTTTGAGAGAAACATCACACTGAAAGGAACAAAAGCTGACTTGTAGCCTAATATGTATTGATTTGAGTTTCCAGCCACCACCTTACCCTTGCATGCACAATTTCAGGCTTATTCACGATCAAGTGCACTCGCCTAATTGCTGTGCAGTGGAAATCACAAGACGCTCCGACTGTATTTTAAAATTCAAAGCATCCTCAAAAGCCTTTCCTTGCTTTTTTTGTTTGATTTTTTAGTTTGGTTTTCATTTTGTTATATTATTTCCCCCTACAGAGCTCTGTTTTTCTGATTTTCCGCGTAGTAATTTCTAACAACAAAGCATCAGGCCAAACCTTTGTGCTGGTTGTTTGCCATAAGCATTTTTAGACGACTCTAGCCCTGGCAAGTCCCGGTTGGTTGCACTGTGGAAAAATGGCTAGTGAGAGCCTCAGCAGAACACCTGCCCCCAGCCTGACCTGTTGTTAGTGGATTCAATCCCAAGAGAAAGACAGGCTAGTTACAAGAAATGCTCCACTGCTTTTTTATCTCTATCTCTCCATCGGGTATACACGACACACAGTCACACTGCTGAGCATGTATTTTCTGGTCCATTCTTCTTTTCAAAACACAAAAATCTTAATCAAGCATTTAATCCTCCATGTGTGTTGAAGGAGTGAATTTCTGCTATTGGCTGTCGGATCATTTTCACTTCTGCCTCTTTCTGTTTACAAATATGTGTAAGGTTCATTCAGTTTTCCCCTCTAAGGACTACAGCCAAACAGATGATGCCAAACCGCTTCACTTCACTGAAGTCAGGTTTTTCCAGTTGAGTTCATATTGTCAACATTGTCATCAACAAACTGCTCCAGGCATGTACATCCATTAGAAGTGCTTCCTCAGAGAACATCCCAAACAGACATAACATAACCACCAACGCCCTCCTTTTCCTGGTTCCCCCATTCTGATTTTCTTGCTGCACATTGAACTTCTCACCCATCATCATGCCGTTCACACTCAGTTCAGGGACCAGAAAAATAGACAATGTGTAATACCTTTTTTTTTTGGAAGGGGGAATTTTGCTCTCTGCCATCATGCGCTTTCTCATTATGCATCCTTTGTCCCTTGTTTCGTATCTAAAAAAACCCCACAAAACTCAGCTTGTCCGCAGCCTCCATCTCTTGTCAACCAAGGAGACAATCACTCGTCAAGGGCAAAACATTCACAAAAATGTAGCTGTAAAATGAGGAGGGGGGTGGAGGGGTTGGGGGTCTGCGCATTATACTTGGAGCATTCTGTATTATATTTGTCAGGACTGGATATGTCATCGTTTTTAACAGGTTGTCAGGAGCGGGACAGGATGGGGAGGCAGAGAGGAAGGATATGACGGGGTACCATCATGGCTGTCAGACCCGTTCTTTCTCCCCCTGAGGGCTCTTCTGTAGTTCAGCAGGTATTGCTCATGGTGGCAAAGAGAAAGCAGGGTACTTATCCTAACTGTAAACCTCCATGAATAACATTTTTGTAAACAGAGTTTGTGCCTGGTGTATTTTCTCACACTGCATTCATCTTGTTATTTATATGGAAATTTGTGACCTTGGTAAGTGTGTGAGCCTCAAGGTTGACATACCCTCCCTCACTTGTGACTGTAAATCCATTTATTTGCATTTATATGTTTTTATGTAGGAGAATTATCATCTGAATGTCTATATGGGTAACAAACACAAGCTCAAAGAAAATCAATCTTATTTTTACTTGATATACAGTGGTTTTCTGTAGTTTGAGGTTTTTATATAGAGATGGATTAAGTCACTCTCTATAATTGACCTCCAATAATAACCCGGAAAAAAAAAAAGATCTTAATGTTGTTTGCTTCCAGCTCTATTAGTCAGGACTCCCATTTATCTTACTGTGACAAATGAAAAATAACAGTCTGACACTTATTGCAAGTTAGTAGGTGACTGTTGATTTTTCAGGTGTCGTAGCTCTTCTTAAACACCTATATTTGTCTTTCTTCCTTCCAAAAATGTCTGTCCTTTCACCTGTGCGCCTTCCTGCGATTCAATCAAAGTTTGGAAAGCAGGAAGAAATAATTGTTAGAATCTAATTATACCTACAGGTAATTAAGTTAATATCTCATATGGAGGTAAGCTTCTCAGAAGGAGAGATTGATGGCACACCACCTATGTTTGTCTTCTCTGCCCCCCCTCCTTCTCTCTCTCTCTCTCTCTCTCTCTCTCTCTCTCTGTCTCTCTCTCTCTCTCTGTGTGTGTGAGAGAGAGCCAGAGAGAGAGAGAGAGAGGTACAACAGTCGGTGATGAAGCAAACTGCCGGAGACAAATCACAGAGCCACAATTGATGCTGCTCACACAGGTTTTTTTTTTTAAAGGAAAAAAACACAGAGGAAGATGATGTCCAGTCTGCTGTTAGAAAAAATTTGAAGAGAAACTGCCAACGGAGTCTAAAAAAACATCCTTTTCCATCTTCTGTATCCAAAACTTCTCAAGAAACCATTTACATGTAAGTTATTTAAACAAATACTTTTTATCCATTTGTGTCTCTATGTAAAATCATTATAATATTCTAATTGTAATGCATTTGATGTAATAATTAGTGACTACATCATTATAGTCCTGGATTTCCTTTTTAATTTGTATTAACTTTTTGATGGCAGCTTCACAGGACGAATAAAAAATAGCGAACACTAGAAAACTTCACCTTTATGATACAAAAGTTGCAAATATAATACATAGAACAGCCACTTTTTTGGTTTGCAAGAAGCCATAAAATCTGTTTTCTGAGTTTACTTACCTTCAGATAGTCCAATTGACCTATTTCTCTCAGATTAATGTGATTTATAGCCTAAATGAATTATGACTTCAGCGCAGGTTAATCCTATAAGGACATGAGCTCAGACTCAGAAGCAGGGCAGGGATCACTGTGTTCTTTTCTATCAAGGTTATATGTCCTTTTACTTTAAGAAAATAATGAGGAATATGAACAAGAAATTGTAAATTGCAATCATCTGCTGTGGCTCCAGTGCCAGCTGTGTCTGCTGTCTTCATCCCCGTCTGTCTCACTCTCAACCTTTTTTCATTCCCATTGTTATTCATGCAGCAGATGATTATTTTTGTTAATTGGGGATTTGCATGCATCTACATTCAGTATGTAAATGACAGATGGTTAATGAATGGTGCACAAAATCCTCACCTTTCTTCATAACACATACTGGGTCAATTGATGGACATCACAGAGCTGTCAGTCATTTAGTCACTTTTAGATTTTCAAAATCCAAATCCAGGTCACTGTTAGTCTGAGGTTGAAGCCTTCAGTGTGTGATGTCTATGCAGGAAAATGGTGATGTATGACAGTTTTGATTCTGTTCTGAAGACGAAGGAGAAAGCAAGAAAGTGCTTGACATTCAAGATAACTGTCTTGTAATCAAATTAAAGGGATATATTGTGATTTTTTGCCTTGGAACAAGAACGCCATATAGCCAGACTTGTCTCAGCAAAACAAGAATGTTCTGACAACAACTGATTGTATTATCTGAACAGACTAAAATGACACCATTTGCAGACCCACATAGATTAAAAAAAAAGTCAGACAGACAGGCGGGCAGGCAGGGAGCTAAGACTTGCCGTGGTTCTAAAATAGCTTAACACACATAACACATGTAGTGTATTCTCCAGAGGTTTTGCCCATGTGATGCACAGTCTAGCACAGTCTAGCCAGATTTTTTTTTTTTTACCTCATTACCTCATAACTGCGTAAGTAGTGTGCACATGCTTACTCCAGACCACTGCTGGGTTATTTTTTCCAGCTCTGTCACTTATTGACTGTCGGACATACGCAGGATTGATGTTCTTGCTGTTAATAGTGCAGCAGGCAATACTTGGGCTATTGATCCCTCCTCTTTCTAACCTCCATCCCTACATTGCACGCCTCCCTCCTTTCTACCCATGGAATATGATTAAAGAGCTACGGCATCATGGGGAAATAAACAGAGGGATAAATGAGATGAACATGTATTGATGAGTGTAATGCAATGCTTTTCTTGTGGTCTTGAATTTTAGCCGCATGCAGGACACAGCAGGTAAAGAGACAGGTGGGGGGAGTTCAGATGATCATGTTTAATGATTTATGTCCCTTTAATGCAGAAATACAAGAGGGGTTTTCAACCTTATTAAATGATCATTACTGCTACTTAGACTGTGATTCATGAGGGATCACTGGAATAAAATGTACTGTTGCCTGTCCTAAGTCAAGTTATTAAAAGGCAGCGCCACCAGATTTAAATTAGTGTGCAATGTGAATTACAAGTGATGTTTTTCTTGCATTGAAACATGTTTTGGTGCTTTAATATCACAGTCTATCTGTGCAGGAGCGTATTTATCAGATAAACCAGCTTAAGCTCATTTCATTGTCTACCTCTTTACCCACTGACCTTTTTTCTCTTCCTCCTCCTCCTCCTCCTAAACATAATAATCTCCCCTGTCAACGTTCATTTCGATTGCATTTGTTTGAAGGCTTTGTAAAGAGAGAGAGAAAGAGAGAGTCATCTGTTCCAGACTGACCCTTTTTTTCCTCAATCTGTCAGATTCTCCTGGTGCGACCGTGTGGCTGATTGGGACCTGGTGTGTGTCAGGGGGCTATGGTGAGGCGATGTGCACAGGCTGGTGTGAGGAGAGATGTACCAGCGTCAGTGGAGGAAGACGGAGTGGTAAAGGAGTGGATCTTCATTCATGGCTGTGCATCTCGCTCTTGTTCTTGGCTCTGTGGGGCCAAGCATCCCCACAGTGCCCGGACAGCTGTCACTGTGCCTGGGACACAGCCACGGTGCTGTGCTCGGATGCAGGTTTGCGGGAGATCCCAGAGGGGATCCCCCCGGAAACTGTCTCCCTCCACCTGGAGCGCAACTACATACGGAACATCCCAGAGAGTGCCTTCAGTGACCTGGTCCACCTGCGGGACCTGTACCTGTCCCACAACCGCATTGACTCACTGTCCTCAGGGGCTCTGCGGCATCTGGGCCCTGAGCTGCGCCTGTTGGACCTCTCACATAACCAGCTGAGGCAAGCCAGCAGAGAAGAGTTTGGCTCTACTCGTGCAAAAACACGACTCTACCACAACCCCTGGCACTGTGACTGCACCCTGCAGGAACTGATGGAGACTCTGAACCTAGAGCCTGAGACAGTAAACGGAATCGTTTGTGAGAGCTCTGTGAGAGGGGTGGGTGAGGGGAGCAGGTGGGAGGACCCAGGGTCACAGGGTGAGCATGCAGGTCAACCGCTGGTCAAACTGTTGGATTCCGGGGTGAATTTCTGCAGTCTGCAGAGGAAAACAACTGATGTGGCCATGCTGGTGACAATGTTTGTGTGGTTCTTCATGGTTATTGTGTATGTAGTGTACTATGTGAGGCAGAACCAAGCCGAGGCACGCAGGCATTTGGAATACCTGAAGAGTTTGCCCAGCCCACGCAAGACCCCCACGGAGACAGACACTCTAAGCACTGGTTTCTGAACTAATGCTTAGCTGTAATTAAAGTGGAATAATCAAATGCCATTTTTATGGAGAGCAACTGATAAACTTCAAAATGCTGTGAGGAGTTACTGTAAGCCGATTGTGGATGACAGTGATATGTAGGAAATTAACCTTTTACAGCTGTGTTTCGTGATTGCAATATTTCTTTATATTTTTTTACAACTGAACCCCCTGTGTTTTTCTTAATATTTCTTTTCCTATTGCATTTTAATGAAAAGCGAGGAGTGAATTTTTTTTTTTACCCATCAATGCCAAGAGAAAAGAAAGGAAACTGAAAAACAAAAAAAATAAAGCAGAAATATGAAAGGATGAAATAAGAATTGTGGAGAAAAAAAGACTTTCTTTTAACTTTATAACCTTCTATCTCCCACTGTAGACCTCTGTGCTTTTATTTTCTCCTCCTACCATGCCCCTTACCATGCTCTTTTATCTTTCATTAAGCTCTAATTAAGAGTCTTTGACCAACTGACCCTTAATGAACACTTGAAAGGTACTAATCAAGTGTAGTGTCTTTATCAGGTCAAAAAGGAGTGTGCAAACTCAAACGTGTCCTCATATAATTGCTTATGTGTGAATGTGTTTGAAGTGTGTGGCGCTTTTTGTGCATTGTTAAAGCACATTTTTACTTTGATAACATTGCTTTTGCACGGATGCTGTTTAAGCCTTTCCCAATACACCACCACTAAGCCAGTTGTTTTGGTGCCAGCGGAGAACTGGTGATCTAATTTTACTCTCAGGAAGCCATTAGAGCTGGAGGTGAACAATTTTGTCTCCAAGCTGCAGCAATCAGCTCTAAAATATCTGGACAGCTTAGTGTACAGCTGTCACTGGTACAGAGAAAATTCAAACCAGATTTAGAAACGGATCGATTATTAAGATGCTCGTTATAAACGTTGTGAATTAGATTAGTGTAGCTATTTATCCTGAGAGAAGCTCTGTTAGTTTAGCGTTAATTAATCTCTTGAGTCCTGCTTTTTTCAGTCATCTCTGCAATGATTACTGTGTACAAATTGTTCCATCTCCCATTTTCCACACACACGGGATCATAATTGTTTTTTTTCTTCCAAGCCACTGTGAAAATAACACTTTTCTCATTTTCCCAGTTAGTACATTTTGAATGGCTGTCATGTTCAGATTAAAATCATCCCTGACAAGCAGCATGCATGTGCTGAATATCCAGCTCAGCCTTCTGCATAAAAGTGATGAAACCTGACCGGATGAACCATCATCTATTTTTAGTTTCACAAGTTCATTGTAATCATATTTACTGTGGAGCATTATTCTCTGAGGGGAGGCTGCAGTGTGTGGTTAACGTATGAGTGTTTGTCATTTTTCACTGTTAAAAATAGAAACTGTAAAAGGCTTCACTCAGTTAGTAGTCAACTACATTTAATGTGTGTTTAGGGCAGTGGTTACCAACCTGGGGGTTGGGACCCCCACACAAGGGGTTGCAAATTCAGTTTGAGGGGTCACAGGTCACACAATTATTAACAGGATATGAACTCTGAAAACATACTTCTACTACACAAAATTATAATCATTTTTTCAGACAATCTATGTTTTTTTCTGGTAAATTACAGGATAATTTTAGCCATCTGTAGCCTTTTAAAGATTATTTAAACAAACAAAAAAATCCCTCTTTTTATGAGCGAAAATAGGCTATTAAGCTGATTTTGGGGGAGTCACAAGTAGCCTAACAAATCAGAAAGGTTGGGAACCACTGTGTCGTGAATCCCCTCAGTGATAAATTAAAGTGTATAGGTATGACCATCTAAGTGTTCATGGATGTATTGTACCCCATTTGTTCTAACAATTGGGTTGGTAATGTAAGATCTGAAGTGAAACTTAGAATAAGTCAACTTTCTGTGTACTGTACCTGTGCTATATGTGACATGCATGCTTTGATATGGTATACAGAGAAAGACTGGTTCAGCCTGTGTTGTTCAGGATGAAGACAATCTGTGAAGTAGAGCTAGTATCAGTGAAACTATGAGTAGAGCGATGTTCATATTGTTATGATAACTGCTCAGTGTAAAACTTGGTCTCGGTTGGTAGACCACAGGTTAAAAGATTGGAATAAAAAAGTTGGATATTGTCCTGTGACTTTGAAAACAAAACTGTCTGTGGATGAACTTGTGATGCACTGTTGGTGTAACTTTACATGCTCAGAATATTTCCTGAATGTTACCTTTTTGTCACAAATGTTGATGTGCCAGAGTTTAATTTCCCAAATGCATCATTCTCTACCCTCATTGGCTCGTGAAGATACGATGGTGCTGACAACCCAAAACACAAGAACCAAACATGTCCTCTGTGTTAGTTTTTTTCTGTAGGTATTTTTTTTATTAGTGATGTATTTCTGTCCCGGTGATTTGTTTTCTCTCCTGTTTGTATGCCAATAATTACTCAAACAAGGATAAAGTCATAGATTGGAAACCATTACATTAAATAATAATAAATGAACTATCAAAAAGTGATTTCAGGAAAAACAAACAAACAAAAAAAAATCAACAATGACAAATATATAAAAAATAAAAGAAACATTGCTCTACTTTGTTCATAGAAATGCTTCTACCTTTTATTGCTACTGTAGGTTGAAAAAGGCAAGAAGGTGAATAGAAGTACAGGAAGACATTATCAGTTCACAGAATGAGCTGGTCATGGTTGGCAGTGTTTCCTATTTCTACTCTACCATGCGATTGAAAAAACTATTTTACATATATTTAAAAAAAGTACATGATATGGACTTTCACCACCTCCTTCTTCAACTTGTTTCTGTTTGTTCTTTCATCATCGTCAAAAAAAAATCGGCCCCCTCCACTGCCTTTTCTTAAAATCTGAGCTGTTTCTCCCCCCAAAAACACACAGTGGAAACAGAGCACAGCAAAATATTTGGGTGTGACTTTACTTTTTTTTAAGGAATTTCCTCGGGGAAGAGTAAAAACTGTTGCCGCAGATATTTCGAACTACGTAACAAAACAGAATATAAATAAAAAGCAACTTCAGCCTGTTACTTGGTTTTGTCTTTTATTTCCAATTTACATTAATTAAAACGTAACAAAAACAAGTCATGATCATAATAATAATATAATAATGCTATTATTATTAATAATAATACTATTATTAATAATAAAAAATATACACAACCTCACACAAATGAACCCTCTGCGCTGGCTGCAGAAACTGGAGCAACAAAGTCAAACACACTTTAAATCTCTTCAACAGTTTGTGTGAGTGTGTGTACGCCAAGGCAGAGGGCACGTCCTGTGTGAGGGGACTGATGAGAGGAAGTAGAGAGGGATGGGGAGGGGAGGGGTAAAAGGTGCAAATGGGGGGTGGGCAGCAGAGACTGGGCTTTCAGGACCAAACTTAGCATCATATTGATTGTATTTTTCTAAAATATTATGGGATTTGTAAACAAAGATTCAGGGGTCGAAGGCCTTAGTTTGATTTGTAAAATTGTTGTTTTTTAGCGTGAGGTAGCTTTAAAATATCAAAACAAATATTGAGACAACTAAAAAGAAAATTAAACTCATTATTCGTTCCAAATTGGGCATGCCTTGAGTGGAAAAAATTCATCATGGGCATGTTTGTTTCTGTGTTGGGGTTGAAGCAGGAAGGTGGGGAAAAGGCAGGGACATTTATCACCCTGAAATCCAAAATCCTGGGGTGAAATGCACTCTCTGAGAAACTGTATATATATGTATACACACATATACATATATATACATATATACAAGGCACTACATATGAGTATCTGGTTGTTAAAAAATACAGACTGTTTTACAACAATAGCACCATTGAGTTTATTATAATACACAGTAACTTTTTGATACACACTGTGGTGGTAGAAATAGGAACACCTGCACTTTCTATGTAGCAAGATTTTTGGTTTCAAAGAGATACGTATGCTTTAGTGGATAAGGTACAGGAGTGAGGGGGTTTGAAAAGAGGTGGAAGTAAGAGAGAAAGTTGGTGGATAAGGTTTTCTTTTATGTGTAAGTGGGCTTTTCATTACTTAGCAACAAACTCAGTTCTACCACACCTGGGACCCAAACCTAAACAATAAATAAATAACACCAACACATTATTCTCTCTCTAGTTCCCTGGTATGTTCCCGTACTCTCCTCGTACTTCCTCCTTCTTGTTCATGGGGTGGGTCTGGAGGGGGCTGCTGTTCACCCAGGGTGAAGTGGGGGCTTTGGGGAACACCGGGTGTCCATAGGGGGAGGGGGGGCGAGTTGACTGGAGGCGATGCTGGATGAATCACAGATGACAGTTGCTGGTGCCATTCAGTGCAGATATCCTACGGAGTTCGACTTGGAAAAGCACTTTTTACTTAGAAAAAAAGTCCCATTTTAAAAAAGTGTCTTGATTTTTCTTTTTCTCTCTTTCTCTCCTCTTTTATCTGAAGTGTGCTCCTCTTTCGTTTTTATTTTTTTAAATTTCTCACTTCTTCTTTCTTTTTCGATCCCTCTTTCTTTACAAGAAGCAGACTGGCCCGACATCAACTCCGAACTCCTGGTCTGCTCCACCGATATCCATGGGGGCAATGTCCACGATGGGCAGACGAGAGGTCTTCTGTGATCTGTATTCAATCACTGTCTTGCCCCACTGTCCTGTGTGTTTCTGTGCAGGGGGAAAAAAACACACAATGGCTCTTAAATGACCTACAGTATGGCTTCTCCGAAATTCCAGAGTATGAGATTGGTTTGGTGAGAGAGAGACAGTGCTTAACATTTGTGAGGATAATTTATGTGAGCTTTAGTGCTCTGTGAAGAAAATCCTCCCTTTGTTTGTTTTATTATATAATGTATATGTACATGAAAAAGCGTGTACTGTGTGTGTGTGTTCAATCTGTCCAGTCTTACCGTGCAGCCGTCCTCCATCACGCTGTATGTGAAGCGGCTGTTGCCCTCGGCTCTGATCTCCACATCGTTGGAGCCCTGCAGCAGCACAGCCTTCTTCAGGTTGCCTGTTGAGGCGTCCATGTAGGCCACGCTGTTCTTACAGTGGTAGGTGAGGTTTTGAGACGCCTCAGTGGACAGCAGTCTCAGGAAAGTCATCTGGATGGCAGCAGTGTTGGGCGCAAGGCTTTCATCACCGTAGCTGAACTGCAAGAGGCCACAGGAAAGGAGGAAGTGAGATTATTATTATTACTCTATTATGGAACCAATGTTGTGACCTGTGAATAAATGCCTCATGAGTAAGGCTAATTGCGTTTGGTTTTAACCAATTTGTAGAGAGAAATGCTGAGATTTTCCTACATGTAGAATTTGTATGTGACTATTTAACTGTTAAAACTCTCTGATTTTAACGCAGATTTCATGTTCATCCAAAAGTTGTTGTATAACTTACTGCAAGAAGAAAATAATGTCCACAGTGTACACCAAGTAAGGAGGGCACTATTTTTATTGTCTTGTATTAGAAAGTAAAAAGAAAACTGTTTGAAAAAATAGCTACACTGTTTGTGTTGATAAGTTTGAAAAGGTATATTCAAGAGAGTTTCACCCATATTTTTGTTTTATAGATTTTTAAGGAACTGATTTTCACATTTTTTTTCATTCAATTACCAGTAATTAAAATCCATCCATCCAACCAATCATTATCTATACTCACTTATAATGTGCAGAGTTGCACATGGCTGAGACTCAAATAATCAAAATTAACATTATTTGGGAATTTTTTTGAGAAGACAAAACGAGTAAGAATCAAACTATGATTACACTTGAGGGAACATATCAGCTCGTTTGACTGAACAGAAGAATCAAAGTAGGACTTACGTGGAATCCTCCATTCATTGTCTCTCCGAACCAGATGTGTTTGTGCTCCTTGCTCTTGCTGGACCACCAGTTCTTGCGAGGGATGTTGGAAGGCTTGGAGTGGACGCAGGACTCCCCTGTCTCCATGTTACAGAAGACCTTGATTGCATCAACGGTACAGCCCTGATTGGGATCAATCCAGTACTCTCCTACAGGCAGAGAAAGAGAGAGAGGACAAAAAATCAGCTTCCAGGACAAGACTTTTTCCTCACATTATACACCCTTTTGCCAAAAAAAGCTGCATGGAAAGCTGATAATTTTATGACCCACTGTGCAACTCAGAGCCACACGCACTTAATCCAAATCTTAACTTTACTGAACTTGAGCTGCCAACATGAAATGTCACGTAGCTTCTCGTTGTCTTCATCATCTAACCCCTATTTGACCAATTCCCATTGGTGTCACTCACCGCTCTTCCAGTCAGGATGGCAGAGCTTCAGGTCTCTGCAGGTGCGAGCGGGGTTCTTCCTGGATCCCTCAGGGCTGCGGATGTTCTCAATCTGGTTGTTGAGGGATTTGAGTGTGGCGTCTACCTCAACATCGTGCTGGCGGAGGTTTCCAGAAGCCTGGTCGGCCCTCATGTACCTAAGAGGATCAGGGGACTTCTCAGTCTGACCCAGGCCAGCGAAGGCAGACATATCGATGCCAGGGCCGGGGGGACCAGGAGGACCGGGGGGTCCGGGGTTTCCAGGAGGACCCTGAGATACAAAGAGGAATGGAGAGAAAGGAGATATATATTTAGCACTACACACCATTTGTCTTGTCATCACTCCTCATATAGTGTCATCTCTTGCACACAAATGTTTTATTCTCCTTTCTCCAGTCAGACTAGACAATTCCCTCCTCATCTCCTATAATGGGGCAGAAAATACGGCCATCTGTTCTGCAATCTGTTCTCTTGTCTCATTTCAGCTTTCTTGTCTCAGATTTCACTCTTCTTTCAACAATACACGCTTCACAAACAAGCTCAGGTGATGCCAACAAGAGCTTTTGCTGCATCTTTTCTGGTTGCCTTTTTAATTTAACCTTTTCTTTGCTTCATGTTTTTTTTTGTTTTCCATTTAAATATCACTTAACCAATTACATTATTTGCTTTGGAACAAATTTAAGCATTTATTGGTAGAGTATGTCTTTTAGAGATCCCTTTTAAATACCCACTTTATTATTAAAGACTGCATTACAAAAGCTTTAGAATAAACTCTAAATCATCACCTCAGCACTGCTGTCAAAGTTTTACATTACAGCGTATAAGTATACATATACGCATACAGCAACCATGATATTGTTGCAATTCTTGCGATGTTGAATGTTAACTGACTCTTAAAGATAACAGCATGTCTTGTAAGCCTGTAAAATGCAGAAATGTCTTTGATGGCTGAACTGTGAAAGAGTTTCTAATATGTTTGATATTAGTTGTTATATAGAGTTTTAGTATGTGAATCATCATTTTAAATGGCTCTTAAATCTATAATTAATATCCAAATATTAACCAGATGTTTAAACTAAGCATTTCATTATGTGATTCTATTCATTTATCGATTAAGATGACATATTAATTATAAAAGCCAGAAAATAACACATTTTTCTTTTTGCACATACTTATCAATCCACAGTTAGGATTTTTTATGTTTCCATTTGTATATTTTGATTATATTAACAAAGAATTATTTCTCAATTAATTTTTAACTATGAATATGATTTGCAGTAGATTAAGGGGAACACAGAATACACAGTTTCTTATCAATTCAAGACAAAAAGGAAACATTATACTGAATATAGTAGACTTAGTGGTGTATTGCAGCAGGTCACATCATATGAGACCTATATGATTTGAGCTGATATTACTACGTTCAATCCATATCAATAACTGCATGATGCAGACCTGGAAATTATGATGTTATTACATGCTGTGAATTTTGCACAGTCACACTCTCAACATGGACCTTTTCAAATTCTAAAGGCATTTTGAATTACATAAAATAATTGGCCACATCCATGTCTTTTTGTGCACGGTGTAGGATTGTAATTAAATGTAACTCTAAAACCATGATTTGAATCGTGTGAAGGCATATATTTATACGCTAAAAGGTATCTTTATATTGTTTTATATTTTTCAGAAGATCAATGTGACAGGCAGAGAAGGTAATAGCTACTCACAGCGGGTCCGGTGTCTCCACCGCGACCACGAGGTCCGGGGGGTCCGATGGGTCCTGGCAGACCATTTGCACCGTCCTTTCCAGCAGGGCCAACAGGTCCAGGTGGTCCCTAAATTCACAGATGGAGGGAGGCTTTTGATGTTAAGCTCTAAAGACACTGCATGTAAAGAATTCATTTTTTAATTAATGATATTCAATTTTTTTTTTAAATTAGCAATGTGTATTTTGGTAATGTTTGAACTCACTCTTTGTCCAGAAGGTCCAGCAGGTCCAGTAGCACCTTGGTCTCCAGGTTGACCCTGAAACAGAGGACTACATTTAAACATACCTTAACCTAGTTGAAGCAGTTAAATAAAATACTATCAGTTATGAAAAGAATAAATAAAGCAATATGCTGTAAATGGAACAAGGATTATTTTAACCTGTTAGACCAGTGTACAAATGTCTGTATGTAGATAGATTCACATTCAGCTTGGATGCTTACCGGAGGTCCAGGCAGACCCTGCAGACCAGTGAAGCCTCTGTGTCCCTTTTGTCCTCTTTCACCACCCTCTCCAGCCTCACCCTTGTCACCACGTGGTCCTTGGGGTCCCTGAGAATGAGTAGACAACATTCTAATTAGTTAAAACTTACAGTAATTTCACTTCTTGTTTTTATGTTGCAACATTAGACGTAATGTAATTCAGAACTTCACACTTTTGTCTTATAAAAGACAGACTGACTGTCATGACTTCATTTTACTTTTGCAATGGATACACCAATTCTGTCTTCACTTGTGTTTGTGCAGGGCATAAATAATTTTAAATTGTATATGTTCATGTTCATAAAGATACTGTACATACAGGCATTCCTCTGGCTCCAGCAGGTCCTGGGGGTCCAGCAGGTCCTTGTGCACCCTAGGAAAAGAAAACAAAAGAAGGTAGTGTTGTTACAGCGAAAACATAGTGCCTGAAAAACTACAACACGCTGTTTCCATTCACTTGAGCATCTACAAGTCAGTGTGTGTACATAATTCATACCCATCACCTGTGCCAACCACACACCTGTTGCCATATTCACGTGTATTTAGGTCATTAGTTCCACTTAATACAAGGGTGCATTTTTCCAAAAGCAATCTAGCAATCCATAAGATCAAATATGTCTACTGGAGTAAGATTTCATACAGTTTCACACAAAGGTGCATTTTAGGATCAGATAATCTAAGAATATTATAATACCTTGATGAAACTATTGAAATGCACTGAATGAATGGCATGTAAATTAGAGAAGTATGCATAGAATTTATCTTTTTCACTTTAACAACAGGTCTCTCACTCAGGGATGATGAAACACTAGATACATCCTTCTCTATACTCAAGAGCTATCAATATGCTAATTTCCAGCAGGTGAAACATCCACCTTTTATAAATTTCTTTACTTAACAGTACCTAAAAAGCATCACTACTTACATAGCTACAGGATTTTTAGAAACATCCATTTGAATTAAGAAAATAATATCCTGTTTTTTCACTTGTGTTGGAGTTTCTACTCACAGACTCTCCTCTGTCTCCCTGTTTGCCGGTGGGACCAACTGGGCCAGAAGCACCAGGAGCGCCTGGAGCACCAGGAGCACCAGCTGGACCAGTATTACCACGATCACCCTGCAGCACAGAGAGCACAAACAGTCACAACAGGGAAGCTACGAACACTGGATCATTGACTGTAATGTTAAAATAAAATGGACCCATATTATGTGAAATCTAAATAACTGCTCTGTGTGAACATATGACAGATATTTAA
The DNA here is from genome assembly GCA_029490765.1 of Euthynnus affinis. Lineage (NCBI taxonomy): Eukaryota > Metazoa > Chordata > Actinopteri > Scombriformes > Scombridae > Euthynnus > Euthynnus affinis. The sequence goes on along the minus strand of CM055840.1, from coordinate 21,672,362 downwards.
TGAGAATGCAATTAGTACTATTGTCCAACGGTTATAGTAAAAAATGGATCATCAAACATCAGGTTTGATGAGTGTTAGCATTTTCAGCATTTCCTTCATTTTACAAGCAGTTTCACATCATGTCTAACAAAGTCGCTTGTAAAACATCATGAAAAATAATAATAAATCATAATCCTTAACCTGAGCAATAGCATACTTCAAAAACAGGTACACAGGTTCAGAAATTTGTAGTTACAGGAGCATCCCTCACCACTGAGGACTGAAATAGGTCACCTGAGCACAACACACGTTAACCTACTGTTGTGTATCTCTTTTAGCAGGATTTTGTATTTCTCACCTTGACTCCAGGAGAACCATCTCTACCAGGAGGTCCATCAGATCCGGGGTTGCCCTGTCAGACGGAAAGATTTTAAGCGTTAAAAGCATACACCTCCATCAAGCCAGATGTCCTATTAAACACTGATCAGCTTTATAATGAACGCAACAAAATGCATTAATAATCATGTGTAAACACAATGCAAATAGATACATGATGAAAATAGCAGTGAAATTTAATGGATTTGGCCTTCACACCAAAGTTCTTGAATATAAATAACAGTTAAGAGCCACTTGACTAAATATAAACTGGCAGATATATATAAAGACATGCTGTGTGTTGGCCTTTTTCTGACCTCTCTGCCAGGCTCTCCTGCTGGTCCAGTAAGTCCAGGTGGTCCGACAGGTCCAGGGGGTCCACGGTCTCCTGGGCCACCAGAAGCTCCTTGTTTTCCAGGCTCACCCTGAGAGGAGAGGACTCATTACTACACAAGTGACATCATGAATTACCTAGACATACAACTCATCATGTGACACTTCTGTAATGTCCCAGTGAATTGATGTTCTTGGAAACATCCCAGTGAACACAGATGGGCTCTAAATAGCATCTAAATTTGTATGCAGGTAAGTGTTCAGATGGAAATGAGGACATTATCTGATTATCATTTATTTAACAAGCTTCTTTGGTGGCATTCTGTTAAATCAGCAGTTAAACCTGCTTAATCCTGCCTTTAAGACCTGCTAACATAACTGTAGTAACAGGACAGCATGGAAATCTGATGGTCGATATCTTTAAGAGGTTTTTCCTATGATGACAACCATAAAATGAATTTTAAAAACACAAATTTTATAAGCTCAGCTGCAAAATTCAAGTCTGAAAACAAACACACTGGAGCTTAATTAGACCAGTCATGTACTCTACGTACTGGATCAGTCAGCAAAGATGTCCAGACCTTATCAACAGCTATTAAACTGGGCATTGTGGATATAAAATGCAGCATTTTTTATGAATGCTTAGCCTATTAAGGTCATTAAATTTATTTAGAGGCTGGTTTTGGTCAATAGTAATTCATCCACAACCAAGCAGGTCTACAATATGTGACCAGAAAACTGTCAGATGGCCAAGCTGAAAATATAATTAAGTGTTATATTTTTTGAATGAAAATAGGTCAAATGTAGACTATACAGTATAATCTATGACAAAATATTGACAAAGAGCAGCCTCAATCCAGAAGTACTGGTATCAGTAAAGCTGTTAAAACTCATGTGCTGCCCTCATAGAGACCATACTTGAAGAAAACTCCAGGATGTCACAGGAAACTGTATCTGCAGTTCAAACTTATGTGAAGCATATTCTCTGCTTGAAACATTCCTTGCTGAGTTTGGCATTGCCACAGCTTTCTTGGCATCCCTTTTATGCATACTGATGAATAATTAATGGTAAGGACATGCCCACTGAGATGTTGTATGTAGGGGACATGGCTCATGTCACAGATCAAATAGTGTGAGATGTAAGCAGGGGAGCCTTCCTGTCACATGTTGTACTGTACATCAAATGGAATCAAATGGAAAAAAGCCTTGGCTCATGTGAGATCCTGATTTGATTGTGATCCGATTAGGACACAGCAGACTGACGGTCCAGAAGCTGTCTATGTTCTTTTGTACTGAGTGACAAAACATTAGGTATTGTGCAGTGAAGGCAGATTCGTGAATTTTATTTCATTAACAGCCTATTTCGTTATTTAAGGTTGACAAACACTATTTTACTGGCAGCTGTGAAAGAGAAACATTTCATGTTAGAAAAGTGTAGTAGGAAACTGAACTCAATGCTTTACTAATCCTCCCTTGTCATACAGAGATATATCATATAATGTAACAGTAAGAGCCATACTACCCATCTGAGATTCATCTCAGTGCATTTATACAAGTGCTGATATGATGCATTGATTGAAAGAAAATGAACAACAATTTAGACTAGCGAAGTGAAATGCCAATAATTTGCTTCTTCCAGTTTTTCAAAAGTAAGCATTTCCCTTTGTGTTATAAAATTCGATATATTTTGGTTTTGGCCTGCAATTTAAAGACACCACCTTTGATTCTGTGAAACTAGGGTGGGGATTTTTCTCTATTTTCTGACATTTCATCAACTAAATAGTTCAAAATGAATAGACCAACAGATTAATCAATGGTGAAAATAATTATTAGTTGCAACTCTAATTTGTACTGTGTGTGTATTATTTGATTGATTTTATCAGTGATGATTGCGATACTTACAGAAGGTCCAGGCAGACCAGGGAAACCTCTCTCACCACGCTGTCCAGGTAGACCCACAATACCGCGTGTGCCAGCCAAACCCTGAGGACCTGAAGGACCTGGGGGACCCTGAGAGGAGAAAAAAAAGAGGCTGAAACCAAAAATAATATATGCTAAATATATCAATGTGTAAAAATATATCAATTGTATCATTTGGTAGTACTGAATAATTGTTGTGTTTTTCCCCATTTTTTAAATAATGAAATAATCTATTACTTTTAGAGACAATATACAATAGAAATAACTCACATAGCCCACATAATCAGAACCAAAAAATGTGATATTAAATAGTGAATTAAAGTTAAATAAATAAAACGTTGAGTAATAACAGTTTTTTGAGATCTGAAAAAAAATCCTGTTTTTGTCTTGTAATCATTTAGCTTATTCTGCCTATTTGAATTGATACTAAAAATGCTAAAGTTTGATATTTTGGAAATATGCCTGCAGCAAGTAACCAGTAACCACAACATGTTACACTTTGGTTTTTGTACAGATGAAATAAATGAGATACAGCATGTTAATTGGTGAACTATTGGGTGGATTTTTTTTTACCTTTGGACTGAGCGAGGATAGCTGGGCTAGGTTGTTTCCTCCCATTTCCAGTTTTTATGCTAAGCTAAGCTAATCAGCTGCTGGCTCCACTTTTACTGTAGTGGTATCGATTTTCTCAAGTAACTATGAGCAAGAAAGCAAATATTATTTCTTTAAAACTATTTCTTTAAATAGTGCTTATCATCAGTACAGTATTTAATACAAAGGTCAGCAAGTGTTGATTTATATTGTTGACACATGCTTAATACAACACAATATAAAGTTAGCCATCTTTATGGTCGTGTTTCAGTAAGTTTGATTCTGTTCTATTCTGTTTCAGTCATTCTCTTTCTTTACTTTTGCAAAGATTTCTGATTTATATCTTTTGTCATTTTGTTCCACCTAGGATTTTACAGCTCCCAACTTCAGCATCACAGATGAAAATCGATCTCTCCATCACCTCCTTCTGCTCCACTTTCATCGACACCACACCAGGCCAATCTGCCACACGGTGAAAGCTCCCTTAACCCTTGCTCACAATAAACGCCTGACTTGAAGTGACACCTGAGACGCACAACTGAGCTGACACAGACTTTGATATGTTGCACAGTTCAAGATGTGTATTCTATAGGTGGGAAAGGTCTTGACTTGACATTGCAGCTATTTTTCTGTTTGAGTATGCAATCATCTGTAATATGTCATTATTTCGACGGGGCTTGTCATTATCTGATAGTTGACTAACAGTCAATATACCAGTAATTATAAATCACAGGCCCTATAACGCTCCCTCCTACATATCCGTCAATCATGAAGTTCTAACTCATATTCAATGCCAGCCCAATTTAGCACTTTGCTCTCCTCCTTTGCCCATTAACTTCAGCCCCCTTAATGTACGGTCATTAGGGAACAAAACATTTATTTGCAATGATTTTAAATATCTTATAATGTTGACTTTTTTATGGTTACTGAGTCTTGGTTGACAATAGATGACACTGTGCCACTGGTTGAAACATCACCTTCTGACTTCTCTTATTTAAACAAGCCTAGAGCCTCAGGGAGGGGAGTTGTTTTGTAAAAACTGCTTTAAATGCTTGATTATTGACTTATTATTTTGCATGCTTATGCATATTTTCATCCTTTGAGCATCTTTCTTTGAAAAGGTTCCTTGGAAATTTTGTGTATAATAGTATACAGACCACCAAAATCATCTGGTTTTATAGATGAAATTAATGAACTGCTCTCCCTCATCATGCCAAAATACAAAAATATCCTGATTTTAGGTGACTTTAACATCCATGTGTGCTGTCCTGACCATATTTTAGTCATGGATTTTTTAAAGCTAGTTGATACTTTTAACCTTTCTCGACTCTGAGGGATCTAATGAAGACCTTTAATCAAGCAGTGAAAATGGCCAGACAAAAGTATGATAATTACCTCATTAATAAACATAGATCTAACCTCAGACTCCTCTTCAATGTGATGAGTCACACTTCAAATCCATCCCCTGCTGTAACTGAACCATCAACTGACAAATGTGAATCGTTTTGATCTTTTTTTCTCTGACAAAATCAAAAACATAAGAAACAACATTTTATTTGTTGTTATGAACCCTCTCCTCCTAGCTCCAACTGTACTTTAACTTCCTTTGATCAACTAACAGTTGAAAATGAAACTGAGACCATAGCCAAAATGAAGAACTCTACCTGCTCTTTTGATTCATTCCTACCCATTTCCTTAAAGAAACCCTTGTCATAATCTGTCAATTTCTGGTGGATTTATTCAACTTCAATCTTTACTCTCATCCAGCTTTGTTCCTGAGTTTTAAAACAGCGGTAGGACAACCTCTCCTTAAAAAACACACACTAGACCCAGATACTCTTAATCATTTCCAGCCGATCTAAAATCTCTTAGAACGGCAACGGCCTCTTTGAGGTATCTCAGTCAGGTTTGAGGGCAAGTTATAGCACAGAAACTGCACTCCTTAGAGTGTTAAATGATCTTCTCTTAGGAGCTGACTCTGGTCAACACACTGTATTACTCCTCTTGGATGTGTCTGCAGGTTTTGACACTGTTCATCATAATATTTTAGGTTTGGTTTTAGATATCTTTCAGGAAGGCGTGCAAAGTGGGAACTATCAATCAGCTTCAGTACTGCTAAAATATGGAGTTCCACAGGAACTATTCTTAGACCACTTGGTCATATTATTAAAAAACACAATATCAGTTACCATTTCTATGCTGATGATACATAATTATATCTCTCCTTTGACACTAACGACACCAACCATTTAAACAACCTCCAAACATGCATTGCAGATATCAATAACTGGATGGCATCAAATTGTTTACAGTTAAACTTAGAACTTAGACACAGTGATTCATGCATTTATTTCATCACGTTTAGATTACTGCAAAGTGCTCTGCTCATGCCTCACACAACAAAACTTCAGCTGATCCAAAATGCTGCAGCCAGACTCATAACCAGGTCCAACAGGAGAGAACACATCACACTGGTTTTAAAATCCCTCCTTGCCAGTCCATCTTGACCTCCTATGAGCCTGAATGCAACCTGAAATCCTTTGGTAGGTCATTCCTGGCCATTCCTCGGTCAAACCCTAAAACTAAAGATCTTTTCTGTTCGGGCCCCTCAGTTGTGGAATGACCTGCTGGAGGAGATCAGGAAAGCTAACACATTGTCTTCTTTTAAGTCACTCTTAAAAACTCAATGTTTAAGACTTGCTTTTTATTGATTTTACTGTTGTTTCACAATCTTTTGTTGTATTTTATTATAATATTTTATTACCTGTTTGCTTATTGTCTTTTTAATTGTATGTAAAGCACTTTGTAACTTGTTTTGAAAAGTGCTAGACAAAACTATTATTATTATTATTATTTGTTTATGATGGGTATGTGCGTAGTGCTGAGTGCAGGTAAGGTAAAAGCCCAGGGTACTGTCATTAGTCTGTCACTGGGCTTGCGCTGCCCTGTGCTGTCATATGTCTTGGTCTGCTATTACAGTCAGTGATGGACACTGACAGCTCTGTGTATTAATGGAGTGTGTGCTTGGCTTCTGTCCATTACTGATGAAATTGGCTCTTTGGGCTGACAGAACTTCGTAAAAGTTGACAAAAACATAGAAAACTAACACATTTAATCATTTTCCTCTCTCTATAACAAACACCTGTGTTCACCTTGACTGTGTTCAAGGAGATGTGTGAAGTTTGGAGAGAAAAAGAAGAAGAAAGAAGAAGAATAAGACTTTATTGATCCCCATGGGGAAATTGATCTTCTGCGTTTGACCTATCCTATATATGCACACACTAGGAGTAGTGGGCAGGCGCTGTGCAGCACCAAGGGACTGACTCCGGTTCTTTTGCCAATGCCTAAGGGGCACTGGGAAGAGTATTAATCTCAACATATAAATTGAAATAGAGAAGAGAGAAACAGAGAGTGGCTAAATATGCGTATGTGTCGATGTTCAAGACTGAAGTGGTATTCCAGCACCACAAGGTCAAAAAGTTACAGAATATGTAGAAATCCAACAGTGTCTTGAGTATATGAAGGGATATGATAAAAGCATGTCAAACTCACAGGGGGACCGTCCTCTCCAGCATCTCCCTTCTCTCCTGAAGGCCCAGCGGGACCACGGAGTCCAGCGTCACCCTGTCTGCCTGGGGGTCCACCGTCTCCCCTCACACCCTTAGGTCCATCTTTACCAGGAGGGCCGGCAGGACCAGCAGGTCCAGGATTACCCTAGGACAAGCAAGGAGAATTGCATCGCATACATTAAATGAAATCACATAAGTGGGATAACATTACATACACATCTAATTTCTGCTGCATACAAGTTTTTTATTATTTTGATTATTTCGAGTATGTGCCGTTTTAAATAAATGTTATCAACACATATCTCCTATTTCCACTCTTACAGTATCAGACTTTCTAACAGTATGAACTTCCTCTGAGCAAGTCTGTAAAAATATTCTAAACAAACTACAGCAACTCCTACTGTGTCAAACATGCTGTTTTGGTGGTGTGTAGGCGCTGCAACAGCAACAGCAGGTGTTTTACAGGTGCAAATTAAAAAGGTTCTGATGTGACAATAAGTCAGGTGACATTTAGAAAAGCATTCCTGTATCTGTTCTGCTGCACCTGGTACGTGCTTGTGAAACATAAATCAAGCCCATTTTCCTCCTCTTCCTACCCAATTTCACAGTGACATGAACAATGACTCTAACTAGGGCTTAATTTTTCATCTTTCTCATATTACTTGAAATTATTTAAAATAATTTCTTGTAGAAGTCTATGTAAATGTAGAGTAGATTGCAAATATGTCTGTCAAATTATTTTATGATGTATATCAATATTATACCTCGATTTTTTGGTAAATATAATTGGTAATGTTCATTTTACATATGCATGAGAACTCAGTGGGATGAATGAAGGTTGAGATACCAGGAGACTGAACTTACATTGGGACCAGGTGGTCCAACTCGGCCAGCAGCACCAGGGAAACCAGTGGCACCCTGAGAGAGAGTGGGTAGATTAAATTAGACAATGCAAAAAAAATAGTCTAACAAAATGATGGCTTCTGCATGTGCTACTGTAGGCTATGGGAGAAGTAAAATGACAAAATAACTTAAATGAATTGAAAGTGAGAAACTTTGCAAAACAAAAAGACATTTTCAAAAGGTCACTTACAGGAGGTCCCTGAGCACCACGAGCACCTTTAGGTCCAGAAACACCTGTAGGACCCTGCAACAGAAAACATAATGTGCTTCACTATCTGATAGTTGTGATACATTTTATGGAAGAGAATATAAGTTTATTTAAAACACTTTCAGTTGCTTTGAAATGGTGTTCAAATCTGGTTCAGTGGGGGATTATCTTCCTCAGTCAGTGTTAATTCTGTCTGGTGTGGCACAATCAGTGACAAGGAGAGCTTTCACTCCCTACCACAAACATTTAACATGTGCATTCTTACATGTTTTGTCTCATAAGAAATGCTGAGTGTCTGTTGAACTGTTATATAATGTTCACAACTTCTACAGGCTGCGGACTCCCATGGTTTTCAACCAAACCCTCATGTTTTAGGGTTTAGGAAAAGCTAGAGAGAATGACTGTTTGATTCAGCAGCAGAGTAAAAGAGCCTGGATAGATACTCACGGCAGGTCCAGGGGCACCAGATGGTCCTTGGGGTCCAGGGGCACCAGCGTCACCCTTCTGTCCAGATTCTCCCTGCTCTCCCTTGGCTCCAGGTTGACCATCAGCACCCTGATTGAAAATAAAAAAACAGAAAAAGTTGTGAAATATGTCAGACATGAACAACAACATATGAAACTTTAGTAAAAGTTGAACAAGGAAGATATTTGATCTATCTCTGTATATAAACAGACATGGAATGTTTAAAGCAAGACTGTAACTTTTGAAAGAAGAAATTACATACAACTCTTTTTTTTTTTGCAGATACAGTCTGGTTTGACCATTAGCATATGGTAGCTAATGTTAGCAAACTTAAACGAAAATAGTCAGTCAGTTGACTGACTTTATGACTCTTCTCTTCTATTGTCATGCTATATTTTAGCATAAACATTATCATGTCACTTGTTGCTAGAGTGGCAGGTGTTCACCAAAAGTTTGACTAAAGCTTTCCTTTAAAGTAACAGCAAGTGATATTTTCTTTAGAAAGAATTTACATAAAAATGAAAGGAAAGAGTTTTTTTTTTTACCTTTCCTCTTTTTTCATTATTATTTTCACAGAAAACTTGATTGAGATTGTTATTTCTTTAGTAACAATTACAAGTCTAGAAGTGTGAAGTTGCTAATGTTTTATGTGTATTCTCTGTCTGTGTGGTGATAAGCTGTGATGTTACAGTCTGTGAGCTGTGAAGCAAAAAATATTTTGACACCTTGTAGCGTTATTCATTCTGATATAAATTCAATAATTAATCACAGTGCAACCCTGAAAAAAAATCTCATTAAACTGTATCGACACAAAAACATTGATGAAAATCCATTTGGAAGGATGCCGCTTATTAAAAACATTTATTTATTTGATGTCCGCCCAGAGTCTCTGGGAGGAAATAAATGAATTAGTAATAAGAAGACTTCCTTCTGTCTGCACACTAATCTCTCCCCACAGAATAACACACACAAAACAATACATGAGTCAAGATAAAAGAAGATTCACTCAGGCCTAAAATAGAGGTAAAGGCTATTAGATATCCAAGTCTTTCTACATAGTAGTTACAGAAAAGAGGTCTGACAAAGGAAAAGTTGTATCAGGTTGATGTCGGTCATCACACAGCTTATGTCTTTTGATAAAGAGGAACATGTCTGTGATATCAGAGTCTCATTTTCTGGGTAACTTAACACGCGGTGAGGTTATATATGCTTTTTCATCTTGAAAATAAAGAAGTCACGTAGCTCTTTAACTGGTAATTTTATGATGTTGAGGTTATTGTATACATATCTGTAATATAATCCAATAATCATATATTTCTTTTATTGGCAGTTTTAGAGGAGTTACTAATTATTGTGCTTAATATTTCACTAATCAGTTTGCTGAATTTTATGTTTCAATTTATGTACATTAGATTCCATTTTAATTGGAGTTACACTAAACATACTGTGTGCTGTGTGCATATCTAAAAAGTCAAGCTGTTGGCTTTATGCTGTAACTTATTTTCTGTCCTTCATATAAGGTCACTTCAGATTGTTGGTGACATGGTTGACAACGAATCTCCTTTAAACCATCTATGAAAAAATCACCTACAGTTGCTCAGTACAATCATAAATATTAATGACTGAATAAAAAAGCCACAACGAGAACTAAAGTATAACTTGATTGTCAAATAAAGATTTCTCTCTCTCTCTATATATGTATCATTTATATCAATATATAAATGTCATGACATTTAGTCAATGGCCCTGGAGTCATGTTATTCAGACTTCTGCAGAGATAAGAACTGGCCAGTGTTGTTTTTGTTACTTACAGGGGGTCCAGCAAATCCAGCAGGCCCAGGAGGTCCAGTCTCACCTCTGTCACCCTGAAAGAGGAAGGAAGAGAGGAAAGAATGAACTCAGAAAATAGTTTAAAGTTTATTTATTGATTGAAAGTGAAAGCAGTGGGTGATCGGCTGAAAAAGCTCCTCAACTCCAACATCAACACAGAAAACCTATTTTAAAAATATCATCTCTAAATCTTACAAAACAACTGCCTCTTAACCTGCTATTGAAAAGAGTTGAACTATTAGATATCTTGAGGAATCCTCCATGAAATTAACACATTGTAGTGTGAGTAAGAAATCAGTTTTTGTACCACAAGCTTCTAGGAGAGTATTAAATTAATAATCTGAACTTTTTTTCACACAGACAATGGCATCACAAACTAACAGTGACACTTACAGGAGCACCACGGGTACCAGGAGCACCAGAAGGACCAGCAGGTCCAGATTCACCCTATAAAAGAAGACAGCAGCTGCATCAGCAACACACATAGAGCTACGAACAGTAAGTTCAGATACAGTTAATTACATTATGAACAGATTTCCAAGATGAATGCAAGGCAAAATCACAACATTTAAGCTTAGGATCACAATAGCTTCTATTTAAGATGTGTTTAACAAAAACACCAACAAAAACCATTTCTATGTCACTGTGCCAATAGTTAAAAGATTTTAAAAATGATATAGTTCTCACCTTCTCACCATTGGGACCAGAAGGACCAGGAGGGCCGATGGGACCAGTGAGACCCTGTAACACAAAATGAGTTTTAAGACTTAAAAACAGGCTTAAAAACAATGAACACTCACAGTTTTAAGACCAAAATGATTTGAACTTTTTTCAAAAATTTGTGATGCAGTGAATTAGCATAACACTGACAGCACTGGAAATTAGCTGTCATGAAAAATAAAATGGAAAACAATCACTCACTCTGGCACCGTCTTTGCCGGAAGCACCTTCAGGTCCTTTCTCTCCAATGTCACCCTATGGGGGTTGACAAGTGTTTAGGCATAGACCTGATACAAAGTATATACAATACTACATATTAAATGTCTGAGTATTCAGTCTTTAATACTGTGGCTTACTCTGTCTCCTTTGGGTCCAGGAATGCCAGCACCTCCTCTCTCTCCAGGCATACCCTGCAGGCCAGGGGGTCCCTGAGCTCCTGGGGCACCAGCAGGTCCAATGGCTCCCTATTATGGAACAGAAATAAGTGGAGAGAGGTTAGCACAATGACAGCAGTGGACTGACACACAGAAAAAAACACACAGAAAAAAAGCTACTTCAGGTCACTGCATATTGAATAATGTACATACGTACGCACCTGCTACAGATGTGAGAATTTGACATATGTTTACCAATGTAGTCGTGGGAACAAAGTAGGCCTTTTGTTTGTTTGTGATATTTTAGATTGCTTTTGCTAAGTCAGAAACACAAAAGGGTGCTGTTGCAGAGTGAGAATGCATCTACTTATTCAACAATAGAGACCCAAACACATCTTGTCTCTGCATGCTCTGTTCAAGGTTATCACATAATTGAAAAAACTTGACAGAACAGTGTGAAAATATTGTGGCCCACCTGAAACAGGTTGTTCATTTTCTGGATTACAATAAACTTTTGCAAACTTTCCTGACCAAGTCTTATTTATAAAAGTGTAAAACATAAAATGAAAAAACAATCAACTTATTAGTCAGTTGATGTTAGACATAAAAATATCTAAAATTCCACATGTTCCTTTTGATGGTTAGTCTACCTTTAGATTCTTTTAGGTTTTATCATAACACAGTCTCAGTTCCAAATATGAAAGCACAGAAAATGGAAGCAAATGCAGACTTAGATTTTCTCAAAGTGGCTTCACAACTCCTGGTCAAAAGACGGCAGGCTTATCAGCAGTGCTTTCTGCTGCAGCCTCAGACTGGAGATCAGACACACAAACACCAACTCTCCAATCGTTAAGCTGTAACCACAGGGCTCACACAGCCTTGTAGCTGCTTATGAATATATTAAAACTGTTTTTTTTTACTTAAGGGGGGAAAATGTACAATTTGTTTCTTGCAGCAAAACATTCTGCATCTTTCTCAGAATCCTGCTTCACCCTCCACAACTGTCTCATCATCCGCCCTCCGTCACCATCACATTAACACTCAGTCAGCTCTATAATCCTCATCCTCTCTATCCTCTCCTGTCTGACCTTAGGGGAGGAAAACCTATGAACTGGGATTAAAATCCGACCAGATAGCAAACCAAGAGTGGGAATTGCAGCCGCTTTGAGCTCTTCCTCAACTCACAATAGGGTTCTGGCAATGGATAGAATTTGTTGTTTGTTGATAAGTAAGTGACTGTGTAGCTTGATTGGAAATATACTGAGGTATCAGTCTTGTAGGATAGATGAAGTAGATCTTACTAGATTATATGAATTGATAAGAATTTTGAATCTTATTGATCCTTATTATTGTAATGACATACTACTTATATTCAAATGATAAACATTCCGCAGCGTTTTTAGTGGAGATGTGCCACCTCCACTAACATCATGACAAATTTACATATGTTTATGAAACAAACATTTCCCCTTCAGGGAAAAGCAGCAGAGGTGATATTTCATACAGCAAAGACCAGATAGTTATTAACTTTAGGTATTATTTAGGCTGTCATCTACTAATTAAATTGATAATAAGACGTGATTTGTCAAGATCTCAGTGGCTTATCACCTTGGAAACTCACAAATACTTGAGATAATTACTGCCAAATCAAATGCTTGAGACTTCATGTGTTGGTGCTACTGTATGCATTAAGAATATATTAAGAATATATTATAACCTGAGAAGCATTATTGCCAGTGGCATAAATAAACCTCTGGGGATAACATTTAAAAATATGCCTCTTTCTGGTTTTAAGAGCAAATTTGTTGGACTCACCTTGGGTCCGTCAGTTCCAGGAGTTCCAGGCAGACCTCGGGGTCCCTGCAGACCCTGAGGACCAGCAGCTCCTCTCTCTCCTGGGAAACCACGCTCTCCCTGCACAGTGACACAGCGACAATCAGCTGCATGTCTGATAATCAGTCATCTAAATAGTAGCGAATTTAAATTAAGGTCAACTTACTCTGGGTCCAGTGGCACCAGCAGCTCCAGCCTCTCCAGGAACACCCTTGAAGGAGAAAAACAAGGAAGGAGTTAGGAGAAAAGGTATACAGAATCTGTATTTGATAAATGAAGTCTGTCTTCTTGTAAAAGAGGAACTCCTATCTGTAATCGTATTACCACTACAAATAGATAAGTTACTCTTGATTGGGGGTACAGAGTTCCTTTATTTTAGGACACAGGTCTGAATTTAAATGTCTTGTATCAGTGAAATAGTGGAGCAGAACATGAACACTGTCAGGACTGGGAGTAAGGATGCTGGAGGGCCAGTTGCTGTAAGCAAATTCAAATAATAATGTCATTCTAATGACATACGTACGGCAACCTTTTGGATTAAACATCTTTTCTTCAAGCATATAACAACATAATGCTAGAATAGAATTCAGTGAGTTTGACTTTATAAACTTTGTTTCACCAAAAAGTGCACCCACCTGGTCTCCGGGCTTGCCTCCCTCACCAGGTGGGCCAGGAGGTCCAGGCAGACCCTTTGTGCAGGAAAGACAGAAAACATCATTAAAAATATTGAAACAGAAATGAATGAAAACAACACATATTCATGTAAAGCAGTAAGTCAACACATGCTACTTTAAACCATATTAATGTAATAATAAAAAAGCAGGTTAGTCCTGAAAAAACATGTAGCTGTATCAGTCATAATGCAGGAATTTTCATTCAGGTCCATCTGTACTGATTTATTTGCAAAGCTAAGTGCAATACCAGAGAAAAACTGAGTGCTTGATGTTTTTTTGGAAAGGTAACACTGGAAACACAGTCACACAATTACTGCTACACAGAAAGTATTACACTATACAATTTTGTCTTTGTAAATAACCTTTAACATGTAAATAAAGGCAGAAGCAGACAGACTCACCTGGAAACCTGAGGGTCCAGGCTGTCCTTGCTCACCTCTCTCTCCAGCAGGGCCCTAAACAAACAATCCATAATCACAATCAACTTCTGTCATTAACTAAATGTCAGGAATTGCAAAAACTAACTTTGATGTTGAAGATAGTGGGCAGATATTACTATAACATGCCATTTATGAATCTCTGATATCAGTAAACATTTCATGTAATTGAGTTTTTACATTTACAGTGTTTTATACAGGCTAAATAACCACATTGAAACACAGACTTCAAAACAGGCTGAAAGTCTTTGAGTCAGTGATGCCATCTCACAATCTCACAATGTCAGGACATTTGTGTCACGGATTATTTTTTTCCGACAGAGCTATCGTCGAGGCAGTCTGGGAAATGGAGATACTGAGGGCTTCTAAGTAGAGACTGAGAAAAGGGAAAGATAATATCAGTGTTAAAGCTATATGGAGTGGGATGGAGGAAGACAGAGATACGTACAGCAGGGCCGGGGGGTCCAGCAGAGCCAGTCTCTCCATCTTTGCCAGGCAGACCCTGAGGAGAAGAAGAAAGAGAAGGAGGTAGGGGGGACAAATAGATAAATATCAAGAGTTAAGCCAAAGGTGATGCTATTAACTAGATAGACATCGGATACTGTAGCTATAATTGAGCTTTTCAACATGCTTCTCATGTGGAAACTGAACTACAGAAACAGTAGTTTAATGGTGAGTCATAGTAGATAGACTACAGAACACCCTGCACATCTGGAAAAAAGGTTTTAATTTAATCTATTTAATAAATTGGATACTTGATTAATAATCATGAACATCCAGAGACTGAAAACAGCAACTCCTCAACAGCATGACTGTAATTAACTGGTTTCTAAACAGTATTTTATTTTTATTGTGTATTCCAGAGCGGCTGTTTCTTTTATGTTACACACCTGAATAATTCATGCTTTAGAGGTATGTTTGTATTTTGAAATTACAGGAGATGTAAAATACATTTGTATGTTATCAGTGGGTTACTGGAAGTAGAAAAGGTGAATAACTTACTCTCAGACCGGGAGCTCCAGATAGTCCTTTCTCACCAGACTTGCCAGGCTCACCCTAATCACAACAGAAACAAAAAGCAGCTGTTAGTCACAGGGTCTCTGCTGATTCGCTTGGAATCTATTTTGAGAGCAGAGAGGGTACATGTGATGATGCAAATCAAATGGTATAAAATGGTTTAGCAGTACTCTGGGTGTTGCTGAACAGGTAATCCAGGGATGTTATTTTAGAAAGGACAAATAAGACAATAAAGCAAGTTCTGCTGGCCCAAAATCTGAAACAGGTGACAATTTTTTCCTATATAAATAATTCTCATAGCTGTGTTACTCATTCATGTCTTCATTTTTTTTCATAGTTGCTTACAGTTGCTCCCTTGGGTCCGGGGAATCCCATGACACCAGGCTGTCCACGGGCACCCTGTGGACCGGGGGGGCCTGGGCGACCGTCCTCACCAGCAGCTCCCTAGTAGAGGAAATTTAAGTCAATTTTGTTAAGGAGCACATCACAAAACCTCAAATGTTGACCAATATGCTTTTCAAAGAAATCAAATTAAAATACATATTCTAAGTGAATAAATAACAGAATATATGCAAACATGATAACATTTTTGAGAACTCAAACACGGGTCTGATGGAGACACGTAAAATCTGGAGGTCTGGAGGCAACAATGGAAAATGCTTAATTACACTTTGTGTTTGACTGGAGATGTGGAATAGAGAGGAGTAGCAGAGAAATGTCCAATATAGCCTGAAGGCATACAACTGCTACTCAATTAGTTGAAAATTTCACTTCATCCCTGACTCCAAAATAAATGAAAGAATAAACCTAACAAATCCTAGAGGGGTAAAACAGAAAAGCCAAGAGCAAAGAATTTATGGATCGAATAATCGCTCAATCGTAATCAGTCTGACCATATGCCAGTCCTTCAGTCAGCCAATCAAAAAAAAAAAGAACGGCTTAATCACTTAGTACAACACAGTGATTTAATGAAATACAGTCTCTGTGCGGCAAACTTGTATGTTAGAAAATGCAAAACATAACTTTGTTTTAAAATTCTTATTTTCATATCAAAGTGTTTACAACGCATCTGTTGTAACTGTTTTTTGTAGTTTACAACAGTTAAATGGCCAATTTGGACATCATGCAAAATAGGTGCCAAGAAATTACTTAGATTTTCCATTGGAGAGTTTTGGTGTTTGGTATGAACAATTTTTTTTTTTTCAACCCAGTCAATTTTTATCACTCTGAGTTCAACGTGAATGTTGAAGCAAGCAACGTGAGACATTATTGCTCTGCAGTTGAGCTCATTTGAAACACAAACACCACTGGGAATCAGGCTGGTAGATTGGTGGATAAACCATTGTAATTTGCAATTCAATTTGATGAACCACTTATGATTCATTATGTGTCGATAGCACAATTGCTAAAATTACAATCTCTCGCTGGTTGTGTAATATTAAAAACCCATCATGCTGCATGAGAATAAATAATGTGATTATTCCTAATGGTTTACAATCATACAACAACCACATTATAGCTGTTACAAAAAATTTACTCACAGAAGGTCCAACTTTGCCTTGAGGACCAGCATCACCAGGACGTCCAGTAAGGCCCTGTCAGAGAAAAGAAATAGCCAAAATCCAGATGAGTCATCAGACATCTGCATACAGACATATGCTGAAGAAAGGTGGGAACATATGGCACTATAGGAAACTGAATTTACACCTCTGATTGTGCCTGTGTGGAGCAAGCTATACTTCTAAAACCTACTAATGGAAATGACTAAGAATTGAAATATGAATTAGAGAGAACATTTAAGGTGACATATGTTACTGGGATTGGTTTACTACTTGGTTTACTGCTTTTGTTTTTCCTACCCCCAGAGTGATTATTTAGTAATATCAAGAGCCACTTGTGTTACTCTTGGGAAATGAAATCTCTCCAGGAGCAAGGAAAACACTTACAAGCAAAACAACAACAAAAAGACAAACCATCAAAAAAAACCCCAAAACAACACGGTTATTAAAGGAAAGCAGTATATTATCAGTTGAGAAATGTACCACAACAGGAAATTAGTGCTGGTCCAAATCTCAGCTAGATAATAATTAGTTGAACTTCACCATACAGTTTCTATTTTAAAGTACAGTGTGAATTATTGATGACATCTGACATCATCTCTCACCTGCATAGCAAGTTAGGCTAACTGGTAACTAAAGCAAATTGCTTATTTTGAATGTAATAATACACAGACATCAATGTGACAATCAATTTATTTTTCCTTATGTGCACATGTTTTGCTGCCCATTTCTGTGGTAAAACAGGTGAATCATGTCATTAGTAAGGATCTTACTCTGGCACCAGGCAGACCAGGTTCTCCAGGACGGCCAGGATCACCGTTAGCACCCTTGGGACCACTGGCACCAGAGGGTCCACGCTCACCAGGGGCTCCCTGTGTTAGGAGAGAGAGATTAAAAAAGGGGGTTGGTCACTCAGTCAAATTAGTAAAGAGGCGACACTTCAATTCTCAAACCACAGAAGAAATGAGTTTCCCTTTTAATAGTCTGAAGAAGTTTCATTGACCCGCTGGAGATGAGAAGATTAAATCCTGGCAGATTCATTTTAGTTTAAATGAAATTGTGCGGGGGAAGATAATGTTAAATGAGATGCTGGCTTTGATGATATGGGACATGTAGGTCACTAGTGCATCAGTGGCTTCGGAGCTATGCTGCCATCTTATGGCCACATTGTGGAGTTACATGTATCTTTGCTGCCGGCACAGTGAGCTTTAGATTAAGTTATCAAGAAACAGGAGCTAAAACGAATTTCAGTCTTTGCTTTACACTGAAAAAAGTGATTTATTATATACTTCATTATTCATCGGTAAGGGTGCTAATATGGTTTCATTGTGAATCCTGAACAGACGCTTCACTTATTATGTGCCTCATCAAGCACATAATTTTAAAACTGCACATCATTTTGTGCAATTTAACTCGATTTGAGAATTATTATGAGTTAATTAGGCAAGAAATTATCTTCAAGAGATGTCATCTGGGACCACGGAGTCAATAATATGTTCAGTGAAATCTTTTCCCAAAGTTATGTAAAATGTTTAATCCATGTATTTTGCATTTACCTCTACCACAACGAGGTCAAATAAGACAAATGACAAATGCTTTTAAGTGATTTCAAAGTCCTCATTTCTAAATAATTCATTCCCAAGTGTTACATAGATCTCCATATGAGAAGAGAAAAAAGTTATAGCTATAAAAATCTATTAAATATCTTTTTTTGTCTTGACCTCTTGTGTAAAAAACTTAACAATACACAATACATCAGTGAGACTTTATGTTGGGAAAAGTAATGTTATGAGGATGTTGTTTTCTTTTACTTTTTCATGAAAAATCACAATTTTGTGGAAGTCTTTCTTTTTTTAAAATCAAAGAATACATTAAATTATATAACTATATCTGGCACAAATCAAGTTCAATCAAGTTATATATTTCTTGTTTTTTTTTAGATATGCATGTATGAAACTGAAACGTCTTGTATGAACAGTTTTATGAGTTCTTTTTCAAACTGCTATCACATCAGGTACTCCATCCCTATATTTACACATTTATAATCCAAACACACATATTGAATTGTTTTAGTCTTTTAAAAACTCTCTTCTACAAAGTATGTTATTGTCACTGCTTTAATGTTGATAAAGGATGTCAACTGAAACATATTTTTCACTTGTTTGTGATAATGCAATGAAGGAGTTTGAGGTCAAATTGTTCTCCTGAGTGCTGAAAACTATCTCACTGCCAAGTTACAGTTAAACTGAAAGCTTCTAGGGGGAGAGTTCAATACATTCAAGTCATTTTCAAGTCATTTTTGTCCAAAGCAAAACTGAGAAGACCTGAACAAAATTATAATACATCATCTTATGACCAGTATAATGAAGGTTCCTTCTTTATAAGACAAAACAGCATTTGCTTTAAAATTAAAACGCCAGCTGAAAAAAGAGCACTCTACTCCAGTTTGTAATAATCCAGAAGAGATGGTGGGCAAGATGTTAAATCTTAAATATTTAAAATAAAAAAAACTATGTTCAGAGTTGGTCAAACAATAATGGAACTAAATGAATAAAAGTTTGAACATGAGCTTGGAGGAGTCCGATTAAAGATGGAAATATTCCGTTTTGGGGCAGTTTTTCTCATTCTGTATTAAGCTGGTAGGTTGGTGGTGGCGTGCTATCCCTTGAGCCTTAAAGCTGTGTGAAGGCTGATTAACTTTCTGGAAGAACAGAGAACCTATAAAGGCCTGTGTGAAATGCCTGGAGGGCTGACTCTCAAAACCCTTAAAAAAGTGCTACAGCAGAATAATGTCAATTCTCAAAGTCTCTAAAAACCTACAATCAAATACAGATTTGTGAATCCTGATGACGCTACACTAAAGCACCAGAAATATGAAAGTGTTGTTTTTTTCATGGTTGGATTTGAAGGTTATTGAGTCAAATTGAATGAAATTGAATTCAGTATGTGAAACATTATGATATGGTGATTCAGAAGTGTAATTTTGTCACCCCAACAATCAAAGACAAATAGTAAGCCAACAAGAATATTGGACTATTTCATTGTCAACAGCAATTTCCAAATGCAATATGCAGCAACAGTCACGAGTTTACACCCGTGACTACTGACACATCTGCTGCATACATTTCCTAATCTCTTCATGCCTCTGCCATATCTGTATGTTATTAGTTCAGCCCTGTTCATTTTCTCTTTCAGAGCAGATTTTCTATTTCTACAGCATTGATAAAACCTCTTCTCAAGTGTAACTGTGACAACACTCACCTTGGGACCAGCAAGACCATCTTGTCCAGGGAAACCACGGTTACCGGGGGCTCCCTACACAGAAAACACCACACCAGAGTCAGGGTTATGTTTACAACAATAATATTTTAGTCACCAAATCTCATAGTGGTGAGAGGTACTCAGCAAGACCAGGAATAATTTTGTTTCATTAAAACTGAATTTACTTTAAATTATTTGCAGTACTAATTAAAACCACAGATTTTATTCTCAGCAATAGAGATTTGGTGACAGTGCTGTAGCAGAGTGTTGCCGACCCAAATATATTTCATTAAGCTCTAAAACAACCTGATTTTGACGAATATGATGGTACTCACTCTCTCTCCAGGAGGTCCAAGTGGTCCAGCAGCACCGGGCTCACCCCTGGGTCCTCTCTTGCCTTCTTCTCCTTGTGGGCCTTGTGGTCCCTGAAGACCAGCTGGTCCCTGGAAAACACATCCATAACAGACCATGTTAGAACAGGAAGAAAGAAAGACTTCAAAGACATTTGAGTAATCAAATAAAAATAATCTATTGTGATGATTGGACACGCAAAAGTGAATGTGAGTAGATCTATTTCAGCACCAGTAAGAGATGCTAATCACTTTGAGTTGATATGTTCCGTATCTCTCAGACTGCATGAGAAACCTTCAGAAGCACAAGGTCATTTCAGATAGTGTAATTTAAAGTATCTAAAATCTGCTGATTTCAAATGTGTTTGATCTTAAACATGACTGTGATTTGTGTTTATTATATGGCTAAAAAGCATGTCTGGACTTAGTGGAATATGGTGAAAATGAGGGAATACAAGGAAAAGTAAAAGAAAACAAAACAAAACTCACAATTTCTCCTTTGGGTCCAGCCTCTCCTTTGAACCCTGGAATACCTGGGTCTCCCTAAATAGTGACGGATGGACAGACAAACAGACAGATAGACAGACAGACAAAGAGAGAGAGAGAAAGCAGCAGGTTGTGATTATTTTTTCAGTGCCGTGTTATTATTTGGAACTGGAAATGAGCAGCTGATATCAATTGTGAACTGGGAATAAAGTAAGACCCAACACAACTGCAATGAAAGGAGCTATCTCTGCGTCATGAATTATTCAGTGAGTACATACAGATGTTCCTTTTGGCCCGAGAGGTCCAGTTGCTCCCTGAGGCCCAGGAGGCCCACGAGGTCCGGGGAAACCAGGCGCACCAGCGATACCAGGGGCACCCTTGAGAGAGAGACAGAGAAACACAATGTTAGTCAGTTGACTGGTCACTGACCAGCATCCACACATTGACAATCCACAATAAGTTATCACTCATTTTACTACAACAGCTTGTGTAACATCAGTGTGATTTTGACAGTGCATCAGTGAGAGGGGACAAGAGTTACTATAACTGCAATGTTTACTTAAAACTGACTTTCAAACTTTTGTTCTGTTCAGTTAGAACAGAGTGTGGACTCTCTAAATTAGTGCTCAGAAGACGTGTGAGGAAACAATTTTGTACACTTCTACTGTAAAATTGCTAAATACAAAAATACACATAAAGGTGGTGGCAGTTTGAAACACAAACAAATAAGGATTTCATACTCACAGCTGATCCTTTAGATCCAGGGATACCATCAGTACCGGGGTTTCCCTGCAGAGAAAGAAAAGATCACAGCTCCTGATTATGTTGTTATTCTGGGACTGATAAAAATGTTTAAGTATGTTGTAATTAACAGCCTTTCTACAACTCGGTTCCCTCAGTGCTTTAAAAAGTATCTATAAAATGAAAAATATCAACCAGTATAACAGAGTGGGATATATTTAAAAAAAAAAACTGTTGTTAAAAATAAAGTATATTTGTTGACACAGCCCATTTGTACAGCCTCAAAATACTGTGCATTCTATAATGCAATTTTAAAAGTATTTCCTTTCCTATTAAAAGTAGTTCCTATTGAGTGAAGCCTTAAACTACAAAGTTAACGTATTCTTTCTAATACATGTTCACAGCATCACTTACAGAAGCGCCAGAGGGTCCAGATGATCCAGGAGTGCCAGACTCTCCACGGGGTCCCTGAGCACCCTCAGGTCCACGAGCACCAGTAGGACCGGCTTCTCCCTGAACAGCAATGCAAAAGAAAGAGAAGTGATGAAATTAAATTAATATTTCAGCAAGAATGTTAAAAAGAGAATGTACATAGAGTAATTGTCAATCAGCTAAAATAAAACAAACAAATCTTACGGAAAACAAGCAACAGAAAGACTCATAATGTCTGTTATGCTTTGCTAATCGACTGCCAAGATATAGGGTGATATTAAACAAAAACAAAATAGGAAAGAAGGGGAGCTGAGATTCAACTGAACTCGAAATGAATTTACATGATTATTATAAAATATTGTCTCAGATATGTGATAGGGTTGTGTATATGTGCCTATATATACAGCATGTCATTACAAATGTCTGTATTTCTAGCAATACATTTTCTACAGTTTACACAACAAACAAAACAACCTAACAATGTTTTAAAAATAACCACTACAGTAAAAATGATTAGAATATAACAGTAGAAATAATCTAATGTGACAGAATCGGGCTGGGTGGTATGATATGGTTGAAATCAATCTCACAATATTAATAATAAGAATTTTTATATGTTATGTTATATTTTATATTTAATATCTATATGTAGTCATCCTATGATAAATGTATGTAAAATCACATTAAAATACTATATTTTGTCTGAAAACATGAATTTAGACAACAGCATTTTTGCTAAGGATAAAGTATCATGATGATCATATAATCTTGATACAATTTAACTGAAAGTTGAAAAACACCCAGACATGACAGAAGAAATATGAAGGGAAATGAATGTAACATGAGAGCAGAGAGAGGGCTCCGTCAAAAAAGCCCATAAAGCATAAAATTTGAAAGCGATTTTCATACACACAAAATGAGACTAAAAGTATTTAAGGTGAAAATGTTTAAACTGTTACTAGACATAAAAACCTGAACTTGAACTTGAACAGATAGATGTATTGGCCCACTTGGTTTGGACTACAGACTCCATCTGAGTTAAATATTACAGTATTAGACCCACACTGTAGCTCAGTACATCACATACAATCAGCCATTTAAAAATAACAAACTTGACCAGTGTTAACATATTAGCATAAATGAGTGACTGTGTCATAAACTAGTAAATGAGATCAACATTGTCAGGCCACCATGAGACATGTTTTCAGTAATGAGAGTTGAATTATACACATATTCTAATTTGAAAACAGTGATGAGAGTCAAGCCTCAAAGTCAGTTCAGCCTTTAATCTCACATCAGCTGTCTACATCAGTTCCACTTCAGATAGGCGTTACCTTTTTCATGTCTGTGTTGGCAGCATGAGGCTGCAGCAACTGTGACCAGCTAAGTAGTTATTTGCTGTTTGTGCTAAAATGCAAGTCATGAGTGGATGTCTTCTTGGCTCTGTTGATTCAGCTTTGTCTGTTTGGCAATATGACTGTTCATGCTGCTGCCTGCTGGTTATAATTTAAGCTGATGTAATCTATTTGCAGTGGTGGAGAGCTACTTGTATTTTACTTGAGTATTTCCATTTTATGCTACTTTATACTTCCTCTCCACTACATCTCAGAGGGAAATATTGTACTTTCTACTCCACTATATTTATTTGACAGCTTTAGCTACTTTACAGATGAAGAATTGACACAATAGATAATATAAAAAGCTTTTAAAATACAATACTGTAGCCTTTATTGCTTTTGACATTTAAAAAAAAAGAAGCAATGTATAGTTAGGGTCACATTTCAGATGTTTATGAGTTGTTAGCAGCTCCACCAAATAGTGGTTCTCCCTCTTAACTTCTCACATTGCTTCATTTCAATGAATGTTCAAATGATACAATATTTCAGCAAAAATCAAAGATTAGAGAAAAATTCCAAAAATTGAAAACAGATTTATGTATCAGAACTTTGTTTTTTGTTCTTTTCTCTCCCATTAATCATCTCATGGCCCCTTCGATTTATCTGGTGACCCTGTGGAGGGGCCCAACGCCAAGGTTGGGAACCACTGGACTAAACCAGCTAAATGTATATTAAGTAGTTCAAACTAGCTTAAACTCCAGCAGCTACAACAGTAACATGCTGCTTACACACTGATGATTCAGTATTAATAATCTAATGCTGTCATATATAAAAATATATCAGTATATATCAGGGACAAAAAGAGTACTGTCACTTAAATACTTTAAGTACATACTTATGTTCTTTTGTTTATAATGGAGTATTTTTACACTGCTGTATCAGTACTTTTACTTAAGCAAATGATCTGAATGCTTCTTCCACCTGTTTATGTGCAGTATTTGTTGTGGCATTCCTGTAATCACGATATTTTCATTATCGATTAACTTCAATTAATGTCAATTATTATTATTTATTAAATCAATTAATCGTTGGGTCTATCAAATGTCAGAAAATGCTAAAAAAGTATGGATCATTGTTTCCCAAAGCCGAAGCTGCAACCTAAATTGTCGTGTCCACAACCTAAAGACTGTCTGGGCTTTATCACAGAGGACTGAAGAAACAAGAATTTAATTAATAATTAATACATTTAAGAGGCTGGAACCGGCCGCCTTTCTTAAAAAGACTCAAAATGTTTTTAATCGATTATCAAAATAGTTGGTGATTCATTTTCTGTCCATTGATTAATTGATTAATCATTGCACCTCTAATAATGATGCTTGTGTACTGTTAGTTTACAGTGGTGAAATATCAGCACTCATTTCAGTATTTTCCCACTGGTTTGTTGCTGTCTCTCTGGAAAGTGGGTAATATTCAATATTAATCTTGCAGCCTATTCATTCACATAAATCTTTCTCTGTAATATTGGCTTCATGGGCAACAAGACTTCTGTCACACAAAAGATAGGTAGTCACATTCACCTCCACATTTTCCTGAAGTATTTTAAATCCTATTAACATGACTATGGTATTCTGTTGTACATGCTTGCCTCTGCTCAATGCTTACTTTGGCTGGATACTGTGTACCGCAGTGCTCTGAGGTTTGTCACAGGGTGCACATTCTCACTCACCATTGCACCCTATATATGCCTTTATTGGCCTTGCTCAGACTCACTCACTGGTAAATATCTAGTTATAAGTCCATCCTCAGTCTGCTCCCCTCTTACCTTTGTGGGTATATCTCACTCAAAACTAATTATTATTTGCACTCAAATGACACCCTCTTACTGTCTGTCCCTTAGGTTCACACTGAATTTGACAAAAAGACCTTTATGTTCTCTGCCCCTGCAGCCTGGAACTACTTGCAGACAGATTTGCAGCTAGATGAGCTGATTGCATGTGGTTCTGTGAGTTGCTACTGTATGTTTTGTTTTATGTGTTTTTAATGTTTGCTTGTATGTTGTTTGAAACACTGTATTGCCTCTATCTTGGCCGGGGATCCCTGGAAAAAAAAGATCTTGTAATCTCAGTGGGGCTAACCTGGTTAAATAAAGGTTTAATAAAAACATCTTGTTCGCAGCATTACATGTGAATTGTTACTATGGTTTATGCTGTTGCAGTTATGGCCAACCATAGGCTTATACAATGTATTGTTATCTTTTGCTCATCAACACTACACATTCCATAATCAGATTGCCTGCCTCAATAATCCTTGTGAATTTTAATGTGTTAAGTAAATCAATATTTATCTGCTGCAACATATCAACTCCATAAAGTGAGTTAATTAAAGTTATTAATTACCGCACACTGTTTAGCTTAATTTGAGAAAAGAAACAAACTACCACACATCTTTGTGGTACAACACTGAAATTAGAGTTGACTGCTTATAAAGTTAGTAGTGTTTGACTAAACAAAATAATCAATTTGCTGTCTTTCAATTGTTTCTCATAAGTGTGCTATCCAAAGCAAAGTGCTTAATGTTTTATAGACCTCCTGGCTTAGTATAAAAATAACACTTGGGCCCTTATTTAAAGGAAGTTGGGTCAGTATTTGGAGTATATGGACATCAGCCAGAGATTTTACTGCACTGGTGGTTTGCAGCTTTTCAGCATGCTGGTGAATGGAATTCCTTTACTATTGCTGCAGCATTGCAAGACTCAATAGTATGACATAATAGAATTTAAAAGTATTCGCAAAAATTGTGATGTAGTAGCTTGAATTTTTCTGCTCCCGAAGCTCACTATCAAGGCCAATATTTTACTGGCTCAGAAACAACAGTGAATCTTGGAACAAAAGCAAGAAAGTCTGCCAGTTTTTTTTTTTTTTAAAGTATGGAAAAAAAAATCTCAGCATTTTAGAGGCAGCAGCTTGGCTGCTAAATAACACAATTCAAAGATTCGTTTGGAGCTTGGATCATTGTCCTGGAGCAAGGTTTATTCATTTGGGGTTCAAATAATTGTGTTGTTGCTGTCTTGCTGGATTTTTACTGTGTTAGTTTTGGGCCCTTTTAACTGCAAAGCTTGCTCATAAGGCACAGGCAGGAAAAAAATAAAAAAATGGCTACATTTCATGAGCTCCGGGGGAGTTAACAGGCAGGCCTGATTTGAATAGACAGTGAATGGGCTCCTGAAGGTACAGCTCAATAAGGTAATATGAGATTTTTAACGTTCCTCACCATGGGACACTTCCTAGAATATTACAAAGTCACACAAAAGCCTGCATTCACTCAGAGGAGCACAGACTCTGCTGCAGACAAACATAAAACTACATATAAGAACAGAATGTTTATGGAGGTAAGTTGATACTATACGTAAACATACACACAGGCACACGTTTTCACATCTTGAGCCTGGTTTGCCTTGATTACTTCAAGGGAAACTCCTGGATTTTTCAAACTCCATTAGCAAAACCTAACTATCAAGGGGCTTGAAGAAGAAAGCAAATCACAAATACAGGGCCCTTGAGCACAGAGCTGAGCCTGTCTGCCCTGCAGGAGGAATAAATCATATGCAAAGCAGAGAGGAAGAAAAGAAGAAAAAGACAGTGTGAGGGAGGGAGAATAACACTTAAAAAAAACTCCTTCCTAATTTTCCATACAGATGGAGATTTAAAGCACTTTTTTTAATACAGTGCAGCCTTCTCTGATTTCACTAAAGCATTTCAACTTGTCCCTAAATCCTCCCTGAGCTGTGTATCGCCATTTTCTGAGATAGAAGTTTTTTGATTCAAGAAAATCGTATTCTGGGTACATATACGTAAAAAAACTCAAGTTTTTGCACCTGTTATATACACAACTTCGCTTTTTGTAAGGTAGTTGGAAGTTTAGTTAGGCTGACAAGCTATCTCATATAAACAAAGGGACAGACACAGACACACAGTTACTCTCTCATTCATGGAACATACACAACAAAAGTGATCATGAAGAGGAAAGTGGGGGTACTACAGTATTTAGGAAGCTTGTGACTTACCTTTGAACCAGGAGAGCCAGGGAAGCCTGGAGCTCCAACAGGACCAACAGGGCCCTACAGAGAGGAAAAGATAGGCTGTCAGCTCAACTGTTAATCACAGAGACATCCAGGTGTAAAGGTGTAGAGACTATCGTACTGCAGAGGCGTGTGTGGAGATGCGTGTGTGAAAAAGTGAAGAAATTGGGATGGATGTTCCTATATTTCTTACAAAATCTGAAAGGAAATTATAAAGTGAATTGAATGAGACACAAAATACTTACTGGGGGACCAGCAGGACCGGGCAAGCCATCATTTCCACGTGCTCCCTGAAAATTGTAAACAATTATCAGCACATAGCAGAAAAGCAATCTGTCCCAATTTTTCTTAATAATGATATGTATGTAAGAAGTTTTACACAAACTGTTAAATCAGCAAACTGGTACAGTGGACTAAGAGATAACTCCTGACACAATGAAATTATCTTATGCAAATTACACTGCTATTAATAGCACAAGGGTCTATGTTTGGTGCTTTAAAGAGAAAATCTCTGGATTAAACTTTGAGCATATGCTCCTCAGTTCAGGTACTAAGAAAACAAAGAGAAGCATCTAATCAATCTGATGTGAATCAGAAGTTAAGTTTCCATTAACAGTTTTTAGATAGAAAAGTGACACTCACAGCAGCTCCACTGGGTCCAGGACGACCTCTCTCACCAGGCAAACCACGAGGGCCCTAATGTAGGTGAGGAAGAGGAAAAGATCAGTAAACCATTAAGATTGGTTTTGTACATCTTTTCTGTTGTGATGTCCAGAAATATACACACCATTGGTCCAGGAGCACCATTCTCTCCGGGAGCACCAGCCTCACCCTAAAGAGAGGAACAAGGACAATCTGCGGTTCATTTTTATTCACATTAGTTGTTACATTAACAACTACACACTAGATACACACTATACTTGGTGGATTATCCAAGAAGTATTATCTCAAGGCAGATTACAAATGTTCTGTCAAAGAAAATTTTCTAATACCAATTATTACTGATATTTTTGTTGCATTTTCCTGCACTGAGTTCATGCACTGAGATACTGACACAGTGAGGGAAGTGGTGCATTAATGAATCAGAAAACTGTGGCCTCACACAGAGTAAATCCTACCTTAGCACCAACAGCTCCAGTCTCTCCCTTTGCACCATCAAGACCTGGGTAACCCTAAAAGAAAGAAAAGGGATAATGTGCACAGTTAGGCAACCAATAATAAGAACAAAAACAAAGCAGCTAATCGTGTTGGAAATGATTAATAGACAAAAAAAAGAAGAAAAAAGAAAAAAAAGTACTTACTCTGTGTCCCTTGATGCCAGGCAGGCCAGGAGTTCCTGGGAATCCACGAGCTCCCTGTGAAGCAAGATGAGAGTAGATGAAGGAGGTTTATATAAGGGATAAATAGATAAAGCATGCATGCATAACAGCATGGAACAATGTTGCTATCAAGATGTGGATTTCCTCCACTGGATAGGAGCCAGTGGGACAAATTATATCCCAGCAGATTTTCACTACACAAACAAAGGTTCCTCTTTGAAAAAAGGAGGGAAACCTATTTAAAAAAAATTATTTCCATCATGATGGGATTATCTATTGAAATGTATTTTGCTAAATTCAATCCAGTTTTGGCTCCTACTGATACTGACCACTATCCTCAGACCACTAAAGGCTTTGATTCTTGTCTTGAGATGATGTAGTAAATGACTCTATGAATATAAAACTTGTAAAATAATAAATTATATTTGAAGTCTCAATTAAAAGTCTAGAAAATGTGATCCTTCATTACTGTAAATTATAGAGTTAAGCGGTCAGCTGCTTTATTGTAAATCTGTAAATCTCTAAAGTGATCTGAGACAGCACAATTTTCATTGATGAGAAAGCTATAAAATAAACATTTTGCTATAAAAGCTGAGATAAGCATACATTTTCCCAAAGGTCAGTCTGACATTTTTATTTATTTTTTTTCCAATTTGTGTGTTGGCATTTGAAAGTAATTTCTTGAGCCTTTTACTCAGCTGGTTCTTGGTCACCAGAATGCATCACACAGCTCAACTGAACAATATATCAAGGGAGGTTCCGTTACAAAACTGCTCAATATTTATACAGTCAGAATTAATCAGAATCAGCCTGAAAAAACTCACCTGAGGTCCAGTAGGTCCACGCTCCCCTGATTTTCCAGCTTTGCCAGCTTCACCCTAAAACAGAAACAGAGGGAGACAGCAATGTAAAATCTGAAAATGTGTGAATTTTGCACGAGTGTTCCTTTTAAAATGTATAAACACTGTATACTGTCTTTGATGTAGTTGCTGAGAAAGTGTGGACTCCTAGCGGACACTCTGTGACATATCATGTCTGCTGCCATCAAGTGGCTAAAAGTAGGAGTAGCATTTTGATGAATCCGCACAAATAATTAATAAAAATGTAAAGTTTGTTTCCAGAAGATGAAAAGCAACATGTAATATTTGAACATATGCAATCCCATATAATTCAAAAGGCTAGTTGAGTAGTGACGAACCCTAACTAGGTGAGTAATGACGAACCCTAACCAGTAATAGTAAAAATAGTAAAAAGAAGAATAATAAAAAAATATTATAATTTAAAAAAAAAGAAGTAAAAATCAATGTAAGCCCCATTAAAGATGTTAAAGTAATTTGGTCACAACAACAAAAGACACTACAGCACCACTTTGTCATGTCGTTGCTGTGTCTGACTGATACAGTGTAAAATGTAACATGTTGTGGAGTAACTACAGATTGGTAAACAGTATATAATTTAATGAATACACTAAAGGCCTAGATGTTTCACAGTAACGGCATACATGTTATGTCTTGGATGTGCATACTGTCATAATGGCTCTGTTGCAGCTTAGCCCAGAATAGCAAAGTCCATGGACTATTCAGTTTTGATTGAAACAGTATCGACTGTACAATGTAAAATACATCTGCAAAACCTTTCCTGTATTCCAAATAAAGTATTTTCTATGGTTGTAAACCTGTAACAATAAAAATCTGAAATGAGCAGACACAGTATATCTTTGACAGACTAAAATATTTAAAATAACATCATTCAAAGCTGAAGGATACAAAATGGAAAAGCAGAAAACTAGAATCCAGCAGAGACCAATCAAATCTAAATATTTAATACTGGAGAGGTGCTGTGATACTTACAACAATATACTTATAGCAAATACAAAATCAATAAAATCAAACTACTGTACATAATATTTTATGTAAAGAATTAATGCACTATTTGTGTTATATTATTATGTAAATATGTATCAAAAGTGTTTAATGGTGAGAAATAAAATACAACACAATTAACCTCTGATAATCATGACAGTTTTCCTGTCAGAAACAGCCACATGAGAAATTTATTCCTGTCACTGCTGTTTCTGATGATATTTGAGACAAAATGGGTCGTTCTGAGATGTAGTTTTTTCTTTATTCATAGAGTGCACATGTAAAAGGACAGTCTTTACCAAGTGCCAGAATTATTAGAGTTTCTGTTTGTTGGAGTAATATTTCAGTTTAATAAAGTTGTGACAGACACACTTACATCATCTCCAGGTTTTCCAGGAGGTCCAGAGGGACCACGGGGACCCATGGCACCCTGTTATTAAAGAGAAAACAAGAAAAGGTGAGACACCTATAACCAACAGAGGGCAACACTGTTAAACAGTTTAAACTTTGGGTCATGAATCATAATGTGATGACAACTTCTTACAATCAGCACACAGAAAACACTCTTACAGGAGATGCCAAATGCTATAAAAAAAGACACTACTACATGTGAGTTCAATTATTATTTGACTGCTACACTTGCTGCCATTTAGCAGCAGGATTTAGAGGCTGGCTTACTTCAAAAAGATGGAACAAATACTTCAATATCCTTATCCAAAATCCTTGAAGTTAAGACGTTTCCGTCTGTCCTTCTTTCTGTCTGCATGTTACTTTCGTAGCCTTTTCTCTTAGTGTGTGTTGATATGTCGACATTTTTCACTGTCTGGGCTCAGCAGGTTGAACCACAGGAAAAAGAAAAACACAGACCAGCAACAATATTTTGGGATTTTCAACAACACCAATATATTACCTAATAATAAGCTGATTACACTAAGGGCTTGTTGTTGGTATTTTCTCTCCGGAAAAGACCAGCACAAGTCTCTGACCTTCCATAACTGTCAAGTTATTTTCTGGTAGAAAGCTTGATTTTAATCACACATAACGATGTACTGGCACTCTTTTAAAAGAAAAGGCACCTCAGAGCCTTTCTGTCTGCTTATCTGAACTCCACAGGAGCAGATTAGCACAGCAGTGGGGAGACCCTTCATAGTCTACCTGCTGAGGGAACGGGAAGGACAGGGGAGGGTAGTCTGGTTTCTGGAAGCTTCAAGAGGGGTAAGTTTGAGGGTCGGGAGTGTGTGCGAGCTGGGGCAGCAAAAAGAAGGAGGAAACTAAGAGGAACTGTAAGAACAGAAAATTTAAGAGGAATGAATAATATTCACTGTTTTAAGAAGAGTTATTTAAGCACTACAGAGTTATCTGAAGAGCCATATAAAGGAACGGGAGAGAAATAGGAGAGAGTAAAACAAACACGAGAAGTTGTCAGTGAAACAGAAGATGAGAAAATGCAGGATAAACTCTCCTCGCCTAAAAGATATTGATACAATCTGGTACCAGCCAACAGCAGATGGCCAGGTTTTTACCATTTGTTGTCAGGCTTCACACAGATGTGGGTTTGAGACATGAGCACTCAAAGGATTGAGTGAAGAGGGCTGTAAATGTTGAAATTTAAGGAGCTGGCAGGTCAAATAGGGAAAGATATAAAAGTTAGTGGTGAGCAATGAAAGGTTAGAAAGTGTTAATGGGAATGTAGTGTATCTACAGTGAGATAGAGTCTCCATATGAGGACATGAAAATGAATAGGATAAGACTGAACAGAGAAAGACAGGGATAAGAAGAAGAAGGAGAACAAGAAGAAGAAGAGAGAGGCTTATGGGAGGCTGGAGGGGAGGATTTGAGAAAGGCTATAGAGGAGGTATTTATAATAAACCATGTAGTGTGGGCCAGGGAAGGATACTTACAGATTGTCCGGGCTCTCCAGCCTCTCCTGGGTTGCCTTGGAAACCTTGTGGGCCCTGGGATGTAGAGAGAAGAGAGAGATGGTGAAGTGAGAGTATAACTATTGTTATATACAATAGTAGATTAGAGTAAGAGGAGGCTAAATTTGACTTCAAAGTTGATCTTATTCGACTGCTGAATATTAACTGGCTCTAATATGGACAGATTAAGCAGTAAATCTGTGTAGGTTTTGACACATATATCACTAATAATCTAGTTGCAGATCTTATTTTATGGTGGTTTTAAATGAAAAAAATCATACACAACAACAAAGTACTTCTTCCCCTTTATATCTGTGTCGGTTTGTCTTTGTAAACATTTCAGCTACTAAATCACACCACTTCAACACACAAAGCATTATATTTTCCAAGGGAAGTTTTCCCTGTATGAATTATAAAGTGTCCCAGGAGGAAAAAAAATGTTTCTCTAAATGTGGGCTCAGGGTGATTAAACCATCAAGTTGAGGCAAGTCAGTTGGCATTGCCTACAACTTAACAGCTTTACTCTGAAGGCTGCGAGGGCTCAAAGGGCTGCAGGTAAAGCTTGGTTGTGGGCAAAAGCAGGAAAAGGAGGGGGGTTAGGGGTGTAAGGGGGAGGTGAGCCCTGTAGGCTCTGTGAATGGTAAATTGTCAGGTGTTCTACAGTATGTCTGGGTTGTGGCATTGGAAAAAGCCCCGCAGCTTGCAGCTGGGAGACCAAAGTATTCTCCATCTGACACCTTCCTCCGGAAAACAGCACTTGCAGTTAAAACAGGGCTGTGTGTAAACATTTATCTGTCAGTGTGCAAAGTGCCTCTAAGTCACTGGTCATTTTGGGGTCAATATTGTTATTAAATACACTCAGGGGAAGTAGACAATGCAGCAGACATACATAATATCAAGCAAGTTACAATTAGCTGAGGTTTAGCTGAGAGTATCCTGTCTGTGACTGGACACAGGATCTTGTCTACAGGTGCGCCCGGCACTGTGTGTTGTTTAAAGGGGGAAAAGGAGGTACTTACAGGTGATCCGGTGGGGCCAGGTGGTCCTCTGGGACCCATAGGGCCCTGAGGAGAAGAAGAGAAACAAGAGATACAACATCAGGATGATGACAGATAATTATGTTCTTCACCAATACATACTTTTCAAACTACGCAAACGACACAAACACATAAAACACACTAGTAAATTTGGAAATTCTGTTTATGTCTGTTGTCTAGTTCTTGTCCACTTAAATTCTGTCAGAAACTATAAAAGCATATCACCTGCTTTGCCCTGAAGCTACAGAAAATCCTAACAGCTCTGCTTGTCAAATCTCTAAATCGTTTGAAATTCCACAGTGGCATTCAGACTTTCCCTTTCTCTCTATCCCTCTCTTTTCACTGTCAACAGCCCTTCCTCCCACATCTCTCGGCTCTTTTTCCCACCTGCTGTGTGCTTCTGTGGTTCAAAGGTCACCAGCAGTAGTGCTGTACTCTTAAGAGCAGTGTTTGAACTCTACATGACTTCTAGTTATGACATGGAATGAAAAACAACATAATACTGAACTGCTTGGTTTCTACAGATAGGTTCTTCGTTCTAGAAATGTGAAATTTCAGGCATCAAAACAGCAGGTGAGATTTCTTCAATTAAATTGTCTCAGACTGAATCTTAATCTGCTTTGTAGGAGTTTCTGGCTGGAATCACACGCCAAAGTAATTTCAACTTCAACTTCATGCATCACTGCTCAACAAGAGAAAATCACATTCTGCGGAGGTGATGAGCCAAATCCTTCTGTTGCTTTCTTTCTGTGTGTGTGTGTGCTTTTTCTTTCTCATACACATACACAAAACACACACTTAAAGAAAAACAGCTGTATAAGCACAAATGGGACTGTAAGAGGTGGTGTCTATTAGGTTTCAAGGTCTTCAATGAAAAAAATGCCTTGATTACTTGTGACAACTTTCCTCTTGGATATAAACATATTTCTTTCAGTAGACTTGCTTTTATAAACCCTCGTTTCAGCATCATGGTTATGCTTAAAAAAATCAGGGATTGAAGCCAAAGAAAACGTCACAGCACGGCACAGTGGTCCTCAGAAGCGAATGAAAGTCACCTTTCAGTGGATGTGGGAAGTCCTCACCACAGCGGGTAGAAACCTATCAATGGAGCTCTATATCTGTGTTTGAGGACATGCATATGTGTGCATACATTTCAGTAAAAGCGTTGTTTGAGTGTCTGGTATGTAGGTGTATGGAAAGGATTTGGGGTCCTGTGTGCGTGTGTGTGTATGAGGGCTATGAGTTTGACTTGTGATTTAACATCAGTCCAGCCTGTGCTTTCACTGCTCTCTCCTCCAGCAGGCTGGCAATCGCCACAGTAAATGTGGGCTGGCTTCAAAAAAGGGCCTGATATTGTGGTGAGCTCTCAGACAGACATGTGGAGGGACAGTCAGTAGGAGTGAACCCACACAGACTGCTGTGAAACTGTTGGGATCTGATCAACTCCAGCCCCCCTCCTAGTGTCTCAAACTTCTGCAAGGCTGAGACACTGCCAAGCTGCTCTGCGGCTCTCTAAACCAAAACAGCTCCCAGTGTACTCTTCACTCCATCGCAGGCAAGCTGCCATGCCAGCTAACCGACAGCAGCAGTGGTTTGAAATATAATGAGGATCAATGGCTGTTTCCTTAGTTTATAAAATTACCCTGCTGTACTCCAAGTGAGGTGTTTATTTTCCATCAGGCCCCAGAACTTTGTAGAGTCTTTTCTCTGACTCTGGGGGAGAGTGCTCACTTTTATCTCTGAGGTTTCTCCCAAAACCATTAACAAAGGAGGGGGTAAAACAAAGATGATGCTACGACTTGCTGCGACTCGTCTTAAATGTGTAGTCTGAGTTGTTTCTTCTCATCCTTGATGAGTTTAAATCCTACTTGGGGTATCTCCTCTCCTGGTGAAGAATGATGATGATGACGTGTCCATCTGCCAGTTTCCGTATACAACAACCATTTGATGCATGCCTGGTCCATGTAAGGAAGTCATCTGTGCCCCTCCAGAAAGGCCAAAAAACACCACTGGATTTGGTAAAGATTCTGCATTTTGCTCAAAGACACTTTAAAAGGGCAGATGCTTGCTGATGCAGGTCTTCAGGTGGAAAAATGGTCTGTCTAAGCTCCTGACCTCTCCAAAACTGTAGCATCCTAATAGATTCATAAGCATCTGACTGTAAAAAAAAAAAAAAAAAAAAAAAGAACATGGGAATAGCAGGTCTCATCATCGCTCGCTCACCATTGGTCCTTGCATCACACCCATCTGTGCGCCGCCAGCCTTCTCGTCAAAACCACCAGCCATCTGAGCAGCAAAGTTCTGAAGGAGGAAAAAGAAAAGACATCATTAAGATTTTTATCAAGACATACACAGGTTGTTGAGATGGCAGTTATGGCCTATTAGTGAAATTAAGCGTTTAAGGTCATCCACTGAATTGAAAAAAAAAAAAAATCTCACATTGACTGCAGGGTATAGCATCTGGTTGGAATAGACTTGACTTGACTAAAATAATGAGTAAGAAGAATTCTTCTTATTGCACCAACTGAGTTTTGGCTGAGTTTCTGTGTCCATGAGACAAAACTAATAAGGAAAATGATTGCTGGATTTTTGCTTAAGGAATGTATTTATATTAGAGGCCAAATGTGTTGTTACTGATTTGCAGTTTATAGGATGCCTTGTCATTCTGGCAGAAGAGAGAATCAGCATTTAATAGATTGTCAACAGCAGAGATTATGTGATTCCTGATGCAGACAGAAGAGGGACAGAGGGCATGAGAACAATTTTCATCTCGTTCTCCTTCACAAAGAGTCTCCTTGTTCCCCCCACTAAAAAGCTCCTTCCCTTCCCCTCCCCATGTCTATGATACTACCTCTTGCCCCCTCCCACCTTCCCCCTTTTCAACCCACCACCTCCCTCCTTTTCTCCTACAAAGAATGAGAGGCATTTTGTCTATTCTCTCTCTCTGCATCCACTCGCTGTTGTCTCTCTGCCTCCTCCCAACGCCTGCTATTTCCCACATCTTTTGTGCTCTTGTATTCTTTCAAACAATCTTGTTTTACTCCATATTACCCTTCTCTCTGCTTATTCTACCCAGTCAAAGTAAAAACCCATTCTTGGTCTTGCATCAGTATTCGACCTGTCAGTTCCCATGTCTGCAGTAAATGCCAATCCAACACCCCTGCTTGTCATGGGATACTTACTCCACCAAGGCCAGGGGGTCCATTAGGTCCTGGAGGTCCAGGGGGGCCGGGGTTTCCGGGGGTGCCAGGCTCACCATCTCTGCCACGGGGACCAGGGGATCCCTGAAATAGATAAATGAAATTAAAATAAATAAAAAATCTAACAAACAAACAAGAATATGACCTAAGGTTAGGTAATACTACTTGTTATTTGTAATTACTGAAAACATATAATAAAAAACAAGAATATGTAGATATATTATTATATCTTATATAAAAGATATACTACCTTAACATTTATAAGCTGAAATAACCAAATGATGCAACCTCTTAATAACTCAGATATACAACATTATTGATTTATCTTTGGATTTTTTTCCTTGATCAATTGATTGATTGTTTAGTCCATAAAATGAGAGAAAATATTTAAAAAAAACAAAAACAAAAAAACCAAACAAAAACAAAATACAACACCCATCACAATTTCCCAAAGCTGTAGTTGATACATTCAAATATCTTGTTTTGTCAGACAAACAGTCCAAAACCAAAAGATATTCAGTTTAATATCATTGACAATTAAGAAAACCAGCAAAATACTCACATTTAAGAAGCTGGAAACAAATCATTTTTACTTGAAAACATCTAATAATGATTGATGATAATGATTAATCAACTATCAAAATAATTACAGATTAATTTTCTATTGATAAACTAACTTATTAATAATCTCTTCTTCTCTGCTGTACTCAAATATGGAGCATATATTTGTATCTGCAGTGCACTACATGTTTTGACACCTACAAACACTAATGTGATAAGAAATTACATACCCTTGAGTAAAAAACCTCCCATTCTATTGTGAACTAATTGTAATAAACACAATAATACAAATACCATGGACTTACAGAGCACAGGACAGCACAGGACACAGCACAAGTCAGCAATGATTCATTTCAGGCCTGTGTGCCAATATTTGAACTCAGTAGTACTTCACCACTGGACTACATTTGTCAGACACTGTTGACTGAAGGCTAATACTCATTTGAACCTTTTCCAAACTGCACTGACAATATACATGAGGAAACTCTACTACATCTGACCTGCTGGGGGCAAACAGTGATCCATCAGGAATGAGGTCTTCTTTTTCAGCAAAATCAATCATTTAAAAAAAAAAAAAAGATTTTAAAAAAGGTTTAACACTAACACACATCATAGTCAAAAATTGAATTACAAATCATTAAAAACCAACTAAAATGCAGATGTTTTAAGAGGTTGTAGAGCATGCTGATGATTTATCAGGTCATATCAGACTACCTGGCATACCTCTGTGCATGTAGTGACAAATTACCCTGTGGGAGGATCCTGAACAAAGAATGTGCTGAACACCTAAAAGGCTACTTAACTTGATCTAACAACAACAAATAAATTCACTTTGTCCTTAAATATGCATAAACAAGATGACTACAAGACATAAACTTCTTGCCTGTTCATTAACACAACGATCAAAGCATAGTAAATGAATGCAGCAACACTAATTTCCCACACCCAGCGACTGAGGCCTCCAAGAGAACCAGAGGTTTACATAATAAGCCTCTGACAGTCCCACATCTGTTAAACAACCCAGACCGGAGCAAACCACACAGCCTAATGGAAATGACACATGACTAGTTAGAGTGAGCTGCTCAATGAAAGGCTACCATTTTGCAAACCTGCAAGCTATAGCAGATACCCCAACCACCCCCTTAATAACCCCCTAAAGACCTAAAGCTATCAGACTCAACAGGACATACTGTACCTCTTAAGGGAGCAAAGTGGGGGTCTAGTTTTTTAAGGGTCAGGGTGTGAAAATGACAAGAAGGGGGAAGAGTTTTTTCTTTTCTGAACATGTCAAACTGACCTTCTCTCCCTTTTCTCCTCTTGATCCACGGAGTCCTTGCTCTCCTGGTGGGCCCTAGGTGAACAGCAGACAGGGGAGTGGTCAGTACAGTAACTTCAGGTGATATCTTGGTACATGTGAGCTGAAGAAACAGCTGTAGCTTGTGAACTCTGCTACTGTTACGTCAAATCTGTCTCTATTTCCTGTCACTCTACAAGGCAGTCTCTCTCCAACTTTTGAGAATACCTTCTAAAAACAACAATTTATGAAAATGTGAAGAAATCTGTGCATACCATTGGGCCAGCTGGTCCTCTTGGTCCTACAACCTGGATAAGTAAAGGAAAGAAAATAGAGAAACAACATAGCCATTAGTATTATTATGTCAATTAACATTATCTTTGTAGTTATTTTAATGTAGCACACAGTATGGAGGCCTGTTAGAATGCACAAACTCAAAACTCTATAAATGCAGGCCCACATTGTGCTTTTGCAGAACTTCTAAAGCTTACATTTACCAGATGTATTTGCACAATTGAGGTTTAGACCTCTGTGAATAAGGCGGAGGGAGGAAATGTTATCTTTCCCCCATCAGAACAAACTTGTTAATTGCTAATCTCTTCGGGCAAAGGATTATAAGAAACATACAATAAACAATGCCTTCTTATTTCCTGTCATGAATTTGTATTCCCTCAGAGGGCTAAAGCATTTCCAGGTGCAGCACTGCAGCAGCAGGGAGACAACTGAACTAAGAGGATCTTTATGGAGGATTGTATGGAGGCCGTATTGTGCTTGGCTGTCTTCCTGATGAGTGGGCTAAAAGGCCTTCTTCCCTCCTCTTTCTTTCATAGAGAGGCAGTATACAATTTCTGAATTCCTCAGTTATTTCTCTAATTACAAAAACTTATTCTGACACACTTTCACAGCCAAGGATAGTGTACTAATGTTAAACTCTCTAGACATTAATATTCACAAATTTAGACAACAGTGAGTTGCATTTTCAGTACAAGACACTGGGTGGTATGAACTCACATCGGTAATGTCTCCGGGTTCGCCTTTCTGACCCTGATTTTGGAAGGAAAAAGCATAAAAACAGTAATTAGTATTAGGAGTAGAAAGCAATTTTTCTCATGCATTATGTACCCTGCTCCTAAAACACTTATTGAAAAACACAGAATATTTGCAATTTTGAAGAAAATGGTAATTTGTGAGATGTTGAAAATAAGTATCCACTACAGTATCATTAAACACATAAAATGTCACACAGTGTGGGGCAGGAAATAACTGTTATCCATCTGGCAAAGCTGTTTCACATCAAAGTCTCATCTAAATCCATAAACTACAGGGCCCTCCTGCAGCACTAATATGAGTCTGGAACAGATACAGTTTTAATTGCAGCTGCTGGGGCGCTTCATTTCACAGACACACACACACATCATCATCATGATCACATACAAAGACTAATCCACAAACAGAGCATCTTAATATCTGGCAGTGTCTCTCACCTTTGCTCCAGGTACTCCTGTTATGTGGTTGAGCAGCACAGAGGGGAAAAACAGTTCACAGTTAGCAAATGCATTACGCAATAACAGTCCATGAGGGTAACACAGTATTTCCCAAAAGCCCAGAAAGTCTACACTGTATGTGCTGATAGCAAATTTCCTAAATTAAACTACCCTAAAGACCACCACCAAATTATATTTGTGGTACCCAA
Organism: Euthynnus affinis; assembly: GCA_029490765.1. Classification (NCBI taxonomy): domain Eukaryota; kingdom Metazoa; phylum Chordata; class Actinopteri; order Scombriformes; family Scombridae; genus Euthynnus; species Euthynnus affinis. Next base: position 21,632,005 of record CM055840.1, on the reverse strand, counting down.
AGAGCCCATCAGGATTGATGAAGTGTTGTTGAATCACCATCTTACTGTAAGAGCTTAAAGCAGAAGCAAAGTGGCTGCAGGGAGCAGGGAATGGTGAACAGCAAAGGAATTCAAGTAAAGCATAAAGTACATTTCAGAACATTAAGTCTGATGTACTGTGGGCCCATGGCGGGATGGATGTATTGTTGTTCTCTTGTAAGCCAAAGAAATTAGTTAAACTAAAATGATTAAATCTACTGTTAGCAATATAATGATCTTGCTGAATTAGCAGTTTACAAATTTTATGGGTAGAGCTGGACATCATTTTAAAATGTTGATATTATATGATAGGTTTCACTACTTATCAGCAATATTTCTTTGCTTTTATACTTTTCTTTGAAAAGCACCAATATGTTAGTCTAAAAAACCTTATTTTCATTTAACAAAAGAAGCCAAATATCTTAAAATTCATACACGAAAAAAAGGGCAAAATTTTAAATTTAAATAGAGAACTATCTTATCAAAGATAAGTAAACAAGATTAGTAATATGACCAAACATTCAATGCCAGTTTGTGATACTGGTCAGTGTTCAATACTCTGTGGTACTGACACATTACTGTCTGTACATTAGTATTGAGGTTCGATAGCCAGCCTTATTTTTAAGTGGTTTATAACTTAATATGCCGCTGTTCATGTTACATACTTTTTAATAAGCACTTTATTTTGCCTTGAATTGAAGATGAGTATTCTATTAAGCATTTAAATCCACATGCATGCATTGCAAACAGTGACACCTCTGATTTCACTCATGCTCCTCAACTGACATATTTCCATAGACTGACAAACAGAGTATTTCGATATTAGGGTCCTTGTTTATCAGGAAGCAATGACAGTTTGAAATGTTCAAAAAGTCTCAATCCTCAATAGGCTGTCACAGTTTTTTTCTTAACATCAGATCTGCAGCAATCCACAGAGAGGATATAGAGTAGAAATGTGAAGCCATGTCTGCTTGACTGAGGTATTTCCTTAATGGCTCCCACATGTTTTCATGATACTCAGGGTAGGAGAGAGTATTCAAACAAGATGGGGCCAAGGTGAGCCAGCTATGGAAAAATGACGAGGTAGCATTTCACTGAAATCTGGTCAGATGTGTCATTGTTGTTGTATATTATCATTTGTTTGCTTTGGGGATAGAAAACAGTATTCAAAACAAAGGCATGATTGAGACATAAAACAAAAAAAAAGTGGCAGAGGTTAAAAAGTTACTAGCCAACCTTTGATTAATACCAAAGAATCCATGTGTCATTTTCTCCCCAAAGTAAACAACATGATCTTGTAGAGTAATTTATTTATGAAAGGTGTGAGATAAATAAATTACAACCAATGGGAGTAGATGTGTCAGCTGCACAGATGGGGCAACACTCTCCGAATGGGATTTCAGGTTTAGGGCAGTCTTTTAGCTCCTCGCAGACAATTTCATCGCACAGGACGGTTCCAGTGTCACACACACAGATGCGACAAGGCTCTGGTTTCCATACGTCCTTGTCGCTATAGCGCTGTCCATCTTGTATACAGGTAAAAGCATCCTCCTCTGTGTTTGTATGGTCATAACAAAGTACACAAAGAGGTCCAGGTGGGGAGGAAAAAGGAGATTATGCATCAGGTATGAATAGCAGTCACTGCAATGTATAACTCATAAACATCAATAGCATTTACTCAAAATCATAACTTGTCTTTACATGAAGCAAACCAATCAATGTTTTATTTAGGTGGGAAACACACATGCATAGCATTGACAGGTAATCCAAAGTGTTGAATATGTTGGACTAACAAAAGAATAATCCACAAACATATATTGTTCAATTCTGGTTATCTGGTGTCTTTACAGTTGGCGACCCACCAATTGACAACTGACTGTAGATTTCTCCTTATCAGTACAACATCTACAAATATAAAATCTTGTGTCAAGCCACATCCATGTAACCTCAGTTCGAATACAATTGCGGACCTTCCTTGCGTGTCATTTCCCTCTCTTTCTCCACATTTCCAGTCTGCCTCTCAACTATACACTGTCAAATTAAAATGTAGTGCCATCATTCCATTTATCAATAACCAACACTGAGTCCAGTTATTGGACTGGTACAACCGCATGCAACCTCTAAATGAGCCACAGGGTGGCAGTGTAACATTACAGAAGCTGAGAAAGACCTGCAGGAAACCTCCAATAACTCCACAGGAGCAGGGGACCATGTGCCTAAATTCCTCGACAAGTTAAATATAGGGCTAGTTTACATTATGGGAGACACCCTAATTTACTGCAGAGGAGACAGACTTTGCATTCAGTAAATGAAAAATGTTTAGGTTTTTTTAAGACCACAGGTTGGCAAACAGTGCATAGCAGAACGTGATGGAGGTGGGGCATGTTTCAATGCAGGTACTGTACATGATCTGAATTAAACCACTCAAGAAAGTTGAACAATGGACTTGTTGGTAATGAGCCAGTTAATTTTCCATATGGGCAGCTCACTTAACAGTCAACCAGGCCAAACACTTGCTCAAAGAAATGCTGTGATTGGACCCACTGAACCTGCACCAAAGGGAGAAAGTGGTTGACACACCAAAAGAAAGGCCTCAGGGTATGGACTACCGAGAAGGTGAGAGAAGAAGGAGCAAGTACAGTAGCTATATTTACCTTTGAGCGCTGCTTAAATCTAGGTAACCTGACGGACCTAAGAGGCAATGAATGAGGTCTTTCTGGAAGGGGACAGAGTGGGCAATTCACAAACTATTGCCTTGTATAAACATAGGGCACATTTTAAACTCCATCTGGAAGCCATAGCTGTGTCAGATGCCAGTTCAAACACGTCAGAGAAAAGAAAATGGTCAGCTTTCATGCACATACCTTTGCGGTTTTGACATTTCATTTTACAGGCCTGGATGCACTGTCAAAGGCCTGCACCTGTCCTTTCAGTGGCTCAAATATGACAGATTCTCCTGATAGGTGGTGTTTTGGGACAAGGGCTCTTCTATAAACTGCAGAACTGATAGAGAGCTGGCTTTTCAGATAATTTGTAAATCTCCTCTCCCATGTGTTGGCAGCTATACTGTTTTCCAGGGGAGTAAAATGAACAATGAAAATTGTAAAGTGAACCCAGGTGTACCTTGAGGACAGTCGAGTCAAGTCTGTTTTCCATCTTAGGCTGCCACTATGATAGTAACTTTTAGGCCTTGGTTCTGCTTCTACCACCATCTGACTTTCTACCACTTTCTGCCCCCCTTGTCTACATGATTGGTCTCAAAATTGAGAGGTAAATATCTGACCCCTGTCTCCTCTTAATGATTCAGGGCCATTGAACCTGTTGCACTGAGGTCACAATCAGACCTCTTTACCACTTAAGCATCTCGCAGGAAGATTTCTGTGTCCTGTTAACACTGAAAGAAGAAGGGCTTGCATTATATCCAGGGGCCTTCACCTCTGAAAGGGTAACCTGAGACTTGCAATTGCATGAGTGCTTTTGCTTTGGCGTTAGTATTTCCTCCCTTTTTTTCTCTTTCTTCTTAAAAATACACCTTTTATTTTCTTTAAAAGCTTGGTAAGATCAGCTTATTGTATACTGAGAAGACTGCACTTCTCAGAATTACAATAATAAATGTCTCATATTTTTCCAATCACCTCTCCCTTTCACCCTGGCTCTGTGTCTCTCTGGGCTGACTGTCACAGCTTATGGGTAATCTTTTAAGCAGATGGAAACCCTGAAATCATATGGAACATTATTTCTGGCCCCAATCTGCTGGCATATCTTCACTCTCAAATGTCTCTTGTGGATACTAAAATCAATAATGATGATGAATAATCCCAGTCCAATTTTATTCCCCCCAAAAAGTGCAGAGACAGTAGAAAGTCTTCAGGTACAAAAATAATATGAGGGCCCTACTGATTCTTAATGGAGTGAATATCAAAATAAACACATTAAAAGCTTTTCTGAATGAAATTTGGGTTATTAGTCCGGCTTTCTGCCTCAACAAGCCAGGATTCGCCTGGATGCCCTCTGACAGCAATGGAATGTGAGAACTTTTCACCAAAGGCCCTTGAGCCTGACCACCTTTCACTTTTTACCCATCCCCTCCCCCTCTCACCCTCAATACTAAGTGAATCTGCAGTTAAAAGGAGAGCCTGTCAATGCTCCTAAGGCACCCACAGCTGTCCAGCAGCTCAGCTCCAGAAAGAAGGAGGTAGAGTAAGAGCTTTAAGCTAAACCCACTGTTGGGGATCAAAATCTGAATTATAAGTAGCTGAGAATGTGTAAAGAATGAATAAATACTACTGACGGAAATGAATCTGAATTAAAAAAAAAATCACAGAAGCAAGAAAACAAACAGCTCCAGCTTCAAATGCGTTATTTCGTGTAAACCTGGCAGATCCCTCCATCCATTCCATCACTTTTACGCGCGTCCAAAAATCTGATCTGATGATATCGAGTTTTATCACATCAACATAGTTGCAGATACATCAATATCGGGACTCTTATCACACAGAAGGTGCACAACTACCCACAGTCAGACACCTTCTCCTGCAACAGAGTATCCAAACAGCGACCAACTTTCTGTGCGTAAAAGGTGCGAGGGAATAACCAACTCACTTCAAGCACCAAAAACAAGAATAAAACTTTTCAAAGTGCAGGTGCTGTGCTCACGGGACGCCAAATATGAGCATTATATGTATTTAAGAGTAATCTGACTTGGAGAAGAACTTTTGCCCTCCAATATTCATCATATGACACATTTCTTCATCAACCACTAGATCTTTGAGAGAAACAAAACTGTCACTTACGGTCGTCATCCTCCTGACATCTCACAACGGCTAATAGACAGACTTGGGTTGCTACAAGTAGCAGTAGAGTCCTTGAATCCATAAAGCTGAACATGTCTAAATATTAGACATACAGGACCCTTGAGGGAGAAAGAAGGGTGCGATGGGAGCGGAGGCTTCTCTCAGTATTTAGTGTGTGTCCCCAGTTACAAAAGCCGAACCATTCGACATTCACCCTTCCCAAAAAACCGATGGAGGAATCCAACGGCAGGACCCGGACCTGCAGCAGAAACTCAGCACCGACCGCTTCAGGCCAGACGCTGTAGTTTTATGTCCCCGTTGCCTTCAATGAATCTTCGTATATTCCTAAATATCAGTCCAGCCCCTTACCCCCCGTAAGGTTGAAATCTGAGCCCCGTTTCCCTCCCATTCTGTCTCCCTGGTTCCATTATTGCAGTCCCTAACCACTCCTCTCTCCACGTGCTGCTACTGAACCCAAAAAAACTGAAACTTTTCCCCCTAACTTTGGTGCCCTCCCCTTTTCCTCCCCAGCCTTAAGTTCATCGAAAGCTGATGTCAGAATCATTCCGTTACACTAATTGAAGGCGTTTCTTCTTCATTTTGTTCATGTGGGTCTGGGTCATCTGTGTGATAATTATCCATTTACAAAGGTAAGTTATAGGTTTTCTGTGGTGAACCGAAAACACCAGACACTGTAATATTTTATACGAGTATTTCACAATCGGTTAAGAACACTGTTCTTAGGATAATACCATAAAATACACCACAGACATCCAGAGGCACTATAACTGTAGCTACAGTGAAACAAATGTGAGACTAAAACTACCTAAACTGAAATAAAGTCACTGTATAGCCATCCAATAGCACAAACACTTGAAGTCTCTATTATATTAAAATATTCATGTAATTCAAACAAGGAAAGAGAGATGGGATAATTCCATGACAAAAAACAAACAAACAAACTACAAAATAAATATTGTAATACATAATTAATGCTTGACCTATAACTCTTTAATGCAAATTCTTTTTTAACATGATATAATGTACTCTTAGGGCATTAGAAGTCATTGTCAATACTGCACACATATAATAGTCCGTCAATTCATACAAAGTGATTCAGAGGAGGACCACAATGGAAATAAGCCTTTTTGACTTTTTTGTAATTTAATCCTCCATGATTGTAACTGTTTCAAATCTGTATGTTTTGGATTCTCAAATAAATTTAATTAATCAAATGATACACTCACAGTTAATGTAAGTTATACAATAATTAACCCACAAAGCAGTTAAGGGGATCTACACCTGTGACTAGTCTCTCAATAAGCAATCATATTTATTCTGCATTTTATTATTCTTCACTTATGCTATATTGGAGTTTAGAGCAGCAAGATAAGTTGTTTAATTGATTGGTCAATTGAAAGAAAATTAATCAGCAGCTGTTTTGATAAAGACATTTGCTTTGTGAGGATGTGAGGATTTGCTGGTTTTTTAAAATATAATATATTTATAAATAAAAATATGTTTGGGTTTTGAGCTGTTGGTTGGACAAAACAAGCAATGTTAAGATGTCACTCTGGGAAATTGTGATGGTTATTTTTCACTGTTCTTTCACATTTTACAGAAATAACATATTTGATCAATTAGTCGAGAAAATAATAGGCATATTAACTTATAATGAAAATCATTTTTAGTTGCAGCCCTAATCGAGTTGCTGGGTGTATGTATTACTTAAGCTTGACTTGTGTTTGCATGTATTTGCAACGTTAATTTATAGATGATTTTTTTCCACACCTGTCAGCTGCATACCACCTGTGTCATTCAAGATAAGAGGAAAAAAATATTAAATTCTTAAATATTTTTTTTAATATCTTTTTTTTTCAGTGGCTTGAAAACTGAAGAAGCATAGAGAGATTTATGCCAAAGTGAGCGTGGCCAGGTGTCTCACCTAGTTTGCTGGGCTGTCAGTCTCCCGGCTCTAATAAGCTGCACTGACTTGTGTGTATAAAGCTGAGACTATAGTGGAGGGGTGTAATTTGATGATGGTGGGTACAGTGAAATTCCTGAGAGGACTGTGTGAAAAGAAAGGATGGCTCTGTTATATTAGTTATATTTTCCTAACATGATAGTTATATTTTCCTAACATGATAAGATGTACATATATGACAGCTGGAGAAACTTTGACTGGTTAGTTGAATTGTGAGTTCTCTCTGAGTATCATCTTGAGTTCAGAGCAGAAATATTTTGAAGAGATGCTGCCTGTGGGGCTTATTATTTTTATTTCACCTGTTCACCACAGCAATTAGACCTTGTTACGGTTCTCGTGTTAGAATCACATGTCTTTTGAAAACCGTCTTCAGTTTGCTCATTCACTGATTAAATCAAGCAAATTATTTCAACATGTAACATGTCACTGTTGGATGTGTTCATGATTCCTGCAGTGAGCACCACACCACACACAGCAAAGTAAAATTAGAGGGAGGGATTAATTAGAAACACACTGTTTTGTTAAATTGTGAGTTTCATGTTTGTTTAAAATACTAATGGTTACATTTTAATGGGGGACTGTGGCCAGTAAACAAGTTGGATAAAATTCAAAGCTGTGATAAAACATGTGGCCTTGGCAATGGCAGCTTAATATAACTTGATACATATGAGTGTGTTATTTTTTTTAAGATAATTTTTAAATGAATAAATTCTGGCACCATAAACAGCGATTAATGCTAAGATTTCATGAAACTGGAGATGCAAACATACATTTTGTAATAGGATATTAATCGACCAAATAGCAGCTAACAAAGTGTGGGTGTTGTTGGTGTGTGTAATGGCCAATCACATAGCAGCTCACAGTCAATTGTGGTATGCATATTCACTGCAAAACATGATGTTTAGAAAATGACTGATGCACACTGGTGGGAATCCTTCAGTGGATTGATGTCCTCATAAACTCAGACTTAGACCCAGAATCTTCCCACGCAGCTTTGACCAAAAACCTTCAACATTATAATTTGAGGTTATAATTTTAGGTACTTCACAGACTGTCCAATGTTAATACTCCTACTATAACCACAGTAGTGCTACCCCTTGTCAAGCTTACCTCAAACTTATCTGATACTAACTTGAGCAAACACAGGGCTGTTTAGATAAAATAAAGCCAAATTTTAAAACTAGACATTTTAAAGCCAGCATTTGATTGAGAAATTGGCTGGGATTATGACAGAGAGATGCTTCCTTTAAAATTGAGATATGATGGCTGCAGCACAAGCACCCTTTTCTACGTTCTCTGTAATATGATAAACTCGACCAGGACCACTTCTGTTGCACCGAGGGAACATGGGCACACATGGGCAAGCCAAACAGCTTTGATCTTCCCATCAGGCCTTTGGACAGAGTTTGTGCTTGAATGCCACTCTAGTCTCCAGTCTAACCCTGTCACAGCAGCTAAGTGAGTGCTCATGGAGATGCCATGAAAAGCCACTTCTACTCCTGTAGCTACAACTCTAACTATATATAAATGGTAGGGGACTCTTTGGTTGCATCATTTGCGTAGGGTCCTCACCCTACTGCAGGTTTTGACCTGTGAGCTTTGACCTTTGACCCTCTCACACTTTATTGGAAACAGGAGCAGCTGGTGCATCCTGAGTGTGCAGCATTGCTTCTATTCTCTACCGCTTGGCTGTCTAAGGAGAATTGTGGTTGGCCAGTGGGTCAAAAAATGTATACTGCAAGTTAGTTTGTTTGTGAGGGTCGTTTATTGAGTCCAGGTTCAAGTGGAGTACATAACTGATCGCTGATTATTTGAATATCTTGTTATAAAAACCTGCCAGTTTCACTTATTATGACAGAGGTGGTGAAATAGACTTTAATGCCAAAAACAATTTAAATAGTTCTGCTTGATGGGTCAAATGTGGTCAAATGTGAAGTTGAGTCACCTATTTGATTTTGGTCTTTTACTTTTCATTCACTTATAAATTATGTAGGGTGTTCAAAGTTTGGTTTTTCATGTAATCCCTACTCCACAAGCTTACATGAAAATTGAGCAACTTGCAGTTTTACATAGTTTCATAAAGATTTTCTGCGGTTGGTATTACACAAAAAGTGTATGTCTGACTATGTATAGCAAAGTTCCTAGCAAATTATACTTGTTTTCCTTTTCTGATCTTGTGGCTGGCCTATAAACCCTGTGCAACCCAGGGATCAAACACTCTGGAACACTAAAACTACCAATTATCTATTCATAGGCTGGAGGCCTAAAATCAGCTGTAGTGTCTTATTTAGTTATTACTGGTTGTAACTGACAGTCTGGCTACATTGGCCATTGCTTTTGTGGATTGAAAATTTGTTGTGAAATCAATAGCATAGTGTTGCTTGACAGGAGTTATATGCTACTAAGATACTGAGATATTGTGAGCTGATGTGTTGAGCAGAGGTGTTGTTGTGTTCCTGTAGCCTGCAGATGTCTTTGAAGAGAGCTTTTTGAAGATGACTCCCTCGGAAATAACACCCTGTGTCTATGAGAAGTTTTGATATGTCATGTTTCTCTGAGTGTGCATGCATGGTTTAACTATTAAGGTTTGCTGTCAGTGAGTTGAGACAAGACATCGCTTTGTTTCAGAGAGCCTGCAAACCTCAATTATGCCTGGATGGACTGCAGTGTCCTGTGGCAGGATTTTGATTACCTCTTCAAAGCTTTTCTGTGCTGGACTGACAGGCGCGTTTCTCTCCAACAGGGTGAGGGGTTAAGGGTGACAGAGTCCTCGATGCTTCAGAGAGGATGAGAAAATAAACACTGACACTTGAGATATCAAATGTGTGTCATGCAAACACACAAGGAAGAATTCCTGCCAACACAAGGATAGAAATAATCATTGTTTTAAATGATTTTTTTAAACTTTGATTGTTTTCCAACAATTCCCAATTGGCTGTTAGTGGGGATTTTTAATGGGATTGTGTCTTACAATTCAAAAGACCTGCACTTTGTAGAGGTAGAAAATTATGGGAAGAGTCGGTGAATATAGGTCTGTAGTTGTTTAGGAATGAAGTCTGTCTGGAAAGATAATCAGAGAGTATGGGAAAAAAAAGAAGACAGAAAAGGGGGGTGGGGGGTGCAGACAGAGGAGGGAGTTGCAGAAAAATATAAAATGAGGGAGAGAGTGAGAGGTAAGGTGGGTGGGTGGGAAAGATGGAATGCATTAGGGAAGGAGGGGAGAGCTGAAAGTGGAGGAGAGGGTGGGACGCTACGAGTGGGAAGGAGACTGATGATGAAGAAAGAGGAGAGAGAGAGAGAGAGAGAGAGAGAGAGAGAGAGAGAGAGAGAGAGAGAGAGAGAGAGAGAGAGAGAGAGAGGTGCACATAACAGGGAGAGCTTTAACTGTGGCCATGTGAGATTGCCACTGAAATAACAAAGGCCATGACATCACCAGCTGGGTTGGATGTGAAAGAGTGCACTGTCAGATCCCTGCCAGACTACCTATAGCCATAATAACATTACTTCCAATAGCCTGGTTTCAACTATGGGGCCAAATGGGGATAGCAAGAATTTACTCACTACCCACATTGTCCCATAAATTTCATTCAAATTTTATTCAGTTTTCCAATAAATTACAATTATTATTCTAATATTAACTTTTTATTATAGTATTATTTCAAAGGTTAAGGCTTGTGTCACTCTAAATTTTTCTTATTGTCAATAAAATGAAAAGAGCAAAACCAACAATGTATTTTGTTCATCCGTCTGCACTTCCCCACCATGTCTTTCGTACTCAGCCCCAGTAAAGATGTAAATCTTTAAAAACAGCTAATTTCTGAAAAAGGCTCAGTAGTTTCCTGTAGCAGTTGGGTACTGAGTATTTTGCAAATTTAACTTAAACAGGAGCAAATACTGCATTTGATGGGGACTATTTTCAGCAATGGATTTGGTTCACCAATTGGCTAGTATTTACAGCAGCAGGACGGTATACAGCATGTGGGACTACCTCATAATTGACTGCAGTGTATTGTAATGAAGGAACATGTCACACAGCGCTGCTGTGGTTAGGCTCACTATGGTATATGGCACAGAGGAATATCAGACTTTGGCAACGGAGACAATACTTGATAGTAAATTAAATTCATTGGTGGTTTTGAACTTTTTATTGGACTTGTCAGCAAATCCCATAAAAGGCAAGAAAAATGGAATACAAATAGACAGACTCATCCTTTAACTAATTTCAGAACTAAAATGACTGTTGATGACCATTTGGATTTTGTACCACAAGTTACATCATGACCACACCAGCCTGCAACCCTTAACTAGTGGCAATAAATCTGCAGTCTTGTCTTGTGAGCTGAAATGTTTGTTGATGGAGCATGAAAAAAAGGCTGGGAAACAGCAGTCTTATGTGTTTCCAGCTCGTCTAAATAAACTGTACCCACCAAACAAACTGTGGTTTATTGATTTCGAACATTGCCATGAGACTTGTGGACATAAAAATTAACTGTATTTGTAAGCAGTGATGTTTTTGCTATGTGTGTTGAGTGTTTTCTTGTTTTACACAGGATGTTAAAATCCTGCTTCCGCTTCGATATGGATATCAGCTGAAAATGCAGGATTACGGTATCGTGTCTCCCATGGATGGCAGAAGATATCAAATTGTTCTCATCTCAACTTCAACATAGGAACAATTGCATTAGTGCATTAGTGACCCCGTCAACAACTCTCAAATTGTGATACAAGGAGTACCTGCACACTCAATCAAAACTCTCTTTAATTTTATTTGTGGTGTTTTGACCAACTACAGGTTCTCCTCAGGCAAATGTAGGAAATGAGAAATATATACTGTATAGCAAAATGATGGTATTCTTATTCCTTAGGAAGTAAAAACATTACTATGAATAGACATATGAGTATGATTCACAGGAGTCTTGCACAAATTTTCAATGATACAGTGAAAATAGAAACTACTGAAAATTTCTGTTTTTCACTTGTAATAATGCAAAAACAAACAAACAAACAAACTGTATTGCAAAGAAACTGTTTGAGATGTGTTTTTCATCATAATGATGTGTAAAGTTTCAGTGTTGCCCAACAGAGAGGAGGAGCAAGAAGTTACACTTTCACTGCTGTTTCATCATATTTTCTATGTATACACGTGTTAAACTATGAATGTAGACAGTGCATGTGTGTGTTCTTGAGTGTCCACCTCTCTGTACTCTGTCCTCTCAAGAAAAAAAACATTAAAGATTATAAATTCAGTATCCAAAGACGACCTATAGTAATGTTTGAGTGACAGATGCCATCTAGCAGCTGTAGTAATTATGACCGGGAGAAGTCACGCAGTTCAGTTGATGTCGATATTAAGTGACAAATATCCATATTCACATTTGGCGGGTTGGGTGGATGGCAAGGTAGATAGATGGCAAAAAGTGAACCTAGCTGTAGGAGACTGCTGTTTGCCTCCCACTTCCTACCTTGAGTGTGACGTTTCCAACTGCAAGTTGGGACAACTTTTTAAAAGCCACAGCTGTCATGGTGTTCACTGTTGCCATGACGACAAAGGTTGCCTAACTTTAAGGAAGTAGTAACTTTATCCCGGACCATGTTTCAAGTTATCATTTGAACACAAACCATGATCTTTCCCTAACTTTAACCAAGTGTTTTTTGTGTCCTAACCACAGTGCTGTCACAGCATAAAACATAATTATTTTTTAATGGTGACAGTTTTGGAAAGCCGCTGATAAAGGTGGCATATTAGAAAACGCTCCTATGGGTTGTTCTGGAGTGCAATGGTCCGACTGACCTATTTGGTTGTTTAATTATAAGGATGTGTCGGTATACCTGATGATTCAGACTCAGAGACACCCTCTGTCTGGCTTGGAGCACATCAGTCAACAACACTGCCCAATTATGTTTGCATAAGTCAATGACCGTCTCGCACAAAGCCCTCACTATTTGAATTAGCGGCAGTTGACACCAAAGTGTGAGCCCAGGTTAAAAAAATGAACATTCAAGAGTTATACTCACAAAGAGAAACATAAAAAGAGAAACTCTTCCAATCCAGTTATAAGCTTTGATAAGATATAAATCAGTGAGGAAATTCTTTGTTTTTAAAAGAATAAAAATATTTCAGATATTGACCACATCAGTGCACATGAATTAGAAAGACGGTCAGAAAATGAGAGGAAAATAGAGGAAAGCAGTAGAATGTGGCAGCATCTGTGGAAATCTCTTCAAGGAGTCGGGGGTGGGGAGGGTCTGAAATAGTCCAAATCTCTGGAAGAGCTTGGTTTCAGTGATCCGGGCATGTGCTTCTGAGACTGAGAGAGAGAGAGAGAGAGAGAGAGAGAGAGAGAGAGAGAGAGACAGGAGCAATGATGAGGGAAAAGGGTGGAGGGAAGAAGTGGAAACTTCATGAGCATTTGTGAATGCTGACGTACACATTATTGAACTGCTTCACATATTTTTAAAAGAAAGTATTTTTGAAGTATTTAAGAGTGGGCTATCCTGTCAAATAATTACCTCATAAGTATTGATAAGAGACCTCATATAAACAAAAGCTCTGACAGTGTTATTTATGCTTGCGTTTGTCTATCTAGTCTGTAGAAAAGGCTGACAGACATCAGAAATATCTCAGGTAGGAGAAAAATACATTTTCCAACAAGAGAAACAAGAAACTTTGATTAATCTTTTTTTATATGAGTGTATTTCTCTTCAACTCCACTCAATTTTCCTCCTCCTGGTTCTCTTTCTGCCTTTCTCTGAATGTGTCTGGTTTGTCTATCAGTGTGATCAATGTTCCCACCTCTCTAACAGGTCCGGCTTTGCGATTTGGGAAGGTTTGTCTTTCGGCAGCACTGTCAGGTTTCCTGCTAGCTGTTTTTAATACATCAAACACATCCAAAAAGTCCACTGTTTTTCATCAGCAAGTATTCTGAACATTGTATCCTGTCACAGCACCAATATCATGGGCCAACAATAACTGACATGCTTCAGAGAATAATAGTTTTATAAAATTCTTTTTACAGAATTTGTCCTTCCAATAAACTAACTTCAGTGGTTAATTTTAGCTATCGCATTGGAAATAATGAAAGACCCAGCAAAGGTATGCATTTTCAGTGGTCTAATAACTCACCGGATTTTCAAACAAAAGTTTACTAAAGCTTTTGTGGGATGTTGTGTTTAGGAGCCATTAAATGAATATTTGGTGAGAGAATACTTGACAGTGAAAGCATCCGTGAAGAGCCATGGTTTCACACCTGCGCCAACCCTTCACATCTGCTCTCCATGGCCTCTTGATATTTCCAACAGCATCCATCTGAAGAGCTGGCGTATAGCTGAACTGTAAACTGCTCCGCTGCCCTACATTTCTCTTTCTGATTGTCTGTCTGTCTCACAGCTTGTCCTTAATCTGGGAAGTGTACTTTTTCGTACCGATTGACGCACAAATAATCAACTGAGTCAGCAGTTCCCCTCATCTCCACAAAGTGTGTTAGCATCTTTAAGCTCATTGTTTTGGTTTTATGACCTGCAACTAAACTGTTTCGGTTCAGTCTCACCGCTGTCATCAACCCAATTTCCAGTCACAGCAGGCAGCTGTGAAAAATCCACTCCAAACTACCTGCCCATCTCCAAATGGCAGACAGACAAAGTTAGTGACTAGCTGGAGAATGTAGCTGAGCATTTAGCAAATAAAGATTCACATATTTTCCTCAAGAGTGGATAGAGGCCAAAACAGGGCTAGAAAGAGAATGAATATCGGGCTTTTTTTTTTTTCAGAGACATAACTTAAAATCAATGCCAATGTTTTTCTGTGTCTGCTGGGTCTAAAAATAGTCAGATGTTTGCCAGCTTCTTCATAACAACTTTATAAATATTATGTAATATATATGTGTATGTGTTTACAGCTTGTTGCACTTTTGTCAAGTGGCTAGACAATCAGTGAATGCACGTTTAAATACAATTGAACAAACCACCAGAGGAGTCAAGACTTTAAAGAGTGATTAATATATCAAGGGAACAGTCTTGCAACACTGAAGCATGCAACCCAGAGTAATAAGATCCACTTGCGCAGAATTGTTTTACAAAGGTGTTTTTTTTTCTTGTGGTGACTATTTGATTCACCCCCCAAACCTGGAACATTGAGCATTTCAAAAAATTTAAGAAATTGTGTATTTTAATGATATAAACAAAGCAAGTCACCCTGAAGCAGAAAACTTTTTTTTAGTATTCCAGGAAACATCAGCTCTCACAGGAGATCTTGAGTCTATTTTACCGATGCTCACTGACAGCGCCATGGATATATATGTTTAGAGGCTAATCAGTGACAGCTGTGCTAAGATGTGTAATTCCCATCATAATAGGCCAAACAAACACTCTTAACAGAGACAGCGAGGAGGAGTGCTTTGACAAACTGCCTTTTTGTGAGCTATGTAGATCCATCTGGGAGTCATTCACTTGCTCGGATTTAAAGAGATGCTGGCAGCGTATTTATTGTCTTCATGGATGTTTTTTATTTAGGGGAACAAATACTTTTCACCCTTCACTCAGAAAGCCCCAGTCACTGCCATTAAATACTGTTATTGTGTCACCGTAAGACCTGTTGTCTTGCTGTGACACAGTAAATATGTTCAGTTAATTTTGATACCACACAGTACAAAGAGTCAAACATATTCACGAATGTTGTTCTCTTTGGGGGCAAACGATTGAATGAATTCCACAGTGTTGCCTTACTTCCAGCTTAAATAAGATTATACAATTATGTTAAAGCAAAACAAATAAAAAAGAGCATGTTGCAAGTGATTCCAGCCCTCTACCCCTATTATACATTGTTCACATGATATTTCACCACGGCAGTACAACAAAAAACACAAGTTAGTGTGTCAAAAACATGTCCTGGTTGATATGCATCTCATAATTGATGGTTATGACACAGTCAAAACACTGGAGGCCATATTTGTGAGGGGGTACTGTATTGTGGAGTCTCTGTGTCCTGTACGTATGGAGCTCATTTCCTGTAGTAGATCAGTCTAGGTTAAGCACATGAATAGGCCTATTTATGGAAGCTGAGAGGTCTTTCAGATGAAGCCAGGTGGTGAAATCTTGAAGGTGGTGAAAAGAAAGATTTTGACTTGAGTAAAAGCCGTTTGTGTTGTCTTCTTGTGCCAGACAAGAACCTGGATATTGGATGTTTCTGCAGAAACCTGGATTGTGTCCAGTACTAACTTTCTACAAATTCTCAAGGCATTACACCTACAATATATTTAAAGTGTCTATAATCGTATCTTTATATTTAAAATGGATCACATTATTAATTGTATGTGACAGGGGTATGTCATTGTGAGAGGCCGCAGACAATTATTGCCCTCAACTCTACGGAACTGCGTAGCGACATTCAGTTTGTTGTTCTGGTTTTACAGTCTGGAACTTACTGTTAGTTCACTGTCACTGCTCTCATCAGTATTGTTTTCAGTCACAGCAGGCAGCTGTTTTCAGTGAAAAAGCTTGTGTGAACCAGCAATACTAGTCAACCAGAGTCCTACATGGGTCCAGTTTTGCAAGCCTGTACCCACCCGCACCTACAAAGCTCAGAACTGCAACCAACCTGTTACTCACAATTATCTCCATGTCAAATCTGGACCTGCCCAGACCTGTAAATATAACACCTGCGACCCGAACCGTGATTAAACACATAGGCAACACAGTCACTCACTTTAAAGTGCTTTATTTTTACTCATTGCGCAATCATAATCTGTGTCTCTGCAAGAAGGGCAGTAGGCCTACTGCACATGCCAGTGCACACACACAGACATGCAGTCGCAGATACTGCAGCGCTTTCTCTCTCTCCTTCCCTCTCTCTCACACACACGCACACACTTAAGAATGACTGCATATATTAATGTTATAATGACTGCTCACTTGTATGCCTTATAACAGTCTCCAAAATACTGAAGTTTAATAGTAATCCACTGACTCCACCTCATTTCACAATAAAAAAACAAACCTGGTGGCTGATTAGACTTGAAAATATCATCAGTTGTTAAAAATACTGCAAATCATCTTCATTTTTGACTGATCTTTTTTTATTCTCACCTGCTACCTGCCCATATTTAGGTCATTTTTACCCACGCCCATACCTGTGAATTTATATAATTATATTTTTTACCCATTACACAACTTGCAGGTTACCCATCGGGTGCAGTACTCTGTTTTCCACCACCAAATAGCAGTTAGTGACTAGTTAGTGAACACCGTGTAGCATTTAGCAACTAAAGAGCCAGATACTAGGGAAAGGGAAAATGAATATTAGACTTATATTTGCTGGGTGGTCAGAAACAAGACTCCTGATGAATGCTAATGTGTTTACAGCTTGCGTTTACAGCAGTTATTGTGAGTTTAAAGGTCCAGTAAATGACAATGGGCCTCACTGTATATCAGCAAACAATTATTTGCTATGTAAAGATATAGTGGAGTAAACACAACCTAAGCAATGAATGAAGTAACACTCCCTCTATGGGTCCATTTCCAAGATGGCGGCCGCATCACAAACTTTCTCAAATTATAGTGAAACAATACTCTAAAATATGTTTCTAAAAACATTTGAGGTGCTAAACAGAATCCATATTTGAGTTTGACAGTTTGATCTGAGTTTTTTGAGTTGTCAGCTTTCTTTTTTTTCCCAATTTTACTGAGTGAATGACACGTTTGCTTTGGTCTGCGATTTTGGTGCTATAGTGGGACATCTAATTGCTGAATGTCGTGTATTGCCACTTTAAGGTCAGAAGAAGATCATGGTCATGGCAAATAAAATATGGCGATAGTATGATTTGGGAAACAAAAAATCTTGAAAAGACTGTTGTTATGGTTAATAAGAAGGCAAACGTTAACTGCAGGTCTGTCATGGAAGAATTGTAAAATATGAATATACAGTAATTCCTAGGATACTGTGCTACACCAAATATCTTCTACAACACAATTAAAGATGAGGAAAAAATAAAACAAAACTGAGTAACCATTACTTGATGTCTGAAGTTCAGTGTCCAGGTATAAACAGTAAAGACAGCAGCAACAATCTTGTAATGAGCTCAGCACTATTGCCATGCTCCCTTTCTCCCATCCACATTCTTGCCCTCAGGAACTCATTGAGAAACCTGGCCTGGTCCCCTACCTTTCAGAGCAACAGCTGCATAGGCAGACCTGGACAAGCTGGGTGCCCTGACCGAAAGTGGACCTCCACACCTTTGACAGGTTGCAGTGATAAACTTTGCACAGGGTCATTCACAGCTCAGGAGTATGAAGGCTGAAGTGAAGGATGTCCATGTCCCACCCTTTCTTTCTCTTTCTGCATAATCTCCCATATATGGATCCTCCTTTAGTGACATCTTTGAACCCCAGACTCCAGATAAATCTTGGTGCGGTGCATCTTTCTGAAGCTATCAATTACAGTGATGAAAAAGAAAAATATCAAAGTCAGGCTGTCACCTCTTTAGCAACAAAATTGCTCATCAAATGACAGGAAGTCACTGGAGCCCAAGCTTTAACTCACCACACCTACATTTGGAAATAATTATAAGGCTGTCAGATTAATTGGTGTCAAGTTGCAGAGAACATACTGTATACAAGCATACACACAGATTCCCCGCCCCAACACACCCACACACACGCACACACACACACACACACACACACACACACACACACACACACACACACACACATCTTCTCTCCTTCTCTGTCTCTCACCCACTCACCCAGACACATGCAAACATGCATGCACTGTACATATAAATGACTACTTTCTTTTCACTGTTGTCCAACCAAGTGAACCAAACTTTATTTGAACAGGGGGACCTATAAAAAGCCACAGTCACTGGTACACCAGCTTCTGAATGAGGCAAGTATTCTTGTATATTTTGATAATAGGGTCATGCTGCAGAGCCTACAGTAGGTCGGCAATCCACCAATCACAGAGTCTCCTTTTTAGTGGGGTAATAGTGGGGTTAAAGCATGCCAGCCTTTCATATGACAGACTGAAAACATGCCATTAAGTCAAAGAGTGCCTGAGTTAGTCCTTGAAATTACGTTTTTTGTCATTGAAATTACGTTTTGGGGGGTGCGCATTCAGTTCATTCGGTGCCCTGTTACATGGAGACAACATTGCTACTGGATCATGCACTTATAAAAATGGATCTGCACTTATAAATGATTATGCACTTCTAAAAAGTTTTATAGGTGCATTTGTGTATAAAATAATTTGAGTCAAGTGAAGAAAAAGACAAAATAGAAACTGTAAAATGTGGTCCTTAAATTATGTCTTTACCCACAGTATTTTGATAATTTTATCATTTGATGAATATCAGAAATATGATCTGTCATCTGATTTATGATTTTTCTATGTCAAAGATAAAAATATGAATCATCACATTTTCCTGCAACACTAGAAATTCATCACACATGCACAATAAATGTTTGCATATTAGCAATATATTGATCATCTTAACCCTCAGATGTGTTGTGGGATACGAATGGGTTGCATAATCACAGGGGAAATAGTGTCTGCTGCTGTAAATGGAATGTTCCACATATAACTGCACGGTTGTAGCTCCTGGCCAAAAACCATGAATCATGGGACAGACATACATCCAGGAGGAAGGAGAGGGAGAGAAAAAGGGAAAGAAGTGGGAAGAGGCATGTGGAAGAGAAATAGAGGGAGGGATAAATAGCAGTTTATTTCTTTTCCTGTCTCAGGTGTTGTGGAAAATCAGACTCCCAGCCCAGTTACATCCACGACAGCTCTGAATTTGAGATGGATTTGATGGGAAGTTTGTCCAAGAGAAACAGACCCCCATTTTGAGAAAAAAGGAGGACAATTCTCTTTCTGGAAAACAAAGACACATTGAGCGCTGTGCCTGTGTGCTGGAAAGATGAACTGATTCCCGGTGCCTCAAGCTGGACTGTGTTAGAGAGAGAAAAAAGGTAACCTTGAGTGTAAATGAAAAACAGAAGAGTTGTGGGTTTTCGCTGTCCTTTAGTGGGACATCCTCTGTGTTGCTGCACTGGATTGGCTGAAAGGGTTTTGTGATCAGTAAACAAACTCTAGTTAATTCCCCAGGCACTTTCTCATTCTGTCTTTGTCTATGCCATGCCAGTCTTTCTGTTTGTTTCTCCATTTCTTTCTGTCCCTCATACACACTTTGTACACCCACACCGACTGGGCAACAGAGCTTTACAGCTCTCCCAGTCTGAGCTGTCATGCCCCTCCGAAAAGCTGTAAAGGATCTCCCCACTTCATCTCATCTTGACTTGCATCTGGAATCACTCTCTTAAAAAAAAGTTCAACTCAACCACTCCACAGTCGGCTGTTGTCAGCACAGCTGCTGTGCCCCTCAGGTCTAAAGAAAAAAGACAAAGGAAAAAGGGATCAATGAGCAGACAAAATGGTAAAACGTTCCTCAAAGCTATACCAGTTTGCAGTTTAGTTTAGGTTTAAGTTAGGTCAAGTGTTTAAAGGATGAGTTCACTATGTTTCAAGTCACAATAGTCACGTACCCACGAAAATCTGTGAACCTATTATTTAACAATGACAGAAAAAATATTTATGGACGTGTGGAAATACACATTCTAGGTAATAGAAAAATGCCTTTCTTAGCTATTTGTCCTCATCTAGCTGTTGCTCACACATTAACATGATATTTTAAAATTTGGGAGAACTTCACACCAAAGACCAGTTCTGCCACAGAGGGTTCTGCAGTAAATCTTGTGGTGGAGGTCTTTTGGACACTGGCCTGTTGCAGTTCTGACACTTGCAATGCTCTCACCCCAGCTGAATCAATAAAAGCCAGCACTGTCACAATTGTGCACTCCTGACCCCCACCCACTCACACACATCCATGTACACGTTCACACACACACACACATACACACACAAACACACACACAGACACACACATACATACGCTTAGTCATACAGACAGGCATTGGCACACAGACACACACTCACACATACAAGACACCAGACCTTCCCAAACACGTACATTCCTCACACCCGAATGAGATCCTCAGCTCTTTCCTCGGCTTCATGCCCTTTTGGACAAGGGGTCTTGTTATGTGAGTCCAGCCGTGCACTTCTTTTATACATTTCATGTTTCTGTAGACATCAAAGTGCTGACATAATGTTGTCAACCCTATTGATGGATGTTTGGCTCTAGTTTGAAAGTAAAAGAAACAAAAATCTGATTTCTAACTTTTAAATTCTTCTTTTAATGGCATGTCCCAAATTTATCAGCAAAATGGAAGCATAAAAAGTAAGATGTTTAGAATACTAAAGAGGTTTACCATAACTTTTGTACAGTAATAAAACTGATATTATACTATATTTGTAAAACCTCTGTTCAAATTGATATTTACCTTTATCTTTGTTTGATATTCAGACTAAACCATGGCCGCCCACTAGTGCATCAGTTGATTTAGGTTCCTGTATCACTCGTTGTGTCAGAAACCAAACAGAAGAGGACCACAAAAGCGTCACGTTCAAGCAGTTTATTGAAGGGTTTAGGGGAAAGAGAGTGTGTGGGTGTGTGTCCAGAGCTGAGGGGCGTGGGATGGCGGGGTTGGGTCCAGGGTCCAGGGCCCACTCAGTGAAGGTCCGGAGTTCCTGGGGGAATACACACTCGCAGCGGAGAGAGGGGAGGACTGGGCAGAGGGAATCGTAGCAAAGGTACAGGCAAGGGCTAGGCAGTGTTCTTAGTCGTAAGACAGAAGGCAGGTCTAGTTTACCAGGGCAGGAGATCAGGGGCGAAGTCAAGCAGGTACGGGTTCACGGGTCGGAGTCAGAGGCGTAAGAAGACTGGCAGGTAACTGGTGCTGGTTTGCAGACGATCTGACAGGGAAGCACTGAAAGACAGGGCTTAATATACACAGGTTGATCAGCAGATAATGTAGTGCAGCTGGCAGGTGATGAGTGCAGAGTAGACACAGGTGTGGTTAATCAGACAGCAGAGACTGGAGCAGCAGATGACAGAGGCAGAGAGGGAGGGCTCATGACACGTTGTACATCACCCATGGTTACTAATTGCTTGCCATGACAGATGACCAATAGCCACCAATCAGGCCCTTACAGAGGGGGAGGCTGTAAAATTAGAGTCACCACAGGGTGAAATGTTAAACTGGCAAGGATGTAAATAAAAATGCAACAACACACAAACAAAGAAATTCAAAGAAACACATTGTCAGGGTCCAACACACAGGCATAAATTTCAAAAGTACGCTTCACACTTAAGAGTTCACATCCTTCAACAGTTTTATAGTTGACCTAAACAATGAATGTATGTCTAGAAATTATTTTTCTTCATTTCTTCTTCTCCTATAAAAGTGCAATAACAAATAAGGATGTAATGGTTGCATTGGTGACCTAATAGTTACCACCCCCTCATGTTTCCTGTCTCCCTCTACACTGTTGACTGTCAAATGAAGGCAAAATGCCCAAAATTAATCTTTAATAAATGGTGCATGCCATGAATATGTTATATATATTAAGCAGATGGACCATTTGCATACCTGTTGCCTGCTTACTCACATTCATAGGTGAAAACTGTTGAGACAGGTACTAGCTATTGATTGATGATCAATCACATAACTTTGTAATGTCATCCCAGATAGCATATGGAAGTGGGCAGCTTCAGGCAATGATGCAGCACTGCTGGCTTTCTCCTGGAATGGACAAAATGTATCTGAGGCTGAAATGGCCCACACGTAAAATAGGACCAAATATGGACCAAATATCCCAGATCAAATGTGGGCCTTTTTTGGTAAAAATGCAGTGTTCTGGATGTTGGCCAGTTCTAGTTTATCTGGTTTGTTCAGGGTTGACATACGGCATTGCTATGGCTTCCTTGTGGCCCCATCTGGGAAACAGGAGCGGACTGCCCAAGTGCCATCATTCCACATGGTATGTGGGCTGGATCAAAGTGCTGAAAGTTTTAGGTGTTG
This sequence comes from Euthynnus affinis, assembly GCA_029490765.1. Lineage (NCBI taxonomy): Eukaryota > Metazoa > Chordata > Actinopteri > Scombriformes > Scombridae > Euthynnus > Euthynnus affinis. Next base: position 21,609,235 of record CM055840.1, on the reverse strand, counting down.
GCTATATCTGGGTCACAGCAATTTTGCTATCTGGGATACTCCTACTGAAATATTGTGGGTGTGCATGACAACTGCTATTGGAAGCAAGATATGTTTGAAATGATTGAAATGATAGTAATTAGAGCATAATTAATATTTTTACTATAATTTTATCCTTCCCAATTCAAACCTATTTTAATTAATGCTGATTCATTTCCCCTGCACGTCACAGTACATATAAAAGATCTTTGTTAAAGCTGCCATGTGTGGTCCAAAAAGCAACCACCATGGCTAAGTGGTGAAGTCAGTGCAGAAGGATATTAATCTACAGTTCCTCTGATGGTCACTCTAATGGTGACTCTATTAAAAGACTGTGATGAAGTCACTGGACTAAATGTTCCAAGTTCTCTCAAACTTCTTCAAACATAGCATCTCAAAAGCTAATTTTATTTCTAATATGTGTTTTGGTTGCAATTTTTGTCTTGCTAGTCATTTTGTTCCATTGAGAACACTTAAAGGCTTCAAGAGATGTATGTTTTAGGTTTTGTTTGCTTGACTGATGAGTTTCTTCTTCTACCAGACTGAATCATGGTGGTCACCACTTGTTCATCTCACCTCAAATCCACCCTGGCTTTCTCCCTTCTTAACTTAAATCATGTTTTGGCTTCTCTAAATGGCAAAAGGGTGCTGAGCTGTAAATCAAACATATACACGTTTTCCATAGTCTACTGCTCTGCTCTTGTATTCAGTTAGCCAGCAACAAACACATCAAATATTTTTGTGGTTTTCTTTTGGGTAGTTACATCCTGCATTCATGCAACAAATCTGCTTTTAAATCAGAGGTATAGTTTGAGCATGAAAACAATCAATATCTCTGCTGGCATTAATTTCTTTCCATACACATATATGCTCTGAAAACAACCCACAGCTCATTTTGGGAGTCATCTGAAGCACCCTCTTTGTGTTAATAAAGTAGTTGTATGTTTTTGGAGAACAACTCATGACTGAATGGCTTTGTTTATATATTTTTTCTAATGCCTATTCATTTGTATAGCTAAGATATTTGGATTTTTCATGCTATACTGTGGAAATATATAAAATTGGGCCATGTGTTATGTTTACATCCTTCATCACATCCTTTACCTCCTTCATACACCTCTCCCTCAGTCACAGACCCCTGGAACAAAAAACAGCAAGTGTAATACTGCAGAAGTGAATGATCAGAACAACATAACAGCGCAGACTAATCTGTCTGTTTTGAAAAGTGATACTACTGTATTTCTTGCTGCTCTTTCCTTCCATTCCTCCGGTCACGGTGAGTGCTCTGGCCGACTGTGTAATCTGGCTGAAAGCAGGCCACATGGCCCTCTATCTCGTGAGGAGATCCCTCTGTGTGGCTGCTCATTCTTTTCACCCGACATCTAAGCCTCTCAGGAATGCTGAACTCTCAGACACGGACTGAGTTTGCAAAGTGTGCATGTGTGTGGAGTTAGGCATTGTGTTTCAGCTTGTGTGTCAGTTGCATTTTTCTCTGTGTATATGATGTTCATGAGCCATTGATTATGATTACATACAGTTTACTGTAGATGATAACCCTCTTTCATTAAATTGGGGACTGAAATAGCACAGAAATATAGAATATACACTCTTTAAGTCTACACAGAAACAAGTGGCTATGGGTACGTAACGTATAAAGCTTTTTCTTAGCAAGAAAACAATGTTGTTGTTCAGACTGCCGGCCCTCAGGGTCTTACAGAATTATGTTTCCCAGTCGCACGTGATAATCTCTCAAATGGGTCCAATTGAACTCATTAACCTTGAGGCTGATGAAATGGGTCAATTCTTGCACCACAAAAGTTTACACAGACTTTCCCTTGTAGTGAAATGGCACTCCAAAGGGACTGAATATGCCTTATATTTTATAAATAAAATAATAGGAGAAGAAATTCATGATTGAATAAAAAAAATGCCATTTGCTATTTGATTTCAGTTCACTTTTTATATATTGTATTCTATATGTATATTAGTCTCTGTTTTGGTTCATCTCCATCATGTCTCCTTTTAATTAATAAAAACAAAACTTGCAAGTCACAATTACATGATTTTAGTCATAGCATCTTTATGATCCATTGTTAATTATTATCTAAGTTATCACCTTACTCTTAAGTTCCCTTCTGTTTCAGTCTTTCAGTGCATATTTTTGGTTTTGTGGCCTGCTTTTATTAGTGTTGTTTCCAGTTGCAGCAGTTAGTTGTTTTCAGCAAAAAGACTCTGATATGCTACTGTAGGGTATTTGGTCAGCGCCATATGGAAGACAGATAAAGTTAGCAGTTATCTGGTGACCATAGTGGACAATTTAGCTGCTAAAGAGCCAGATATTTTCCTCAGGATTTGGTGGAGACCAAAACAGAAGTAAAAGGAGAGTGAATATTGGAATACTGATGGCCAGAAAACCAACTCCAAAGACATGCTTTGTCTGCTCGATATGCAAATAAGCAATTATTTATTATATTATGTTGGTTATAGTTTATTTTTAGTGCCTCCAAGTGGCCCAAAAATTAGTTAATGAAGATTTATAGCTTCTACTATAGTCTGTACATAAAGATGGTTTGCAGTGGAACTGGTTTGAAGCCCAGAGTTGGAGCTTATGGTCGGTGCTTTTTTTTTGTTGCTACCTTGGACTGAAGTGAACACTAGCCTACTGGAAACACCAAGCAGTGCACATCTGGGCTAACGTTAGCTACTTTAGCTAAATTGTGCTAACACAGCAGATGTCCTAATCCAGTAAAATATTTCACTAAAATATGGCAACAATAGTCTGACTCAGTGCGAGTCCTGGAGCTGGGGAGAGCAGCAGGTGAGCGAACTGTCAATTACAGCTGTCAGTCAACATCCACATGGCAGTCATCATAGCCTACTACAAGTCTTCAAATCTTATTAACTAGCAATAATTTCTAAAATGAACACCAGCACATTTATTAGATGGTCAGAAATTAGCAATTGAGACCATAATGATCCGTTGACAAAAATGATTTACATAATATTTCTAGAGAGTTGATGCTTTTTGAATGAGAGTCAGTTGGAACCAGGATCTAGTGGCCATCAGTGGCATTGCACTTTAAGATACTTCTGTACTGGCTTCAGTATCGATTCCTGGTAGTTGCTGCTTGGACTCTACAAGGAATGTTTCAGCAGTAATCAAGAAATTGTAAAGCAGCTCTTTACTGTCAAATAACAGGCTTGAATGGACTTTGTGGTCTTTATAAAGAAAGAACATCAAGAAATGCACGAATGTGTTTTTGTCCAAGTGGAAGTAGGATTACGTGTATTATTTAGAAGGAATACATTCAACAATAGGACTTCAGCTTTTTCCACAACATTCACATCAAAGTGACCAAATGTGAACCTTGATGATTAGCAGCAGGCCACTGTGGTTCTTTACAATACAGCCTTTAACTGGATCAACTTCCCTGACTTTGCTATTTTCACCCCTGAGCTGTTTAAAGATCCAGTCTGAGCGGCAGGACAGGGTGGAGGTCTTCACTCTTGTACCTCAGGTATTTTATACAGGACAGCATGGCCCCTCAAATTATACCTCCCCTTCCTCCCATCCCTCCTCCTCCTCCTGCTATGCTTGCTTTCTTGCTTTGAAACCTCTGACTCTCATCAATGGCCTTTTTGAGCAGAGCTGTTTGGTTATAAACATTGGTTTAAAAAAAGAGGGCGGAGGGCTGTTGATGGTGGCCGATTTCCAAAAGCAGTCGAAGTGAAAGCGGAAGAAAAGGAAAAGAAGAGTGGCATGAAAGCACGAGAGATGGAGGAGAGAGATGGAATGAGGGAGGAAATGGAGATGGTAGGTGTGTGTGTGTGTGAAAAGGCTGTACAGTCGTTTGTGGTCTCCTAAGGTGAGTCCAGCGGCAGCACATGGTGAGAGGTTGGACTGAGTGCTCCCTCCCTAACCGACTAACACAATGGGGCTCTGTGTGGCGGACCTGAGGAATGCTGAGAGATGGCAGGGCTTTGGAGAAGAGAAGGGAAGAGAAGTGGGGGTTTGGGAGAGAGAGGAAGGGAGGAGGGAAGGGTTGGGTATGGGTAATGGATAGAGAACAGAGAGAGATGACAATGAAGAAGAAGAGAGAGATAGAGGGAGGAAGATGAGCATGAGATATAATTTTACTTCCTTTTAGTTTAGTCCATTTATTGGAATTCTGTTAATCTTGTCTTGAGTTTTTAGGAGCTATATAAGCTTACCTCTCCTGAACAAGTGTTCACTATACATGAATTCACCTTCAATTCAATTTCAATTAAACTCTGAAATCTAAAATCTAAAATAACTTAAATTGGAGTTACATTGGTGGTCATACCTGCAGTAACTATGTAATACCAAAACATCTTACAAATCATTTATAATAATAATTAAAAAACATAATTTCCAGACTATATTTTATACAAAAGCACAAAAGCATGTATACAACTTCATGCATATACTACGACATGCATCTAGAGTAGCATATAACATCACACCTACAATACATTTATTTCAGTACTCTTTGCACTCTGACAAGCACCTATGCATTATTATAACCCTTTATACACAGTTAATAGTTTGACCTGTACAGTATATACAGTAGATGTTTTATGTTCTCTTATGTTCTTTGTTGTTTGAATATGCAGTATATACAGTACATATATTTATTCACCTTCTTGCCTGTACAGTACATTTTTATGTAAGTATATAAAAATCTACTTACATAAAGTACACAGGAAACTTCAGTCACGTTCCTTTTATGTCTAAACATATAGACCTGACCAATTAAGCTGATTCAGATTTTTATTTGATGACAACCTGTTCTGCCCTTGTTAATGGATTATTTCCCTAACTTTTTAGGGTCACTTTAGCCATAAATTATGTTTTTTGAACTGCTTGAAAAATATAGTTGTTGTTATGACTTGAATTACAATAAATATATAGAGGTTGGTTTATGTTATAGGGCAGGACGCATAGTCAGGCAGATATGAAACCTGAGGTATTCAGTCAAGAGAAATAGGATAGAGAGGGCGTGAAAGAGGTGGACAATAATAAGTGGAGGAGGTGGTGAAGAAAGGGAAAGTTAGAGATGGGGTCAGTCAAACGGGGGTAGCAAGAGAAAGGTTAAGTTTTGAAATGGGGGTATGGTGGCAGAAGAGAGGCAGAGGGGAAAATATGTTATATGAAACTCAACTAGGTACATTTACTTACTGTACTTAACTACAGTTTGAATACTTCCATTTTCATGGGTCTTCATACTTCTACAAAACATCACAGGGAAATGTTGTACATTATGCTCCACATATAACAACTTAACATATTTTAAATATGAATGTATGATCTGCTTAAATAATTTGCACTGCAGATTAAACTACCTAACAGTATTTAAAGGGTTGAGTATTAGCTCCACCTAGACTAGCTGGATTAAAAAGCTGCTTACATAATTCATCAGTCATAATAACACATAGCATAATAGATTTACATCGTAATAATAAAATAAAATAATGTTGACAAGGGCCATTTTGGTACTTAAAATACATTTTTCTGGTACTACTAACACAATTTAGTCAAGTAACGTTTCCAATAATGGATGTGGACTTTTTTTTTTAGCATTTATGCCTCTGGCGGTATAGCAGGTTGTCCACTAATCTGAAGATCAGAGGTCTGATCATTGACTCCTCTAGTCCGCATGTCGAAATGTCCTTGGGCAAGATACTGAACCCCAAATTGCTCCAGATGGCTGTGTCATCAGTGTATAAATGTATGTGTGAATGGATGAATGTTGGCATGCAGTGTAAAGCGCTTTGAGTGGCCGGAAGACTACAAAGGCGCTATATAAGTGCAGTCCATTTGCCATGCAGTCTGTTTTAGTTTGAGTATTTTTACATTGTAGAGTTGCTGCTTTTACTTGAGACAAGACATGAATACCTGTTCTTTTACTTTAAGGACAGGAGGACTTCAACTCCAAGACATGCAAGAAGAGATATCAAGCTGGGACAGGGGGACAAACATGTAAGAGCTGGATACAGAGGGAAATGAAGGAAGAGGGTCAATGAGAGATAGATGAATGAGAGTAATAACATGTAGGAGGTAACTATAGTGTGTAGGCTAATGTCTGGGTGGATAACATTAAGAAAAGCGGAACTGTATACCTACAGGAGTGAATGAGGGTTATAAGCATGAGGACATGGATTGTGGCATGCAATGGATGAAAGACGCATGAAAAAGAAGAAAAAAGAAGGTATGTTCACTGATGGCAGAGAGAGAAAGGCATAGAGGAGAGAGAGGTGATGGCAGATTTGTTTACTGACTCCCCCACACTGAGCAGGCTCTAGGGGTCTAAAAGGAGACTGGGACTCTGCAGTTGGCTGAACTTTTTTGACTGAACAGCCTGGTAAGTTTAGGTCTTTAGTGAAAAATTACCCCCAGCTAAAACAAAAGACTTCTGAGAGATCTGGGGGAGGGTAAAAAATATAGCTGAACATATATATTTACATTATATTACATTTACATTTTATTTCAATACAATAAGCTCTTTGAAAGTGTCTGATATGTAAAGTTAAAGTACCAATACTTTCAGTTTTTATCTATATTTCAACCAAGTTTGGGATGAGGATAGTGTGGATAAAATGGTAGTAAAATAATCAACATTGATTCACAAACTGGCAGAAAGATGAGAAAATAAAGGATATGCTCCTCTTTTTGCTGTTGTAATCATAACGATGATATCTATCTCACAAATATATCACAGCCTAGTTACAATCAATACACTCTACTATGGGACTGATTATAGTCCAGTTTACGTTTAACAACAGTTGAGATTAGAGGCTTAAATTAGCTGAAATTTCACCACATGTCCACCAGACTCCATTGTTGCACAGCTGTTTCCTTTTTGTATGTGATACATGTGTAAGTGGACTGATGGTTTCATTTACTAGTCAAATGTATAATAATTTGGGTATTTCCACCGGGTGCTCTGGTTTCCTCCCACCTTCAAAGATGTATATGTTAGGGTTAATAATCCTGTCAGTAACCCTGACCAGGGCACTAGCAAAAGAACTGGAGTTGGTGCCCGAGTGCTGCACTTCAGCTACCTACTGCTCCTAGTGTGTGTGTATAGGATGGATCAAATGCAGAAGATCATTTTCCCCACGAGGATCAATAAAGTACATCCCCCATCATGCCCTTGGGGGAGGGCAAACTCAACACTGAAACCATTGCATTTGATTTCCAGCTTCATATTTTTCACATTTGGATATTGTCACGTATATTTTCTTCTCTGCATATCAGAAAATACAGACAAACAGGAACAAACCACATAATATGTTTTTAATCATGTATTAAATTGTCCTGCTTCCATCAAATACAACCAAGGACTTCATATCATGTGGTAGAGTGGAAGAAGTTGGCCACATCACTCCTGCACCACACTTATGTTAATCCCCTTGCAAAATCTCTTAATTAAACTAATTCAAACCAGTAATTCTCATGGCATTTTTCTAATGCAATGGTTCAACAGCAATGCTTTGTTTCCATAAAGTCTGTCTTGTTTGATAAAAATAAAAATAATAGATGGAAACAAGTGAATACTCACAGTACATGAGTACCAAACACAGACAACTGTCTCAAACTGTGTCCATTAGATTCAAGAGATTCAAGATTCAAAAGAGATTTCATTTGTCACACATGCATACAAGCAATCTTGTTGCGTCAAACTCTAGGAAGTGCACAATTCAAGTAGGCCTACAATAAATTATAAAAGCTAAGCTAATACAAAATACCTATATCTATGAATGGAAGAGCCAACAATAAAACATTTAAAAAAAAAAAAGAAACTAACCCTAACCCTGTTGTTAAGGTGAGAGGGTGTGGTGTGCAGTACCCATGAGATGGCGTTGTCCATGGATTGGTTTGGGTGGTAGGCGAATTGCAAGGTTCTAAGGTGCTTGTTAAAGAGGAGCAGTTGTAGTCTTTTCTTTACTAACCTCTCAAAGCACTTCATGGCTACTGGGGTGAGGGTAACTAGGTGGTAGTCATCCAGACAGGCAGGGGAAGCAATTGGCACACAGATTATAGTGCACCAATTGAAGCATGTGGGGACCAGAGAGAGGTTGAAGATGGTTGTGAACGCTGGAGCCAGGACATCAGTGCAGGACCTGAGTACCTACCATGCCATCGGGACCAGCTGCTTTCCTGGTTTTGACCCGTTTCAGTGCCATCTTGACCTCATGCTCTGATAAGCCAGTGAGTTCAGTGAGCTCCCAGTGAAGTCCCAAAGCTGACAGCTAGGCCAATGTTATCATCGTTAGCCTCAACTGAGTGTAGAAGGCATTCAGCTCCTCTGCCAGTGCAGCTTCGGTACTCACAATTGAGAATTCCCTGTTGATATAGTCCGTTATAGTCCACATACCCTGCCACATGCACCTGGGGTCATGTTGCTAGAAGTGCGATTCCACTCTGTTATTGTTGAATAGCTTTGCATCCTTTATATCCTTCCGTAGCCTTCCTTAGCCTCCTCCATATCTCTGCTGATGAGGCCTGTGTTGTACACTGCAGTGCGAGCATTCAGAGTGAACATTCAGAGTGGCCCACATAGAACTGTCAACCCATGGTTTCTTGTTGGGGAAAAAGCTTTGCCCTCACAGACGGGACAACATTTTCCACCACGGTTGCTATGAAGCTAGTCACTACTTTTACAAACTTGCTAACGTCGTCAGAGCTGGATTGGAACATATCCCAGTCAACAACAATATATATACACAGTATATCTTATGTATTTGTGTGTGTGTGTGTGTGTGTATCATTGGTCATAGGTAATGTGGAGAGGTCATTAAGCTCTTTGAAATCTGAAATTTTAGAGTTGAACTTGTTAAAGTAAATGTTTGTATGTATGTTATTGAATGTGGAAGTGTATCTCTGTCTCAACCTCAGCAGTCAAACAGTGACCACATATTCTGTTTTCTTCTGCTTGCCATTATTTTTTGTGTCATCCTTTTTTGATTGACAATTTATGGTCATTGAGTCTGTACTTGATTAGAATCTGTCTCTGCTTTCTACCTCTGACACTATAGAGATATTCTGCCAATTCATCTCTTTTTAGGGCCAAATAACATTCTAATCTACTTTGGATTTTAGTTTCGTCTTTTCAATCTTCCAGAAAAGTTTGTGTGTTGAGTGTGTCTGAGAGGGGGGAGGTAGTCTCAGCACCAAATGACATAGGGGACTCTTTTCTGGGCTCAGCTCTTGGGTTTGGAGGGCTCTGGAGTGGAGGATGTCTAGGGGGTTGGATTTAAGGTGAGTGAACAATTTGAGTATCCTATTTTGAATGTTAATTATCAGTGGATATCTGTCTATTTCTGCATTGGTTGGTGTTTTTCTTGTGCATGTGTAAAATGTATCTGTGGTATTCAGCATGTAGAGATTCTGTTGGATGTTTGTCTCAATGGGTAAAGCTAAGATAACTGAGTGGACACTTTTCTGTCTACGAGGGAGAGGCCAAGAGCAGCACATTGATCCAACTGAACAGCCAGTTCATCTTCACATTAGATAAAGATGTCTTAAATTACAACCCTGACAAACACCTCTTCTCTGAGTAAAGAGTTCAGTTTGTTTGTCTCCAATTTTAACAGCACACCTGTTTTCCAAATACATTGATTTAACCGTATCATTGGTCATTTTGCCTCCGATACCACAATGTAGAAGTCTGTAAATAAAAAAACAAAACAAGTGAATACCTTACCATTTTTTTGTATGTTGTACATGTTTGTTAATTAAAGTGTGAATGTACATAGATGGCTGGTGGTGCAGTGTTTTGGGAGGAAGTCAATTTGATTTTTACTCGGGATGTGTTTGTCAAGGAAATCAGGTATTCTTTAATTTAGAATACTGTAGAATAATTTACCCAGACAACTACTGACACAGATCCCCAGATACTAGTAACTGAGCACTTACTGGGGTCTGATTTGTCCCCACTCTTGTGAATGGGGGAAATGAGCCTTTTGGATGACATGTCAGGAAAACATCCTGACTGTAATACAATATTGAATAACTTCAACACTGCATGCTGCATCTCTGGGGTGCTGCGTTTGAGCATTTAATTTTTAATGTTGTCTGGACCACAAGCTTTCCTTTGCCGGAGAGATTTTGTCTGTGTGGTCCATTTTTCCTAAATTGGGAAATGAAGGGGGTTTTGTTTGTTTTTAGTTGTTTCTCTGAATGTTTGGAATTTTTCTTTATAACACATTGATCTGAATTAATTAGATTTATTGGAATTTCTTTTTCCAGATTTTCAAAATGTGCTCTCCAGATGTCACTATTTTCGAAGGGTAATGCTTGTGGTTCCTTTGTGTAGAAGATATTCCACATATCCCAGAATTGATTTTGATTAATGGTGATCTTCAAGTTTCATGTGGGTATGGTTTGTTTTTTGTACCTAATTGTATGTTCATATTTGCTTAAAATTTCATTGTACCTGATGCACAAGGCTGGGTTATTTGGTTAGTGATATTTTTCATTTCAGGTCTTTTCTGATGAACTTGCATACTTGATCAAACCATTTGTCAGAGCCTTTTTTAACAGGGTTCTGTTTTTGTTTTATAAGGTCAGTTTTAAGAGCTTCCTTATGGAATATCATATTGATATAATCAATGGCCTAGTTTACACCATCTCTGGTAGGGGCATATTGATCATGGTAATAGATTGATATGTCACTCATCAGATTGGGTGAGCTCAAGGCCATGGGGCCCATCTGTAAGTAGGATTTAATTTATACAGCTTACTGAGTTCCTTTTTTGTATCACTCATTTGACCTGAGAGTTTAGAACACATTTATTGACAGTAAATGCACTGATAATAGAGGGGTCCATGTCAGTGATTGCATAGTCTACCACACTAGACCCAAGAGCTGAGGAGTATGTGAATCTCCCTAAAGAGACTCCTCAGAACCTACCATTAACTATATCCAGGCCTAAGGCCCGACAAAAATGCACAACCAACCTTCCGCTTCAATTTATTTCAGAGTCAAGGTTGTTCTGATGGGTGATGGTTGTTGTGGTAAACAGGGGAAACTGACCAAACACGTGGTTGTTGCCCTGTGGGTCAATGACATCAGGTTCAGTACAGACCTGAATGCTTGACCCCTACAGTGGTGGCTCTGTTATGCTTTGGAGGGCATTTTGCTGGCATGGTTTGGGTTCACTTGTTCTTTTAGAGGGAAGGGTCACTGCAAATCAATACAAAGTTGTTCTGAGTCATCCCCTTTATCCTATGATGAAACATTTCTATCCTGATGGGAGTGGTCTCTTCCAGGATTACAACGCCCCAGTTCACAGGGTATGAGGGGTCACTGAATGGTTTGATGAGTATGAAAATGATATGAATCACAAGCTATGAGCTTTGCAGTCACCAGATCTTAACCCAACTGAACACCAATGGGAGATTTTGGACTGATGTGTTTGACGGCTCTCTCCACCACCATCATCAAAACACCAAGGATTTGACCAAGTAATTATGGTAATCCACGTATCCACATGGGATGTCTTAGCAGTGCACCACTTAGCTATAGTTTGTCGGTAGCATGCTCATGGATGTATACTCTATATACTTATTAAAATATGCACCGTTATCTCCATATTTAAAACAATATCGTGTCTCCTCTGTCCCCTTCCCCTCTCTGTGATGGTCGACTTTGAGTGAAAATAGCATGTGTTTTATATTTATTAGATTAAAGCGGTGGAAATGTAGCCTACATTAAAGGGCTCCGCACATATTCATAGAACTAGAGTTACCTCCAGGTAACTATTTAACTGGCATGCACATTATATAACAGGTACCAAGAGTTTATCCACCCTTGTTTTTTCCCTGGACTGTATTTGGGGCTGTCCTTTATTTCTTTGTGTCGACCATGCCCCCGGCCATTGCCAGAGACCTGGCTTTTAATTGAATCCTTGCCTCTATTACAGAAAATACAGTAATTGTGTAATAGGGACAATATTGGACAGTCTCCTCTTGAAGGCATTGAAAGTGCTGGAGGACTTGTTTGTCTGAATAGTGATGGAAGTAGTTGTGTGGAGAATGAAAAACAGAGCTTTTCAGTTTCAGAAATGTACAGTAGTTGTCGAACACAAGACCTCAGTTCTGACACTGAACAGGTGTTTGTGGGAGGGTGTGTCAGAAACTGTTTGGAGGACCAACAAGCATTTTGGATCATAAGACGCCTTAATCCAGATATTTGTGTCTAATCAACAACCAGTAATTATTGGACTGTGCATATCTGTGAAGCCTCACTAACATCTTTGATTTATTTCATTACTCATAAAACAACTAAAAAAATGACTTTTGACAAATGTTAAACATCTATGTTTACATCTCCCAGCAGATTTTCCTCTTTGCCTTTGTTGACACAATACTGTGATTCTTGGTGCTTTAAAACTACCTGTTGCACCCTGGACACATAAAAATATTGATCCATTGCACTACTGGTCAAAAGCTCCACAGGATACCTTTATTTGTGTGGGTACAATATATTTTCCTCTCTTATTTCCTTGCTCCCACCCTAAAACAATTTGGGTTTCTTTGTCATTCTCTATACTGATTTATTTCAATATTTGCTATCAAGGTGTGTGCACTGGTGCCACCAGAAAGGTTTGAGAACCATCTTAATAGAGCTCTGCAGGTATCTGTAATCCAGTTCAGCTCCAGCTGAGAAGAGAAATACTTTAGGCCATGATCAGGGCTGCTTAGAAAGGTAGGAAGCAGGTCACTAGGCCATCAGAGAGGGATACCTGCATGGATAGACAAAAGAGCAGTATTCTGGACAAGTTAATATGCCAGAGTTAATATGCTGTGCATATGGTGGTGATAACTCCTAAATAGATAAAAAGAAAACCAAACATATCTTGGCATGTTTGTCTTGTGGTTGGAGTTATTCACTGTGTGTGTCCATGAATATGAATCTTTAACACAGAGAGGTGTGTGTGAGGGTTGGAAATTGTGAAATATAGCGTTATATTTTGGTATACTGTGGGGAATGGCTGTGCTGTGTGTGTGTATGTGTGTGAGAGAGCAATTCATACTCACCTAAAGAGAGACTATTTGCATCGTGGTGAATACTGTGTGTTCTGAACATGCATTTGTAAACAAGGCCAATATTCAATACAGTACAGAGTAACTGCAAGCACTGAGATGAAGAGGCCCCCTTGTGGTAGAAATGTATACTGACCTCGTCAGCAAAAGAGCAGCAATCCTCTAAGCTGATTATAGTGCACCATTAAACAAAATGAATCAGGAATTAAACATTCTTGCCAAACAACTCAGAGGTATCCAGAATGGTGGTGCTGGCATTATCATCTGTTTTTAATGGGCTTATTCCATAATAATGGCCTTAGTCACACACAAATGTGTATTTAAGTCTTGATGGAGAGATTTGCTATTTTTTAAGCCCTTCTTTTTCTTTTGATAAATTGAAGTAATATTTTTAATATATAGTGCCATGGTCTGAAAGTACAACTGTGGTCAAAATACACCAAAGAATCCAGAAGGGGAGTAATGCAGTAATGGACAACTTGAGCCACCGTATACTAATCATAAACTAATCTTCCCACACAACAGTACATGTCACTTTCATATTCATTTACCACTATATTACCACATTTATTCACTTTATCTCTTACACAGTAAGTGAAAGACTTACAGTAACTGTGACTAACCTTAAATTATTTATTGCACCTTAAAATGTTGCAATCCAACCACATCTGTATAACACGTCTCTGTGCAGATACTCAACTGTATATTTCTCAGCTCCAGCATGGACCCCCCTCAGTGGATTGGGTTGGTAGATCAACGTGCTCTAATCGCCCAGTGGCAGAGGTCCAGTAAATACCTTCAGAAATGAGTTCAATGGCTGCTCTGTTCACCTGTGGTGAGTCAGATGGAGCGTTTTCCAGTAGCTCACATGAACATAGGCTGGAAAGATCTGACAGAGCATGCAGTGATTAAGACAATCACAATAAAAGACAAAGCAAGACATAAAACAAAGTGAGGTGACGTTGAAGGGCAGAGCTGCTTTTTCACCAGCAGTGGGGAGTAGATTTGCAACGCAATATGGATGAGATTAGGCACACACCCAAAAAAATCAGTAATGCAGTGTTAGCTGACTGTTGGCAAAACTACTCATTTACTTTTACATTCTTTTAACTCATACTTTTCAGGCTTGTAATGATTTTCATGATTGTGAATTAATGTAAATACTTGGACTGGAACAATCCATTAAACAATCTGTCTTGTTGTTAAGATTTTTGGTGATGTCTAATTCTTTCAACCGTTGAAACCTGAGCAAATATGCACAGTGGTCCTCCCATTGTACTGGTAATTTCTCCTGAGATCTGACATATGCATATATGCAGTCAGTATTTTTTTGAGGGAGCACAATTTCGCCATGCTTTATTTTTGTGTTCACACCAAACCAAGTTGGTATCAGTAATTATCTGCTTTGCTTTTTATGCTTATGATCAAACCATCCCCCTGTCAATAACTATCTGGAACTATAATTGAATGATACTTATTAACACTATATTGCATTGATTTGTAATACTGAACAAGAACATTTTAGCAAAAAGGCTTTAAACTCAATGTTACCTATTCAATGTTAAGTACAGAAAGCTCATAAACATGTAACTATTTTTTTTTACTTAGCATTTGACACTGTAAAAAAATCTCCTTATGTCTGTATGTTTTGTAGGAAAGGCAGTGCTGCAAATTTATTTTGCCAAAAACGATAATTTAGCCGCTAATAATAGCATAGCACAACAGGCTAATGCTAATGCTTAATACTTGTGGGTTATATTTCAAACCACTGATGCTGAAGTTACTTTAAATATAGAAATTCTGAAGATCTTAGTAATTTACAAATTCATTCAAGACATAAGCCATGATGTTAGTTGAGATTGGTTATTCATACCTCACACTGCAGTTAACACAACTGCAATATACAGTGATTCAACATGACCTCCGCTGCTACTACGAACGCTTTCTAGTTGGAAGGAACCAAATAGCCTAAACAGTTTGAGAAGCACAGTGTGTACTCAGCAGAGTTTAATACAAAAACATACAGAAAAGCAACGTTTGTTTATATTTAGTATATTTATATTATTATAGCTAATAAAAAAAACTTATTGTGAAAATAGCATTTAACTATTTCCAAGTTATATGGGCATGACACCTCTGAATATATCTGACGGGATGTACTGAAAGAAAATCCATTTTCACTCAAAGATCAGCTGAAGAAATATAGAAATTGGATATGCTTGTTGTTCTGTTCAGTAGAATCCCTAGAATTGCCTAGTTGACTAAACATTTATTAATACTGTTAAACAATTGACTCATTCAGCCACAGTTTGACTAACTTGGTTGATTATCTTTCAATTTGGTTCGTTGTTCCAGCATCAACTAACAGGCTGACTCAGCAGCCAGGTTCCTGCAGAGTGGTCAGGGCCTGTTAAACAAATAGCTGGTTTACTTATTCAGTAGCTGCTTTACTCACGTGTTGGGTGGCCATGAGTGCCTGATTAGCAGACTAATTAGACTCTTTATCTGACTGATTAATCATGATATCTGGTGTTCACAGACAAGTATGTTTAAACATTTGAGCTTTTTCTCAGATTTTCCACATGTCTTTCTAATGGATATGTACAATTATCCTCTTAGAAAAAAGTATGTCAAGACTGCTGAACCCATGTTTGGTTTCAGTTGGATCACTTGTCCTCAGAGGGAGGAGGATGAGGTGGAGGTGGGAATGTTTGAGCGGAGGGATGACATACATATCCTCCCCATGTTTTGGTTCCAAACACTGTGGGAAAGTAAAGGAGTTGATGAAGTCTGTGAGGGTGCCAGTTGTGATGATTCTGCCCCCCACTTTGGAAACATTATCCATCTGCAGGTTTATTGTGGGAGAAAGTCAAATTCCCTCTCTGGCAGCTCTATTTTCTTTGAGCAAGCCAAGAATTTTAGGATTTAAAAAGTCCCACTGTTTATGATGTTTCCACAGGTAAACTCAGCTCTGGAGCAGAGGTATTTTCTGACACTGCTCAAACTCTGATGGTTGGAATGAAATGTGGCTTGTCCTAGATGCTCTGTTTGCTCCACCAAACAGATGAGTTCAGTACAGCAAATGTTTGACGAGAGTCTCAGTTCCAGCCACGGAAATAAACCATCCTCGGCTGCTTTCAAAATACCCCTCATAAAATTTCAGATTCACTCCATTAGCAAGAGCATTATAACCTGTTTATTTTACTTGACATTTAAAATTAAAGGCAGTGCATAGAAGGTAATTTTGTCAAAGCAAAGGCAAAAAAGAGAAAGACTCCATTTGGTGAGCAGCAAGTTGCACAGCTGCTGAAATGATTGTGATACCAAGAACACTTTTTCTTTGTTTAGTGCTTGTGTTTCTGTTTCTGCTCTACATTTCTCTCATAGACTGTCAGGGTATACTGTTCATGTCCCTAATTTCACAAAGAGCCACTCTGTCTATGTCAGATTATTTGAGGTGTGGTGAAATGTTACAGATACACTTACATTTAAATAAAGTGTGTGATATGTCGCTCTAGGAGCAAAGTCATAATAATACCAGTAATATAATTGCCAAGCAATCACAAAAAGGCATCAATTAGTTTGTACTCTGAGAGAAAAAAAAACATTTCTCTGATTGGGTGACAGACTGGCTGAGAATTTGTTATACCAATTAGACTTTGGCTCTCTTGGTCACACTGAACTTTCCAATGTCTAGACAATTACTGTCTGCTAACTAGATTGTGGGGTTTCTGAGGGAGTACAGCCTGTGTATGAATAGAAAGAATAGAAGTACAGATCAAGAAGTTCTGGCCTGGGTTGATTGTTACTACAACATCAGGCATGGTATCACATCAGAGTTTTAATTTTCAAGTTGGAAAGTACATCAATTCAGACCATATTCACAGTGAAATCCTGACTTGTATTTTTGAATGTTTAATCTTAACACTCCGCTCATAGACTTACTTGTGTCTTTGGCTTATCCAATGTTTAATATACATCATTCGTTATGAAAACAACTTTTCAACCTTGTGCACATTTTTCTGCCACTGTCCACAGAGAGCCCTCTATACGTCCCACTTGTGGAATCTTTTGCTTGTCTAGGTGGAGCTAGGCTGTGCCCAGATAGGTAAAAGTCTGGATTGTGAAGTGTTCACCTCATACAGACAGTGAAAGCTTTTCAAGCAGCAGAGAACAGGCCTGTGTCAATACCGGGCAAGACAAGGTCCTGATTTATCCAAAGGGTCTGACGCACTAGAATTAGCTGAATTACCAGTTTCCAGGCCTATCTGAAATGCCTACTTTTCCAAGAATGTCTTACAGTGTGATGAAAAAAAAGCCAGTTACTGCACAAAATTTCCCTAGGTATAATATGCAAACAAGAATGACACAGGAGGGAGGGTTTCAGCTCAGAGCTCAGGTGTAATAAATACTAAGGGCCTATGCTTGTCACGGGGCTCCCTTTATGATAACTGCATCATTTATCAGCCCAAAGTATGTAGAGCAGTGACGTTCAGTTTTTATTTTCCACTTTGCACTGAGGAGAGCAGCTTTGAAAGTATCCCAAAGGAAATGGGGAGGGAGAGATCCCTGCTTGTGCAGTATACTGCAGTGAGTGACTCTTTGTGCTGCCACCACAGTATAACAATACAACATTCATCCACAAATCTCTCCACATGTTCACTGAAACGATTAAGTGAATTTGCTTGTTTAATTCCAAGCCTTGTTTTCTTTTTTTATCCCAGAGTTCTTGGTTTGTCAACAGGCTGCCAAAGAATAACCTCACATTGGCTGTACTTTGAAGCACAGAGAGATTTATGAGAAATTCAATTATAAGTAAGCGCCAGGAATCATCAGTTCACCCTTCAGTGTTTCCCTCCAAACTATTGTCTGATTGGAGGCCAATGCTTTGTGGCCCATCTGTAGATTGTTTTAGAGTGGCATGGGCAAGATCAAGTTTCCTGGCAGCCAGTGAGTTTTCATCCCCTGCGAGAAGTCTCACAGTCCATATCTAGTACAGTAGCACGCAGTCAGCCCTTCACTCTAACATACTACATACATGTTGTGTGTCATGTTACAGTTTGGCTTTTCAGTGTACAGTATGTGCTGCATTGTAACTGTTAGTCAAGCCTTGGTGGAATTTCATTATAATGAAGGACACAATTTTGCATCCCATCAATTTGATTTCCAATTATTGGACCACTTTGCTGACCAGCTGAAATTAATTCTCCCCTTCTTGTCTCTTTCAGTTTTGCACCTGTCCTTGTACCAGTCTACTCTTTTATCTTGTCTCTTTGCTCTCCATCTCATGCTGTTCTTTTCATGAGCCTCAGAGGGACTCAATCAAAGTCTCCTTTATAGTTTTGGTTGTACTGAACAAAAGTTGACAGTTGTGACAGAAATAATGTGAAATCTTTGGTTGTCAGTCAGAAACACTGATTTTAAATCTCACTATGAGACATGTCCACTGTCCTAAAGCATTTAGGCTGAAGGCTGTGTCAAAATCCTGACAATGATATAAAATAGTAAGCGTAATGCTACTGCTAAAAAGTATATTTAATTATGCCAGTGTATTTTCGAATAATTCAACTTTATCTTCTTCATAGTTCTCTATTATGAGTTATTCTGGAACTATTTATTAATAATTAATCAATTATCAGGTTGTTACTGACTTGTTCTTCACTTGCTCCTTATTGTAAAGTGTTACCAAGTTGATATATGGTGGAAATGTACCACAATGACAGGCACACAGTAAACCTTATAGATCTTTCACATTGTTTTATTTACTCCCCTTAATTGTAGATGCTCAGCTCACATTCTCTTCATCTTCAAAGACAATATTGCTGCAAACTGTAGAACTATGTTTTCCACAAATTGCACGACAGGGAGTGTTAAAATCAACTGAATCAACCACCCTCCACCTTTGATGATAAATGCCTTCTGTAAACTCAAAAACTGATTGTATGGGGACAGTACTCAAGACCAGGGAGTCATCAAACCTTTACATTACTGTCTCTAGTTGTAATCAGCAGACGGAAATGTATATGTAAGCAAATAACTGAAAGGGGAGGAAGAAAACAACTCATCTTTTCACATGCAAGACATTTGTCAACGGCAAAGCCAGTGAGCAGAGAAATTTATTCTTTTTTTTTTTTAGTTCTCCTTGTGTATCCACTCTCTCAAAGGACAATGAGTGTCCATATCACAACATTTTTGCTATATCATCATGTAATTGTTTTCTTCTGCTCTGGATGTATCATCTTATTCTCACTCACAAAGTGCAAAGAGCAAAATCTGATATCTGTGTACAGCATTATTAATTACTAGAGTAAAAAAAGTACTAAAATACAGCATGATGTCTGTCTGGTCAGTGATTAGACGCCTTTGAAAAGTCTTCCAGATGATGTTTTGTTCATTGAAAACTTTCACCCATAGTTCAACACCTACAGCACCTTGGATCATTTCCAAAAATTAATCAAGCCTCTTCTGAGAGGAATACCGACATGCTCTGTGGCTCAGCAGAAGCTCAGACAAAACAAAACACTTTTGTTTCTTTTTGGGGCAAAAATAAAAGACACAGAGCTTGAGAGAGGAAACAAATTCTTCTTCGTCTGTTGCCTCTCTGCATAAACTGAGTGTGATCTCAGTGTTGATTTTGGATGAACAGGAGAAAAGTTCTTACCCAGGAAACCAGACATATCCCATAATGCAGAAAGAGGGGCACAGCCTACAGGGAGCAAATCTAATAATGATCAGTCAGTCCACAAATCCCCAGTTCATATTTCTTTCTTGTGATGCACACAGCAGAATTTAATACGACTTTAAGTGCTTTTACAAGGTAGCGTTTGTTATTTACATGTATTGTCATTTTACCAATGACAACCTAAATTGACATTCTCTGTCATCGGACACAGAGCTGTCTCAAGCCATCGATAAAATATAATATTCATACATTAAGTTTAAATACATTCCTCATACTTTTTTCTTGGTCATCAAGCTCTGTTAATTTGTCAAAGTTACTGCACTAACCAGTGTATAACAATATACTGCAGAAGTACTTCTTGAAAGACATCATCCAAAGAAAATCAAAACTAACAGTGTAGAACAAGGTCAGCAGATCGAGAGGATTTTCTGACGCTTTCACTTTATGGTATATCAGTAAATCTCTCACTCTGGGAAAACTCGTAGAGTAGCTCGATAAAATCCGGTGGACTCAAAGTCAACTCAGCCCAGTATAAATTTCTCTTGCCTCCTTTTGAGGGGCTTGGGAGAATAAAGCACAATAAACAGAAGCCCCCCTCTAAAGGTCCACAACAAAAGCAAATAGCCCCGGCCTGGCTATAGCTTTATTAGCGGTCAGCTGGTTCCCATTAGAAAGGTTTTGTGAACTGCTATCTCCTCTCAAGAATCCCAAACAAACTGACCCTCTGCTCTGTTTGTCTCACCCTAACCTCTCGCTGCATCCGTCGTGCTTCTCCAAGCAAAATCCCTGGATACTGTTGGCCCTCCCACAAACAGGGTCAGTCTTAGTGACCTCTCTGACCACTGATGTCGTTACAAACCTGCTTAGGTGTATATGCCGTTGAATGATTTGTTGGACATGTGTTTCTTCGTTTTTTGTCCAATCACATTTAACAGTAGGTAGCTGTTTTCAGTGAAAAAATTATAAAAACTCACCAAACATGACCTGCCCAACACCAATAACTAGACTAGTTAGTGACTAGCTGAGACTGAGATATTTACCTCAGGATGGAAACCAAACTGAGCTAAAAAGGTATTAATAAGATAATATTGGACTTAAAAACACCATGTGAAAAGAAATCCAAATTAATGCTGATGTTGCTCCATATGTGCTGGATGTGTAAAGGCAACTGTTATAAAACACACTTTCCTGTTCACTTGAATGAGAAAATATGTCCAAATTTTTTACCTGCATTGTAGGTTGGGATGGATCAGTTGGCCACTCATATCACAGTTTTTAATATTTGCAACCCTCAGCCTCACAGATACAGTAATACATATGGCAGTGGTTCCTAACCAGGGAGTTTGGACCTTCCTCAGGCTCACAAGATAAATCTTAAGGGTCGGAAGATGATTAATACGATATAAATAAATAAAAAATGTTTCTGCAACACAGTATTGTGAAATACTGGTTACATTTACTTTCTCACTTCTCAAATGAAAACACTTGAATGAGAAAAAACTTTTAGGTTAAATTGGTCACAACTAATAAACATATGCAACTTTTTTATGAGGAGTCCCAATAAAGCTTTGTTGTACTTTGTTTAATCAGTTGCAAGCCAAAAAGGTTGGGAACCTCTGCATTATGATGATATGGTATATGTATTAATTGCTCTTGGAAAACAACAAAAACTTAGCCAAACAGTTTTAAGAATTATCCAAATAAGATGCCTCTGCTGCTGACATGTGTGGGATCATTTGGGGATTTGTGTATATACAATTTAATGTTTAATCTCTAATCTAACATTATGACTACACAGGAGCATGAGCTATGTGAAATCAAATGAGAGTCAAGTGAGAGTAAAGAATGTGCTGAAGTTGACACGTGGGAGATGAAAATAGAGACTCTTTCCTTTTATTCATCAAATAAGGTTGGTCAGACCTGGAGGACTGAGCATCCTTTGTTGGGCCCCGGCACTTGGGTCTTACTCATGCTCTCAGACGGCCCCATCTGGATCAAAGCTCCACCAGTCCTGCCCTGTACTTCTTACTTCCCGTGATCAAAAAAAGAGAGAGATGGGCGGAAATATGGAGAGATAAATACAGATAAATCTTTACATATAAAGTGAAAGAATTAATAATTACTGTATAAGGAGAACAAGAATGAGTGAAAGAGTAAGAGAGGGATAGCTTTGGGATATGCAGCCCTGGTGGTCGTCGGGGAGACTCAAAGACCTGACCAAACCAACGTGAAGACCAACCAACAAAGCTACCATTCATGTTTCTTCTCCAGTAATGGAAAACCTTTCCCCCCAGCACTGAAAACAGAGCAAGGGGCAAATCTGCAAAGACAACAGACAGGGAGAGGTCCCCGCCGCTGTGGATTAGGATCTGCTTGCTGTGAGCCACATTCAGATCTCCACACGGGCGAAAGGAACCAGGCATCTGTGCCACAGAGCACAGAGCAGGGAGGAAATGAAAGCACTGATCTTATTCCTCTGTAGGCAGAGGGATCATATGGCCTTGGAGGCCAGGGGGACCTGCTCTGGATCCTGGGCTTGCTCAGACTGCTCTTCATGATGGTGGATTTAATTGGAATGGCTGATTTACCTAACCTAACTTTAAATTTGATGTATGTTTAATTTTAAATACTTTATTTTAGGTAACACTCCACAATAAGGTACATTAAACTGTGAGTAGAGATAAAAGAACAAGTTAGGAACTAATCAGGAACTCGTTATCAAGTAATGAATATCTAACATGCATGTGTGTCCTTGTGCACATGTTCAACACAAACAATATTCATAAAAAACTGCTCCATAGCGCAAAGAGGTATTAAAAAAAAAAACACAGATAGAAATGGATAATTTCTGATTAACTAGGTTTAATTTATCCCAGATTGCTTTAGATTTATGGCTTTAATCATAAATATCTATGGAAGTGCAGGATAAACCACAGTTTAAAATACATTCTGTGCCACAATCATAGGAGAAAGATTTCACTTATCTGTCTAGTACAAGTAAAAAAGGATGGACACCAGCAAGAATGAAGTACAGACCAAGTCTGATCACCAGACTGATTACAGGATGTTCAGAATTTACATATTATTTTTTATCAAAGCACAAACCCTCTTCGTCTTATGATTGAGTTTGCAGAAAAACTGTTTAACTTGGAACCAGCTCTGCCTCTGAGATGATATAAGGATAGATGAAGGGATGATCAAAAGGGTGAAATAGCTTTGGGTGGCCCCTGAGCTTCCGATTGCCCCATATTGTGTTTTGGAAAAACTTGATTTTGTTTGGGGGTGTGAGTCTTCTGAGGGCACGAGTCTGAGTCGGGACATCCTGTTTCCTGAGGGGAAGATGTTTCACTCTTTCCCTCTCTATCCTGGGGTGCTGCCTACAGTGCTTGAGAAACTTGAAGGCCACGACTGTTGATATTTTTATTAAGTAGTGTGTGTGTTGTTCTTGGATGTGAGATCAAAGTGCTCAGTGTGGAAAACCTAATTAGTTCAATATATTTCAGAGTTGCTGTCAGTTTGTGAAGTTGTGGGGTTGTAGACATGATGAGACAATTCATTTGAACCTTTTCCCCTACACAAGATAATACAGCATTGATTTTAAAAGTAAAGAGAAGTACTTCTGAAAAACAAACCTAGAAATGTTTTGTTCATACAGATACAGTTATTCATCTCTTTGATGAATCTATTTTTACTGTGCAGCCAATATCTCTTTGATATATAGTGTCTTCCAGTATAAATAACTGTTTCACTGTGGATAATTGCCTGGATTAGGGGATTATTGTCGTTTATTACTACAGCAGTTTTCATTTAATCATTTTGATCACTGATTATGGTAACTTTGTGGCCACCTAAGCAATTGGTGAGGTCTATGTAGAAGCACTGCAATATTTTTATAATGAAGTGCAACAGGGCAAGAAACATGGTCTGAAAACCAGACAGGTTATAAACAAGCCAACAGTTTAACCACATTATCTAAAGGGGTTGAAGAATAGTAAACCAACTTTGCAGTTCTCCTCATTTTGAAATATTTTAATGTTTTTCAATCCATTGTTTTGGTTTTCACAACCCACAAGTTTACTATTTGGTCCAAAAAATTCACTGTAGCACCTTATCAGATGATAACATGTAAATGTTGCTAGTGAGTACAATGTCATTATTACTAATAGAGATAGCGATTTTCCTGACATGAGGACAATCTGACTGCACTTTCAAGTTCTGTCAATAGTGCAGAGATGTGACCTCCTGAACCAGTTTAGCACGAGTGCTTTATAGCCTGTTGCAGCTTTCAACCGTTTTGGACGTCCTCTAAAACACTCTAAAGATTTTGTGCTTCTGTGCGCTTCTCTGTAAGATGTCTCCTCAGGCATCCCTTTTCTTCACTTTTAGTCTCTAAAGAGCAGGTTAGGGAGAAAGGAATGTAGTAATTTGAGTTGGTGGTGTTGAGGGTGTGAGGGGGGAAGTGCAGCTGGGCTGGGTCTCAAGAATTACCTGAGGAATGACAGAACATAGTTGTATGCTCCTGCGCTGACTGAAGTTATTCTACAAACTGAATTTCTTGGATGGGAGAATAGTACAGGTTAACCCAACATACTGTACTTTACAAAAATTGAAACACACAGTCAGAAAATGTATCCCTGTCTCCCGGAAATTATTTATACACTGCTAATATGTTTTGCCTAATAGGTTTTTGAAGGAAACATTATTACCTGCAAATATGTTCACTGGAATGGTTTCTTTCAGTTAGGGAAGTGACACATTCTTGTACCAAAACAGAAATTGTATGAAGGTCACTGACGAACAAAACAGAACTTTGACACTGAAGAGCGGGGTTTGCGTGTGATAAAGGTTACATTGTAACCTTGGTTGTTTGAATGAAAAGACTTTCTCTCCACTCCGTTACATATTCCATATGTACAGGGAATGATCCTACGGTTTACCTATAAAGCACCTGTGCTGATGCATAATCACTGATAGTTTGATAAGAACAGCAGTCTAACAGCTGGAGAGTCTCTCCACTCAGAGAGCCAAGGTTACAATATAACCATATATTCTCTATCGTATGTATCATATGTACAGGGAAACCGTTTAAGACACCCTGTGAGGAGAAACTAATATGTGACAAACAAACTATTTACAAATGTACACTATTTACATACCAACCAGTCAAGGCCCGGCAAGACGCAAAGGCCAAGCCAGAGAGGCAGAAGGGCTGCTTAGGTTAGTCCGCAAGTGGCATGACTGACCCAAAGAAAAATAGAAAAAGGCCCTGCAAGACACAAAGGCCAAACTTGTGAACAGAGTGGCCACTTAGATCAGCTTGCAAGGTGTTAAGCTGACCAGAGGAGACAACAGAAGGTAAAAAAACAGGCATGGCCTAGCCGCCTACTGATGAGTCAGATCCAGAACCTGCTCCTCAAAGGAAGGACTGGCTCTTACATTTAGATGGTAGAATCGTGAAAATGTGAACTTAGACGACCATGTGGCTGCTGCACATATTGTAGTGAGAGAGGCTCCCAGCCACACCATGAGTCGAATGAGCCTGAACCCCGGATGGGACAGGCATATACATTATGTATACTGAATTGCGTCCACAACCCAGTGGCACAGCCTAGGCTTCAGCAAGGGTCTGCCCAAATGACTGCAGCTGAAAAAAACAATTAGCTAATCAGTCATCTTGATGGCCTGTGTGTGCCAGATGTACTCTGCCAAGGCCCTGACAGGGCATAGCATGGACTAGAGCCATTTGGCCGCCAGGCCTCTGTCAGGAGAGGAGAGTGACTGCAGCTCAACCAACTGGGACAGGTGGAACTCAGGTAGAACAATTGGCAGGAATGCTGGGTTGATCAGAATTTTTGGGTAAATATTGAAAAACTAAAAACACCAAGACCACAATCCTTCTCTAACTTTAACCAAGTACTTTGAGTGCCTAAACATGAATGAAAATGAATTATGCTGTAGCTGCTTCAAGCAGACATTGCAGAAAAACAAATGAAATTAGTTTAGTTTTGAAGATAAGTTCATTATGAATAATTTCTGAGTTTGTAGATATGTTCAAGAAAAAAAGTTCTTTTTATACTGACTTAAAAAATGTAATTCTGAAGGAATAATGTTTCTCTCACAGCTGATGCAAATTAATAAACATAACTTCTAAATTAAGAAGATATATGAGGGCTCATTTTCTTTAATCAAGAATTGTCTTGTCATAAACACCTAATGTGACCCGTGCTGTTCTTTCACAATGAGGACAGCATTCATAGCTTACCTGAGCACCATAACTTTACATGAAAGAAGCAAAAAACAGTCTGATGCTGAGGAAGAGTCCACCTTAGGTAGCAAATGATTGAAAAAGTGACACTAAGCATTGGGAATAACACAACAATCTCACGTCTTTTTCAGCTAATTACACATCACACGGTATTTGGATAACTGCTCTCTTGATGTGCTTCACAGGGTGTTACCGCAGAGGCCTGAGAAGGCAGATAAGTAGACACAATTACCTTGTCGATCGTCACCTCCCTCCTGCAGCAGCCTCATCAGCTGCTATCCTTGTGTGATGACAGAGTAATACACTCCTGGCCTGACCTTAAGCTCACATGCTGGCTTGTTGACTGTCAAGGGAGTGAGTTACCATGGAAACATATGGATTATCATGCCAGTTGTTCATAATATATTGGCGGTAGATGAAATACTTGATATTATTATTATTTGAGAGTATAGGAGCCTTCACTCATCATTCCATTTATGAGATTTGCAGGAGAACTTTACATTTTTTTTTAAATACATTTTTACAGTATCACAATTTGTAGGCATTTTCAACAACAGGTTATATGAGCACATTATAGCAGGGGAGTGGCAGTAAATCACTAGTGGAGTTTGATGATAAGGCCATAAGTGTGTTGAGGTCAGTGATTTGGTGTAATTAGGCCAGAGACAGTCAAACAGAGAGAGAAAGAGAGAGAGAGAGAAAGAGAGAGAGAGAGAGAGAGAGAGGAGGGGGTGGGGGTATCCAGAGGGAGATGAAAAAACAGAACCAGAAGAGAGAAACTTGTCAGGGGGAGCGGAGCAGTTTTCAGGCAGCCGCTGAGCTCTCATTCATGGGCGGTTGGACGTGAACACTGGGCACTCTGTGTCTATGGAGGTGATGTCCACTGAGAGATGCTATCTTTACCTCATTGATACAATGGCCTCATAGACAGAAGACAGTGGGCCAGAGCCACAGGTCTCCATACTGAGCCTCATTGCTCAGTCATAGCTACTGCCAGGAAGAGTGCGCCACCTACAGGTATTAACAGTCATGAGCGGGAGACTGAGGAGGTAAAGACAATTTGGGGGTATACACTGTCCAGTCACTGTCTTTATAAGTAACTGGTGTTATAATACATTGGTTCCCTACCTGGAGTTTCATTAATATATTTTGTCTTGTAAATTAATGAATAGGCTTACCTCTAAGTAGTATTCCAATGAAAAAAAGAAGTCTCTTTAGTCACAACTTGTAGAAATATGCAACTGATTACAAGGAATCCAAGAAGGCATTACTTTACAATATGCTCCTTTTTAATATACCCTCTGACTTCCCTACCCCGTCAAGCTCATTGGATCATACAAAAGACATAAACCTTTAAAAATGTGTCACAAATATATAGCTTAATTTTGAAAAAAGGCTCAGTAAGTTCCTAAAGCAGCTTGGCTCTGTGGTTTTTACAGTGTAAACTACAGCGCCCATGCTCACTGTAATGAAAGAACATGTCGACTGCAGAGCAGCGGTGTGGCTCACTGATACGATTTTAAATAGTGTTTTGGACAACGGTGACACAGAGGAATACTAACTATAGCACAGAAGAATAAACTACTGTATATCAGGCTTTGGATACACAGAAAATTCATTAGTAGGATTTTGGTCTTTTCATGGAATTTGGCAATAAGAAAACTATATACAATCATCAGATGTTACTTTTAAGGAGTCACAAGTCAAAAAGGTTGGTAAACTCTGTAAGACTTCATGACAGAAAAATGGAAAAACAACCCCAAAAGCAACAGACAACACGGTGGTCAAAAAAAAAGAAAAAGAAAATCAGACTAGGAAAAATGCAACATACAAAGCTGAATTAGACAAAAAAAAGTCAAGAACAAGAACACAGAAGCACTGACACAGCTATCCTTTAATAGACCATTTTACTGCCATTTAGCATAGCACCATCTTCTGCACAGTCAATCTCTTTTTTAAAAAAAAAAAGAAGTAAGCCTCACTGCACTGCGGCAGCTTTTGGTAGGTTTGGATGCATGACTGCTAGAGCTATTTCCGTTTTGGCATACCTGAACTCTCTTCTCATGACGAGACATTCTGGCAAGCGGAAGGGAAGATGAGAAGTGAGATGGGGGCAGAATAGAACGTTGCTGCTTTTTTCTAAATGAACAGATGTCAGGTGTTGCTAAAGATATAAGAAAGCACACACATCCACAATACATTGTAAGTACTCCCTCAGTCACTTGCTACATTCCATGTTTAGAGCATTTCGTCAGGAAGGAAACCTCACATCAGTGAAGGAATTTCTTGCCCACTCTCTTCACCTCCTCCTTTTCACTGCTGCCTCCTCCCTCTCACCTAGTTTTCTCTCCTCTTCCCACCCTCTCACCCTTCATTCCTCTTTTCTTCTTCTAGACCAATCATCTTTCACTCTCTCTTTAAAAAAAATCTTGTCAGCTCCTCCCACTTTGATCATCTTCTTTCATACCAAGTATCAGACATCGGCTAATGTTGAGTAAGTCCTTAATCATTTGTAAAGAGGCACAAAGTCTTTCAGGCACTGCACACCAGGCACTATTGCATGGTGTAAATCAAATTCCAGCTCATGAGATGCTTCATTAGATAAAAAACAATGTTGTGTTCCCGAGGGTTGACTTTGTGGTCAGTTGAGTCAGTGATAATAATTTTTTATGGATAATAATAATACTCCTACCAATACTTTGCCAGAGCTACTTTGGCAGCACAAACATTATGCAACTCTGTCATCCTCTGTATTACACACACACACACACACACACACACACACACACACACACACACACACACACACACACACACACACACATGCGTTTGTATAGCTATCTTAGTGAGGACAATCATTGACATAATTCATTCCCTAGCCCCTAACCCTAACCTTAACCATCACAATTAAATGCCTAACCCCAACCCTTACCCTAAACTGAAATAAATCCAATTCTAACTTTGTCCCTAAAACCAAGTCTCAACCCCCAAACAGCTCTTTGAAGGTGTGTCAGAAAGTGAGGACTGGCCAAAATGTCCTCACTTCCCAGGTCAAAAACTCATATTGGTTCTCACAATGATAGCCATACAAGTACACACTCACATACACACACACACACACACACATCATAAATTAGCCCATGCTCCATATGCTCCAAGTGCCAGAAAGTCTTTCTTTACTCAAACTGAGTCAGAGTGCTGATCATTGCAGTGGTAAAAGTAAAAAAAAAGGAAAATGTGCAAATGAAACCACCTGTTATTTAATCTGCACTACCAGCTGAGCGGCTGGCAGGCAGCTGACCTGTTTCCGATGCGGGGCCAGGCCGTCTGTGAGCAATTTGCATTCTTTTCACTGAGGGTTTGACAATTGTTGGCCACCTTGTTATTGTACTAAAAGAAAGCCTCAAAGAAACTCAACCAATAACACTGCAGCGGAGCACTTTGCACTTTGAGCAGCAGTTACAAAAGAACTGTTTATGAAAATTTTTTAGTCTTTTTTAAGCACCCATTGTTGATTTTTCCTCTAAATCTGAGCTGGAGTTATTCTATAAGTTTGTGTTTGGGCAAGCAGATTATTATCTTGCTCACTAAACTGAGACAAAGCGGAAAATGAGAAAAAGGGAATTGTTGAGTGGGAGAAACTGGCCTATTAATACAGCTCCAATTCGCCTTCAAAAAGTGAAATGTGCAGTGCAGGGACACACCCCAGCTAAATGAGCCCTGACAGGCTCTCAGAGACGCCAGAGAGAAACAGGGTACGGAGAAAAAAACCTCAAGAGGGGAAATGGAAAAAAACCCTTGAGAAATATTTCACCCAGAGTAGAGTGGAGATTAATAAACAGCTTATTTGCTGTCTTTGATTTCTTTTAATAGGTCAGGTGTTGATGTGAAAATTATACTCTGGAAATTGTTTGGGTCTAATAGGGGGCAAGTTTAGTGTTTGTTTTATGTTTTATGATATTTTTAATGATCATCCATATTTTAAATGCTTCATCATACAGATGGACCATGTGATTCACAAAAGTAGCTATCAGATGACAGCTTTGCTGTATTTTGGAAAATCTTGTTGAGTTGATAGCTTGGCCATATGTGTGTAGTGGGAGCTATTGAGCAACTCCACACATTTCACAGCTTCTTTCATAATTCTACAATCAAGTCAGTTTTATGAAAGTTTTTCTGTATAAATGAACATATTTTCAACTGTCGTCTCTAATAACTTTATTTTTCTCTGAGTTTTGACCAGACTTTACATCTCACTTTCCCAGACATAGTCTGAAACAAACAGTTGGTTGCTGAACTCTCAGCCAGGTTAGAGGATTGCTGTCTAATTCCATTCTTCAAAAGGCACCACCACCTCCCCCTCCCCTCAGTTATATCCCCTGACCTGCATTTCCACCTCTGTGTCTGATGTCTTTCTGTCTGTGTGCCTGGTTCTGTCCGTCTCTCTCTCAACTGTGAAGTCTTGCCAGGTTATTGGATTTACAAGTCTGTGAATGTCACTCTGCCACGCTTTTATTGGAGCTGCATTGGCACACCCTGTAGTGTCCAGTGTGTATTTCTGTGTGTGTGTTTGCTTGCACATGGCTATTTTCCATGCTTCTCATCAAAACGTATTGTGTCCCTACCTTATTTCACTGTGTAATTATCAGACAAAGTAGGAGGTCATTCTGTTGTCAGGCACTCCCCCTGAGTTTGAGGAAACCAGCCTCAGGTCATTTGGGCCATTTAGTCTCTCTGCTTTTTTCATCCACTATCCAGCTACAGAGTCTTTGCTCTCTCAGTTTATCTCTCTTATCCATGTTTTTCATTTTGGATCGCTTTCAGCCCATTCGCTGTCAGTTAGACATGAAAACCTGAGGGGAGAAAACTACCGACTCAGTTTAGAAATACTGGACGAACAGTTACTACATACAGGAAACTAGTACAGATTTAAAATTTCATGCACATTATAATCCAACAACAATGACACCAGGTCACAGGACTGATTTATCTCTGATACTCCAAGCATAAATACTGAACTTGGCAGCACTTAATAAATGGCATTAGATTATTTAAAAAAGGTATTGCTAATCAGTGGTGGAAAGTAACAAGGTACATTAGTCATGTACTGTGCTTGAATTCAATTTTGAGGTACTTGCACTACACTTTATGCCACTTATACTATTTTAATTTTAATTATCTACTTCACTACATTTATTTGACAGTTCTAGTAGTAGTGTTAATAATAATAATTTCATTTAAAAAGAACTTTGTGCTTTACAAATACATAACATACCAAATCATAATTATATAAATCTGGTATAGATATGATAAGGAAAAACAAAGTATAAAGTTTAAAAAGTATGCTAGTCTACTATTCTAGAGACTGTAATATTCTCTAGATTCAGATTTGACATACAAAGCAGTCAGTTTACGGATAGTTTAATGGTCAGTTTATAAAATATTATGAACTGTTATGGATTAAACTGCCCAACCGCATAGAAAATAATTAGAATTAGTTTAACTTTGACCTGACAACATTAAAATACTGCAGAGATATTCAGGCATCAGTAATAATAAAACAATAATCTAATAAACACAGTAATATAGGGGCATGAAAAAGGGGGTTTTGCATAATTAAGTGAATTTTTGGATGATCAACTTCCACTTATAATGGAGTGTATTTTAGCCCATAGGATGTGAGTTCTTCTTCCATCGCTCTTGCTGATGCTGATGCTTAACTACTGATATTTGCCATGATGCATTAGGCTGTTTGTTGCTCTACAGTATATACAGCAACAAACAACGGAATGAACTCAGCGTGAATGTTAATGTTTCATGTTACTGTTATCAAATATATCCTTGCGATAACATCAATAAATCATTATAACATTACCACAGACACATTACAGTAATTACTGTAAACAATCACACCACTGCCAAGAAGACTGGTGGTCTCTGCCAGCTGTGACATTGCATTTTTACTTGATTTGCCATGCACAGGATTAGTTATTTTGGGAAACCTGGTCAGTGCCTTCACAGCACAAAGCAGTTGTAGGGCATTTTTTTTTCGGAGTAAATGGGGTGAAAACCTGCAAAAGTTCTGACAATGGCAGCTGTTAAAATGTGCAAAAAAAGTGCAAATGCAGTAAACAATACGATGTAGTAGCTAAAATTAGTAAGACAATAACTTCTACAGTATTTAAACAGAAGAATCAAATTAGTTCACTACAAAATACTACCTTGCTTCAATAAAGTAGGTAACAGACTAAAGAGCTGTGCTCTGGGGGATGGTAGTGAAGCAGAAATAAAACCAGCTTGCAGAAAGAGAGTGAAGGCTTGAAAAAGGCTTGTTTCTATTGATTTGCTTCTAATTTGTATTCTTGGCAGATAAAGTGATTCTGAAGAGATAGCCATCAGTTGTAAATATTTCATCTTGTACGTCTGTATCCTCACTCATTACATACATTCCACTCTATCTTGAAGCAGTAAAAGTGGTAAGATTTGATGTCTACATATGGTGTTGCTACCTGTCAATTATATTTAACTCTTGTTTCATCATAGCTGTGAGTTATCCTCAGTGTCTTGTTTTCCTTTCTGTCTTTTACCATGTCCCGACGTGCCAAGGAAGAATGCCGTCTCTTTCAGCTCTTCTATATGTTTAACCATTTGAATGAGTAATTACATACTGTGCAGGATGTCATAGCCATGGGCCAAATTTACTTGCAGTTGTCTTGAAGCCAGATCCTTTGATACGTTAAAGGGTCAAAGGCAGTAAAAGATAAAATCAGAAGTGGGTACTGGCCTCTTAAAGCATTTGCTCTTACATTAAACAGTGGAGGTGGCCAAGTAAACAGTCATGACATCAGCTTGTTTTCTGCCACTAACAGTTGACTTCAGCTCAGTCAGGACTGTGTGACATCCCTCTCTCTGCCTTCTACTTGTGAGGTTGCTTTGGGGTTGGAGAGGATGTCAGGAAACTACCTGCACCTGGGTAGTTTAGGCCTGAGCATATTTAGGTGGCTTCTATGTTAACCTCTCTCTCTCTTCTCTTCCTCCCAGGCCTCCACCAGCCGGATGGGTTAGTGTTTTGTTTGGTTTGCACGCATCACATATTTCACCCAGCCACACATTGCATTCATTACTGACTTAGCTGCCCAGCATTATTTTATTTTATCTTAAGTAAATGTCATTTTAGAAACGTTATTCATGTGTGATTCCATTTTTTTGTCATTGACTCTGAGCCAGTCTGTGACAACTGGTTAAGTTGTAGTTTAACTGACATCTTTTCTGGCACCTTTTATCTACTCTGCATATACATTTTATAGCATGATTTCTTTTTTTTATAGCTGTTTTACAATTGTTAATTTATAAATACTGTAGAATTACATTTTCTGCATTCAGTTTACAGCTAACCATGCTAATCATCATCACACTAATATAGCTGTCTGAAGCTAATGTATTGCTAATACACCTTAACTTCTTGTTCATTATGATGTGATTTTGCCTCAGATAGTCAGTTGTTGTATACATGTGAAACACTTAGACACAATTATAGTTTAATATATCTTTGGTACTATGAAAATATGAGGAACACTTAACACTTACATACTGTTTGTATCCTGATCTTTCATGGTATGAAACTTTATAACTAGTCCACATACCGAATTTTGAACCATAAATGTAATAACCATATATCATTATCATTCCTTAATAAATGGGTGATTTATCCTTCATTAATATTTCAGAGAGCAGAGAGAGTGTTTTCTTTAGGTTTGACACTATTCATTTATAAAGAAAGTACAATCACACTATATTATGATGTCATGTTATCTAAAACATGAAAACATGACAGCCAGAATTATTTCTATGAATTTTATTGAAAGTGAAGGATGCAGCAAGCATATTTGAATGGTAGGTTTCGTTATAACCATTAAAACCATCAATCAACACTGTCTGCAAACCACATGACCTACTTTTCTTTCAAATGTATACAATCAACTCTGCATTGAGTGTATTAGTCATAAAGCACAACGACAAACTGGTTTGCACATTTCTAACAAACAAAATTGCAACACATTACTTTTACAGTCCTTTTTTGTTGCACAGAAGTCACAGCTTCCTCTCATTTGTTCCCCTGTGACAACTGACTGTGTCACTGCAGATTGATCAGGGCAAAGTTCAGACTACTGTGGTGCTGTGTCTGGCTTGTGAGGAAGATGGTGTCGCCTTTGCATGAGAGAAGTCACATGGGCCTTTCCTCCATTTCCTCTATGTTGTCCTCTTCTAATACATTCTCTTCAACTCACTGATCCACCAAATCACTCAACCAAATCAGTGAAATAGAGGCTCAGGTACTTTTTATAGTCCTCTAGTTGCTAACTTTGTCTGTCTGCTATTTGGTACTGGGCAATTGTACAATTCAGTTTTTAAAGCATTTTCCCTGAACACAGCTGCCTGCTGTAGCCAAAAACAACAACATGAGAGCGGTGAGAGTGAACCAAAACAATAATGTTATGGGCCAGAAAATAACAGCAATGAGCTGAGAGATGCTAAAATGCTCCATAGATCTGACAGGAACTGCAGAGTTGCGTGAATCCCTGAAGGTTCCATATGAGTGATCCTTTTCACATACAAGTGGTCTAAGATTCATAGTTTAACATTTTGATCACTGCTACTTTAATATGAATGAATAGTCATTTTAAGCATATGATAGAATAAACAAACTGTCAAATATTTGAAAACATATTTAAACAGATTATCAGCCAAGTCTCCTGATAAGTTCAAATGGTAACAGTTATGCTAAAGCAGCCTATATTATATTTGTCTACTGTATTTATTAGACTTGCCCATGTGTTTTGCCATCTCTCTTCAGACATCTGGGCTGCAGCTGGACCTGGGAGCACTTCCTCAAACCCTTCCTCTTTCATTACCATTACCTCTTCTTGCAGCCCTGCTCACAGACTGTAGGGAAGGCCCTGTTGTCTTCAGTGTCTCGGGTCACTTTATTTGGCCACGTTCACTTCTTTTAACAGGACACATGCGCCAAACCAAACCAAACAACAGGGAACAATGTATGTACACAAATCTACTTTCTTACTATTTCACTTGTTAGTCTTTTCCATGGAGTACTTTACCTGTCTCCCAAGATGGTAGACTATTTCTTGATCACTCATACAGTAGAATGATAGTAAATCACATATCATTTGTTCTAATCTTGTTCAGGTGCATACATGTACCCTGCAGCTCTCTGGATCCTTCCTATATACCTCAACTAGCTATCATTTCTACTGTCATGCACATGTCACACTATTTTAATGTTGCTCTATTCAAAAATATTTTATTCATTAAGTGTTTCAGTGCTTCACAAAGACAAATATAAATTGATTTTACTACTTCTATCACTGCAGAATGTCTTAGAGTTTATATCAGATGTACTGTGCATTGGCTCATTGAGCTTTTAAACCATACAGTTTTGCAACTAATATATACAATATACACCTTTTCTATAGCTTGTTCTGCATCTAACTAAATTCGTACTCTGAAAACAACTTATATCAACTCAAAACCCAAGCAGTGTAGTTCCACAGCAGCTTTTATCACAGTTTTTCATCATCAGCTGCATTCTTGTCCCCACATCTGTATTTTGGACCATAATCCAGCTACTGCTTCAGCACAGTCTACAGCTAGTGCATCTGGAACAAACCTTTTTTAAATTATGAGTTGAGAGCAAGACTGCTTCTCTGCGCTTCTCTCTTTTAAAATGAGCCAGAGAATCCAAAATTTTTACATGCTTCAAAATGTTAGAAGTTTATAAAATTTGTACCCCCCGAAGTCCACCCCAGCTCCATCCCCTGTTCCTCCTCCTCCCCCTCCCACATCCACATCCTCCTGTCTGCTTTCCCAGACAGCCTTGTTAACATGTCTACCGCTCTCTGAGCTTCTGCCAGTAGGGAAATAACAGATTATTTCTTCGAGTCCACTTAACATCAATCATTGCTTTGCTTAGCGCTGCACTTGCTGTGGTTGACTTCAGTGACTCTCATTAAGAGAATGAGCTCTGAGCTCTGTGGTACTCTACTCTGCACTCTTCAATTTACACTTTACTGAACCTGTTACAAAATTCCAAGAGGAATTATTGGGGTATTGCGGGAAAAACTGAAAACAACACTTGGTTGCTGAATAACTTAGGGACCTTTCTAGTTTACAAACAAGTCAAAGTCTTTAGTCTCAGTAATTAAGCTTAATGTGCCAATAGCCTGATGTGGACAAAATGAGTGTCCAGAACTGCTCTCCAGATAATAGAGGCTTCAAAAACCAATAACACACAAAGATGTAAAGTCTGTTTTCAATTAATTGATCAGAGATACATTTTAATCATGTTATTTCTTATTATTCAAATTCCAGAGAAAAAGAAGGCACTTTAAAAAGATTCACCATCGAGGTGGTCAGTATGAATAGAGCTGTTTGATAGAGCTGTTTGAATGTAAAAGAGCTATTTCTGTGCAAATTTTGTTTTAAAAAAAAATCCAAAGTTACAGACTTTTGTAGTAGTACTACTATTCCTCTTCCACTGCTTAGCAAGGCAACATTGTCTTTGGAAATGCAAAGAAGAAATTAGTTATTTTAATTAAAACACTATGACTTAGAGAAGGTGCCCATTTGATTTGACTAAGAATGCTGAACTTAAGAATGCATTTTTAGACAGAACAGGGAGTCACTTACACTGAAATAACTTTAGAAAGGTACCTCTATGAGCAGCAGGAACAATTATAACAGTTCTAACAACAATGATTTCAATATTCATATGGTTATGTAAATATTGTCTTAAGACTTAAAAAAAAAAACTCCTGTAACCTTTTTGTCAGAATTGACAATGCAGAATGAATTGTTGCAAATTGATGAGCCAAACTGCTCTGCAGATGGTTGATAATGGTCAGTTTCGTTGAGTTAATGTTATTCCAGTTGTTTGGTTGCACAAATAGGAAAGAATCAGGTTGCCAGCAAGTGACCAACAACAATTTGCAGTGAGCTACTGAAAGCTGCAAATGGGTTTATAAAACATAAATAACATATTGTTTTGTACTTAAACTATTCTATTCTTTTATATACTGTTATTCAAGTTTGTTACCTGTCAATATAGGCCAAGACATTTTTGTGATATAGTGAACTCCTGAGAGAATTCAGTTCAAAGGTACACATTGTGACACATTGATGCATAATTAATCCCCCATTCGCTTGTTCCTACCTTCAGTTGGTAAATGATGCCATCTTGAGGTGAAAGAAAGAACAGCATGTTTTTTTCTCATCTTCAAAATTCAGTTTCTGTTTCTCTTTTCTGGCTTATTATTTTACACTTTTTTGAAAGAAATACATTCAACACACTTTACTTAGATAATACTAATATGTAGTAATACGTTCATTTCTGACATCCCTGCTGACAGAAGTGTTCTGGTAGAGCAAGAGGAAGTAAAACAATTAGCACACAACAAAAGAGGCAGTGTACGTTAGACAGGAAACACGACCCTGCCATTCATTTACTGGAAATAACAATATATTATAAATTATATGTTTCCCCTCCAGGATGATTTCAAAGTGTTACAAAGTGATACAATAATTGGATTAATTTAAAGTACTGAAAAATTACATGTACCAAAATATTTGAATTTTAAATCACTTTTTTGGTCAACTTTTTGTAATTTAATGTCATGTTTTGAAGTTTTGAATTGAAATGTTGTGTTTTGTTGTGTTACATTTACGTCCATTTTTCAACATACAGTTGAAATACAAAAGTAATTTTAACTTTCTAACACTCAACTCGCTCAAAAAACTCAACTCAAGACTCCACCTACGCTTATGTCACCATGTGACCCACAACAGGGTGAGGCTCTGCATGCACTTGTTTCCGAGGGTTCAACCACTGCAGCATACACAGGACCAGGAGGCCTAGGCTCGAACGGAGGGAGAGGTGAAGTGTGTCCAGAGCCATGGACTACCAACAGAAACTGGCTGAGAAACTCTCCATCCTTAATGAGAGAGGGAATGGGGTGCTCATACGCATGAACTACATTAAGAAGGTGAGGGAGAATAGAGAGAAGTCAGTGGTGCGAGTGACAAAGGCGAGAAATAAGGAACTTGATTTTCGTTATTCACACTTAAGTTAAGTGTTAAGCTAAGTTATTTTCTCAAAATTTGTACCAGGACACTGTTATTAGACAGTACAAGGATACAAATAAAAATATCGACACATGGTTATTGAGTGTTTCAGAGTAAACTAAAATATTATACATACATTTCTATTTTCAGTTTCCACCAAACTGTAGAAGAAGAAGAAAAGCTTGGTTGTACACATTAGAAAAGCTATGTTTTTAACAAAAAGCAGTAACAAGATAAAGTAAGGTAATTGTAACTGTGTTTAAATAAATGTGGTTTGTGTCTATACTTGCTTAGGCAGCACTGCCTTCCCACTGCATCTGAGCTTATTTCTCCCAAGAGGAAGTGCAAACAGGAAGTCAGTCTGAGCTGTCATTCACCTCAAATTTCAGTTATTCTAAACCGAATGCTATGAAACTCAGTTGAGACTCAAGGCAGACAAAATGAGACCACGCTGATCTCATACGTCAGCGTATAATGACGGAGCAGACAGTGTTATATTACCTAAATATTACCTAAATAGTGTGGGGCTTAAATGTTGTAAAGTGGCTGAAGGGACGGTATTTATTTTGACATGCCAGACATTTCTGGATGTGACTTACAAGAAATTACACTCTCCTCATCTACTGCACACATCTGCCCCCTTTTTTGCAACCCTATGAGCATGTGTGCTCAAGAACTGTATGTTTGCATTTATCTGGAGCCATTATTAAAGTTGCTCAGTGAAGATTTGCTGAGAATGCATACGTGTTTTTTGCATTCTGACTTCACACTTAGAAGCTGCTACACAGAGCTTCTAAAGAAAACAGCCTCACAGGAGCAGTCGGGTGTTAACTATTTTGCTCAATGTCACCTTGTGGGTGGTTGTTGAGGGAGCAGGGAACACGTATTACGCACTCTGCCCACAGGTTTCAAAAGCAGTCTGAGGATTCAGTGATTTTCTGCTGACAAACTTGCTTTTCTGTTCTTTGGCTGCTCAAAATACAAAACATTACAATCAAAACCTGTCTGAGAATCCACGGACCATGATAGCAGGACATAAAAATGTGCTGAAAATCAAGAATTTAACTGCCAAAAAGTCAAATATGACAAATCAATCTTTGAATGCTACAGTATGATGGGTAAGCACATCACATTATTCCCCATCTCTGTTATAGACCTGTGCAGACCCCAAGCTGCGACCATCCTTCCTGACAGATAAAGCCATGGAGCCTGCCATCAAGTACATCAACAAGAAATTCCCAAACATTGACTTCAGAGGAAACATTGTAAGTATGAACACAGCATTTTCACAAATTTCAGGGTTTTTATTCACCCTGTTTTCTAAACAAGGAGATGCTTGTACATATTTTTCATGTTTTGTTTGTGATTACGAAAATATTATTTTGGGATCTTAACACGACAAGATTTATTTGTTCATTTTTAGGCCAATAAATAATCATTCTGTGATCAACTGAAAACATTATGATACAGTATAGCTGTCAACTCAAGACAAAAGATAAGAGTTATAATAATAAACTGAAAAACAGTTTTCTTGTGATCACAAAACTACAGTCCTGTGATCTCAAGAAAACAAATTGTGTTGAGATAATAAATTAACATTTAATAAATAAGTAAATGTTAATAAGTTGCAGTTGTTAAGTATTGCATGTTGTATTGTGTTATTGTGTCCATATTGTGTTAATATATTTGTTTTATAATCTAATTTATTTGCATTTGTCTGGTTGGCTTAATCAATTATTAATTAAATAAAGCTAATCAACTCACCAACAGAAAAATACATTTCAAATAGCAGTTTACTTTTCACACGACTGAACCAGCAACTAACTATTGTTAATGGTCATTGCAGCAAAATCTGACTGGCATCCAGCGACAGAAATCAGAAGTGTTGACAGCCACAGCAAGCTACTACGACTCTTTCCTGGATGTCATTGAGTTCAGGGTAATTATTGTGTTTTCTCTATTTATTTTTCTCCCTCGCTTTCTTTTTTCTTCTCTGTGAAATTTCCAATACACATTATGCTTTAAATATAAAAACACAAATCTGAAATTATAGAACACTGGTGGTGTTTGCAGCATTCTCTTTCTTTCCTTCTGCACAGCCTTTGTTTTAGATAAAAACAGAATATATTTACATATAGAGCGGTTTATTCTGACATAGGGAAATAATTGATTTTATTCCACATATCAAATACAGTTAGCTCACAGCGGTTTGGTGCAATCTGTTACACTTCCCTGTGCATTTGCATATTTCTTTGATGGAGGTCAGAGCCAGGCCGAGGCATCATTGGTCTTTGTAAGATTGTGAAAAACTCAATCATGATGTTGTAGGAAGATCCAAATGTAAAAAGATTGTTTAGCTAAAGGAATCTATACTAATGGTAATGCAATCGCATGGAAGATTTACTGTAACATGATTTAAATGTTTTGTTGCTATGTGTCTTGTCTGTTTTCCAATCTAATTCCTCACTCTTACTTATTCAGGACAATGTCTATGAGTTGCTAAACACCATCGATGCCTGCCAGTGCCTCTTTGATATTGTAAGTATTAATTATGTGTCTTTGAATGACGCATTGTTTTAGGTAAAATAAAACATTGTCTGTCCTGTGTTCATTCCATTCATGCTTCTACTACAGTGTTTATACTGCAGTTTACTCCTGCCTGCTACATACTGTAGATGATATTGTTTTCTCTCTTCACTTCTAACACCTCCTCCTGTTGAGTTTGTCAGGTTTTTTATTGTCATAATTAAAGTGGCATCTGCTGTCCTGTGCATTATGTACTGTATATGCTCCTATATATCTCAGTTTTCTGTGTCCCCTGTGATCTTATCTGTACAGTTAATGGGGACATTATACGGATCTTGTGCTACTATTTATTTGAACAGCATCTTTCAACCACAGGACCTTTTCTGCCAAATATAATTGCAAATCATCCTGATCCAATACATTTCTCAGTGTATGGTATTCTCATTATTGCAGCCGTAACATCGTTTAAACCCTTAAAGAAAAATGTCTGTGGTGAAATTTCAGTTCAGATTGACAAAAATTAAAGTGATATTTCACTAAAAAACAATCTGCCCCTGTCAGCTTGAAAGGTAACTGTAAAACTTGTGTAATTTGGTTATTCTGGGAGAATAATGGTAGTGGTCATGAATATGAATTCAGTGAGTTATAATGGATTTCATTTGGGACAGGTTTTCACGTTGGGAAAAAATAGCAAAATCATTCAAACCACAGCTTCAGCATTCCAGCTGTACCCTTGCAGTAGTATGTTTAAATATTCATATATTTACTTTTTACAGCCTCTTTAAAAGCTTACACTGGGTGTGTTTGATATTCAAAGAATTTTAGATGTCTGATACTTTATAAATGTACCCTGACCAATGCTTGAGAAAACCCTCCCTAATACAAATAAATGTGTATATTTTCAAACCGGGAGTGCAATTACCACAATGTTAAAATGCTCCATTATAATAAAGGTTCAGGATTCACAATTATACTTAGCTAAAAAAAAACACCCTGATGTATTATCAGTTGGTAGTTAGTTAATAAGAATCAAAAGGGAGAGTAATGTGCTCATTCTACAGGAAAATGGCCTCTGTGGATGATATGTTATTGTATATGACAATAATAGATTGTTAATACTGATGTATTAATGTGAACATCAGAGGTCTCCTTGGTCACAAGATAAATCTGAGGTGTTACGTGAAGTTTTGCTTCATAAATTAGTATTAAATTTTATTGTAATAATTGACTTAAGGGGTCACAAGTTTAATCTTTAACAATATGTTGTATTTTATAATCTTATCGTATGCTTTTCAGATAAAATCAAGCTGTTAAAAATGTAGTAAAATAAAAAAAATACACATTTACCATAAGTATAAAGTAGCATGCAAGTAACTCAAAACTGTACTTAAGTAAAGTACTTGAGTAAATGTATTTTCCACCACTAAGTACTCATAATAGAGCCACTGGCTGAACTGGAATGTTGATTTCAGGCCATCAATTTTGACTTCACCAAGAGCTACTTGGATCTGATTATCACCTACGCCTCCGTCATCATAACCCTCTCTCGCATCGATGACAAGAAGGCTCTGGTGGGCATGTTCAACTGTGCTCATGAGATGACCAATGGGAGCAGGTGAGAAAACATGGAAGTGACATTACATACAGAAAACAATGTACTTTTATGAATGGATGGATGTGTTTCCTATTTATTCACCCCTGACAACATAGTCAGTAATGGTTTGCACTTGCTAAGTGCAGCTTTCCAGCTGTGACAAACACTTAATTCTAAATTAATGCCATTATGAGTTTCAACACCCTTACATATAGCTATTCTTATGATCATCATAATTAATTAGAATTTTAATTTCTTCCTTTTCTGAGTGCCAAGTGTTATACTGTCATTTCCCCCATGTACTTTACATGACATTTATTTATACACTCCAAAATAGCAGCATGCTTATC
This sequence comes from Euthynnus affinis, assembly GCA_029490765.1. Classification (NCBI taxonomy): domain Eukaryota; kingdom Metazoa; phylum Chordata; class Actinopteri; order Scombriformes; family Scombridae; genus Euthynnus; species Euthynnus affinis. The sequence goes on along the minus strand of CM055840.1, from coordinate 21,566,593 downwards.
TCACTTTGACACATGAGCAGGAAGCACAAATGCATATGTTTATTCTAATGTCACATTTGACTTGCACACCACACACAGCTACCACCTTGAGAGCACAGCCTCAGATCTTCATTATTCAGATGCCTAAAAATAAAGATGTATAACATTATGAAATCCTAAAGGTTTATCATCAATAAAATCCCTGTTGGTAATGCTACATATTCACAATTCTGTTATTATAATGCACAACTTTTTTTTCTTCTTCTTCCACTGATTAATTGCACACTGTAAAAAATCCTGCAGTGACCCTTCCTACCCGAGACTTGGCCAGATGTTGGTGGAATATGATCATCCTTGGAAGAAGCTCACTGAGGAGTTTGGCCCTCACACAAGGGTAAGCTCAATTGGAAGCAAAATGTGTTGCTGCTAATATACAAGTACAAAGTTCATGTTTCACTTTAATTCAAAGTTGGACAGTAGCACCGTTGACTGTGCTTTGCACCACAGAGATTGAACATATAGTTACACATACAACACTTTTCATGGCTATACATAACACATTGAACAGTCAAAACAATCATACATATCACATCTTATCTTCTGGATTCCGATCTCAATTAGCAGCACACTGATATGTAATTGTTGAACATCTCATTCCAAACACCAACTAAGACAGCTTTTATGGGGAGGCATTCCACAAAGTTTTGTATCCTGCAGGGATTTGCTCCCCCTCAGCCACAAGAGCATTGGTGAGATCAATCACTGATGTTGGGAAATAAAACCTGGCTCACATTCATTTTTTCCAGTTCATCCCAAAGGTGTTGGGATCTGGCTGTGTCCACTGGAACACTGCCATAGCAAAACAGGAAATAGCTTTCCCCAAAATGTTGAAAAAATATGTCTAAAATATCATTGTGTGTTGTACCATTAAGACTTCCCATAATTAGAATGAAGGGGCATAGCCCAAATCATTAATATAAGAATCCTATTATATAACAAACATAGATGTATATTGTGACCTAATAATATATCACATTTCAAAGTATTTTATATAAAATGATCAGCTTTGGAATATCAGAATACAGTATTCAATAAAGTGCTCTTGCTAATGTTAATATTGTACTAGTTACAATGTTGAAATGCTCCTTTTAGGTAGGCTACTGATGATGTCATAGCCAACAGCTCTGAAGGTGGAATTAATTACAGTTTTTTTTTTTACCAAGACTGAGACCGAGCTGAGGCAAGTTGAGGTGAAATTACACAAAAGAATGGATCTTGTGACTTAATTTTTCTTAGTAATCCTTTGAAATGCAGTTACTGCTGTTTATTTTGCCTCAAGCTCATTGCTTTTAAACAGACTTGGACTCAGTGGTGTAATTAAGACAATAGAGAAGAAAATTATTAAAAACAGACCAAAAGCGCACAAAATGTACTGTATGTATGATACAGCAGTATTTGCCAGTGCTTTAGGTATCACTGACACAATGCAATACAAATGATGCAATAATACAACAAATTACTTCTTTAACACTGGCACTTACATCACTATGTGGTGAATAATCAATTTTCTGTGTGTGTTAAAAATAAAATCAAGACATTTTTTGTGCCTCAAAGCTTGTAATTGCTCTAATTTAACCCCCTTGGTTGGACTCCAAGTTTTTCTCGTCCTCTCTCTATCTACCTCTCCATCTCTCATACTCACTGTTTTCCTCTCCTTCTTTGTCCTTTTCCTAGTCAGTGACAACGGCATTGCTGTCTCTGAAGATGGTCTACCCACGCAGGAACCTGCCACCAGAACAGTGGCGGAGCGCCCAACTCCTCAGCCTGCTCAGTGCTCCAGCTACCATGCTGGACCCGGCTTGCTGTGACACTGTGAGCCTGCCCTCCCATCACCTTTCCTCTTCTATTTATCTCTGACAGAGGGAGAATGAAAGAGGAAGGGGACAATGTCTAAAATATGGTATTTCCAGTAATGTTAGGCACAGAAATGAAAGAGGGTGTGGCGGCTAAGATGTAATAACAGGATATGTATTGTTCTTCAGGTCAAGTACAGTCCACTTACTCCCATTTTCTGCTCCTCCCTGAGCTTTTATTTCTACCCACCTCCCTTTTCTTCCTGGTCCAGTCCTCCTCCTGTTGTCCCTTTGATATAATGTTATGATGCCTGCTGCCTGTGGCTTCCCCATATAAGAAACACAAGTCCAGCTGAGAGACCAACCTCCAGGCAACCATTTAGCTCATGAAAAGATATATGTTTGAAAGCCAAAGACACCCACTCCTTAAAGGCTTTAGAGATCTCTTGAGCTGCATTATAAAATAAGCATTTTAGCATTTTAATCACATTTTGGGAGGACCATCAATACTTTGTGCATGGTGAATAATGCACAGAGGTTTTTATGGTGTAGTAACTCCAAAATCTATTTTTTTTTCTCCAAAAGAGAATACAGTTCTACTATGTACAGAGGGCTAGTATTACCAATGAGCTTAACTGAATAGACTGGCCTTTACTTTCCTCATAAGGTTGTTACAGTGTATGTAAAATAAATGTATCTGTATTGGAATTTAATGAGCTTAATGTTCACCACAGATGGCATGTGAATACCTGTCTATGGAGGTGATGGAGCGGTGGATCATTAGTAAGTACTTAATGTCTCTTGATGGATCATAACTTATTCCATCAGTGCAATTTATCAAACAATAATAACATATTTAATGTGGAAATATAATGCCTTTTACGATTTCCTGTTATTTTAATAGTGTTATGATATTGGATGTCTATGTTAAACATGATCAAGGGTCCAAATCCTGAGGTTAATGTACTTTATGCAAAAATGCTCCCTGAAAGTCAAAAGTATAGGTTTCACTGAATGCTTTGTTTGCAATGTCACCTCTCCTTCCTCCTCTTGATGGCATGCAAATTTTTCACATGCCAATAAATGGCCATCTGTTCTATGGCCTTTGTTGCTAAGGTTGCTCCACACGTTGTTTAAGTTGTCCACTCACATATTTCAGATCGGAATCAAGCTCCAACATGTATGGATGTTTCTTAAGAAGTTGACATTTTGAGTAAAGAACAAGAAGAAGGCTGCATACAGGACATGAGGGGCTGCATAAGATAAATAAGGATTTTTTTAAACTATGAAGATATTCTAATAGAATATAAATTCCCAGAATATAAATACAGACTTTGAAATGTGCATGATATGCCCCCTTTAAATATCCGTATTTGAAGCATTTTGAGATGTATCTGTTGAGATGTGTTTACAACAGAGATGTGTTTGTTGTAGCTTGAGCACATTTCACAGATAGTGACACTCTGGCTTTGGATACCAGGTAAATTAGACAATCTTAAATTTGGTTTTGCTCAAATCTTTGAGAGATTTGGTTTCAAACTATTGCATCTCAGGTGTAGTTTCAATAACACAGTCCTAAGCCTAATGAATGACTATGTACTGTAAGCACAGACATTAGCAAACGTATACCAGTCCTTACATTGCATCATAGCTGTTGCCTACTGTCCTCCTTGTAGTCGGCTTCCTGTTGTGCCACAGCAGCCTGAATAGCAACCAGGCCTCCCTGGAGCTGTGGAAGATGGGTCTGCGGAGTGGCCTCAACCTCACCCTCACCAGAGATGAAGTACTCAACATACACAAGGTCTCAGAGGACCTGTTCGACAGCATCAAAGGGTATGTAAGCTGCACAGCAGTGCTACAGTATACACTCCATGAGAAAAAGTGGCAGTTGCAACCTCATATTTGAAGCAGTTGAAACAAATCGGAACTGATTTAGAAATGTGTCTGAAGTCCATTGTCTGCTCTGGATTAAAGAGTCCTTAACTGTGAAGAGCCTTGTGTCTCCTTTCCTTGATTGCTCTTTTATTCATTCATTTTAAGTATAAGAAGCTGGATTGAGCATACATTAGTTGAACTGCAGATACTTTTTGGACACGTTAACAATTTAGCTATTATATTATATTATATTTGAGCTACATAATTTATTATTACTTTGTAAGTAAGTAGAGTATAACATAAATTGTATTTTAGAGGGGTACCCTTTAACATTTGACCTAGTGTGTCCCCAAACAATCCATCCAATTAAACAGCACAATCTACTGGTGCTTGATATAAACAATGCATCGGTAGTGAAAAAAAGATTTGACAACATAATTAGTAGTCTACAATACATTATTATGACATAGTCTTTTACCGCTCAATGTGCAGCTGAAGCTAGAGCAGCTTGAAATGAGTATGACAATAAAATAATCTTTGAAACATTTACAAACAACAAACTACTTTATTTTTTTAGGAAAAGCTCCTTATTGTATTTCTATTTTGTACAACTTTTTTCCAGATACAGCAAGCGAATTGCAGACATCAAAGAGTGCCGTGAGCATGTGATACTCAACAGGTGAGACTGACAGGAGACTATGCTTATCACTTTTCTGTCATAAATATTCAATGTATTGACATGAGCTGTGAGAACCAAATGTTCATGTCCATTTCCTCTGTAATTACAGTGGGGCTATGCACAGAGAGAGGAGGCACTTTCTGAGAGGGGCAATGAAGGAATTATTTAAAGTTCTAGACGATGAACCTGGACTACTGGGACCAAAGGTAGGCATATAGTAATAAGTATAACAGCGATACTTGAGGAATTTATATCATTTCATCATATGTATCTTATATGACTAAATTGAAATTCTGGTCACATGATTTGTGAAAAGTGGTGTCTTTGAACAAACTTTCATCCAGCACACTTAAATACTGGGGAATATTTGGAGAGGAGCTGGAAATTCCTTTGAATTCATGACTTTTCCTGAGACTCTTTTGTAACATTCCTCCTCTTCTCTATTTTGTGTGCCAATCAAATCCCCAAGGCCCTGTTTGTCTTCATGGCTCTCTCATTTTCCCGTGACGAGGTCCTGTGGCTCGTCAGACACTCTGAGAATATGCCAAAGATAAAGACGCCTGAGGACTACATCGACAAGTAGGTCATACTGTAGGTACAGAGAGATCAAACCAGGGACCGCTGCAGCTGGAGGTCACACTGTGTCACATAATGTGAAAAAACCTGGTTGTCAGTCACTCAGAGGACATGAGCAGTGGAGAGAGAGTGAGGCATAATATCTAATGTCTAAAACTCTTCTGCTCATTCGGTATTCATTTATGCAGCAACAGTGGTGTAACTTTAGAAGTTTTTCCTCCCTGAAAAAACATTAGTGCAACAGCTACATTATGTTCAGTAGTTTTTATTATAGTGTAATTATCTAAAAATGTGCAGAGGATATTTTACAATGTATTTTGTACAGATTTTAAGGTATGAAAGGGAATTGTGAGTCTGGTTTTAATTGCTTTTTCTGCTGTTTTTTCCAGTCAGATGGCTGAGTTGCTGTTCTACACGGAGAAACTAAGAGGTCTGATGAAAAAGCACAACCGTGTAGTGCAGCGCTACCATGTTCAGTACCTGGCACAATTTGATGCCTTGGTTCTCAATGACACCATACAGGTAGATAACATGAGAATAATGGTGAGAACATGCATATATACTGCACAAGAATGTTTGAACAACCTTCAATTCTGTGCATTGCTCTTACGGTGCAGACAGTGGCAGGTGGGGGAAAACCAATAATAAAGCTATTGCTGAATGCTTCGGCTTGCATTACATAAAATAACAGCATCTCTACCTCCTTATCTCTTTTTCTCCTTTGCAGAACATGCATGTGTGTCCAGAGGAGGAGTCAGTCCTGATGAGTTCATTTGTTTCAACCTTGTCTGCTCTCTCGATCAAACAAGGTAATCACAACATAACACAGTCTAAACCAGTGTATACCCAATATTGTTCTCCAGCAAAAAGAAAACAAAGATAAGTGAATTGCATTTAAAATGCAATAAAATAAATTTCATTTGGCTAATAATGGATTAACTTTCTCTCTGCAGTGGAAAACAAAGAGGAATTTGATTTCAGAGCCCTGCGACTAGACTGGCTGAGACTACAGGCACGCAGTTTGATTGTGAAGCATCACATGTCTCAGAGAGTTCAATTATGAGAGTACAAATTATGCTTATCTGCCTTAAAGTTTTTGTCATCCTCTATTTTAGGCCTACACAAGTGTGATCAAAGCCCCTCTTCCAATAAAGGACTACCCTGAGTTAGCAAAGGTGATGAACCTGATCCAGTTTCACACCAAGATGGTGGACAATATTGAAGAGATGCTGCAGGAGACATCTGATCTGTCCATACTCTGGTCAGTCTCTTCTCTTCTCTTCTCTTCTCTTCTCTTCTCTTCTCTTCTCTTCTCTTCTCTTCTCTTCTCTTCTCTTCTCTTCTCTTCTCTTCTCTTCCTTGATGTCTTGACTGTTTTTTAATCTATTCACTCCCAGTTTCTACCCACGAGTGTTTGAGAAGATGTTTATCCAGAGCAGTGAGGAGATGACCATGAAACGTTACCTCATGGCCTTCCCTTGTGTCTGCTCTCACTTCACCTACTGTGGAAACCCTCTCTGTCCAGAAGAGGTCAGTGTTCAGTCATCTTCTGACAAAGCTATTAATCATCAGCGAGGAACATTAAAGACACTGATTACACTCTACATAAAGTTTAATTTCTTACACTTCCATATCACACATCCTGTAAGATACAATGATGAAAACGTTTTGGGCTTTGTGCTCAGATTTGTTTTAGTGAGTGCTTTTTTAAGGCATGTGTTAATTTGTAAAGTCATTATATCTGCTTTTTTGCAACTTTTGCCAGCTTGTCAGACTGATATTGGAATTTAAAACAGTTTCCATTATGTTTTCGCACAGAAATGCATCTGTCTGAGCCTTTCCACAATACATTTGCACCTGTGTTCTATATTCTGTCTGTCTACATATATGCACACTCACATATATCGCATTTGTTTGTGTGCCCAGACAGAGGCAATGGAGAAGAGGAGTCTGCGTCTGTGTGTGACCTTCTTGGAGCTGATAGCCAAGCAGACCAGCAATGTTGTATTAGAAATATGTGCTGAGCAGTGCAATCTCAATGATCAGGTGAAGTCTATTTCAGGTTTTAAAAACTAATTATTTAGCAGAGATTGATTCTGCCAAAGTCCCTATCCAATTATAATCATAGTAACAGCTTGGCATCTGTGGATTTTGCTGGAGGCAGGAGACAGACTTTAGAATTTGAGTAAAATGATAACACAGGTATAAAACTCTGGAGTTGATTAATGTGGTGTTGTTTCTCGAATCCCTTGAGGTAAATATGACCAAAGTGTTCATTTTTTATTTTTTTAGTGCTTCTTATGTGAATGTAAAACTCCCATATTTGTCTTTGAACATGTTACCAAATGTTTGCATGGCTGAATTCTTCTTGTCTCTGCCTCCTTCTCACTCTCTTTTCTTCTTTTCTGCATCCACCTCTTTCTACTTGATAACCCTTTAGTTGCTGCCCAAACATTGTGCTGAGACTATCAGCGCAGCTCGCCATAGAAAGCAAAAGAAGCCGATGCCAAAGAAAGGAGAGGTCCAGAAAGAGAAACCAGGGGCTGAAAGCTTGAGGAAAGACCGGACCGTTCTTACAAAGTCAGCTTTTCCCTTTGTTTTCTTGATTATGTCCATCACTTTGTTTACTTTACTGACCCTGCCTGAAGTCTCAAGTCATTAGCAGAAGTTTGGAAAACTGAGTGCAATGAATACATCCCTGATTTCTGGAGACATGCATCATTATCAACAGGACAGTTAAATAAAAATTCGACTGTATATTATTCTAGTTTGCAAGTCAAGTTAATGCAGTTTATAAAAATGTCATAATGCATTTTCAAATCATCTCCTTCACCTCATGACACTTTCTTTGCCTTAAGACATCAGGAAGACAGGATGAAATTGCATCAGCCAACAAGACATGATTAGTACTGAACTTTATTAACCTTTACCATAAGTCAGGGCTGACAGATACTGAATCATGCTATTAGAAATAAGAAAGGAAACACCTCTGCCTATTAGAGGAACACTTTTTACTGGCAGTACATTTTATGTTGGCTCTTTCATTGTTTTGGTCAGAGAACGCTCCTTAATTAAGAGTTGTAATTCTGTCTCACTCCCTCCTCTCAGTTTTCCTCCCCTCTGCCTCAGTTTGGATATGTGTTTTACAACTCTACAGCATGTTTATCACCTTATTTGTCTGAGAAATGAACATTCATACTGCAGTCATTGTCAAAATATTCCCCCTTAAGACTTGTATCCTCCCTTCTCTCTCTGTCTCTCTCCCTTTCCTCATAGTGTGGACAAGATGCATCTGAACCTGACAGAGCTCTGCTCCTCCTACAGTCTCTGCAATGACTTTATTGTCTTTAACCACATCGTCGTTCCCACTGAGTTCCTCCTTTCTCATCTGGAGACACGCCTCTCTGAGTAAGCTGAGTGGGGATGTGGGGGATTATAATATGTGTTGAAATAAATGTGGCCCTGAAGGTTTATTTAAGAGTCCCTGGAGTGACATTTGCAAATGTTATTTCCTCTAAAGGTTTCTGAAGCTACCCCTGTGCACATGTTACTTCAGTGATAGTGAAAGAAAAATGTTCATTACTGAGTGAAAGAAACATACTGTCAACTGATCATACTGCTAGTCCATAAATAAATGTACAATAGTACCAATTTTTTTTTAGCAGTTTTTATACTGCTGGCTATCCTGCCATTCCCAGTGCTTGAATGCTCACATACATTCAGTAGGCTGACCTCCATGCTGGACAGAGGCTGTAGAAATGTTAACCATGAAAAGTAATTCACTCTGACCATGGTGTGACAGACCATTGTGAAAATGTAAAAGCAGCTCAAGCTGTATTCACTCTAAATTGTCACTCATTCATAAACTTAGACACCATTTTTCCCCTCTAGACAAATAGGGAATCATTTGGAGCTTGTCACTGCTGAAATGTCTCCTCCATCATTATAATGAACCCAATTCTACTATCTTATTCCTCTGTGTCCGGCTGTGTTGCACCCACTTAAAAATTTGAGAAGAGATCCATCATGTCACTCCTTGCTCTGTGTCATTTCAGTGCTAACTGTTATTTAGATTAGGGCTTGGTACCAGGGCAACCTAATGTTTCTGTGTATATGCTCTGTTTTGTCTCTCTGTCTTAGCTGATGATTATCTCCAGTCACCCTTAAATTAGCGCCCTTGAGTAGCAGCGTGCTTGTAGTGATTGGTCCTTTCGAGGCCAAAATTGTAAATACAGTCCATTCAGGGAGAGAGAGAAAAGAAAGGAAGGGCTCTGACAAAAAATAAATAAGATTGCAGTGAAGCCCTGGAGCAGGAAATGTGCTGACCTAATGAGAGCGCTCCAATGCCACCATGGCTCGTTAAACCCGTTTTAAGGTCCCATCTGTCCACCCAGGCCCGATGATAAGTGACGTTGGTTAAACATGTTTCTCCAGGATCATCGTGAGAATGGCCAATTACAACCAGACCACCCAGGAGATAGCCCGTCCCTTGGACCTCCTGGCAGCGGTAAGAGCCTATACAGCCAGCTTGCACAGCCTCTCCAGCTACATCAATGTGGACATCACCCGGCTGGTGAAGAACGTCCTGCTGCAGCAAACCCAGCCACTGGACTCCCGCGGAGGGCAGACCATCACAACCCTTTACACAAACTGGTGTGTGTGGCGCACATGTGTATCTATACTGCATTAAAAACACAAGTATCTAAATACACATCAATTTATTTGCACATAGCATAGCTATAAATAGGTACAGGAAGCATACAAGTACATATCTCTTTTTTTCTCTCTGTGTTTCACTTTCACTCTCTTTAATTCAAACACTAGAAAGTTTTGTTTTGTTTTGTCTGGGCCACAGGTATCTGGAGAGTCTCTTGCGTCAGGCCAGCAACTCCCTCATCGTCCACTGTCCTACGATGTACTGCTTTGTCAACCAAGTTACTGACAACGAACCAAGTTTCAGAGCAGAGGAGTACTCAGATATATCAGGTAAGTCCCAGTTATTTAAGTCCCTCTCCACTCAAAAATATGTTTTGCTTACTGTTACTTCACTCGGATGTTTGAGCTTCACTGTGCAGAATGATGTATCTTTGCATCACAAGTACAAAAAGCCACCAATGAGAAAGAAATGATTTTTGTCTCAGTTTTTACTTTTTACAGACACATGTGTTTACCTTTGACAGGCTCAAAAAGTTCCCCTGAACTTGGAAGTTTCATGATCAGGGACCCACAGATCCAAGAGATGATTCACTCTTTTCAAAAGACATAACTAGCAGATCAAATTCACTCCTGTGACACCACATGCAGAGGGAAGATTATTGCTCAAGAGAAAGAAGGCTTGTTATTGTGGTGCGGTGTTTTCTCTCACACTGCCTGTCATGCAGTTTATTCTGACACTGCCTGGCTAATGTAAACTTCAGTATTGCTTATCATCTCCCCCGCTCTTCCGTCCCTGCCTCATAACTATTCCAGCATCACTTGTCTCTCCTCCACAAAGCCTCCTGCTCCACCTTCATGCTGCCTTGAAGGAGTAATGGGCCTTCTTATGACTGTATTTAGGCCATATTCAGTCTGCTACAGACCTTGGGTCATACACACAAGCATCCATGAAAATTATACACACCTACACTCTGTGGTGCTTTCATAAGGCATGTGCACACACAGTGCCTCGGAGACCACTGTACTTGAATAGACGCCCCCTCACAATGTCATCATCATTGTCTATATTTACTCTGTAGTGAGGTATCTGCCTGCCTCACAGTGATTCACTCACCCATCCATTAGCCACCTCCATTTTTAACCACACACGTCCCTATCCATCCATATTCAAGAAGCTGTGTGAAAGCTCTAATAGCTGCACTTGTGTCTTTCTCTTATTGATTCAGCTCCACTCACAAATCAAGTTTAATCTGTGTCCTTCTTTATCTAGATTAAAACCTTGTATTTGATTCCTCTAAAAACACCATGCTGGGAAGAACAACGCATCTCCACTCGCACCTCGTTCCATTGTGTTTTTCATGAACATGTTTAGCCGCATGACATCAACAACAATTTAAGCTTCTGTTGATCTCTCATCTCTCTCCAGTCATGATCTTTAAATTATTCATGTCTTCTTCTGGACAGAGTTACAGGCCCTGGCAGAGCTAATTGGTCCATATGGCCTGAAGTTTTTGAGTGAGAACCTGATGTGGCACATCACATCGCAAGTCACTGAGCTAAAGGTACAGTATGATGCAATGAAATCATTTCAGGGATCTCAAGGACTCCCAAGGACTCATCCCTCGAAGCATGTTTACTTTGTTATCTGGGGAATTCTTTTGAGTAAAACCTCCTCAAATCTGAAACATGGACTTATATTCTATGTTTTATTCAAAGACAACTTTGTAAATCTGCTTGAATTGGCACCAGGGGTCTTTCTGTAGTGGGGAAACGATGCTGTTGTTCAAGTCAAATCTATGATCACAGCGGTCAAGCATAAACATTTGTCCAGTAGAATAACACCTTGTCCACTTGCATATGTCAGATTGGATTCAGGCTCAAACATGTACAGCTGTATTTTAGAAGTTTCCATTTCGAATATGAACAAGAAAAAGAAGTGAAATCCTACTTCTGCTGTTGTTTGTTTACATAACCTCCCCAAACCCTGGAAGACTGTCGAGGGGCAGCATCCTGGAGCTAACCAATCAGAACAGAGTGATCTCATTGGGAGTGGAGCTTAAAGAGACAGAAACTAAAATGTCCTGTTTCAGACAGAGGCTGAACTGAGGTGCTGCCTAAAGAGCCAGTATAACATAAATAATGACTTTTTTAAACTGTAAATCATACAAATATTTCCCATTAGAGCCCCAGAATATAAATATAGACCTGGAAATGTGCATAATACGCCCCCTTTAACTCCTCCTCACATACATGAGACTGTTGCTGTACTGTGCCGGGCTCCCCACTCTGACACCTGTGATTGAAGTGAGGAGTTGCAGCGCTGCAGCTCTGAGCTTACTGACAGATAGATCTGTCACAGATATGACCCCTCTCCATTATAACTCCAACCCGAAGGTGTTTTTTATCGCTTATCTCACCTTTTTCTTCTCTGTCAGAAACTGGTGATCGAGAATATGGACATCCTGGTACAGATGAAAAACAACTTTGATAAGCCAGAGGAAATGGTCGATCTTAAAAAGAGGCTGACAGGTGAGAAGTGGGAACAGGTATGTGGGGGCAGAAAAGGTGGAGGAGATGTGAAGAAAGAGGTAGGAGGTGAAAAGGAAGGGAATGGATTTCTAACAAATCATGAGGATCCTGTTCTTTGCACTTTTGTCAGTTATCTAATTCAGACTAACATAATATTAGCTTGCTAAAGCGATCTTTATTCATTTTCATCCATCTAATGATGTTTTTGAACACAAATTAGTATTGATATGTTAATCTTGGATGAAGATAGAGTATTCTAGATATAATAAACTCACTCATACAGAGAAATGGAACTGGGATTAAACTTCTGGAAGGTTTTCAATGTACAGATAAGCATAAAATTGAGTTCAGATGTAATTTCAAGATACTGTCATCTGATTCAGAGGAGGGACTGACAGTACAATCAGCACTTGCAGGCAGAATGGTGAACAAATATACAGAATAAATAAACACAAAAAGTGCAGTAAGGATCACACATTTTACACATATTTCACATTTTCAAAGAATATTAACTGTTAAATGCTGTTTTTTAAATTCTCTGCCATTAATTTAAAAATTAAATTCTAAAATTCCCCAAAACAGTTGGCCTTTCTTTTAAAATGGTCAACTCCTGTTATTCTACAGCATGACTATATTTATTACAAGGTTTTGTTAATAAAAATACACCAAGAAATTCATTTTACATTCATATTTCATTATGAAAATAAAAAAACATGCTTTCTGTTACAAATTGGTCTAATGCCAGTGATCATACAACATGAATGTATTTTTACAAGCTTGTGTCAGTAAAAATACTTTCTGTAAGGTGCTACTGCCCAGGAGCAAAACTCAATTAAATTTAAAAAAAAGAGCAAACACTCACAACTTTGCTTTCAGCATTTTGTTTTTTTGTTAAATTATTAGCAACACTGTGTGAGGATGCTGAAGAAGATGGTCTATATTTATACTGTAGAGTCACTTGATTTAATGACAGGAAAGTTGTAACATTTGTGTGTACTCACCCATAAATAAATGGATGTATCTATGTCTTATGTCTCCCTCCTGAGCCTCCTGTAATCACTAGATTCATAAACAGTATTTATTTTTATTCCTACTTACTATATAAAGCTCATAAAAATCTAATGATGGTGTAAGATCACATTACTTGGCCACCTTTCCCAGAGCTGCACTCTTTTCTCTTAAAGTCCACAGTATCAGAATTTAATTGAAGTATAAATAATCAGGTGAACTGTCAGACAATATAATCTCAATTGCTAAGTGATAACTGGAGGTCATCACTTTATAGGCGTAGCTGAGGATGCAGTGTCGTGCTTAAGTGTACATAATGAACACCTTACAGCTGTCCCTGTCCCGGTCCCTGATATGTTTAATATGCATTTGTAGGTGGAGAGAACGTGCTGAAGAGGATGACCATCATCGGGGTGATCCTGTCCTTCAGATTAATGACACAGGACTGTCTGAAAGATGTAATGTCCATCAAGATTTTATGATTTAATTTAAAACTCTTAGATGAATCATATGCTGATGAAACTGTCAGTAATACCGTGTCGGTACAATGGATGTGGGAAGTTTAAAATATGTATAAAAATGTATAAAAACAGAGAGTTAAAATTATAGTTAAAAAAAAGTGAAAGTACATTCTTTGACCTTGGAAATTATGGTTAGACAGTTTTTAAAAAGTAACTAATTAGTTTTTTCTGCAGCTTACAACTGCCTTTCATGGTCTTCATCAGTGTTTGAAGTTTACTTAATTATCATATATGTGTTGTATGTTATATATATAAGTTATATATGACCACCTGTTCATCATGTGACCAAAATTCCACACTTAGGTCACATGATGACAACTGAGCAAACTCAAAACTGCTGAAAAAGACTCAGTTTAAAGCTCTAGAAAAAGCTAATAAGTGGATCCTGAGTTAAGATTTCTTTATTTTCTTTCTTTTTTTGTCAAAGTCAAACCTCTCAAAGATATATATATATATATATATATAGAATTAGTTTCAATGTGTAAAACAACAGAAATATATTTTTTCATTTTTTACTATCTTTCATATAAAACAATGCAGCTTGAAGTCCTTTACAAATCAAAAAAAAAAAAAAAAAAATACAGATCAAATTTAGTCTTTCTGAAAGAGATGTATCTTTGACAGCTTGATATATAAAGGTCTTTCCTTTATTATGAAAAAAACATGATATTTTGTCATATAATCTCATAATCTAGATCCTGCATAAGCATTGCCCGTACCTGATGGGGCCCATCGAGAGCCTGCGGGACTTCATGTCCCCTGAAACTGACATCAAGGTAATACACAGCTTTTTATTCTTCTTCACTAGTTACTTGATAAAAAAGACATCCATATGTAGAGATCCCACAGAAGAACTGAAGTGCAATAATCATGGTTTCACTGTGTATGAATCATCCCATCACAGTTTATCAACAGCATATTAACACTATTTATTTTCACAGGGCCAACTGAATGTGGGAGAATTTGAAACAGCTTAGGGTTGAGGCCATATTACTGTAATGACATTTATTCCAATGTATATTTACATTTTAGACTTTTGGGAATTGACTGATTTTCAACAAATGATAAGAATGGTGCAAATCAGAGTGTATATTATTATATTAATGTGTATGTGAACCATGCAACACTAGATCTGAACTGGAGAAATGAAGAGAAACACATTTTTTGTGCTCTTTAGTACCAACCAAATTAAATTCCTTATCTCCCTCTGGAGCAATCTCTGTGAATGTGACTCATGAACTCCCCCTTCTGTACTTACGTCTGGCCTCTGAGTGAGGCATGACAGCCGTGTCACAGCCCAGGCCAGGATAACCCCAAAGACGTCAGCAGCCCCCTCATGCCTCCGTGAGAGAGACTCAGATGATTGCCGCTGCAGCTCTGTGCTCTAAACCACATCAGTGGAAACATTCTGCCCAGACAGGCCAACCATGCATGCAACCAGAAATAGTGCAAGATCAAAACCTGTGTGTCAAGACAAAGACACCCGCCGCTGATTTAGTGTCTCTCCTCAGAGAATATACAGTATGTCACTTTTATGACAGCTATATGAAGTGTAAAACACAGATCAGCATCCAATTGGCTGTGTTTTTGTGGCATGTCTTACAAAATGCAATAAATGAAAGAAAATATAAATGATGCATTAGATTTAAATTGCACCTCTTTGCTGCAGGAGCTTGATTCTAAACTGCTTATTTTATCTGCACTTCCTTTTATGCTTCCAGGTGACTCTGAGTGTTTTTGAGCTGGCTTCTGCTGCAGGGCTGAGATGCAATATTGATCCTGCCCTTGTCGCAGCTATTAGCAGTATGCACACAGGTAACACTAAAACTATTAGTGCCACTTCTGAGGCCAACATGGTGTGCTCTAATGGCTTAGTCATCAGAAAAAGAGAGTGTTCTTTCATCTTTGAATGTCCTCTATGAAAAACCTGCAGATAACACGTCCATTGATGAGGAGTACAAGCTTTCCTGTTTGCTGCTCGTCTACATCGCTGTGTCCCTGCCCACCTTGGCCTCGGACCCCAACTCTTTCTACAGCCGAGAGCATGGAGGTGCATTGTCATTCACTCATTAATTTTCAGCTGCAGCAGTTTGACAGTAATGAATATCCAGACAGCGCTCAACCAGACACTAATCACTTCTTCCAGTCATTACTAGCCGACTGCTGATAGTGTATAAAAAGGTGCTCCACCCTGTACATGAGGCTTATTAGCATCTCTGTGTATCATACTTTCCAGTCTGACTGACGCGGTCCGAAATAAAGTATGTTGGTTAATGAGAAACACGTTTCTGTTGAGAGACTTTTGTTTACAGATAACTTCAGCTGACGTGCATCGATACAGTTACTCTTGGCATGCGGCCCTGCTGACCCTAACTGCTTGGCTCCAAGCCTGGACTGCAACATTAAGAGCAGCAAATAGCAGAGATTTCTATCAAAGAACGGGGTGGCGTTTGTCTCGGATTATTTTCTTTGTCTCTATTTTCCACTGGCATGTTTGAAATAGATTTACCCTGCGAGCTTGAGGAAATATGCTCAGTATGCTCCCTCTTAAGTGTTATGGATCATTAAGTAAATTTCTCTAATCATTGGGCCACAAAAACATCCTCTCTGTGGCTAAAGTTACAGGACATATTCTCTCCATTTTTTCTCTGTTGAATTATGTATTTTTTATTTTCTCAGGCCACAACAACAACATCCACTGTTTAGCTACAGCTATCAACCAGCTGGCTGCTGCCATGTTCACCGTTCAGAACAAGAACATAGAGCAGCATCTCAAAGAGTTTCTCCTGGTAAGTGACAAATATTGAATCAAGTTTCTAAACATTTTATCTCAAAAAAGGGGCCAGATTTTATAAAAATTTCTGGCCTCACAAATCAGTAAATAACAGTAGTATGGTATATAAATATATTAATATGAGAGGAAATAAGAAATTCTTAATTCTGCAGAACAAATTTGTGTTTTCAAACTTTTCTCTTGCCTTCGCTCATTTTGTGTGAAATGCTGGATAGTTTTACAAGTTTTCTTAGAAAACGGTGATCATTCCATGCCAAGAAATAAACAGAAAAGACATTTGAGGGATAAATGGTTTCATGGGCACACTACTCTGACAGTATTTAAGTTCAAGAGATTTCTCAAGACATTGCCAACCTTTTCCCCAGCTGAGGTCATGTCCACCAGTGTAAAAACGTTCCAGTTGTTTGATCTGTTTCTTGTGTCATTCCACAGATGGCGTCCTCCACTCTGCTTCAGCTGGGACAGAACATGGAGAGAATGGACAGCAAAAACCGAGAATCCGTCTACTTGCTCCTGCACAGGGTAGGCTTGCCAGAACAACACTAATCATGATAGGGATTCAAATATCTTCAAATTTACAACCAGGCACATGAGAGTTTACTAATTTGTTGAGTTTGACTAATAGAAAAGGCTGTGACGTTTCAAGCCTGCAGTGTCTTCTATAATGGTTTATGCATTATCTCCGACACAACAATAAATTAACAATTAGCAATAAAGTATTTACTGACAACTTTTAAACCCTTTATAGTATGTATGCATATTTTAAATTGGTGCAGAAAATTCAAATAGATGGAGAGGAGGTTATTTTACTAAAAAATATTGTAAAACCAAAGCCTGTGCCATAGACCTCCATTGTGTCCAAAAACTATTAAAAACACATCAGTGAGCCACACTGTTGCACAGGCTGACATAGTCTGTTATTATGATAAACATGGCAACTGTAGTTTATTTTGAGTCAAGCCAACAAACACTGTCCTGCTTAATGTTAATAATATTATTAATCCACATCTGAAAATAATCCCCAACAAATGCACTATTTCCTCCTGTCTGAGTAGCATTTTCTAGAAATTTAAAGGTGCAGTGTGTAGAATTTAGTGGCATCCAGTGGAAAGGGCTCAGCAGAAATGGAATATTCATAAGTATGTTTTAATTAGTGTATAATCACCTGAAGATAACAATTGTTGTGTTTTCATTAGTTTTATATCGACATAAAGAATAGAAAAACTGAAAAAACTCTAGAGAGGGCCTTTCATGTTTTTCACAAGTTTCATGGCCACTATATATTCTCTTACATGCTTGGAAATGGAGGTGGAGGATTATTTAGTTGATTGCAATCTGCAACTTCACTGCTAGATGTCACTAAATCCTACAAAGTGGTCCTTTAAGTGTTCAGATGTTTTATAATAATGATAATAATAATGAGAGTTTATTTATATAACACTTATCAAAACCAGAGATTACAAAGTGTTACAAAAGGACAACATAAAAAAGAACAGAAGAATACATGAATACACTCATGCAGGCAAACACTCAAATAAATAAGGGAATACGTTAAAAAAAAAAAAAGAAGTAAAATAGAGCCCTTTGACACTCCAAAATGTACAAAGACGGAGCATGAACCATTTGTACCAATAGGATTTTTTTTCTTTTGGTATCTTTTGGGCAGCATTGTGGCTCAGTGATTAGCACTCTTGACTCACAGTAAGAAGGTCCTGGGTTGTACCAGGTCCCTTCTGTTTGGCATTTATGTGTTCTCCACATGTCTATGTGGGTGTCTGCCAGGTTTTCTCCCACCATCAAAGACATGTATTTTAGGGTTAATACTCCTGTCAGTACCCCTGACCAAGGCACTAGAGTGTGTGTATAGGATGGGTCATATGCAGAGGATCAATTTCCCCAAGGAGATCAATAAAGCATGTATTCTTCTTCTTCAAAACATTTGTGGTGTGACAGGTAGGAAGTATACTTTTGACCCATTTTAAAGCTGTACGTCTTCAGAATGTATGAGAGAGACATGGCTGTTTTTTTCTTCCAATGGGATTTATTAATAATGAATAATATTGTAAAAATGATCTGATTCATCATTCTCTGATTCGTTTAGATTGTGGAGGAGTCTGCGTTCTTGAGCCAGGACATGCTGGAGAGCTGCTTCCCGTATGTTCTGCTCCGAAATTCCTACAGAGAGGTGTACAGGTCCTTTGTTGTCACTCTGGGGTGAAGACTTTGTTAAATACTTTTTTATTTAACCTTTATTTATCCTAAAGATTGTTTTAATGCACATGAAGTTCATGCTATGTTTTCTTTAACAGTAAGTCTTTCATTCTAAAGCTCCATACTTTCAATCTATCTTGATAACAGGTGGTGTTGATAATGCTTCTTAACACAGTGCTCTTTGCGTACCTGGATTTAAAAAGGTCCTTTTTGTTTTGCAAACTCTCTTATGGTGTCTATCAGCTAGTATTATGGAGTGGATTGCTGTAAAAGTATTAATATCAGCTTGAATAATTCTAATGCAAATCAGGTATATTCTGCAACAATCCCTATCAGTGTCAAACTCCATCACATAAATAAAATAAATAAATGTTTTCAAAATAACACATTTATGCAGATTTGTATTTTCTGAAGTTATTTTTTCTAATTTTTCCATGAATAAAGATTATAATAATATGCAGTTTGTTTTCTTTTTGGTCTCAATTCAACATGTGTTCCTCGTCTATTTCCAGTCTGCTCTCCACCCTCTTCTGCCCTCCCATCCGTCCTCCCTGGATGATCTTGTCCTCTTCATTTTTCATGTACAATTTAAATGATCCACTCCAGTTTTACTGAAGTAAAATTGCTTGCAGCTAATTTTAGATGCTCTTTTGGCGATTTTATTTTGCAATCAGCACAGATTCTCTTTTCATTCTTTATCCTTTCTCCTCTTCCTCTTTTCTCTCCGTTTTACCCTATTCTACTTCTTATATTCATTTGGTTGCCACACCGGAGATATGGATGCTCACATCCACTTATGCAATTGTGTGTGTGTGTGCAAGTTGCTTTTAGGGTTTCAGCATCAATGGCCGAGGGACACAAGAGCACAAGAGGTTCAATTCCCACTACAGGAAACATTCATGAATAAACAAATGATAGCCCCTAAAAAACAGCACAATTACCAAAGCACAAGCTTAATGCAAATCACAAACATGCATTAATTTAGTATGAGTCATTGTGTGTGTGTTGTGTGTGTGTGCATAAAGGGTTTACTTCTCAATTAAATAGAGAGATATTCAAAACTGTATGATGTGTCTCTGAAGGAAAATGAATAGAATTATGACCAAAACTACAAATAAAAGACTCAGATTGTAAAAAAACAAACAAACTTTATATTTTCATCTTTTGTGTGCCGAGAAAGCAGCCAGATATCCGTTGGGAGGTTTGCTCCTTCATATTTCATTACTAGGGCTTGATATGACCTGTTGTTTGAAGAAACTATATAAAAAATTGTATTACTGGCAATATCAACATATGTTGTAGTAGTAGTGTTATCGCATGTCTCTTTTTTTTGCATGTGGACGTCTTGCATGCAGATGAACTCTTTCCTTACAGCTCCACAGTGGATACCGTCCCGAGACACTGAGGCCAGTTAATGGTGGAAACTCTGGTCCTGATATAAAGGCTCTCTGCTGATTGTGTTGCTGACGCAGAGCCTCTCCTGCTGACTTGTGGATCACTGAGGATTACACAGACACACACACACACACACACACATACACACACACACACACACACACACATACTGTACACACACCACAAATACACTATAGATATACAGAGGAAAGCTCTAGAAGTATCTGTGAGCATAAACACAGAGCAGCATGGGTTAACATAAACTACAGGAATATATACACACATTCAAACACAAGAAATCACACATACCGGATTCAGAGTAACGCTCAAGTGTTCTGCAACAGCGTTAAGAGCCAGAGGTCATGACACCAGCCTACAAAATACACAGGGTCGCTGACAGACATCTGAGTCTTGTGACATGGAGGACCACACTGAACCGGTAAGACTGCCTCTAATGTTTTATTTTTCTTACGTCTCGTCTTAAATTACTTACATCATGACACAATCATAATTTGTGTTATTCAGCCAGTTGGACAGTTTTCAGTAACATTTTTCTCCTGGAGCCATAAAGATGATGAAGAGTTAGTTTTGTTTATTTGATGTATGGTTAGTGTGTTGTACAGTGAGATGTCAATGTATTTATTATGCAAGATATTATACAGGACGCACTATGTATGCTTCTTATCAATATGCAGTAAATTAGATGTTGTCTTTTAACAGTTTAATTAATTTTTAAAGGGTCAGCTCACCCAAAACATGCACACACACACACACACACACACACACACACATATTGATTTTATTTCTTAAGGTGAGGAGGTGTGTAGAATGTAATTTGTGGCATTCACGGTATTAAAAAAAATACATTTAAACAAGAATAAGAGTCTACAGTAAAGCTAAGTTAACTGTAAGGCTGTACAGAGGAACAGCAGCACTTTGAGCTAAATGCACTGAACAGCTGATGGAAGACAGATTACACAAATCCAGGTAGGAAGAAATTAATTGAATGTGTCCCAAAACATCAAGCCGCAGCACGGGTAAAAACACAGAAGTTTCCCTCACAAAAGTAAACATTCACACTCTTCTTTAAACAGCCTTAAAGACAGTAGTTTCAGTGTGAAATCAGCCACCGCCCTTATAAAATTCAGAGTTCTGACCAGGTCTCTGAAGCTAACAGCTAATTCTGCTCTCTGAACTAATGGGAGGTTTGCTTGTTGGGATAATGTCTGGTTTCCTTCCATTACTTCTGTGATTTGTGGAGTTTAAGGCCCAAAAACAACTTCACATGTTGATCTTCTCATAAACGCTCAGTCATTCTGTTTGTCAAGACATTTCACTAAAAGATAAGATAAAAACCTGGCACTACAGTACTTGTCACCAAAGTCATCAGGATCCGTCCTCATGAATGTTTGATCATGAATGTTTGCACCCAAGTTCATGGCAATTTCTGACATATTTCAGTCTGGACAAAAGTGATGGACTGACCAACAGACCAACGCTGCCACCCCTAGAGTAACACTGCTAGAGTGGTAACAACTTTAATATTAATGTGTCTTTCAAAAGAGGATGTCCATGATAGTCGGCCAAAGTTTTATACTACAGGAGGAAAGTGATGGATGACAAAATCCTTTAATCAAATCTGTATGTTTGACTGGGATTGAGGTTTTTCCACGAGAGCAGAGAAGCTTGAGTCAAAGATGTTAAACCTTTGACACTTTGACCATTGTATTCAGTCAAAAACATTGGTTGAAATATATATTTAATTCCAGTGCTGTAAAAACAAAAATGACCACTCTCCATGCCCCTCAGCACCCTCATTTTCTTGGAAGTCTAGTTCCCAAGCCAAGACACGTAGCATTTAGATGTGATTTATGGTGCCACAGAGTTGGATTTCTCCCTCAGAAGTGTAGAGTCTGTGAGCAATAATTGGCTCAGGTCACTCAGTGGACAGAGAGAGATCAGAGGCTGTATGTTCGTCATCATTAGAGGGAAGACTGAGAGTACGAGAGACGAGTAGTGGAAAAAAGTAAACGCAAGAGGTTGGCAAGCACACAAAGGAAAAATTAGTTTAGAGTTCTCAACTTATTGTAAGTGACACTAGATGAATTACTCATCTGTAGCCTTGAATTTACATTTTTGACTTCACGGTATGAGTAAGTCTATTAGGAGCATTATTCTCTAGCGTTTATGTGTTAATTACTTGCTCATTTTTCTGGCTTTGTCTTTGACATTACAAGTTGCTTTTGGTGAAAAAAAAACCTTAAAGTGACGGAAGAGATGGAGAATCATATGTTGTACTGTTACTTCTCATTTTTGCAGTATGTCGTGCCATGTCAAAGAGCATGGGAGCATGAGAGTTAGTCTGACCCAGAAGCCAAAGCAGGACAAGCAAGGAGGGAGATGGACAGCAGGCAGGGGCTTTCCCAAGCCACGTTGCTGCACAGCTCTCACAATACTCTATAAAAAGACTTATAATGGACTTGTAATGGATTTAGGACCTAGAAAAGTGTTTAGGGACAACTTTCATTGTCTTCTCTGATCTCTTAGGTTGGGGTATTCTCCTTTTTTGGTGCCTCAGTGAACGGAAAACTGCCTCTATGTTGGCAAAGCATACCCTTTGCTGCTCACAAAACACTCAACTGACATTTATTGATGTGGCATTTTCAATAAAAAAATATTGGCTGTTCTATTTACATAAATTATCACTGTGATCTCAGTTATTATTTGAACATCTGTGTTGTTGTGTCGTAGCAGTTTGAATATGTTCTGACATGTTGCACAAAGGGTGAATGTATACTACTTTTAATATTTGCAACCTTTGTGGACAATCTTTAGTCAACTTTAACAGAGCAGCAAAAAAAGGGCAAAAACATGTTTAAGCAGACAAATTAAAAAATATTTTGAATGTGAGTGCTTATTTTCCCCCCCTTATTGCCCCTCACATTTTCTGCTCACAGTAGTATGTACCAAGAACAGAACAGCAGTTAACCTATCAGGCTGTTGTGGGTGGCTTTCGAGGACAAGCTTTGTTTATGTATTTTGGTTCGGGTGACTCTGGTGGGTTTCAGTGAAAGACTCTCTCTGTAGTTCCCTGATTTGCGGCTGCGGTGGAAAATTCTCATTTGGGATTTGAACACACACTGCTTGAAAGCCTTGCAGTCAACACTTCATCAGTGAGGTCAACTCACTCACACTTCACAGAACGGGTGTACACATATACACAAACACTCACTGACAAAGACACTCACACCAGGTGCTCACAAACATACTCACACACACACACACACACACACACACACACACACACACACACACACACACTGACACAGTCTGGGACAGCCTAACCAATCAGAGTGAAGTGGAGTAGGTCCCCTCCAGAAGTGGGAGGGAGAGTTGTTGAAACAGAAGTCTGTCTCAGGACACACAAGTTTGCATTGGTGCTTTGGGGAACTTTTCTGCTTACTACTGCTCTACAATAATTTTACTTTTTCATCCTGTGATATTTTTTTTATTGAACTCTGGGGTCCATTAGGGCACATCTTGAGTGTGGAATGGCTGAACTGGTGCGAATCCGTAAGAAACGGCTGCAGATCCCCATCTCTAGGTAAGACAGTGTGTTAAGATCAGAACAGCTTATACTATCATAGTTAGTTACCTACGTGTTCATCCCATGTGTGACTGCATAAATAAGCTTTAAAAACTTTATTAAACATGCTACATCTTTGAAATTAGGACGATTAATTACTGTATGTTGCAGTGTGGCTGTAAAGATTATATTCAGCTGTAGGTGTTGTTTCCTTTTTTAGCAGTAATGGAAAAATGTATGACTCAAACATACATCCTGCAATGCACACAGATAAGTGTTGCAGCAGACCTGAATGGGTTGTTTGACACATTTTCTGATTGCAAACAGAGCAAAGAATGAAATATTCATCATTATCTTCAAAATGCTGCTCTTGTATTTTTTATGCGTTCATCAAGTTTTGCTCCCGACTATACTTAGCAGCATGTGAGCAAACACTTGTTGGGTGAACACTTGACTCATACTGTGGGAGGGAAATGTGCAGTAGAGGTGACAGGACATGTGGTTTTGTTTTGGTTAACACACTGATGTATTAGTGACTGCAGGTTTCAGAGCTCTAAATCGTGTTGGGTGTTCTAGTTGCCACACTCACACCATGAGAGTCAATAATATGAGGGTGCAATTCACAATACTTTTTTTGTGACATGAGATATGATCTGATGTGGATTTAAGTTCATGTTTCCTTGTTTTTCCTCAATAAAATCTACGTAACACTGACATATATTTAAAAATTTGCGCTGACAAAGCTGCTACTAGTCCCCTACACTGCTGTGCTGATACACGCCTAGTAGGGATGACACTACGCAGTGTGTAGATTCAACAAAGTGTGTGCCAAAGGAGGATTTGTCATTTGTCTTTATAAACAAAATTTCACAAGTGCACTTGACGAGTAATTTCCTGTAAACGTCCTGTCGAAGGCTCTTCTACTGTGAACAGTTGAAACAAAAAAGGCTGTGTTATCACAAAAGATTACTGGAGATAGAAAGTGAGCAGTGGCATTCAGATGCATGCTATTTTTACGACTCAACAGCTTTTGAAAGCCCTTGCCAGCGTGATAAACACTTGAAAAGCTGTGAGCGTCTCATCCCCAGGAGTTGGCTCCATGGCACAGTTTGAACGCAATCACTCCGGTCATGGCACCATACGGGAAAACCCATGAGAAATGTTTTGAAAGAACTTAATGGTGGCACAAATGTGTTATCATATAAGATAAATCTGTCTTTGAAATGGTGAGAGAGGAAGTAAGTCTAATTCCACTTCCACTTCTGTAAACTGAAGGTGAGATTTCCCATCAGAGCTGTATTAAGCTATGAAAGCTTTTAGATTTATTGCTGAGATGAGATTACATTAACACACTGCAGGTGGATTACACTGTCGACGACATGTGCTTTAAGCATTGTGTTTTTTATTATACTGCAGAAGATTAATGCATGTCAACTAGTTTTCTATAGTAATTTAATTAAGTGTTTCGAAACCCAGATTGAGCAACTTGTTCTCAGACAAGATCAGAATGTGGCAAAAACTCAAAAACATCATTTTTCATGGAGCCCACTTTAACAAAATCTGGCTTACATAATATCCTAACCATGGGAAGTTTTACTCTCATGGAAAATTTGGCAGTAATGATGTCCTTTTGCCACTGGCTTTCTGTGGACAATTTTGCATTTCTAGCTCTTCCAAATTAACTCCTTCCGTCTACAAGGATTTTTCAACCTCTTGTTAAAGCACTTCTCCAACCTTGTTTTCCCAGCAGCCAACACTTGTTAAGTTAGGGATAAGTGCTGTCAAGTTATGGAGTTGTCTTCAGAAAGCTTGCAATTCATAAAACCTGC
Source organism: Euthynnus affinis (assembly GCA_029490765.1). Taxonomy (NCBI): domain Eukaryota; kingdom Metazoa; phylum Chordata; class Actinopteri; order Scombriformes; family Scombridae; genus Euthynnus; species Euthynnus affinis. The sequence continues at coordinate 21,541,102 of CM055840.1, read as the reverse complement.
ATTTTGTTCAAAATGAACTTTCCTCTGTAGCTATAACTTTTATCACTCTACCCACAAAAGACTTGAGACCAAAACTGCTGTAACCTCCAACTATTTTCACACCACGTCTGCCTCTCTCAGCGATTGCTGCTTTGAGAGGCGAAACTGCTCTCTAGCACACTCAAAAAAGACATCTCCTGTACCATTTTATTTTGTTTTGATCACAGCCAGATAAATGATTATGTCCCCTCTCAGGCTGAGGAGTGTGCTGAAACAGCTGGAGGAGAAAGATGTCGACTTTGAGGAAATCAAAAAGAATCTGGAATTTACAGCATCATTACTGGAGGCCGTTTACCTCGATGGAACAAGGTAGAATATAGTGTGATGATATGATTTGGAAAACAAAAGCCAATAGGCTGTTTTCATTCTGATACAAGAATATGTATGTATACATTATACTTTTAAACAATTAATTACTTTGAACTTACATAGTAAAGTAAGAAAATATCCAAAGCCTTTCCTATTACAAGCAGAGGTATACACAGGATTAAAGCTGCAACCATTAATCTATAGATCAATTGTGAATGCTATTTTTTTTATTATTTGTTTTACATTTCATAGACTAAATGATTAATTGGCTAATCAATAAAATAAAATAAAAATAAAAAAAAAATAGTTGCAGCTCTACACAAGATGATGATGAAGATGATGATGATTTTTAATTTATTTGAAAGGAATATATTTCCTGAAAAATAAATGTAATTAATGATTGCTTTTTCTTGGTTGGGGCCCTACACTTCCATAGCTGTGTAATACTGATAGTCAGGTGTCAAAATGATAAGTTATTGGTATTATATACAGTTAGTTTGCAAATGTCACAAATGATTATGTAAAACAAAATCAAACAGACTACAGATATAATGATCAATTACAAGAGTTTACTTTTTAGAATTTCCAAGAAACAACCCTTGTAAACCTTCAGTGTTCTGTTTAACTATTTGGATTTACTGGAGTTCACTGCTTGCTATTGCAATCTTATTGTAGAAGCTGTCATTTGTACAATCTTTCTACAGCTTTAATATTTTCTTCACTTTCAAGAGAAGTGACAAAGATGCCTGTGTGTTTTATTTTATGTCTGTCACTGAAGTCCAACAATACCACCACTAGTCCACCGTTCTGTTAAGTACAGTGATTGTGTACAATTCTGTCTGTCAAACAATCACTGTGTGTGTTGTCTCTCTCAGGCAGTGTCTGGAGTCTGAGGATGACCTCCAGCAGCTGCAGTCAGACGGGGTCCCTTCGGAGGTTACTGATTGGCTGGCATCCACCTTCACCCAGAGGGTTCGACGCCCTGTGCGGCGCTCAGACGAGAAGCCCAAGTTCCGCAGCATTGTGCATGCAGTGCAGGCTGGGATATTTGTAGAGAGGTATAACACATATTTTATTTATATTTCCAAATTATAATAGAGATGGTGACATTTGGCCAATTATCCAATGAGGCCTGTGTGAATCAGGATGTTTAATACTTAGTAGTAACAATGCAGCTGAACAAAACAGTCCTATGGCTATGTGTTTTATTTATGATACGTAAATACAATTTTAAAAAAAGGGGGAACAATCATTTAATACTATAAAACTCCCATTGTAAATGACTGATTTCCACGTCCATACTATAACTCTAATATAAGATAATACAGTGTTGTTACTATTCCAACCACAGAAAACACAGACAGTTTCACTGAACTGTGAAACATGAGCCTCCTTTTCTCTTTAAAACATCCTTCCAAAGGGGACAGGGACTTTGGAGGATTTATATAAACAGCTCCTGAGACGAGTTCGCTGCACAATGTCAACATCTGAACTTTAACTGAACTCAACATAAACACTGCATTATTCCAGGATGTTCAAGAGGGCCTACACAGCAGCCATGCCAGACCAACCTGCAGAGGTCGTAAACTGCCTCAGGGTAAGCCTGCACTAATAATAAATCTCACTGTGTGTCGCATGTTTGTGCAATAAATCGGACATCACAAAAAAGGATTGTATACACAGCGCAAGTATGCATCAATAATGCAGCCACTTTCCTCTCTGAATCCTCAGGATGTTGACCGCTGGAGCTTTGACGTGTTTGCTCTGAATGTAGCCAGCTCTGATCATGCACTACGAACTCTGTTTTTTGAACTCATCACTAGATATGAGCTCAACAGTCGCTTCAAGGTATTTTAAATTGGAATTTGATTGTTTGGTACATACAGCACCATACCCATACAATATGTTATTTAAGCCACACAAGAATGTCATCTCTTTGAATGAAAAATCTTACAGTAATATGATCATTACTGACCTTTACTTTTTTGGGAAACTTTTATTGTAATTTGCAGATAGGATCAGGCATATGGGTTTTATTATCAGTTTGTGGTGCAATGAGTTGCCAAATAAAATGCATCATGCCGTAGGCCCTGTCAGTGCTAACCACAACTTCATTACATCATTTGAGCTGTTTTAGGTTTTATTGATGACACACACTTTTGAACCTTGAGTTTTTTACCTCAGCCTTGCTTTCAATGATTACATAATGCATTTTGTAGATCCCCATCTCGTGCCTGACAGAGTTCCTGTCTGCAGTGGAAAGAGGATACTGCAAACACAAAAACCCATACCATAACCACGTTCACGCTGCTGACGTGACTCAAACGATGCACTGCCTGCTACTGCGCTCTGGACTTGTGGTTGGTTGAATGCTTTATCACCATTTTTGGTGTTTTTCTATATTTCTCCTGTTGTCTACAAACGTTGCCAGGAGTATGTTTCACTGGCAATGTTTTTCCTGCATGCAAAATGCAGGAAAAATACATTTTTGTTCTGCACATATGTCAGGAAAAGTGCATTACATGTCGGGTGGGCTTACAGGGTGCAGACTAGGGTCTTTAGGTAGTAAAAGCAATGTGTTGATTCTGGGATTTGTGAAATGTTATTTAAGAGCATCAAGTCACAACTGACTTTCGCAATATTTAATCCTTCCCTAACAAGTGCTTTGACCATAAACCAAATTCTAACCATAAAAAACATCATTCTTGTTTCAGTTGCTATGAGTGCAGTGAAAACAAATGTAATACATTGCCAGTGAATGGTTTGCAGATATGTTCAGTATGAACATTGCATGACCAGGCAAATATGCTAATTAAAAATAGGAGAAAATGTTGTTTAGTGACTATTTATGGCAGCAGGAAAATGCATGTGGAATTGGCTCAAAATAAATTACAGTGCCTATGTTCATTGTAATGAAAGAACATGCCCACAGTGCATCGGTTTATTGTGTTTTTTGACAGTTTTTGGGCAACAGTGGGGGTCAGTGGCACAGAGGAATGGTTGAATTTGTTGTAAAATATAAAATATCGACAGCCTTTAAACCAGAGATTCAGTCTCATTTTACATATAAAGAAAGGATTTCTTGGTTGTTCCTTGAATTAACATTTCTAAGCCATCACTGTGAGATACTGCTGCTATGTGTATCAGTGAAAATAAGTCTATTAACAAGTCATGATTCTGACATCATTTGATATGACTGCATGGCAAAAGACATAAAAACCAACATGGTCAACTCTCAGTCCAGTATTTGCAACCTGAGACAAGTTTTTACATTAATTTGTGTTGTGTCTTGTGTCTATCAAGCATTGGCTGTCAGAGCTTGAGGTGATGGCGGCGCTATTTGCTGCAGCCATCCATGACTACGAACACACAGGAACCACAAACAACTTTCACATCCACACAAAGTAAGCTCTACTTTTGAAAAATATTTTATTAACCCTGTCTTATAAAGCTGTAGCTAAATGTGCCATATCCTGTTGTGACATGGTAAAATAGTAAGAGATATTAGGGCAATGTAGAAATAGTAAGGCAGTGTTTCTTAAAGGTCTTTGTGCAATTTTAGAAGAACTGAAAGAGCACTTCTAAAGCAAACACATCTTCATGGAGGGAACACAGTATTTTTAGATGTCGTTTTTCCACATAAGAGGGCTGAAGAACGCAGTCTCTTGGCACCCATCATCATCATGCTTTATTTTGGGAATAAAGCACAAAGGTCCACAATAAGTGAACATATCATGGTTATCTAACTCTGTAAAATGGACACTTTCAAGTTTGAACAATATGTTCGGCAGTTGAAGTCATACTCAATCTTTGTTCCTTCATGAAGAACATCTGTTGTGTTCAGCTTTAATTCATGTCAGTTCAACTGATTCAGTGGTGACACTTGTTTTATTACAGTATCAGGAAAACGTCTGGACACACTTCCTCTTTCAAGTGAATGAGAAGGTGTTTTTTCTGCATCATCATCTGCTTCTCAACTGAACATCTATACATTCAGTATGTTCTAAACATTCACAGTTTCACCAAAATATGGCTAAATACATTGTGTCATGAACTGGCTCAGAATAGTAACAAAAAAGGGAGTCACACAACTAATGTCTCAAACATTTATTGTGAACTAACTATAATAAAAATCCAATTTGTCAGGAAAGTCAGTAATTAATGCAGTGTGTGATGTCTACAAACAAAACTCAGAACCTCAGAACTGTGAAGGTTCCTGGAGGTTCCTTGGGGTTAAATTGAACAGTTCTCTCAAATTTTCTGGAAATCAACATAAGATGGTTGGCGTGGAGATTTTGTCTTGATTTTTCCAACAATTACAAAAAAATGCACATTTGTTACATATGTGTTTTCTCCAGGAAAACATGATTTTTTTTTTGTCTAGGAAACCTCCCAGAAATCACCATGAAATCTTGTAACTACTGATATCCACTGTATCTAACATGAAGCTCTTCAAGCTAACCACAGCCACTTTCTCCATGAAGAGCACCAAAAGATGGTGAACGAAGGCAGAATACTGCTTTAACATACATAAAACTGAATGTCATCTTTGAGAAATGAGATTTTCATTTGAATGTACAGAGAGAGAGACAGCAAACATGGAAGGAAAGAGGGGTATGACATGCATCAAAGGTGGTGGATATTGTGGTTATGTAATGTGTGTCTAGGCTACTGGGGTGCCCCCAAATATTCACTGATTGGAAAACTTTTCACAGTGCACTCGTTATCCATTTAGACTGTGTAATAAAGCAGATTATGCAAATGAGTGGACACAGGATGCCTGATTGAGAAATTGGTTCATTAACTTGCTATACTGAATCATTAATACCCACATGGTGCTCGTTTTTATCACATCTCACTCCCTCTTTGGAACTTTCAAATTTATTATTACAGATCTACAGTCAAAGTGCTTAAATGACTCCCTGAGGACTCTCTTTTTAGCTCATCCTCACCTCCTCCACCCTTACCACTTCAGTATTGCACAACTGCACTTTTATGCACATTCGCATTTTACAACCTACCCATCTATCTGCCTCTTTCTCTTCTCCACCCCTCTGTCGCTGTCTCACTGTCTGTCTGTCTGTCAGGTCAGAGTTTGCATTGATCTACAATGACCGGTCGGTGCAGGAAAGTCATCACCTGAGCGCAGCATTCCGCCTGCTGCAGGACGACCAAATGAACATCTTCATTAATTTGACACGAGAAGAATGGATGTAAGATGACAACATTTCTACCGAGTATAATTGTTAAAAGAATTTTTGTAATAACCTTTAAAACAATAGCAACTGGAGCCGAAGTATCAAGATTTAACAGAATTTATTTTCTTGTACAAGAAGGAGCGTTTCGCAGTGCAACACACAGGATGAGGTTGCAAAAAAAAAGGCTCCTCGAGGAGCACCTACAACAAGTTTTTATACAGTGTAGGTGGGAGTTTCAGTTCTTCTTCCAATCTATCAAGTATGGACTTTATAGATAACGTCATGACTGTTTTCAGTTCTCCTGCCCATCTGACCACCAAATGACGTGTCTCAATGTCTCAAACAAATTTATTTTCTACATCTTCCTCTTTACAAATATAATGCTGAACTTCCTTAGCTGATAAGTCAGCTGATTTTGCAGAGTTACAGTAAAGACTGAAACAATTCATCATGATCTGTGCAAAATAGTAACACACATACATAGTGTAATCATAATTTTTGTAACAATAATTGTGTAGCTGTTCAGTGTTTGTTTTAGAAAAAAAGTATAATTATTATAATAATGTTCTGGTTCTACATTCAGAGGAGATTCAATAGCCATAAAAAATATAAAACATTTAAACCATTGTAGCAGAAATTCCTTGTGTTTTTGCATTGCCATGTGATGCCCTACTTTTTGTCAAAGGTCATGAGGGCTCATTTGCTGGAAAAACCCTAATGCTCTCTCCACCTACATAACTACAGAGCTGAATGTGACAAGTTCTCAATTGTTCTCTTTGAGTCAAAGGGCATTCCAGGATATCACTTACTGGTATAGAAAGAGATGAGAAAGGTTGTGCAACCTTTCAATGTGTGTAAAACAAATGAAAACACATACAACACTTTTTTTTTTTTTTGCAGTGAGCACAATTTAAATATGTTTGACAAAACCAAGACTATAATTTTGGTTGAGGGGTGGAATTTAGCTGGTTCACTTAAAATGGCTTCTGGAGATTTCTTTTTTTTTGCCAGTTTCATTATGGAAATGCTGGGTGGCATATCAATGGAATGAGACAAAGACCCTGCAAGAATAAATGTTTGTCAAGTATGAATTTCTTATGGGCAACAAATTCCATGAACCATGACCAAAACCAACAAAGAACTGACCCAAGTGTTGCCCAAAGCCACTGTTGTGCAAAAGCTATGAAAAATACATCAGACTTCATTGAAATAAACATCCCCATTGTTGCACTAGATGACATGTTCTTTAATTATGATGAATAGGCACTGTAGTTTGTTTTGAGTCAATCTCACATATTCTACACCTTTCTGCTGCTGTACTCCCAAATGTGTATTGATCCACAGCTGAAAATATAAGCAAATAGATAATATACTCCTATGTGAGTAACATTTGCCAAAAACTACAGTGCCCAGGGGTTTCAGGATTTATTTTTAATGAAAGGATATATAGTTACCCATTTTAAAAATGTATGTCTTTCGTAGGAACCAATGGACTTGGAGCTTCCCAGGAAGTTAGAGAGTGTTCAGAGATGGATTAATGCAGTTTGGTTTTTCAAATGAAAATCAATACTGTGCTGTTACATACTGTGCCAGAACCAAATTCCACCAGTTTAGCTGTGTGGTCATTACAGTGAATTAAATGTAATTTGTTGGCAACAAGAAAAATATAGAATAACTCCAAGCGTATTCTTTAAAATATGATATGATACAATATGATAAAGTATTATAAGATGAAAATAAGATATGCTTTATTGTTCCCATGGGGAATTTTGTCACAGTGTTGAATAGAGATGTGTATAGAAAATACAAGGTACAGACAACATTGGTGCATTATCTCCACATGACACCTAACAGACATGTACAAAATGTACTATACCCTAGAACATAGATAATAATATAAGGACAGTAGGGTGACATATCGACATACAGAGACAGAGACCTCATGAGTGTAACATGTACAACATGAATTGTCTGAGTGGCACTTACCAGCTCAAAGGCTGCTCATATAGCTGACCTCTTATCTTTGACTTCCTTAGATAAAATTTCTCCTTTAGGAATCAATAAAGGCTCATCTTACCATTATTTTTTATGTGCTTTTGCAGAAACTAACAGTCAAAGATGTCCTCAGTGAGCTAAAAACATTTTATCATTTATTTTAACAATGTTATACAGAATTCATATAAACAGTTAAAGGTAAAAGTCTGAATAAAACAAATTGACATCAGCTCACTTCCTCTCTATATGTGCTCATATTACTGTAAACACTCCATGCCTTAACTGCAATGCAGTGTCTGATGAGATCATATTTATACTTTACTGTACTGTACTGTACTGTACTGTAGTTTATATATTCATGGAGGCTGCTGCTTCATCTATCATACATACAGTATGTGACTGAATGGAAAAGCTTTGCAGATATCACTAAAGATAAACACCAGCAGCAGTGTAGTCTAGTGGGCTTTTCTAGCAGTCCATGTTACCATGGGAACAAGAAAATCCATCAGGAAATCTAAAGAGGTTACAACCCCATTGAGTCTTCCTGCCTGCCATTTTTACTCTATGAAGCTCTTTCCCATAAGCCAAGATCAACTTGTAAACCGTGTGACTTTGTGTGTGTTTCTTCACAGGGAGCTGCGATCACTTGTTATAGAGATGGTGCTGTCCACAGACATGTCCTCCCACCTACTCCAAGTTAAAGCGATGAAATCCTGTCTACAGCAACAAGAACGGTAACGCTAATGGACTGCGCTGTTATAGACACTGTGGTGCATAATCAAGAGGTCATTGTGCGTAATGAATGTTCAGAGCAGATTCAGCTGATCCTGCTCAAAGGGGCAGACAGGAAAATTAGTGTCACGCGGCTAGTATCAAGTCTACTTTTTTGACATGTCTGGAAGCCCAACACAACAACAAAAACAAGAGATGCTTTATGCTTTCTCCAACAGGATTGACAAGCCCAAAGCACTGTCTCTGTTACTCCACACGGCTGACATAAGCCATCCGTCAAAGCCCTGGGTACTGCACTCTCGGTGGACTAAAACCCTGATGGAGGAGTTTTTCAGGCAGGTAGGAACTCTAATAAACCTGAACTGTAAAATTGACTGTTTCCTCTCTTCTCCACTCCTCTCTTTTCTTCTTATCATTTTAGTGCAAGCATTAGTATTATCACACTTTGGTTATTGTTCAGTACTATAGTTAAACATTATGGACAGTAATCTAAATACATTGCAAAAAGTTACTGGTTGCTGAAACCAGCAGCCAGACATAAAGACTGGAAAAATGGGAAACAGCTAGCCTGGCTCTGTCCAAATGTGACAAAATTCACCAACCAGCACCAATCATTACTTAACGCAACATATATCACTCATTTCATCTGTTTTACTGCATTATGTGCCGAATTATTTCTTGGCTTGAAGCAGTTGCCAGGCAACCAATGGAGACTATAGAAAGTTACTGCTCCTAGCCAAGAAAATGTCCAGCATATAATCCCCCTTAAAATGGCAAAATGTCGTTTTTACACTTCAGTTTTTGAAGTGTAAGTTCAAGAGAGTCTATTAGGACAGATTTTTTTTTTTAAACTTTGGAGAGAGCCAGGGAAGCTGTTTCCCTCTGTTTCCAGTTTTTATGCTAAGCTAAGATAACCTACTGCTGGCTCCAGCTTCATATTATATTGTACAATTATGAGAGCAATATTGGTCTTTTCATCAAACTCTTGGCAAGAAAGTGAATAAGCACTTCCCAAAATGTCACACTATTCCTTTAAGTATAAACATCAGGGTGAGGTATTCTCTACTGTGTTTTATATGAATCTAGAGATACTTTACAGAAACTTATTGTTCAGTTTTACTGCCATCATGTAGAACTAGTTTAATACAGAGAATTGCAAACTAGGGAGCAATAGTTACTAGTGAAATTAGTAAAGCATGTTTTTAAAAAATATTAAGATGTATTTACAGCACATAAGAAATGTAGGAACTAAATATAGGATGTGTTTCTTAAAATATTTGATAATGATCATAATATCAGTCTCACTTTTATGTGTGGTTTGTTTGTTTGTATTGTTGGTGTGTTAGGTGTAATTTAATGTAATTTTGATATGAGATTTCGGTTTTGTATTTTAAGATGCAGATTACTGTCATAGAAAACTTAGAAAACCAGAGAATATTCCAATTTTCAAGGTACAGACCAGAGATTTTTTAAACTGCTGTTTAAAATGAGTTAAATTCGAGTTTGTGTTGTTTTGTCTTAGTGTTTGATGCGATGTCAGTTCTCATTTTCAAGTATTGTATTTAATTATTCTCTATCTTCAAATATGTGCATGTCATTTCTGTTTTTTGCTGTTCTGTCATGTCCTACCTACTTCTATTCTTATCTGATCAGTTTGATGTGTTATTATCTCTGCATGACTGATGAGTGAAAAGGTTGGATGCCTAATAGCAGCTCAACAGCTCTGTAAATGACTCATCAGTGTCTGAAAGGATGATTGGGAAACCTTCAAAGTGCTTTCTTACGTCTGAGCTAAAGAAAACCACATATATATCACTTCAGGTATGAAGTACAGACAGTCAGAGAGAAGAAAGCCTCTTTGAAAAGTTTATTGTACGTATTCGTTCGTAGTGAAAGCCAGATTTTAAACAAGATTTAAGTCTGGAAAACATCCACAGGGTCAGATATGTTACCAAACCATTTGATGTTGCTGAAAGGATGATGTTGCCTTTCAAAACTGTCAAACCTTGTGAAAAACTTTGAGCATGGAAACTAACTCCTGACTTTTGGGAACAGTATTTTAAAAATAATGGTCAATAAAAGATAAGGAGAGGACTGCAAGATGTTAGTTGAAGCTCTGAAAAGCTGTAAACCTTTGAGATTAGATTATTTTGTTGAACTGAAAAACTGAGGCTCAAAAATTAATTCTCTGTCTTGGAAACAGCCATTGACAAAACAAACTCCCCTCAAGGTCAAATGTAGCTATTCAGGAGCTTTCAGTCATATCACATGATCTTCATCAGCAGACAAGTTTACTTATAGATGTTATTTTTTACAATTTACATACTTTTAAACCAACATGTAGGGAGAAGTCCTTAAAGCTCTCAGGAAATTAATATAATATCTACAATTTTAAAAAAGGCAAACTTCTCTGTAACCACTGATTCTACATTTTATCTCATCTCATGTCTCCTCATGAGCGCAAATAATCTTGCTTTTAATTTGACAAGCATACATGAGTCATTTCTAGTTGCCATGGTGGGTGTATGTGATGTGCTGTTGTGCGTAGCTTTGTATTTTATGTTATTATGTGTCCTGTGTGTTTTTTTATGCCTTGTATTGTTTGTTATTGTCTTGTTATATGTATTGGCATAAACATGGAAATTAGCTATAAGCTAACTCTGGTATGGTACATCAACTGGTAACATTTATGTTTAACTCTGTACATGGTCCCAATAAATAAATAAGACATATGACTGAAAGCTACAGAACAGCCAATAAATGGATCTTGAGGTGAGATTCTTTTTCAGCTCGTAAAAAATACAATCAAATGCAACTCAACCCTGGCCAATATTTCTCCCCTGAAATTGAAATGAAAGAAGATGATTTTCATTAGCTGTTTAGAACAATGTTTCAGAAACACCAGTCAGGTGTAGGATGCGTTAATGTTCATGTCTGAATTTCTAAGAAGACTGTTAATCATGTGTTCTTACAACCAACCTAAAGGGTTGTTTTTTGTGATTTTCTGTTATTTCCATACTGTTGTGATATTGGATGTCCATGTTACGTAAACATGGCCACAGTTCCAAAATTTGCAGGTGTACATTTGTAAAACTGCTCCCTGAAAATCAAAGTCTGGCCTTCAGGCTCTTCTGAACATTCTGTTTACAATGTTGCCTTGACTTCCCCCTCTTACTGTAATGACGTCAGATGGCATGAATGTGCATGCCCATAAACGGCCATCCGTTGGTAGCCTTGGTTGCTAAGGTTGTTCCATGGGTTGTTCGTGTTGTCCACTCACATATTTTTGAGTGGATTCAGGCCCGAACATGTATGCATGTATTTGAGAAGTTTCCATTGCGAGAAAAAAACAGGAAAAGGAAGCCTCCAGAGCAACAAGAAGTCTGCCAAGGGGCAGCTTCCAGGAGCTAACCAATGAGAACTGAGTCGGCTCAACTGAGTCGAGAGGGTGCCTTAAAGAGATTGAAGCTAAAACGGCCTGTTTCAGATAGAGGTTGAACTAAGGGGCTGCATAAAGGGCCAGTATAAGATAAATGAGTTTTGTGAACTATAAATAAGGCAAAAAAAATACTGTAGAGCCCCAGATTTAAAATATAGACCTGGAAATGTGCATGAAATCTCTTTAAAATGCCATTTATTTTAAAGAAAAAGCCTACTGAGCCTTGCCAAATGGCAATGAGAGAATTGGCCAGCATTGTCTGTACTTTGAATGGATTTCCAGTAAATGCAGCCATACAGTAAGCAGCTTTGTGCTGTTTTTCTCTCACCTCTGCTTTCACTTGGAGAAGAAATACAATAAAGGAGGTGCTGGGCAGTACTACTCTTTGAATAAAAAAAGATGTAAGAAACTTCCTTCTGAAAAAGCTCTTTAATGTTTGCTGTGTTATTTAAAAACAGCTCTTATATGGTATTCACTGGTCTCATTGGTATACGGTCTCAGGTGGCCAGTGCTGGAGTCAAATAACCTTTAAAAAGTTATTTTCAGGCTATGTGTGGGATGCCCTTTAAGATATCTTCTCTCTCTCTTTCTATCTTTGTGAGGGTGATAGAGAGGCGGAGCTCGGCCTACCCTTCTCTCCTCTGTGTGATCGAAAAAGCACCCTGGTAGCTGAGTCCCAGATTGGTATGTCTCACAAAACACTTTCCAAAACATGTTTCCTTCACTCAATTCTCTTGCCAATGATATTTTATAATAACAATTTGGTTTCTCTCCACAATTCTGATGGGTGAAGTCATGGAACGGCTGTGAAATACCAAATATACAGTTGTTCCACTATAAAAACATAAAAAGTATCAAAATCACCTCTGAAAACAGCTTTCTCTTTTCTTTTGTCTTCCCTAACAGGCCAATCAGTGGCAAGATCTATGTTAATTTATTAACAGTTCAGTCTTGCAACATACTGTATATATTGTATAAATCACTGAAGTACATTAGACTGTCAACATTGGTTCTTACAGGTTTCATAGACTTCATTGTGTATCCTACATTCTCTCTGCTGACGGACATGGCTGAAAAGATTGTTATTCCTTTGGTGGAGGAAAACCCAGGTCCACCAGACCCCTGCAACAGACACAGGTAACACACAAGTGAGGAATGCACAATGCTGATACCTGCTAGAAACGTATTTGTTGATAAAGTATGAATATAACTAAATGTAATTACTGCAAACTGAAGATCGGCAGTAGAATGCTTAAAGAAATAGTTTGATATTATGGGAAATAAGCTCAATTGCCTTCTTGCACAGTTTCTTGTGAGTTAGCTGAGAAGATCAAAATCACAGCCATGTCTGTATGATATTACAGCCAGTAATTGGTTAGCTTTGTAAAAAGACTTTAAAACATGGGGAGACAGCTAGCTTGACTCTGTCAAAAGTAAGTCTTTCTACCAGCATCATATATCTCATTTGTTTAAACCTTACAAAAACTGTAGAAAGCGTAAAAACAACAGGTTTTACAAGGATTATGTACCTGGCAGATTCTTTTTTTCACCTTTGGTCAGAGCCAGGCTAACTGTTTCCTCCTGCTTCCCATGTTTATTTTGTGCTATACTAACCATCTCCTTTCTGTAGCTTTGAATGAGAGTGGCATCAGTATTCTCATCAAAGAAGGAAATCTATAATTCTTTCCTTAGAAAAGGAAAGAATTATAGATAGATAGATAGATAGATAGATAGATAGATAGATAGATAGATAGATAGATAGATAGATAGATAGATAGATGTAAAAGTCCTTGTATGACAGTACTCTCTATAATATACTTTCTCTATAGTAATCTTTGGAAAGAGAGCTCCAGAGGTCTGCAGTGGAGTCTGGCCCACATCACAGCTGAGCTGGTGAGCTTTCGCTCCACATGGACACGACACACCGAAGACAACAAGCTCAAATGGAAGGAAAGTGGCTCCAATGGTATGACACATATGTATATTAATTCATTTCTAAAGGTAAAGGTCATATGCATGAAGAATGGAAATGAAGTCCCGTAAAACCCATACTGTATTTAGTATTGTGATGTCAATATTGAAGAATTCCTTTAGAGAAGGAATTAATGCAATCTAATTAATCAATTAGTTGAATGACAGAAAATAATTGACAACAATTTTCATAAAAGATCATCATTTAAATCTATTAATTAAGCTTAAGTGTCAAATATAAGATTTTCTGCTTGTCTTTTTTATTTAATAATTAAATATTTTGAGTTTTGGACCAATGGTTGGACAACATATCAGAATACATCACCTTGGACTTTGAAAACTTGTGATGAGCACTTTTTACTTTATTGTAGAATAATTGATTAATTGAAGAAAATCATCAACCGATTAATTAATCATGAAAAAAATTAATATCTAGCCTTACCACATAACAGTCTTAAGAAATTGTTATACTTTTCATCTTTTGCAACAATTCAGTTTTTCAGAGTTTGACAACCTCTGTTAACATGTAATAAAAGGTGTTTTTCCAGGATTTGTGGCTGATTTGGCAGGGACAGAGCCACTTATACTGCTCCATAAATGTGCTTAGTCTCCCTGATTTGATTTGCTATCTCCATTTATTTTAGAATGATCTCATGCAGAGATTAACAGATACAGATATTGTTTCCCTTTCGGCTTAACACAATTTTCCAATGCCTTTTCCAATCTTCTTTATCCTCCAGGATTTTCAGATCCTAGTGTGACAAAAGAGCAGAGAGCCAGACAAGCGGACCTGTCAGAAAAATCCCTGCAAGACCCCAGTAAAGATACAAAATAGTAAAAAGGACTGTGTTTTTTTTCATAGAATATCTACAAAGGTTAAATGAGGTTAACATGGAGTCACTGTTTGTAACAAAACCACAATGCCTTCTTATATCATAATTGAGAGAGTCAGAGGCGGGAAAGCAGAGATGCAGGAGGAGGGAGGGAGGGGTGGTTTAAGTTCATCTTCCCAAGGTAAGATGCAGAAAATGTCCTCATGTCTTATTTTTAGTGTAGTATACTGAAATAATTTAAGGTGTACATGCTGGCCATGGTATACAGTACAATCCATGTCATTAATTTAATTTGCCACCTAAACACTTTTGAGGAACATTTTACCTTTTGTAGTTTGAACTGTACACCAAGCATTTAAGCATGCATTAAACTTTAAAAATATGTGTTTTTAAGGTTTGCTATTGAATCATTGTAAGGCTGGCCTTATTATAAGGGGATATGGTGTCTGCTTTTTTATTAAAATATATGAAAGATTCAACTGCAAGGTAAAGGATCCTAATCTTTGGCTGAATCCCATTTGCCTGACTTGCATAATTTTATCCCCTTTAAAGTCTGCAAAATAATTTACAGCACATCCAGTGGCCTATTCAAAAACAACTATATAATGCATACAAATATGCAGATCAGTTCTGCAGTTTACAGTTGACATTTCTTCAGTTGTTTTTTTATAAAGTAACTTTTAACCAGCATTTAGACCTTTATGTTTGTAAATAAAGTTACAAATATAATTGAACATTTAAAAGGCTCTTGTTCAAAGATGGTAAAAATTGAGGCAGCATAGGACAAGATATCCTGACTGTTAGTCCTTTACATGACTCAGGTTCCAAATCATAATACACATCCCATAATGCAAATGTTTTTTGTTGGACCTTCCTTTGACTTTCACATAATAGTATAGTGCCCACTTAAACCAATTAAGTCGATGCCCAGAAAATCAATTATTTCAATTCTCTGGTCTCCCAGTAGGAGGGGCTGTAAGTGAAGTGAAGAAGAGAATTAGCTCCAGGGTTGCCCAGAGGGTTCAGCTTCAAACCCAATTTCTATCTTTTTTTTTGGCAACCTGTAATTGCATCTTCAGCTTCTTCATATCAGGGCAGAGTGGAAGAATTAAAGTTTCTCTATGTTCAAATCAGTTAGGTTGATGTTAATTAATAAATAGCACAAAAATGATTGAAGCCCTGTGTCTTGTGCATGATCTGAGCTGTGCATGCAATGCACACACAACTGCACCCTGACCTCCAACACACACATACATAGCAGCATAAATGCATTATGCAAAACAAGAATGACATATTGTAGTAAATGAGTTAGAAAAACACTAATCTTGCTACTTTACACATGCATACAATGTTTGAGGTATTTTTTAGTATGTCATCACAAAAGACATTCATATGATGTTCAGTGTTTTTAAGATATAGACAACCTTCCCTAAGCCAGTGTGAATTCAAAACCATATTGTTTGTTCTCTCAGAGTATCTCTCACCTGATTATAGAAAATCAATCAAAACAGCAACTTCAGACTTTACTCTTATGAGTTTAAACTACATGAGGTGATGATTGTGAAATTCTTTCACAGCAAAAAGTTCCAATAGAAGTGATCAGTCTCACTCATGCTACCTTTAAAGGCAACTGGAAGCTTGAAGCTTAACTTGCTGCAGCAGTACAAAATATATTCATGGAAAACAGTCCTGTTTATGAAAAATGTATGCATTTTTATGCTTCTGGCCCCTAGTCCATTGAATTATTTATTGGTGGAGTCCTTATTTTTAGCATATAGTCAAAGTCAACCTCAGCCAAACACGAACAGTGGTGCAGTGATGTCAAGACACTGTAGCTTTAACATGACGTTTTTGGAGACTTGCCCTAACATACCTCTTCTTTGACATTTTAATAGAGAAGTAGATCTTGCTTTGGACACTCAAGATGACTGTTTTACCAAAGGTAATTATGTGCTAACTTTCTGTTGACACTGATTGTCAAACATGGTATCAGCTTGAGTCAGTGCTTGTAAAAATCATCGACTGTACCTGGGTTAGTGTGAAAGAAAAACACCCAATCACCAATTTAAACATTTTATTGTATCAAACAAATTTAGATTACAGATGTAATCATCCATCAATTCAAGTAAAATTGGAACAAAATTCCCCAGATTCAATTCATGTAAAGTACACTATTACCATTCAAAACAGAACAAACATTACATGGTCCATAAATACACTGCAGGAGAAAAAGAAAAGCTTGCACAGGAATGTTTTTACAATCTTTCTTGTTCATTGTGGACATAGTGGTCTCTGTTGGCAGCTGGGAAAGATACTGCTCACACTGTGGCTGATAAATCTGGTGAAGTGACATCAATACTAGGGTGGCTTTAGTCTTCTGTTTCAGTTTTATTTATTTTACTTTATTTCTTTCAGACAAGTCAAGTATAATGTGAAGGTTATGGAAGGATTGTCACATAATCTACATAATAATGCCACTTGAGTGATACAAATAACAGAGAAAACATTTAATAGTGTGCTGATGACTTCATAATGTTTTTGTCACATACAAAACTGTAAATAAAAGGGAATGCCAGTAGTTGCAATTTGTGTCTGGTACCGTATTTCAAATGTTTGATTCACTGTTTAAATGAGTTCCCATACAAAATGGACCACAGTAAAGCCTTGGAAAAAAGTCACTGTACATTCAGTGCCATGCAAGAAGTTGTTTTATCAGGATTTAGACTCCCAAAAGTATTCAAAGTGTCAAAAATGAGGATGCAATTTGCTCATTGGAGATGGAGTCTTCCTTGTTAATCCAAAATAAGTAAATGGGGCTGCAGACACAGCCTTCTTCTGAAATGTGTCCTGCTTGTTAACTAGACCTTTACAACCAAACAGTCTGGCTGGTTAAAGTCTAGTTATCATTGCATTGTACGTGATTGTAATAACTGGGATATTAATACATTTCACTTCATCACTGACCTGCTTTAAGAGTGAAAAGATATTTAATTTTAGGATCCAGTAACTGTTACTTCAAATACATGTTTGGGATATCAAATGCGGTAGTGTAAACACACAAAAATACATCTTAAATTTATCCCAGATGTTTTATCCACTCGCTTATGACTGAACACTGGGATTAAGTGATGGTATTCAATTTGAATGTGATGGATTCTTAGCAATTTATAAAGTACAAATACAATTTTATTGCTTTGAGATGGAGCAACAATTGCAGAGGTCATGGCACATATCTAATGATAAAAGCTGTTAAAAGGATTGTAAATTGAATATTTGATGCCTTTGAACATTAAAGGAGACATTAAGCATGTTGAGTTGTGATACTTTATGATAATGATTGTGTGATTGCAACACAAGACATATTCCCTCCTTCCCATTTACTAGACAGCAAGTCACGATGGGTTCATACATAGTTTTAGATGAGTGCAGGGGAAGCTGTAAAAAACAAATATATTATAATAACGGTCCCTTTATTTATGATTTTTTTGACACAAAATAAATTTAGAAACCTTTGTTCTTGTTCTCGAGGTGGTAACTATAAGGCCTGACTGTAGAGGAATATAGGTGCCCTGATGTATTGAAAAAGTGGATCTGCAGACACAATCTTCTGTCATTGTGTTGGGCTGGCTGAGCAGATTGAGCAGCATTGTGTTGTACAGAAGACCGCTCCATTTCTCTTTCTCCAGGCTGGATTTCTTTGTCTTCTACTCTGCCGGCTGACTCGCACTGGATGCTGCTGCTTTTGTGTCTGCAAAATATAGACAAAGGCATAAAAGACTGGAAGACAATGAGAGAGAGAAAAGGCAGACTGAAGGGATTTTAATGGACTCTCACAGCTCTGAAAAAAATAAATATTTGGTAACACTTTTTATCAGTGTTGGGGCGGTGGTTCCTCCAAATGAAAAGAAAATTACAATGGTGATAAAAATTTGTTTTACTGTGCAGAAACAAAGGTCAAGATGTATTATGTATATATCCATTATTTTTTCTGGCTTTTCAATGTGATTGGTAGAGAGTTAAACCGGAAGCTACATAGAATTTCATTTCACTGACACTTTTGTTTTTTCTGATATTTTGTTTTGTTTTGTTTTTTTTTTACATATTCTTCCACTTTTATGTTTAAAATGTTCATGCTCTGTAAAGGCTTTAAATGAGAAGCTATGATACCAGATCAGCAAAAGGTAAACTAATGAAAAAACAGTATGAAATTCATAACATCTTAATTTCACATCCAATATGGTTAGAGCAAGTATGAGCATTTAACAGTTCATTAAACTCCTCAGACAAACAGTGATTGTTCAATCACAGCTTAGCAACCGTCACTAGGCCTGCCAAATTTTGCATGCCAATTCCACATGTTGAAGCAGTGTGCATTGGGTCTGTAGTAACAGCAATACTCTGCCTTTCCAAAACCAAAATCACAGGAGCAATATAATAATAATGATAATATAATATAATATAATATAATATAATATAAAAAAATAATGTCTGCTCTAACATAAGGCGCAACCGTTAGCATGTCTGGCTAACAAGCTTGCTGCCCACAGTAGTAACCTCGTCACTGTCCAGGTCAAGTAAATGACTCAGTAACTAAATTATTTTGTAGGGTTACATGCCACATTAGAAAAATTCCCATCCAGGACATCACTGGTCCTGAATGCTGCTACATATAAGTTTAGGCTAACGTTTGTGCGTCTTTCCTGCTCTTTATTGGATTTGGGAAAGTTTAACCCAAACATTCCACCAAACCTGTCTAGGAATGAGTTGGCCTGAAGCATTAAAAAGTCAGTTGAAGATTTAAACCAACTCCCAGAATTAGCATTAGTAAGCTAACGAGCTACAGCAGTTAAAATCTGCCAATTTCAATTTCATCTGACAAAATCAATGATCATCTTTCGTTTCCTTCTATGTGAAATCAGAGACCCATTGTTTCAAAAATGACCATGAATTTTGTTTCTTAATAAATGGTCAATTGTGATTCTTGACTTCCTAAAGTTTTATGAATGTACTATAAATGCTCAGTGGCTGTAGATGTATGACATCATAATTCATTATGAAGGTTTACATCAACTCTTAGCATACATTAGGCTAGTTTGTGGGTTAACACAGCTAAATTTTCACAATTTCACATACTGTAGATTGATGATAGAAAGGCAGGGAAAAAAAGGAATTTAAAAATAAGAAACAAACAAAAATAACTAGGAAAATCCACAGTAATGACAGAAAACCCCCAAACCTTCTGTGTGAAGTGTGGATCAAAGCTACTTCACAGATGTTTGTTGATGAGCCATGATTACACTACACCAAGCCAAGCCTGTTGAACTGTTTAACATTTCTAAATAAACCCTGCCTGCTGAACCGATGATGAAGGGTCTCCACGGGAAAGGATTCCTGCGTGCCTGTGGCTTTTTTCATTTTTCCGTACCTGCTTGTGCTTTGTTTTGTTTCGATGAGGGATCTGCTACATTGGCAATGCTGGAACAATCCTCTTTCTCCTTGGAAAGGGGGCACTCGAGTCCACCTGCAGCTTCTAATAGACTCTCCCTTGAGAACTCTGCAAAGAAACAAACGGAGCAGGAGATGGAAATCAAGATAGTGACTGATACAGCTATCCATAAATTATAGATGATTCAAATATACTTTTCATCATAAAGTACTGTTAATAAAATGCTTTGGTCCTTTTGTTTCTGTTAAATTATGTTAGTGTATTGAACTAGTCTGCCTTGTCTTATCAATCAATGCCACCTGACATTTACAGTTATGTGCTATTTACTCATGCTGAGTGAATTCTAAAGGCTGATTTTAAACTGAAGCCACACTCGACTGGACTGGCGTTAATGGTCATCGATTTGTTTCCCCTGGCTTCCTCTTTTCTCCTTCCATCAAGACTGAGAACTTAATTTGCAGCTCCTCTATAACATGAGCAATCCATAAAGAAACACACAGCTGTCTCACAACCTTGAAGTATGTGTTTTTTTCAAGCTTTCACACCACAAAGAATCAACCATGTGTGTCCCAGTGATTAAAATGAAAACTGCATTCATAAAAATGTTTTTTTGACACCACTCTGAGAAACAACCTTATCCACTCATGATGCATTAGTCTTGAGTAATTACTGAATGTGTGTACAGTATTTGCTGTACTCTGTGACCACCTACTCACCTACCATTAAAGTGAATTATCTGGCCTGAGCTGAAAAGCTGACCTCTGCTTTTTGTCATTAGATAGAGAGTATTTGGCACAGAAAGGAGACTGTATCTGCCAAGGTGGCACTTGACTACTGACTATGTAAGTGTTTTCTTTGAAGGTGAAGTTCAACATTATGGGAAATACACTTATGTAACTTCTTGCTGAGAGTTAGATTAGAAGATTGATACCATTCTAAGGTAATACTAACCCTGACCCTGAACCTAACCCTAATGTTGTTTGACCATACACGCCAGTCAGACACACAGAAGTGTGCCCGTAGGTGCAGTAATCAGCAGATCGACATTTGCAACGTTTGTGCTTTCCAAAATCATTACTGTCACTGTTAAAAAATAATGATGTTTCATGATGTGACAACACTGTGACTAAGGTCTATAGGTTTAGGCACAAAAACCACCTGGTTAAGTTTAGGGAAAGATCATGCTTTGGGTTAAAATGATCACTTTGTTACGGTTAGAGAAACATGTGGTGTGAGTCAAAGTTACAACTTCATAAAAGTTAGGTGACCTTTGTCATCATGGCTACAACAATAACCACAGTGTTAAGGTTAGGGGATGGTCATAGTTAAGTTTTTTTTTAAAAGTCTGTCCCGACTCATGGTTGGAAATGTGACACTCATGAATGGAAATGGGAAACGAATAGAAGAACCTGTGGCAAAATCCAAGGTTAGGTTATTACCTCTATCCTACTTCTTCTGAATGAGGAAATTTGTCAACTTTTATACACGTCATCTGAACTGGCTAGTGAACGGCATCTGTCACTCAAATGTAACTCATTTTTGGGTGACATTACGACCTATTGTGTCATTTTTAAGGAGGACAGTTTCATCTGTACAGTAGGCACAACCAGCAGCTGGTTAGCTTAGCTTAGCACAAAGACTGAAAACAAGGAGATACA
This sequence comes from Euthynnus affinis, assembly GCA_029490765.1. Classification (NCBI taxonomy): domain Eukaryota; kingdom Metazoa; phylum Chordata; class Actinopteri; order Scombriformes; family Scombridae; genus Euthynnus; species Euthynnus affinis. The sequence goes on along the minus strand of CM055840.1, from coordinate 21,519,482 downwards.
GCTAGCCTAGCTTGCGTAGTGACTCTAAATCGCACTAACTACCTTTTTTTTTTTTTTTTTTTTTTGTAATTTAGGCCACACACACACAAACTGTTATGTAAGAATACAAGAATACAATTTGCCATTTTACTGTGAACTGTTTGTGGTCAAGAAATAATGCAGCACATAACAGTAAATTGTAATTTTTATGTAGGTTTTTGTTTTTGTAAATACATTAGATATAACTTGTTAATTAATGAGCTTCAGAAGCACTGTTAGGCAGATTTTATTTCCTTTGGACAGATCCAGACTCACTGTTTCCCCTTTTCACCAGTCTTTGTGTTAAACTATAACAGGCCGCTGGCTCTAGCTACATAGTACATTATTTTTAGGACAGATGGAAGAGTAGTATCAATCTTTCAGCTCTCAGCAAAAAGCAAATTTCCCCAAATGTTGAAGCATTCCTTTCTTTGCATCCCCAATCCCTTTGTTTCACATCGTCTAATTCTCCTCTTTCTCCTTAACCCAACATTTACATATATCCCTTACAGCCATTTTCCAGCTTCCTACCTCCTTGTAAACTTGCCTTTTATCCCTTTACCCCATCATTCTAGACTCCTTCTCACATGTTAATAAGCTGCTTTTGGTTTTATGCTTTTTCCTTAATATCTTCTTTCCTTAGTCCTCTATTTGCTCTCCTCTCATGGTACCACACCATCCATTTTTTCAGAGCAGTGACCTCCTTATCTGTCCTATCCATGTCCTCCAGCAGCTGGTTAGCTTAGCACTCTCATACACTCTTGCGTCCATCTTTTCATTATTTTCCTACACCTTTTCTTGCCCAACCTTTTCTTGTTTTGTTAGCCTCTGTTGGCCCTGTTCATACATTCATTCATGTACTTTGTTCCTATTACCTGTTTACACTGACTGAAATATTTTATAGGTTGATGAATTACTCCTGATTGTGCTCAAGTCAGACAGATTTTCAAGGAGTTTTGTGTCACTGAGTATATAGCTGCAAAGCTGCAAGCATAATTCCTCTTTTCACGGTCTCGGAACATACCCTCCATTTGGCAGCGCAGCTTCTCAAAGGCCTCTGCAGTAGCCTCATCATCGTGTGGGAGCTCCTCTCCGGTGGGAACGGAGTCAGGGCTAGGTCGGTCCGACAGGCAACTCTCTGAGGAGCACTCGTCTCCAGCTCCCTGCTGCTGCCTGTATAGGTGGTGCTCTACCAGGAACTGCAGCTCTGGGGAGAGGGATTAAAGAGAAGATAACGAAGGGAGAAAAAAAGAGTTGGTGAAGAAGAGGGAAGATTAGAGGAGAAAAGGGTAGATTTCAGAAATAGTGGTGTTAAAATGGAATGTAAAAAGCATGAAGTCATTGGGGAGATTGAAACAAAAGGAGGACAAGCAAGGAAAGAAAGTGGTGTGAGACAAAGGGAACCAATGGGAAAGAAGAGAGGGTATGAACAGTTCACAGAAAATAAAATTGGACAAAATACAGCACTTCAAAAGAATATTGTAGGTTAAGCATTTTTAATAAACTCACAACATTTCATGAACACCAAGCATTACTTTAAGTAAGGAGGCAGGCAGGGACACATTCAAGTTGGGAGATGATTAGTTTAATCATCGTCTTCATATTTTTTAAATGACCTCCTTCATCCATGGTTTTATTACTCTTAATCCCTTGCAGTGGGAAACTTAAGCAGACTGATTATCATGTGGGTTTTATCTAAGAAGTGACTCATCACACTTTGAGCTGTTTAGCTGTGAAACTAATTGAAGAATAAACACCAAATTTCACTTACCTTTGCATTATTGTTCACTTGCTTCAGTTTCTTTGCTCATTTTAATTGTTCTCCGTTTTACTGCCCACATTCTGAATAAACTATTCACATTCGATATTTGTATTTAATTGGAATTGACGACTAGGATTGAAGACAAGAATTTATTACTTGGATAAAGGATTTGCATTACATTGCAGTAACCAAAACAGCCTACAGGCTCAGGAACACTTGGGCAACAATTGGATTCTGTGTGTGCCTATTTTACATTTGTTCTTCAGGCTTTCTGCAGCACCCCAGGTGCCCTAACACACTCACTTTTAGCTCAAAAAATTGAAATTGGGAGATATTCTGGTCGGGTTTTACATGTATATTTTTGCTGTTTTCAATAAGCCTGTTTGTTTCATAAGTCATTTTGTTTCACTTCATTGAGTATCTTAACAAACTGGATAGTGATTCAGGTGCCTGTAACTAGTCTACATTTTATAATACACTTGTCTCACTATAAAGAAAGAAGAAATTACAGCAATATTAGACTTTCACCTGTCCATCGGTACAAACAGTGTGATCTAACACATTAAATGCCAGCATCACACATCGTCACTGATCACAACATGACAGGACTGATAACTAACTCTACCTTTCATTGTAGGTGTGCCCTTTTGACCTTTTCGTCGTTGTCGAGGTGAGTTCAGCAAGGCTGCCTGCAAAATATCAACTTGTATAAGTCGGGCAGAAAGAGCACTCAGATAAAATAGATTGTTTCATTGGAGAAAGAAATAATTGTTCATTAAAAAGGGAAAGACTGAATTGACATAATTAAATTTCTATGATTATATTTCAATCAAACAGACTTTCTGGATGCATGGATTAGATTACCTTGTACAACTGGTTTGGGAGGCGATCTTCATCTACTTCTGTGAGAAGCAAAATAATATAATCAATTAAGTACTACACGTAATAACACAATCATACTTAAATATAGTAAGAACATACTGTACAATACTGACAAGAAAACAGACGGTATTCAAAATTTTAAAGACTCCATTTCCACTCCGTATGTTGTGCAGTTAATATTAGTTATAATAGCAGTATGTCAGTGCACTGTAGGTGGAGTGCTGCTGTGTATCCAGACAGCACAGCACAAACAGAGTTGATATGAGGTGACCTCCAGCCAGATGGTTATCAGACACACACTACAAGCATTGCAATAAGTGTTTGCTCCAAGCATGGTGGGTGGAATTATTTTACTTTTTATTTTGCACTATCATCTATGAATAAAAACAGACTCTTATTTCTGCAAACAAAGGGGTTGCTAATCCACTCTGAATACAGCCTGATGACAGATTAACAGTAGAACTCTGTTTATCCAAACTGAAGTGCTCACTTGATTTATATTTCTAAAAGTGCCTACAGTTTGAAAAGGAACAGTATACTGTTGCTCAAGAGAACAAGGAAACTCCAACACAATGCAACACACACGAGGAGCTCATATGACTCCCACTGGTAAAGGAAAAGCTTCATCATCTGTAGTCAATATGTGAAACATGACTCTATTGTTACTATATGAAAGGACAGAAATAGAAAAAAATCAGTTGACTGTTGTACAGTGAAACCATTAACTGTGATCAATAGTGAGTGCTGAACCCGCATCCAACTCTACGTTTCCAGTCTGAACTTTTTTTCTAGGACACCACCTTGTTGCTTGGCAACCTATGCATCCCTAGGCACTATGAAGGCAATGTGTGTATGTACTGTACGTGTGTGCCATTGAGCATGTGCATATATTATTCCCACTTAAAAGTATGTGTTAGGCTGTTCAAAATGCCAGTGATGTGATGCTTGTTTCTCTATTCATCTCTTTCTCGCTCTCTGTCTCTCTCTACACCAAACACAGACCCAGTGTTGTATAAAATCTAACATAAAAACCATTACTTTTAACTTTGAAAGGGATTCATCTCTCTGCTGTTCATGTTTACTGTGAGGACTGACACTGAATCTTATTTTTAGCTTCTCCCAGGAGTATGAGCAGGTTCATACAACCATTATCGATTTTGTTACGAATCAATTCCTGGAAATGGGCTGGTCTTGGATTGTCCTTCAAGTCATGGGGTAAAAGCTTTAGATTTATAGACTGGTATTTGACAGGCAGTTGTCAAACTATATCACTATGAAACTGGACTGTAATCTGAAACATTTTGTATATAGCAATAAAACAGTTGTCTAACTAGAATGAAATTACAAATAATATAGAAAGAAAAATGTATAAATGCAACTAACTTCTGGTGATGATGGTAGTTTTAACATCTTAAGTTGTTCCAACATTTAAACACCTACCATGATGCCAAAGTACATACTGTTATTAAAGAAAATACATGTGTTAACCCTGAAAAGATGACTTAAAATTTGAGCCAGAACATTTTGTAATTTCAGAGATAATAATTAGACATGTTTGTGTACCACAGATGGAATGAATTGGGGCTTCAAATTTATCAGGTGTCTTCTCAGTTTTTCATTATATAATCACAAGACTTAGCACAATGAGCAGCTGTAGCAGTAGTAAATGTGGTTAAAATATTATTTGGGTCAAGACACATAAAATATTCACATGCTTGATATTCTGATTGCTTTCTCTGTGTGTATCAAGCCCATCTGTGTTCCCCGTATCAGAGAAGGGGCCAATAAAAAAAAGCCTTTCCAGCAGTGATGAGTCTATCACTGCAACTCCCAGCTGACTGTCTGTCTGACACAAAGCCAGATGAGAACAGAGAGGATCTCCTGACTCCACTTTACTCAGCCAAGCTGCTCTAATTTAGTAGTCTATAGTTGCTGTTGGTTCACAGTTATTGTACTGTATTTGATTAAGAAAAATGTGCAAAACAGGGAAAACATTTGCTCAGTCTTGTAAACAAAGACAAACCAGAAGACTACACACAGTCAGTCTTGGATAAAGGAGATGATTTATCTTTGTTCTTTTTGCATTTACTGTTGCTAGGCAGAGAACAAAGTAAGTGGGGGAGGAAAATGAATGTCTTTCTCCTTTTTTATAAAAAATAAATAAATAACCATGCTCTTCATCCTCACCTCCTACTTATTTGGTTTAAACAAAGCAGCTTCTATCTGTATTTTGATACAGATATTATCTCCTAAACCAGAGTACAGAAATAAATATGCAAATGATGTTACTATTTGTTATCAGTGGAAATGTAGAAATTTGGGATGTGTATCAGTGAAGAAAGATAGTGAAGAATATGAAGAATATCATGATATTTTGCCAATGATAATAATCCGGTAATCATGGCAATGGCTGTTATGGTATTGTGTTAAAAAGAAAATATACCTCTAAAACAACAAAAATAGTAAAAAAATAGATAAATAACAAAATGGTCCTTTCTTATGATAATAAGACAGGAAAGTGTCAGTACGAAAGTGTCTTTTAATGAACACACTCTCACCAGCATGATCACATGTGCCATCCTTTATTCGTCACAAACAATAAAGTAACCTGCTAAACAGAACAGTTACTTCCAGTTACAAATGTTAGTTTTTGTAGTTGTAGGGAAACACTTCTGCCTCATTAACATAATGTAAAGTATCGCAATACTGGTGCAAGAGTAGCAATAGCAAAGGATCAAGTTGTCCCACCCTGAGTAGAGACAGGAACAGAAGGGTGTTCTGATAGACTAGGGATCTAGCTTAAGCAGCTGACCATGTGACTCTAATGCCTCTGGTCCAAGTCTGCCCCAGAAGACATCTATGCCTACTGTGTAACAAAGAAAAAATACAATTAAAAGGACAATATCTAAAAATAAACAAGCACTTGACCAACACGTTCTCATAATTAAACAACGGTATAGGTCTAACATCCATCCAGTGAAAAACAACCTATTGTTATGTTTACACCATCTAGCAGCCATAGTAATGTACTTCAGACTGACCCATAGGGCCATAATAGGCCACTTTCCAAAACCATTACAAATCTCTGTTAAAAAAATAATTTTTTATGGTCTGACAACACTGTGATTAAGGTCTGGTTAGGTTTAGGCACAAAAACACTTAGTTATTGTTAGGGAAAAATCATGACATGGTTTATACTTCCTTAAAGTTATACAACCTTTGCCGTTATGGCAACAGTAAATACCAATGTTTTTTTAAACAATGTCTTGACTTGCGATTGGAAACAGGAAGCAAACAGTGGTCTCTTGCAGCAAAGCCCACTTTTTGCTATCTAACTCTACCTCCAGTCATCAGGTCTATCTGTGAACTGGCAGTATACACGACACACCCACTTTACTACATGACACGCTCACTAGGTTAGGTTTAGCCATGAGCAGTGGTGGGATGGTTAGATGGTTAGGGTTAGGGTTCGGGGGGGGATCATGGACATTTGTGTCACCTTATATTGATTGACATCATCTGAACTTTGTCACTTTTCCAGGGCATAATTACTGTGGCCGCTAGATGATGTTTGTCACTCAAATATAATTGTAGGTTGTTGTTCCAAGCTGAATTTTCAACGTATACTATTGTTTTACTTTTGAAGACAGGCTGAAACTAAAATATGTTTGGCTGCATGTGAATTTAGGTCTTGATTTAAAAATTATTAATAAATCCAGTTGACATTTCTAGATATGCTTAAGGTTTCATACATTTTCCAAAGTGTTGCAGGTGGCAGATGCACAGATCAGCTGCTGCTGGTGCTTGTGGGGATGAAGTATCTCACTTAAAGGGCAATTCATGACATTTGATCACTTTAAGTGGGCATGTGGTTATATCCTCCCCTTTCAAAGGACATATGGCTGTGCACTGCTGTCATAATTTTCACACAGCTTGTTGGGAACTGCAAAATACCAAAAAAAAATGACAAAGAAGAAACAATTTTTCCTGGTTTTACATACTCCAATATTTGTAAATGTACTATCTTTGTTTTCATTTGTTTTATCTCACTTATATTTTCTCTTTGTCTCTTTCTGAAACAATCAGAAAAGACATGAATCCTTTCAAAAAGCCAGCCTCCTCTTCAGGGGAGATTCAAATCAGGCACTCTCTTAACACAATTATTTAGCCTTCAGCCTGTTTTTGAGTTGTCTGTGCATCTGTGGCTGTTCCTCTGATGTGCTATTGGGGTTCACAGTGCAGAGGGCAGAGCAATCTGCGAAGCATTAAATAATGCAGGGCTCTGTCTGATGTGGGGCACACCATTACTGCACCAGCACAGCTCCTCTCCCTCATCATCATATCTACTCCTTCCCATCCCCCCTCTCTCTGACACATCCTCATTCTCACACACACACAACTGTAACTGTCTTGGTCTCTGATTGTGTCTCTGTGTCTGATTTGAGATCTGTCTTTGCCTGTTGGTCTGTATCAATCCATCTGTCTCACTATCTAATTTTGTTTCTTTCTTATCCTTGCCTGGGATGTTTCCATGGCATGGCTGTCTTTCTAATAAGAATTTTAAGAATGTGCACAAATCAGTTGAAATATATGTCACATAGCTCTTCTCCAGTATACAATGCTTTATTTCAGTTATCTTGACTTCATCAGTAGCCTTCATAAGGATCAGCAGGTTCACCTAGCTTAAAAGCCACTCAGGGTGTACTGTAGATTAGATTTGATGTGATAACCATTAATCCCAAACTGTCTGGTCGTCCATGCACAATGTCAAGTAACAAAAGAGACACAGGTCACAACAGACACCACACGAAAGAAAGTCGCTACTGAGTGGAACTGAAGGTGTTTTCATACAGAAAGCTGTTGCTGCTACCGCCTCCATTGTTTTCTGTGTAAACACGACAGCAGCCATGCCGTGGCTCCTATTATAAACTACAGCAGGCTGTAGCAGTGTGGTGAGATTGTACTTTTGGAGAGCACTAATGTTGCCAGGTGGCCGCAGCAGCAGCAACCATTTGCTGTCTGAAAGCACCTTAACACACAAAATAACACATCTTCCAAGAGGACATTGGTGTAGCTCTAGAGGCTTTATGCCACTAAGCTGAAACAAGACTAAGACTCTACAGCTGCACTAGAAGCTCTGTGAGACTGTAATTGAGGGAAATGCTAAAATCAGCTAACATGCTCACAATGATAATGCTAACATGCTGATGTTTAGGAGGTATAATGTTTAAGAATGTTCACCATCTTACTTAATGTGCTAGCACACCAGCATTCGCTAATTAGCACAAAACACAAAGTACAGCTAAGGTTGATGGGAATGTCACAACTAAGTATTGGACAAACTGGTAAAAAATTTTATCTGATAATGGCTCTACATCAATAGTCAGGTGATGACCAAATTACAGTTCATCATGAGTAGGGCAAAATTTATTGGCAATCTAACAGTCATTGAGACATTTCACTCAAAACCACATATGGTCAGGAGATCACAAAAACAAAGTAAAGGTTAATCATTCAGTAAGTAAGTGATGTATCCAAAATCAAGAAGAATAAAATAGGCAATACATAGAAATGTAACTGAAACCAAAACAATTTGATGGACTAGACTCTTTTTTTATCCAAAAGCATAGGAGCTTACTGTTCTGCTATGGTGCATTAACTGTTCATGGTAAATCACTCAAATCGTAATTCAAGTCAAAGATCTTTTTATGTTAGGAATGTAACTTAGAGAAGAAGATGAGCAAACATAAAATCGAAACAAACATCTAAAATAAATTTGCTTTCAAAAGCACGCTGTAACACTATGAAAATATGATCTCATTACATATTTCAAAAACTGTAACACACTCCCTCGTTCCACATAATCTGCCTTATAAGCCTTCTCTCAGTTTTATTGTCTTTTCACATTCTCATTCCTTCACTTCAGAAATTTCTCCACTATGCTACTTCAAACCCTCTTAAGTTCTGTCTCTCTCTTTTTTCTTCTTTTTCTCTTTCTGTCTCTGATCTACTAAGCAGCATGGATTGTTCAGGGTTCTCTCTGCACTGCTGTTCAGAGATCAAGGTTGATTCTGAGACACTCCACATGCTCAGTATCCAATTACTGGATCAAACACGTACACAGACACATGCACATGTAATCATGCACACAGAAATACAGATTAACCAAATAGATCACAGGCAAAGACATCATTTTTCATTTAGGTAGAAGGACTGATGTTTTTTGGATAAATAACGCTAATCACCCCAACTCTTACTGATAACATACTGTGATTTAAAACATGTGAATGATGTATCAACTCTTATTTCTTCATACAAAACCAAGACTGCTACCCTTTCTTTTTTACACCAGGAGAAAATTACTCTCTGCCCCACATTCCCAGTTGACCATCACTTCATTCTGTAGTCTATGGACCACATTACACGCTCAGTCGCCAAAGTACAGCAAAGACAGGGACGGAAGCAGGGAGCCAGTGGATGACTCATAGAACATGATAACTCTCTAGAGGAGTTCTGCTGTGTTGATCATTAAGATCCCATGAGGCAACACACATGGCTGTTTTTGTTGCTATAATGCAGCAGGAAGATTAATTTGGTGCATAATAGGGTCATCAACATCACAGCAAACGAAATAAGAAATAGAATGTCTGAAACTGTGTGAAACATATTATGACTATAGTAACCGAAAATGAACTCACTTGAAATGTTGGTAATAATCTCTCACTTGGAAAAGTGTTTGAATGCACAGTGGGTCAAAGATGCAGTAGAAATTCAGTTTAGTAATAATTTATTTCTTTTCCAAATAAATTTGGCTAACTGGGAGATTTGTCTAGAACCTGTATGATGGTCTGACCTCTCTGTTCTTGTCCCATCGAACATCTGTTCAGTCCCTGCATTACCAAATCTCAGAAATTAAATAGGTGAGTACAGTGTAATTATTATTAAATTAAAATTCTTATTAATAACTCTCTGAGGTTTAGTGTAGGCCTCTAGAGCATGTAAAATCAATACAAAGCCCCCACAATACACAACATAGTGGGTATGTGTGTATGTGTTTGTATTAAAGTGCCTTACCAGGTGATGATTGATCACTGGATGCCACTAAAGTGGCAGGTGTGGGTCTACGTCTTCTGATCTGAAAAAGTAGAACAGTTTCACCCTAAAGTTAGACTTTAATCATTCAAGAAAAACACAACATTACAAATTAATTACTGGCATGACAGCAGAGCACATTTTGAAGCTCAGAATCATCGTAAGACTGTTGCTATACAGATCGAAGAAGTTTCAAATGTTGACTGATAAATTTCAAGTGCTTTCAGGGTATAATTCCACACAGGCTTTCCCCTCTAATGGAATTAATTTGGCTCAACCAATCAAGTGCACTAAAATTAACATTTTCTTATTGCTTAGGCAAACATCGCAAGCCTCGTACTGCTGCATCACTATCAGTCATTGTTACCCAAATCAGCATCCAATCTTTCTCATGATGCTGGCAGACCAGAGCAGGAGTTTTGTGTTCCAAATTTTCTGTTTGGTGACACTCTGAAGATGCCTGAGCTGTGTGAGAGCAATGCTGGATCGTACAGAGCCGTGCAGTGAGATCAGCAGGGCAGCTTTCCACCACCTACTTGCCTCTTGGCTTATGACTAGTGGAGTACGGCAACTAAGGACCATTCTGAGATAGTTCATGAGAGGACATGCACATTTCAGCGAGCTGCTCCTCAGAGTGTACAAACTCATAGCAGCTGTAACAATGCAGAAAGAGAAAGAAGACTGAAGACACGTTTAAATAATTGAATGTCTTGGAAATAAAAAAAACCACTAGTGCCAACAAAACAATCTAACTCATTTCACTTGGTGACCATTGATATATGGCACTGAAAACAACAAACAGAACTATGTTAGCTTTTCTCTGGTATGTGCACACATGAAAGATGAATTCATTACCCACAGGGGTATATATACTTAGGCAATGATTCAGGGTAGCTCCCTATAGCCGCTCCCCACAGCAGGATCAGCACCTTGGAGAGCACCTGTTACAATACTGTGCTTGTGTATATAGAACCAGAGTTACGATGCATGACTGTATTCTTTTTTTTTTTTTACTGCTAGCAGGCTGAAGCGTCAACAGCAGCAAAACTATTAAGAATGTGTTTGGTGATGCAAACAAGTTTTTCACTGGCATGTCAGTATTCCCCTGGTCTCACTTATATTACCAAGATAGCCAATTGGCCTGATAATGTTGAAATTAGAAAAGTGTAAGTACAAAAAACACATGTAAATTGAACTACTCTACTGGAAATGGAGAGAAAGGAAGTGAATAAAAGTAGAGAAGAATTAATTTCCCCAAAACGTGCATGTATGAGCTAATAATTTGTAAAATGATGCAACAGTTGTTTTCTTTTACACGTTACTCCAGTGTTTGCGTGACCCTTGTGCACACCTGCACTTATATTGATTTTAAATTTTGCCTTTTAAAATGGGGAACACATTGTTGTTTGAAACGTTTTAGCCATTAATATCAGACTGACTTTCCTTTGTTACTTTATTGGACATACTGTAAGTCCAATCCACAATAATTTTCAGAGTCCCACAGTCTGAAATGTAATTATGGATAGTTTTAGATGACTCTGCTACTTTCAGATAAAATCAGTATTGCATTTATGTTGCCAAAGCCTTTGCCACCAAAGATTCTGTGGGAAAGCGATGAGATAAATTTTCAATCACCTCCAGGATCAGGTGATTGCTTTTCCATTTAATTGCACCATAAACCTAAAAAGGCTGTGATATAGGACTCTCAAAATACACGGTCAGTTATTCACACACACACACACACACACACACACACACTCCTTACACATAGCTGACAGGGTTGCTGACTAATGCTGGAAGTCATGAGGGCTCCAGTTCTCCATGAATCTTTCTAAATGCTGCTTGTGCACTTGTAGTATACTGCAGTCAGCTTTACAGCTCAGGGTACAACTTTCAATCCAAACTGTCTAAACCTACACACAGCGTTATCACATGGCATTTTGTAAGACTTTAAATTGGTTAGAAGCTAAACTGTTTCTGAGATTTAAAAAAAAAAAACTTAACTAAGGATAAAATGTATACAAAATTTTGAGATATGCAGTAAGATAACATGTATTTACAATTTAAAGCAAAAAAGATGGGGCTCCTTTTATTGCAGGTGATTTCAAAAATAAAATGAAAACAAGCGACAGAGGTTTCACTTTGTTGTGGCTGAACAAAAATGAAAGAGGAAATTAAGAAATGACACAAAATTACTGATGATCACTTAAGGTCACCTCAGACTTTATTCATCTAGACTGATCCTCTATTCAGAAACCTTACTGCACTATAATAACAAAATGTTATTGAGCACACACACACATATATAGAGTGATAGATTTGCAGTCTGTGTGCCCTGCATGGTGCTAAACCTAAATTGATTAGCTTTACACCATAATGACATGAAAGACAGAAGTTCAGAAATAATGTGCAGTAATGAAAAATGAGCAACTACCACTATATCAGTAGCACAGGCTAATTGGGTATTCAGATTTGAAGAGGCTTCATTTAACTTTCAAACCATGGAGTACAGGAAGACTGTCTGAATAAAAAGAGGCATTAAGTGCCTTTTCTTTTCTTTAACAAAGAGGCAGGGATATGTTACAGCTTTGTACACTTTTGCAAGAAAACTGCTGACCTCATATACTTAGACACATGTCAACTATTCAGCGTTATTCAGCTCTCTCTTTAAGCATGAGGTTTTGCTGTTTTTCCTTTCTGTATCCATGCTCTCTGTCCTTAATACTAATATGTTTTCACAGTAATGTGTGTGTTAGGATGACCAAAACACAGGTAGAGGTAGATTTTTGGATGGATGTACGTCATTGGATAGAAATCCAATTGTGCACAACCAGCAATAAATCCAGGCTTGCCCAAGATGCAGTATTTAAAGGCAATGATTCAATCACTAAATTGCAATTAAAGAACACATTTAAGGCCCACTGAGATACAATTTCTAGAGCCACTTTCACACCTACATGTAAGTGTTCACTTACAGTACAGTCTGTAGTGCTGTGTAAAAACAAGTGCCTTACCCACCACACTGAAGGCAACTGGGCAAAGAACAATCCTTCTACATACATTTGATTTGCTTTAGCCAAATAATGTGAACAAGCTTTTAAAAAAAAAAGCCACCACTGTCTTCTTCTCTGTGTGTTGAAGTCTAAATGTTAATTTTTATGTTACACTTTTTACACAGATAAATCAAAATCTTACCAAGGAAGCAAAGTTAAATTACAAGTAATCACTCTATTGTGCTCTGTTACACTGATAAAACACAGTTTTATTATCTTTCTTGTCTTTTTCTTTACAGTTTTAATATCTTTGAGGTATGGATACAGATATGGTTTCTTTGCAGAAACGCCTTGCTGAAATCATTGACTAATTGATCTAGAACCTTCTTTAATTACACTGCAACAATCCAAAGTCCTCATCATTGGCCAGGATTAGACTTCAGAAATTACCAGACCACAGCAGGTTTCCCTACAGCAGTCACTTTGTAACTTGGTTTTAAAAAGTCATGTCAACTTACAGTATCAATTATAAGGCTCTATTCAGATCCATAAGTCTGCTAAGATATTAGTTCCATGAGAACGTTTTTGTTTTTGTCATGTAGTGTTTTATGTTATTTTTATTTGATTTGTCCTGTCTGTTTGCAACCTACTTAACCTACTGTGAAACAGTTTAGGGCTATAGGCTTTTAAAATTAATAATAAACGTACTCTTGCATATATGAATACATGAAGTAATATTTTGGCCTTATGTGTGTTTTTTGTTGCCATTCCAGAAGAACCCCCATTGGTCCACATTATATAGTACAATGAGCCACGGCTGTGTAGAACTGATTATGCCCAGAGTCATTGTTATTCTCCTCACCCGACAGCAGAGCGAACTCCCTGATCCTTCGCTCACACAAATACCACTGCTTACTGGACAGGCTCACCCCTCAAACCACCACGCCTGCCTTTCAACCCACAGTCCATTTAAAATGCAGTTCTGTCACTTCTCAACACAGCATCACAACAATGGACAAAAACAACCTTCAAAGTGGTGGGTGGGCAGCAGAAGCAGTGCATGCCTGATATTCTTGTTGTATGAGGGCAGTGGAAAAAATATCTTTGGCTGGAAAACATAGGCCACAACATGCAACAGCAGAGTTCTGTTTCATGTGGTACTCTCTCAGTGGTAATATTTAGCATTTTAGTTGAGGTAGAGGTAGAAATAAAGGTGTATAGTTCAAAATCTAGTTTGGGAAATCAGGGGGTGTAAAGCATGTCCCTCTTAACTCTGATTTTCCTTTGAAAAGTATCAGTAGTAGCTTTATCTTTGGTTTTAATCCCAATACAGCACTATCAGAGTTGCTCTGTGACCTTCAGCTGAACATTTTGTTTGTACTGGTCAGCACCTGGAATCAGAAAAAGGGCATTCATGCCCATTAAATAGCTGCAGAAATGAAGGTTAAAGAAAAGAGGATTAACATGATTCCTCATCATCCATATTGTCATTTGAAATATGATCTTGGTATTGTACAAGCTAAAATCAGGGCTCAGCCATTATAAATCCTCACTGACTCTCTCCAGCTGTGGTCTCACTCAGCTCTGAGTAGAATAAATTACTATATTCACAGGACCTTCTCAGAAACCCAGATCATTGACTTCTTTCTTTTATCTCAGTTCCTTCAATCCTTGGCCTCCCTCTCACTTTCTATCAGTCCTTTGTCTTTGCTCTAAGACAGACCTCCTTATCATCTTCTCTCTCACTGACTATCACACAACCTACTACACAGGCGGAGCAGGGGGTTAGATGCTGTAATTTAATTGCTGTAATAGGTCCAAGAAAAGTTTCACTCACAAAGTTAAGCAGTTTATTCATAAAAACAAGAGGCAATGGGGACTAAACATTATGCTTTCAATGAATGCAGCAGTGAAGTTACCTGCTCAGGCCTTTTATTGAAGCAGCTGTAAACCCGTGTAAATGCCTGTACTTGTGCCTTGACTGATGAAAACATGGACCACATTTAACTGTAAATTTATAGTCTGCTAAGCCCAGCTCCCTTAGTTACTGCTGTAACACCTGTCAGGCTCTCTGTTATTGTACAGTTCATACTGTATACATTTTACAATAATATTGTAGGCAGGATTTCCAATCAAACATTGGGGTGCTTGAGTTCAGACAGAGGCAGACAAAAGAAGGTTTCTCATTTGTAGCCGGTGTAGGTAACAGATTGGCTCAGCCTGCCAGATCAGCTCAGGGTCCTAACTGTGTGTTCCTAAGAGTAACAATGACATACTTCCTTGTGGTCTTTGTTTGTTAGCTAAGCTTAGTTATGTTAGCTAATGTTAACTGACTAATCTAATTTAAGAATATTGTCCTTTACAAATTTGCCATGAGTTACATTTGCTTGTTTGTCTGGTTGATAGGTTGACACAACTGAGGTTTTCTCTGTCAATACAGAGCAAACTACTGTCACAGTTTTGCAGCATTTTTCCTTACTGAATTCCATTTGTGGGTTATACATTTGTTATTTGTCATATTTGTCATCTGTAAATGTAGGAGATCTGGTACCTACACCAGCAACGTTGATTTACACCATCAAAAATGACAACTGTCATTGGGTGCATTTTATCAGTTGTAGCTAGTGAGTTAACAGTAGCTCCATGAGTTGAAAACACTCTCTCCAGATGTTTTATAAAACTAATTCTAAAACAATAATCTTGTTAAACCAGTCTTCAATGTGCACTTGAGGACTTCAAAATAGTAGCTAATTTTGTGCTATTGTGTAGTCAGTAAGCTAACTAGCCAGACACGCTAACGTTTCCAGTCTACTGTTTGTGAGAGCAGACATTTTGTTTTGGAAAGTCTAGAAGAAAAGTCAGCAGCCTAAGACTTCTTTAAATAGGCTACCAAGTATCTCATTAGAGCTCATGTATACTGCTTTGGAGAAATCCCAAGACAGACCTAAGTTACGGTTGCTAAACTATCATAAAGAGGGGTTTGGCAAACAGTCATCACCATCAAAGAGGTAAAAAAAAAAAAAAAAAAAAAAAAAGAAGTATAATTACAAGTAAAAATGAACTCTGACTTTACAAATAGAATAAGTGTCTCCTGGTTAAAACATATTTTCAGTTTAACAGGTCAAGATTGTCTTAATGTATGAGAGATATGCATGGTGTGATAATAATAATGATGATATACTGCACTAAGAAATTCTTCTTGGAAAATGGCCTTCCTGAGGTAATACAGAGTAATTGTTTTGTTCTCAGTCAAGGACAAAGATGGTCTGACACGTTAGCGTAGGGAATATTAGGGGGGATATTGTCTCAGCCCTGAAACGTCTGTAATAAAAGAGCATTACTTCGAAATGTCACGATTCATCATCTCAACAGGAATATATTGCAAGTCTCTATGATACTGATAATGAATGAATTCAATATAAACTTTCCTTTTTTCCTTGAAGAACATTGTCACTCAAAGTTGTAAATAAGCTCAAATTTAATGTGAGCAAGTAATCCAATGTCAACATGACTAGCGCACTAATCAGACTATTACGTCAGTCTGGTAGTAACAGATACATTGCAGTGTATACTGTGTATCTGCAGTCAATGTATCATGCAGGGTTAAAGGTGGTAGCAAACGGTAATGCATATATAGCAACATATAGCCCCTCAAACTCTTAAAAACACTATCATACATTCTCTGTTTAATGGAGCTGCCTGTCATGTTTCTTGAGCTTTTTCAAGCCTTTATTTAACTTTATTGTGTATTGTTAATGTACTTTCATATTTGTCTGTTAAATATGAAGCTGTGCCAGGAGATGGTTATCTTAGCTTAGCATAAAGACTGGAAACAGCTAGGGGGAATAAGCCAACTTGGCTCTGTCTGAAGGTAAGAAAATTTGTTGAATGCTCTTCTGTTCTTGTTTATTAAATCCATGCTCCATCCTCACAAGTGCAAAAACATTTTTTTTTACAGGGGCTTGTGTACCATTTTTTTTCCCACTGGTCACAATGACTTCCTTGAGTGTTCATTATGAGGTTGCCAGGCAACTAACAAATTATTTTGGTTACCTTTGACCAGAGCCAGTGTAGTTGTTTCCCCTTGTTTCCAGACTTTATGCTAAGCTAAGCTAACCATGTCCAGGCGCTTCTTTCCCAAAATGTCAAACTGTTATAGTCAATCAAACTGTAATATAAGATGTTAAAAACCAACAATGTCTACATATAAATAGATATAGATACGTTTCTCAGAACAATTGCTACTGTCTTTTACATCATTCACTGACACATTATGTCTTGGCCTTTATCTACACAGTCAGTTTGTGCTCGTTAGGTACACAGCAAGTTCTAATGTAAGGTTACGATAAGGGTGGCACATACTGTCTCTGTATGTGGATAAGAGGATGACTGTTTGCTTTTGTTGTGAGGGTCAGACCTCAGGGAGGCTGTTCTGACTGATGTGCAGTTCTCCTCTGAGGCTGATTCACCATGCTGGGAGGTGTCAGGTTGCAGGGTTTACTGAACCATGGGTGAGGCCCCATGGCGTGACATTTATAAGTGTGCTTGCAAACACAGAAACATGCACACACACATATACACACATTACCTTTTGTTTTTTGCATGTAGTGATTCCCTTTGTTTATTTTCTCCTTCAATATATCTGACTGTCATGCTGTCGGGCTGTCTGTCATCTGTCACATAACCATACAGTTAAGAGCCAGCATGCCACGCAGGCTCAGTGCAGCCACAAACAGCGGTCTTGGAATAAATAGGAAGGGTCCTAAAAGTCCCAGTGGCAATCAGCCAAGTTCTGATCATGCTTATTGAGAATGAGAACTCTCTTCAGCATTTGCAGAAGAAGTAAAATGTTTATTTCTTGTATACAGATAAAATGAGATATGTGCTGGTTAAGAAGAGTTGGTCAACATTGGAGCCTGTATAATAAATGCAGACAGTGGACACTAGGTCCCTGACACCCAGACACAAACAGAGAGAACTAAGCAACTTTTATTATATCTGTATTTATATATCTGTCAGACACATATAAAAAGAAGAAACAGTAAGTAAGCTGCAATAATGCCAAGAAAGACTCAAAGATACAAATTAAACATATACAGTACACTAACAAATATACCACAGGCACCAATTTACATACACAGTGTTCCTAATATCACTTGGCCAATTACGGACATAATGAGTACAAACATCAACATAATGAGCTTTGCACAAACACAAACTAATAAGTTTCCGGCCTGGATAATCATGTCATCCAACTTTTATGTTTATCTGCTGGCAGTTTCATTATGTATAATCCTTGAAGGGGAAATATTAATCTTTTTGTGATTTTGTTGTTGTTGTTTATATACAGTTATGATGTTAAATATCTTTGCTAAACATGGTCAAATTTCTAAAAATTGAGGAAGAAATAGAAATACATAAGGAGAAATGCTTCCTGTAAGCCAAAAGCCAGTGCTTCTACCTACTGTGAACACTTTGTTTGCAATGTTTTTTCTACATTGCTAATGAGTTGATGTTGCATTAATACCTGTCCGCTCCATTGCCTTTGTTGCTACGGTTGTTGCTAATGTTTTTCCATGTTTTGTTTGCGTTGTCCACTCTCATTCAGATCAGATTTCTACAGATGTATTTGAGAAGTTGACATTTTGAGTAAAAAATGAGAAAAAGAAGTGAAATCCTGCTACTGTAGATTGTTGCAAGGTTAAAGAGACAGGAGCTAAAACGACCTGTTTCAGACAGAGGCTGAACTGAAGGGCTGCATAAAAGTTCAGCATGAGTTAAATAAGGAGTTTTTTGAACTGTAAATTATGCAAAGACATTGCAGAAGAGCCCCAGATTAAACATAAAGACCTGTAAATGAGCACAAATACTTTGTAAGAAATACATGATACATGCAATTGGCATATCTGTTTACTGACAGTCAATAATTGACCTTCTTACATCACGCTGGCAAATGATCTGATTTCATTCTATTTAAAATCAATCTGTTGTCAATAAATGGTTGAAATGACTGTGTCTTGTTTGTAGATGCATTTTAATGAACACTTGCTGTTTGCTCCAACCTTATCGACAAATGCACAGTGTTTCAAGTGACTGCTTGACAATAAAAGTCAACCCTGTGTTTCGAGAGTTGAATGCTCTTTTGTGAAGCGGCTGCAGTAGAAAATTTGCATTAACAGTAACTTAATCCAACTCTGATTTGTTTCCGGGAGAGTGAACAGTAAACAGTAAGGTTGTTAAGATAAAATTAAAAACAGTAATGTTGGTTTAAACACATGCATTGTGAAATTCTCATAAGTAATTTGAATCTAGCTCAGGATTGGCGGCCACTAACAATAGTAACTCATATATACAGAGGTGATTATAGAATTTAAATACACTGAATGGCTATAGAATGCTGAAAAAATACACACTATAAATAGTTAAAAAAGTGAGGTTTGCATTATAAGAGTTCCAATTTCCAAATTGCTGTAGGAGGCAAATATTTGACTTGTTTATTCAGGATTTTTAAAACAACAGTCAGTTCTTTCAGTGCTTCCAGAGATTGGGTTGCTTCTTTCTTCTATTGAAAATCTGAATATCATTGAATATTGAATAACTCTAACTCAACCTGTTCCTAACTGTGACCATATATCCCTAAACTATCCAAAACAATATCCTCACAAGGGCAAGCTCATCCATACAGTCACAGACACACACACACACAAACACAGCAGTCCTCGTAAAAATCTTCGTTCCCTCTGAGTCACAGTGTGCAAAAGAGTGAACAGAAGAGAGAAACAGAGAGAGAGAGAGAGAGAGAGAGAGAGAGAGAGAGAGAGGAAGAGAGACATAGACTCAAACAGTAGTCAGACTCATAAATCTTAGCTGGTTTTACTTGAGGCTTATTCATTATGAATGGCCTGACTGTTCATGTTATATTTATAAAAATGAGAAAATGGGACACATCTTTTCACTATATTCTCTACAGGCAGTTTGCACCCACTGAGTTTAAGAGTTATTTGCTCTCATGTCATGAAGTGATGTCAGGTGTAAAGATACTAAAATAACTGATAATTTTTTGATTTCATAAAAGTTCCTCCGGTAATAATTTGCTTTATACCAAGCCTTGACATTTGTTATGCAGTTACAATATAATCATGTATGTGAGATTGCCACAAAGAAATGATCCCTTTGCTGATAGTAGTTTGATTTGTAACAAGACACCCAGCAACTTTTGTCAGCATCTCACTGCTGTACAGTATGTGCAGTCTGTAACCCAAACCAAAACACCACCAAACCCCTAGAGACGCATCCATGCTGCAGCAACCCTTTATAACATACTGTGTGAGTGGAGGTGGAAAAATCAATGTTAAATTCATCATGTTCACTTCAGCACTGCATTCAGTGCAAGACACAGACCACTAATTAGGTGCATGGGAGTAATAAGAGACTGAAAATGTGGTTCCTTTAAAGAAGCAATTTGTCATCAAACTAGACTCCAGCATTTTGGACACAGAACACTGCACTTATTATTCCAGCTGAGTTGTTTGGCTGTGTCTGCACCTGCTCACTTTGACAAGTGGAGTGAATATTTTTCAATTTCAATTTTCAAATTTAACAAAGTGACAAGCAGAATCTATCATTTCTATCATTTCCCCCTGAGTTTTTTCCATAGCAATCTGTCTAAAAGTAGTTGTCCAATTGTGCCAATGATGCATGAAGAAACCCTTAAAAGCCTGAAAGTCCCCCCATCACCCACACCACCACCCACCCTCCTCTTCCTTCCCCTTCCTGTCTCTTCTCCATCCTCTTTACCTGTTCAGCTGCCTCTGGGTCCAGGTGGGTGTCCAGTAGGGGGACAGTGAATTGTATCTTCCTGGGGCTCCCGGTTTCCATGGTGGCACTGTCTGTCAGCAGTCAGTGAAGAGGAGGACAGGGAGAAGAGGAGGAGGGGATGATCCGAGGAAGGAGAATCCGTACGAGAGGAGGAATGTAAAGGGCACAGTGAAGGTGGCTGAAAAAGAAAATAAGTGGGCTGTTGTACTCCAGCTTAGGAAAAAGAAGATTAATAAGACTGTTTTAGTTTCTGTTGTTTTCTCTGTATTTTCTGTTCTTTACTTTTATCTTCTAACACACTTTGCCTTGATTCTCTTTCTTTTTGGCACCCTATTTCTATTCGAACCTTGTTTTTTTTTTATCTTCAGCACCTGCTGGTGTGACTAACCCTATTCTGGCTTCACTCTCCTTCCTCTCTGTCTCTCTTGCCTCTCAGCGCTGAGGCAAGGACATTCTGGGCAAGGAACACCTCTCCTTCGCTCTCATTCGCTGTTCCTGACTCCCTTTCACGCTAAGTCCCACCCTCTTTTCACAGTTCTTTCTGTCTGTATTGGATGTCTGAGTCCAGGGCTGTTCTGCAGCAGCAGGAGAGAGTGAGGACGACAAAGCCACTCTCTCTCACTCACTCTCTCTCTCTCCCTCTCTCTCTCTCTCTCTCTCTCTATCTCTCTCTGAAGTGGGTAGGAAAGATGCATCATCCTAGAAATCCTACAGAAAGTGTTTTTAAAATAACCTGCCTACACATGCTGAAATATAACCTTCAAATATTCTATCAAAGTGTCAGCGTGACTCTCCCACATATGTACAGTCATATCTGCCACTATTTAATACAAGTGACACACAGTAAGATAGAGCCACAGACAAATATGTTGGCATGTTTTTTGTTTTGCTTTTTTTGATAAATAACAGCTATTTTGGTCAGTTAATAACAGTATATTTTATATGTCAGAAGACAATTTAATGACCATTTTGAGCTGAAATGAGCCGGGAAATTATCGTTGTTGTCCTCACTGCCGCCTGTCCAGCACAGTCTTTATTGATTGCCTCTTAGCCTGAGTGTCCCTACATCACACATCTACTGGGCCCTGATACCTGACACCACCCAAAGAACATATGGCTGGTGTTTTTCTTCCAGATTTGCAGCATATTTTGGGGAGAAATAAATACACCAAACAACACATTACGTATCTAGTAACTAATTCAATTTCCAGAAGTATTAATAGTTTGTGAGCAAACATACCAGGTCCAAAATACACATTTCAAATTCTCACTGGTAATCACAGTTTTTAAAAGAACAAAAGAACCACAATGTTAGTTCAGCCACAGAAACCAAGATCAGCATCCAATCCCTTTCATTATAAACTTATCACACTTATCATTGTTATGGCCCAGTCAGATTGAAATTCACTTGCCACTTATGTCTTTTTGAAACAAGCCAGACACATATTAACCCACATCCCTCACTTTGTGCAGAGTTCAATCTGATTGAACTATGACTCACAAAATCATGAAGGTCTCCAATATCCTGCCGGTTTGAAACAGCAAGTGAGACTGACCTCTTCATTCAATATTGCCTGCTTATAATCTTGTTTTGTTGCTGCACGACACATAAATACAAGCAGCAAAGAAGAAGGGATGTTCCTTTAATGTTGGTAAAATATTTAAATAAAAATAGAATGCTGTATAATTTAAAACTTTGTGGACTGTTGTTGTTAGCCCATTAGCTACGCTATGATTTGTTCATGCCAACAATATTTGATATTCCCTCCACCACCCCAACCTTGTCCTCATGTGCTGAAAGCTCATTTTGGAAAAAAAAGCTGACCAGATGTTTAAAACATCTGGTCAGCTTCCCCCAAATATTGACTGGTAACATTAGAGAAGATTTCTTGGGAGGATGACAGTTGAGAACATTTTACACCATGACTGTATAAGCAACAAACCTTTTCTTGATTATTTTAATGGAATTTTGCCTTTATTTGATAATTCACATTTAAGAGTTGGGAACAGAGCAAGGGGACAGAGGGTTGAGGTTGAAAAGCAGCAAAGATGACAGCGTGAATTGAACCAGGGAATCTGTGACCATACAGCATGTGCCTCAGAATACTTGACCATCAGCCTCAATTTGTCTTTTCTACATTGAAATGAGTCGCAGCTTTTACTTTGTCTATAACTAATTTTTAAAATAATATTTTTATTGGGATTTTCCATAATACAATGCTGAAGACAGAGACACATATCAGAAAACAAAACAATGTAGAAACAAAGGACAAAAAAGAAAGGCAGATTTAAGGAAAATAATGAATTAAACTACTGCATCATTAACACAACACGTCTTAGCAGAAGTGCTCAATGAGAAACATGGATTTTGTTGCTGGTCAGGTTCAGCGTCATGTTGTGCAAGGAGATCCAGAAATGGCTGCCATACATCTGAAAATTTATTAAGACTTTCCATCATGCCATAACAAACTTTCTCCATATGTAATATACCAGAAAGCTCAGTTAGCTCGGTATTAATCTGAGGCACAGTACCTGTCTTCCAGGGCCTTAAAATTACTTTCTTTGCAATTACCATTCCGTACATAACAGTGCTTTACACTGAGACACTGTGGTTTCATAGGGAGGGAGAAAAACTAAATAGTGCAATCTCTAGATTAGGTTCAAACACATAGTCGTACATGTCGGAGAACCACTTGAATATGTAACACCAAAAGATATACAGTTTTGGACATGTCCAGAAAAGGTGAGTTAGAAAGCCTTCTGTAGATTTACATCAATCACATAAACAGGAAACGGTAGGAAAGATTCAGTGCAATTTAGCTTTTGAATGATGAAGCCTGTGTCTTACCTTAAATTGGATTAATTGATGCCTGGCATTGATAGAACAAGATCACATCCTGCTAAAGCGCTCCTCCCAAATATCATCCCGTCTGTGTTAACATTTCCTCCTCACAGACGTCTTTCAGTGTGTGTGTGGAATAATTCAGTTCTTCAGAAAATATATTTACAAGGTCCGAATCCAGTTTTTTGGATTCAGGTGGGCCCAAAAAAAAGCTTACATATCTATACTTTCATCAGGAAGTGACTCAAAGTTAGGCATGCACTGACTGACATAATCCCTAATCTGCAAGTATCTAAAGAAATGTGTTTGAGAGAAGAGAGAACTTATTTTTTAACTGTAAATGAGGCAAATATACAGATCTTTCAAGGTGACTATGCCTTTTAGCCTCCAGCTGTCAAAAAACACATCTAAGAGAGATGGGGGAATGCATGGTTGTGATATATCATATTGTATATATAAATGATTAAGTTATCCACCTTAATATTTTTAGGGGATCTAGGTACTGGAAAAAGAAGTGTGGGGAGAGAGATGTTTTTGACACAACTTACAACTCTCACAACTCAATGGCAATCCAGGGGGGATTCTCAGTGGATACTTCCATACTGTATACCTTCCTGCCAATAGACAAGGGCCTTGCATTCGCTGCCCAGGAATAATGCAGGAAGTATGGTATCCTAGTCCACCCATCTCTCTTGGTTTATGGAAATGAGTTTTTGTTAGCTTTAAAGCCCTAGATAAAAGTCTAATGATTTGGAAAAATACCTTGTCAAAAAACTGGGTACATTTTGAAAGGGAAACAAGAATCTCAGCAGGAAGATCATTTTGATGGCATTTATACAGTTTACCAGAGGAAGGGTCAATGTCCTCCCTCAGTTTTTCCACTTTCTTTTTTTCCTGGCCTGAAGAACTCCCTCCCTCCATGTCCATGTCAAAATAAATGAAAACAACATCACAATCCTGTTTTCTTTTTTTTCTTTTTTAACACAGCCATTATGTTGCTCTGTTTGTGTTGAGCTGCACACAACCTGTCTCCACACTAAAGACACAATTTTGTTTTCTTGTAGCTGAGAGCAAATGAGGAAGAGAGATAATAAAAGTGAGTGAGTGAGTGAGTGAGTGAGTGAGTGAGTGAGTGAGCGAGCGAGTGAGCAAGTGAGTGAGTGAGTGAATGAGTGAGTGAGTGAAAGCTTACTTTTTTTTTATTAAAAAAGCAGTGCATATAGTTACCTACAAACTGGTAAATACTGCATATTGTACTATTATGAGTACAATATGCAGTATTATGAGTTTTATTGTTTTACATTTTTGATGGTTCCTCCGAATGGTTTTACTGCTGATTTTCACCAGTTTTCATTTAGTGACTGTATGTTTTTCACATTATCAGTACATAAAACTGTATTATTCTGTTTTTATTCATCGTAAATCAGGAAGGGAGAATAACAAAAAAAAAAGTCACTAATAGACCTATATACTAATAATTAAATCAAACCACTGACATACATGCATCTTCCACCCCAACAGCCTTAATTTATCCAGCCAATTATCTTTTACAATAGATGAAAATGTGCTGCATAATAAGGGGCAGTAGCCAGTAATTGTCCTCGAAATAAACCTCTTCATCACCCCATTAAAGGACCATACCAGCATTTTTGCAACTTCTACATCCTTAAAATATAGGTTCACAACTCTCAACTAAACTACCAATAAACTGAAAAGGTACCTAATGTAACTAAACATAGCAGACTGAGCCATGGGGCCAAACCAGTTGCAATGCAAACAACAAAACAAACAAAAAAAGAACAATAGAAGTAAAACCAGTCTATATACAGCTGAGACAGCACAGCTGTCAAACAAAAACAGCTATTGTAGAAATGTAAATCTTAAGAGACAGCTGATGTAGTGACAAAACAAAACAGCAGTTGCTCAGGAAGCGAGGGAGGGGATTTAGAAAGGGTCAGTCACCATAGAGCACAGCCTGGCCTCAAAAATACCTGCAAGACACCAAAATTGCCAACTACACCTGATTTAAAAGTACTGCAAACTCATGTATGCATACCAAAAAGAGCAAATACAGCTTCCCAGCAGCGGGAGGGGGAGAGCCGCAAAGCTGCAGCTCAATCACCATCACAGCAGATCAGAGACCAAAAAGAAAAAGTTACATTTAGCTGGAGGCCAGAAAAAAGGGGCCTAAAGTTAGTGAAATAAAAGTAAGGCAGCCTACTTTAACACACATGACCCAGAGTGATATTGCCTCGCTTCAAGGCAAGGCAATATCACTCTGGGTGCGCAGCCAGGAGATGAGCAGACCACGCTGCGAAATAAAGGAGCAGAAGCAGATATAATGTCAATAACACACACTATAAACAGGGAAAGAAGTACACACCTTACAATTGCTGGGAGGCCGGATCACAAAGAAACACAACAAACATACCAGTAACGCCAAACTGTGCACATGCCAGCAGTTACAGAAATCAGGCTCCAAGAAAGAGGCAGAAACGTTAATCAGAGGAGCAGTCACCTACCCGGTGACAATTTAGCGGGCCGGACGAAAGGAGAAAAACCTAATCTGCCACATTTCTCTTACATTTTCATTTATTTGCATTTATTTGTGCCAGATTGTTTGGTTTTTACCATCTGAGAAGTTTTCCTTGGAAACTGTTTAGAGAAGAGCAGGCACTTTCAAAAAATACTTGGCAGGTGATTGGATGAACCATCTCTTTATCACTGTCTTTCACTGACTTACCTTGCGAGGCAGCTGCATTCACAAGATCAGAATCCTCATAGGATGCTAATTCCACAAGCATGTAACTTGAAGCCTGACAAGATGGATTCTCACAATGATGTCATGATGTAATGATCCCGCAAATCCAGCTGACTAACAAGACAATGTTTCTATTGCACCGTTGCCTATTGCATCAACTTTTCCACCTCATCCAAGCATAAAATCAGACTTTGCTAATAGATGCCTTTACTCTGTGGGTATGAATGGAAAACAGTGGATGTCTTGAAATGGTGGAAAAAATACATCCTTAGAAATTTGGGGGGAAAAAAGTCTCTGCTTACCTGAATATGTGACAGTTCTGTCAGAGGAAAGCACAACTGCTGCAATATTTAATAATTTATGACATTCCAGTCTATGTGACCTTCATCAGGTATACTATACAATGGTGTCCCTCAAGGATCAACATTAGGCCCACTGCTATTATTATATATATTACACTGCTATACATAAATGACATTTATTAACTCAGAAATGTAATGTCAGTTTTATGTGGATCTTGTATGTCATTGGCCGTACTGCAAACTGTCTGCTTTTAACAACCTCCAGACCTCTCTGTTTGATTTTAAGCAGGTTCTAAACTAAAAAAAAAGACTAAACATGTGCACTTTACAATTAGTTGACACAATAGAGCATCATAAATACTTAGGTTATACAGCAGATTTTCCTCATACAATATTTACAATATTTACAAAATGGTTAGCTGTTATGTAAAATACACTTAATTTCAGTAAATCAGTTCAAAAAAGTAAAATCACAGACATGCCTGTGATTTACAATAAACATTACATTGTATATCATTTAGAATTAAATCTCTTGTGTTATTAGAAAATCATTCAATCGCAGCTCTTTGTTGTCATGCAGGAGAGCACAGCTCTGCAAACAAACCTTGAAAGTCACATTGCCCTGTCTGTTTTAAATAAGATCCTTCTCTCACCCTGTAGCCATTAAAGCCTGTTGTGTGTGACAAATTGTGCTGTATCATGGCCACGGTCAGTAATGACTGAGACCTCCCCCTCCTCTGTTATAGATGGCTGCCTTCCAAGATGATGACCATGAGGGAAAGTGGGAGTAAGGGGGGTCAGGGAAAGGTCAGCAAGCCATAGATAGATAAGGACAAGATTATTATCAGAGACATAACCGCAGTCTTACTTTTTTGTTGTAAATTTGCAGTACATTATACAAAGGTTGGACACAAAGCAATCTCGATATCTACCTCTCTCCCTCTCTCTGTATCAGCTGTCTCTGTCTCTCTTTCTCTCTCTCTGTCTGTTATAATTGCTGCACACATACTTTTTTCCTGAGCCCCCTGCAGACTCATGAAATTCAGATGAGTTGAGTCTTTCTTTGCTGATCAGAGGCCACAGCTGTGCAGACAGCAGCACCCACACCCAGATCAATCTTTTGGTCTCAACATCTCTGTTACCCTATGTTTATTTCTTATATGTCAATGCCATGCCCTTGTTGTACTTTAAATGGTTTATTTTTACTTACTTTACTGTGCACCTTCAATATTGCACACTCAGACGTCCAGGTGGGTGATTCCTCTTTGACATTTTTAGCTGACAGTTTCTCTTTCCATCTAAAAATGATTACTGGAATTTTCTTTACTGTGACTGGTGAGGTAGGCAGATTAGGTAGAGCAGTGTGTATTTTTGTTTTTTTTGTTATGTTTGTGAGTGTATATTGTATCACAGTTTTGTGTGAGCAAAAGGGCTTTTTCTTATCCTGCTTCAATGTTCAAGCAAGTTTATTAAATAGTACAGTACTATGCAAATGAACTTTGAATAATACTAGTAACAACAACAACAATAATAATAATAATAATATTTACATAATATTTATTTCAAATATTTTAGACATAATAGTGAGATGGTGGAAAATGAAAATACTACAGGGTTAGGTAAATTGATGATGTAAGAGAGAGAAAATGTACTCTCCCTGTGATGCACATGTTGCAACAATGTGCCTCTACAAAACCATAAATGGTCAGCAAAACAATCCAAAAACAGACATAGGTTAGCTGTGACCAAAGTGAAAATTGAGAGGCCATCTGTTGATAGTCTCCAATCAGCACTAATTATTCTTCATTTTTTCTTCTTGGCTCATAAAGAGGAATTGGAGGTCAGGCTAATAAAAGACTCTTCCTAAGAGGGATTGACGTCCTTTCCTTCCCAATAATTGGCTGCAGAAACCATGACAGCTTAGAGTAATTGCATGTTGCTGTGTTTTAATTGGTGCCGAAGCTTATTGCACACTGCTTCCCCAGGTGGCCTATAAATCTACCACACACAAAACCAAACAGCCATTGCTGGTCTGTGGAAGAGAGCTGTGCATCACTTTACATTAAACAGATGATGGATAAAACAGTTTCCATCCACATCCCATGAAATCCAATCCAAGTAACTAATTGCTCTGTGATATTTTTTCAAAACTAAACATATTATTTTTCATAATGTATCACAGTAAACATCTTTTTGTGTGTGTCCTTATCTGAGTTTACATTCCTCTGATGTCTGAGCAAGGCAGTTAAGACAAATTTAATCTAGTGGAAAAACGATTGAGGTAATTATGTGCTTGTGTGTGGTCTAGCAGATGTTACTGACTGGGTACTGGTTGCTGTAGAAATTGTTTGCAAAAAGAGTTTTGATGATAATATCATTTATTTTGACATTATGGTAATGTGTCATGCATATCCAACAAATAAAGCACAATACCACAAACTGATCAGCTGGTGAAAATTGTAATAAATTACATATATATATATACATATATATATATATATATATGTATGATATGTGTGTGTGTGTGTGTGTGTGTGTGTGTGTGTGTGTGTGTGCGTATGTGTGTGTTTGTGTGTGTGTGTGTGTGTGTGTGTGTGTGTGTGTGTGTGTGTGACAAGCAATGATTTTGCGACCAATAACATCATAGTAAATCTGATATCAATGATATCAATGATGATTGTAAACTGATATTATTATTTGAATTAGTGCTGAAACAACATGATTTGTCAATAATTAAATTCACAGACTATATTGATAGCCAACCATACAAATTCCAAATATTAGCTGGTTACAACTTGTCAAATGTAAGCATTTGCAACTTTTCTACTTTAAAAAAAATATGTAAAAATTCAAATTGAATATCAAACACATTTTAATACATCACTTTGGATCTTGAGAACTTTTCAGAGAATTTTTCACTATTTTATGGATAATTTGATTAATTGAACAAATGAAAAAATAACCAACAGATTTATTGACAATGAAAATAATTGTTAGTTTTCGCCTTATTCTGGATTCTTCAATCATAAACTAACAAGAGATTTCATGCAATTTTAGGGCTGCAATTAACAATTATTATTGATTAATCTGCCGGTTATGTTCTTGATTAAACAATTGTTTTATTAATTGTTTGGTGAAAAATATATATCACATTTTTCAGAGTCCAAGATGACATTTTCAAATGTCTTGTTTTGTCTGACCAAATCCTCACAAAGGAGTTTATTTGCATTTTTGCTTAGAAAATGACAGAAACTAGCATTTGATTATAGCTGCCAATTGACTGATGGATTAATCAACCAATCACTGTAGCTCTATATTGTTTCAACATCTGTTTTTGTAATATACAATATTGTATGTACTGGTAACACCCTAAGTGACTGTAATTTTGATCATTTTACATTATCCATAAAAAACACATACATGAATTTAACTTTTCCAAGTTCAAAGCTCTTTTATTATTTGACCAAAAAACAGAAAAATAACAAAAGATTATAGCAATCAATTTACAGCATTTGGTCGTAAATAACATTCCATTCAGGACTAATAATGTCTGTTCAGGAAATCTTAATAGGGACCTATCAACATGCTTTGTGGTGTTGAAAATCAGAAAAAAAAATCAAATGAAGCTTGTGTCATTTTTAATGACACATTGGTTGTCAAGTAAGGCCTAATGGGCCAGAACAATGTTGAAAGGAACAGGAGAGTTTTAATATAATTCTCATTTATTCATTCAAATTTTGTCTCTCCACATTCTCTGGGCTGCTCGGCCTTATGCCAGGACAGTGATGCGTGGATCTGCCTGCCAGACTATTTCTTGCCAAATCTCTGGGGCACAGCCATACTCCAGATCTGACCGGGGGCAGCCTCCCAGTCACGGGAATGTATCTGATCCTCTGAAACTAGCTCCCCTCTGGAACCGCGGCCAAACCTGTGAGGGAGGAGAAACAGGAATGGTCATAATACAAAATTACATATAGTTCAAATGAAAGACTTTGTTATATATTTTATGTTATGGACCCAAATGAGGGAAACAACAAAAAACTGTTTTTTTATGAGGGATAAACATGGAGAGATATAAGTCACAAATACAAAATAAAGATTCTAGTCTATTTTGTTATGTTTGTGTGTTGTGTGTTTAACTGTGTTAAACTGAAGCAGGAATTACAGTTATGTGGAAGATAGGTTAAAGGTAACATAAAACTGCAGGCAACAGTTTTAGTGTAATTTCAGATCAAAAACATGATCTAATCTTTGCCATAAGAGGGGCGGTTGGCTCCTGAGCCACTTTCACTAATGGACATCAAGTATGTTATGTTTAAAAATGGAACATATGGTACTTTGGGTCATTTTAAAATTCAAATATGGAAAAGTGTTGCAAATGGGAAAATGGATTTTCATTTTATCTGCCTGCCTCTTGCAGCACACTGATTCTGTCAGGTACCAGAACACATTTAGAGTTATAAAAGTCTTTGTATGTTGTGGTTGTTTTACCCCCCTAAAAAATCTGAGCTGATGCATTTATTATCACATTTTGCTACAGTGGAATATATGTTTTCAATGCATTATCAATGTGTACAGTAAATTGAAATCATATAGCTTTAAAACTACCCTTTTTGCTGTGTTTTTATGCATGAGAGTGATAAAAACATGCTCTGTAATTGCACTGACCTCTGTGGTTGATGGAGGACAGAGTTCCTGGTTTCTCTCGGAGATCCGAACAGCAGAGCTCTCAGCACTGAGGCGAGCAGACGGTCGTCAATGCTGTTATCTGTGTTTTCACTCTCCTGGAGCACACCAGTGTACACACACACACATACACATGCACACATACACACACAAAAACAAATGCAAAAACCTGGTATCAAAAAGCTTGTTTCTGTATTCTCCACAAATACATCTTGGAAACATCAAG